>CM060923.1:328245695-329495695 GCA_030737875.1 Allium sativum
AGTAACTAAACACATCTAAATTAGGTAAAATAAACGCTGATACATTTTATTTTAGTCGTCTTATACTGTTTGTTATTCTGAATTTGTGTAAGTAAATTAAATTGAATTAATAAGTTATGTTAGTTTAATACAGAATAATTTGTATAAATAATGTACTCATCTACACTGCTTAACATTGATAATTAAAACACCGACTATCAAATAAATATTCCCCACATGTTAGTTCGAAGAGGCCGGGATGGGAAATGGACCCAAAACCACTTCGAACTGACTTTACGTAAACTAATGTGCAGGGACGTCTATAAGATTTAAAGAATTGAAGACTGTAGATCTTCATGAGCGGAAGAAACTCTGGTTAGCTCCCAAACATATTTCAGTAGTGATTCTGTCGTAAATTGAAATCTTCGGATTTGCAAGGACTACTCGCTACTGATCCATGGGGTGATTCCGATATTGGGTGTAGTAGGAGAGTGCCTTCGGTTCATCTTGTTCCTAGATGACTTGTATGGACGAATGTCTGACGGAGTAGTTTCTTAAGAGTCACATACGTTGATTCTTATAAACGTACCTCTATTGGTGGCCCTAACACCCAGAGTATTTTTGTGGATGTCAATAAGTGATTTGGCGGATCTGGCAACGTGACATTCAAAGTTAATGGTGGCCAGATATTCTAAAGGTAAATTATAACCTCAAGCCTTATCCCTCGGGAAATGACAAAAATCGGGCAGGCAGCATGGCTATGTGGGTCGCTCCCATTAGGGTGTATAATCACCTATCTAGAGAAAACCATTTTCCTTCTTTAATCTATTTCGATGCTGACCCTTTTCAGGAAACGGTGGTTTGAGCCCAACCGTATACATTCGATACACTCAAGCGAAATGAGTGGTCGGTCATGTGTGAGCCGGATTGCAAGACGTTCCTGTTGAACCCAGTGTATTCCCCTCTAGAGATACACCATCGGCATGTGGTTCCATACCTTGTCATAGTCGGAATCCAATCTCCAATAAGCGTCGTGGTTTTGTTTGTATACTATATATATGGAGCGTGAGATGCAAGCGTTCCGCTAGATTGATATTTATTTGTATTTAGACATTTTTATAATATTAGAGAAATATATGATTTCAAAAATGTTTTGAATTATCGTAAGATAAAAACCATACGTATTTATGTGTGGATCGGTCTTACGATTATCATTTATTTCAAAAGAGATTTTGAACTTTAAAATCAAGCTATTTTAAAATCATTTACTCACACCAGTCCCATGACTGTCTCAGAGTTTATTTTTCTGTGTTTTCCCTAAACTCTTGGGTGCCCAAATTTGTACAGGCAGACAATGGTTTCAGGATTTTGCAGATTCACTTAAAGAAGCTTGGAGCAAGAAGCTCGGCATTAGTTATATAGAGTTTGTTTCCGTTGTATTGCATATGGGTTGTACTCAAATGATATATATAAGCAAATACTAGTTTGTGTTTCAAGTATTGTTATATAATATATTTTGTTCAGTCCCATTGTGAGACTCATTATACTCTGATTCTGTTTATGTTGCGTTCTTCTTTTTCTTCTATTCTAACTTTCTTTCTATTTCTCACCCTCTAACTTCTTTCTGTTAACGATCTGTTAATTTCTGATGCTTGATTTGTCGATATGTGATACAGGATATGTATTTGTGTCGATGATCAGGATTTGGAATTTTCGGGTCGTTACAGTTGGTATCAGAGCAATGGTTTAGTAATAACCTCGGCTCTGTGGCGTAACTCGATAAAGAAGGGGTTAGTAATACCCTAGATTGAGTTTGAATGTATATATGTGAGTGCGTAATTGTAAATTGATGTAAAAACTGTTTTATATTGTGTTGACTGGTTTGTCAAGTGGATTATGAATTCTGATCGAAACGGGATTGCAAAGTGTATCGATATGTGTTTATAAACTCTTGAGCAGAGTAATTCCATACAGTATTGTTTTAAAGGATGGGTAAATGAAAAAATTTATCCAAATTTTTATTTTGATATAAAAGAATAATTTTCTGGAATTATTATAAATGGATGTGCGTGTTGCTATTATAATCTGGTATCAGATTATAACATTGAGACAGTTATATAAAACCGAATTGAATTTGTATAAGAATAAAATATACAAATGAGATGAACCAAAATTAAATTCAAACCAGAACTTGAATTTGAAATCCCAGAAGTTAGAAAGATATTTTCAGTAATATTTTAAAGTAATATAATATTATTTGGTAAGATTTGGATAGAAATCATTTTAAATTGGAATTTATATATGTGATTTCAAACTGATTTGATATAATAACCGGGAAATTGGATTCGACAACTGGGAAATTTAAATATAACAAGTCAAGTAGATTGAATTGAATGGACTAGGGTTGATTGAGGATAAACTGAGTAGAGCTGAGTAGGTAAGTTACATTGGATTGGAGTTTAAAAGAGAATTTGAAGAAAATAGATATATTTTAATAAATTTGATTCAAACTAATGAAGTAAGTTTTAGGATTTTCCCCAAATATAATCAGGAGTATATTCTTAAAATAAGAAAATGGTGTAATATAGGTTGACCAGGAATTGAGATATGGAGTTGAGAAATTGGAACCTAGCTGGGGATTGGTTAGGATAAACAATATTCTTAGGGTTGATCTGATGTTGATTTCGGGGTTGATACTTAAAGTATTATTTTCTTACTAGTTTACGGTTAGGGGCTGATGGATGTGGGAGAATGGTGATTTATGAATATGAAATGGAAAAGTTTTCCAACCGTAATAACTAATATTTCTAGCCATGGAAATGGATGTATTTGATATAAGTCTATGATTTTGGATATAACTGGAATCCCCTTGTTACTCTTTAATTTCGAGGATGAAATTCTTTTAAGGGGGGTAGATTGTAACGACCCGGTTTTTAAACTAGTATTATAATCTATAATGTATAGATTATACAGATAATTTAATTTAATTAAATAAATTTATAATGATATATTTTGGGAAATTAGGGTAATTCCAAATATATTTGTGATGATTTAAGAAGTCTGAAAGCAATGTATATCTGTGTAAAACCAACAGTTAATATTTTACCACCTGATTATAATTTAAATTACTTAATTTGAACTCATAAATATAGATTTCTTAAGCAAGCAAATAAAAAGGAGATATTTGGTAATGCAAAGATTTATAGTATTGATTTTATGATGTTAATGTTATCGGGTACATTCAGTTTAAAATAAACATTTTTCTATATTTATTTACTTGTTACATATGTATATAATCAACTGTATTTAAACACTTTGTTGAATTTAAAACTTGTTTTAAATGTCATGTACATAGAGCGACACAAGGTAACTAACAAAGAACATTTGAAATAAAATACCATGTTTCTTCACATAAGAAGAACAAGACTTCAAATACAAATGAGACAAGTGAATTTTAATATTCGCTTTAAGTAAAATATAACTGAAATATATATATATAAGTGGATATGTATATGTAGACAAGTTACTTAAGTAAAAATATGGAATTTAAATCTTGGCACGCACATTTACATGCAAGTAAATATAGTATGTGTATATAAAACATGTATGTACACTATATCTAAATGTGTACATGAAGTATCAAATAAAGTGCAAATCTAAACAAATCTGAAAATGTGACCTAAAAAGAAAACATAGCCTGGTAGTGTATAAGCTGGAAAGTAGAACATGTATAGACAAGATAGTGTCACAGAGAAAATCGATATCCTGGACAAATACATTTATTTGAAATGAAAGCAAACATCACATAAAAAAGAGGCAGGTCTGCTAGGTTATATATCCTATAGGTAAGACAACTTAGCCATGAAGCACATCCCTGTAAGGTCAAGTAATAGCTGAAAGGAAAGATAAGAGATCAAAAGAAATCTTAGCCATGTGCATTCTTGTAAACACAATAGTATCTGGAGAAATTATGTGATATCACCATCGAAAAATGAAAACCCATCCTAGCATTGATGGAAATGACCAGCTATAATACATAGGGAATCCAAGAGATCAAAGCCTCAATAAGATTTGATTTTACCTTAGGTGCTAAGGGTGATTTGTTAATAAATATAAGGTACAATTATATGTAGAAATTGTGCATCTAGAACATAGCGAGGATTTTTTTTAGGAGCCAAGTAGAAAACAGTGAATGGATTATTAGATCACACATCATCTTACCGTCTGTACACTACTACTACACATGCCCCCTTCTTACTTACCACCTACCCAAATTAAAGCCTAAATTCTAACATCTATAAATATTGATAGAAAACTACATCAATTCACATACTAGTTCACCACGAAAACCCTGAAGCAAAAATGAAAACACAGTGAGCAAACTTGAGGAAAATAGGCAAACGGTGAACACTAAACTGGATGCAGGGCCTGGAAAGAGAATGAAAAATGCAGTGAACAGAGTTATATATTTTGGTGAGTAAACACCTAAAACTCTTTTATAGTTTGTTTCAAATTTATTTAGTGATGTATACCCATTGTCTTAGATGTAATATAATTGTCAAATCTTTGGAAATAGTTAGTTTGGATAATCCGAGAACCAAAAATAAAATAGCCAAGACAGTAAAAATATGTAAAAAGGTAGTAAGCACAGTAGCAATTTTTTGTGTTTGTGTAGCTATCTAACATTTTGCCACTGGTTTACATTTAACCCTTGTAAATTCAAATGGACGCCGATATGAACTCATCATATTGAATGCAAGTATTGGAGTGACTATGAATTAAGAATTCAATAACTCGAAAAAAAATATGAAATAGCAGTGACAGATCTTTCATTAGAAACTGCAAACTGTCGCCTTAGAAATCTATCCCAGGACTGTGTGTAATCATATGTTTTACGTGTAATTTTATCTAATACATAACATCGTAGACATGATGGTGCATACTTGATCATTGAAGGGAATTGAACATGTCTGTATGTCAAACAGGAAAGATGTATTCATCTCCTATCAGTTCTAAAATCAATAATTTAGAATCCATTATGTTATAGGGTTGAATCCAACATAAAACTTGGTTGACCATAACTTGGGTATGTTCTGAAAATAGTTTCAATTGAAACAGTAGCAGATAGCACCAGATATCTCCAAATTGCAGTAAAAAGGCAACAAACTCAAATTTTCAGACATTAACTAAAATAGGTTTTCGATATATGAATAGGTTCATATAAGAAAAAACCATGAATTTTATTAACAAAATCCTAATTTTAATAATATAGGAAATGAGAAATCCTAGATCGATTAGAAAATGGAAGTTGGTCAAATTCTGGCGGCACAGGTGGTCAAAGGTCATGTCATTAGCATGAGAGGAGCAGGGTAGGTCAGAGTTTATAGGAAATATACAACTATAATATTTAAACAAAGGGTTTACGAGTTGAGATTTAATTGAATTTTGGTTACTGATTTTGAGAAGCCATAGTTAATGGGTGAGTTGCACCAAGATGGTGGCGTTTCAGATGATCGTACGGACGGGAAAAGGTTCAGTAAGTCGCCGCCAACCTTTGGCTTAAATCGGGAGGTGTTTGGCGGTTTGTAGAGGTAAGGCGAAGGGTTTAGGTGAATGTTGTTTAGTTATTGCTAAGAATGCAACATAATTTAAAACTATATTGTCAATCATTTATGGTGAAAGGGGAAACAAAGGACTGAAGTAGATATATTTGTACATAGGTATTTGTACGCCAGTAATCACATACAGATGAAACATGAGGCCAATTACGAAAGAAGTATATTTTAAATGTTAATTAGATCGAGTAGCATATATAAGATACAAATTACATGGTAATGAGCTACTGTTGAAGCTCTTGAATTTGGGACAATGGACAATGGAGATTTCAAATGGTGAAACTTAGTTCGAGTGAGGAAGCATGACTTGCGGCGACTGTCAAGAAGGTAGGATCATTAGTGATGTGATTGTGCAGGTGCACGGTCAGCCGTGCACACTGCACATGCACAGTTGAAAAGTGAAACAACATGGAGAAGTAGAAGGAAAACAGGGCAGAAGAGGATGGGTGATCAAAACAGTTCGATCCATGTTGGTTAACTCGCAAGATGCAAGTATGAATCAAACTGGCCCATGAGTCATTGTCAGTAGTGTCTTTACTAGTTAAACTTCTGCGGGAATGCTTTCAAACTATACTCACCAAATTAAACACAGTAGTTCAGACCACTTAGCAGCCTTATTAGTCACTGTGTATGTATTCTCCCATCCTGTCATTGCTCACGGTCTGCCTGAGGAACCATCTATCCTTGATTGTACCGTTTGCTTCATCCATTCTACTTGTGTTTATATTGGGAAGGACTTCATAGTTTTATTTATTTATTTTCTGAAGACTGATAATGTTTCACTTTAATATCGTAAATAAAACAAACAAACAAGTAGAAAGTACAAGGGAGAAGGGAATACGTATCAGGAAAAGGAAGAATAGAAGAGGCAACTGATCAGAAATGAAGGGAAAGAAAGAAGTTGGGGAAGACAACAGAGACGCGGAAAAGAAGGGTAGAAGAAAGTGTGGCAACAGTTTTACCTAGGTAAAGAAGGAAAATTTCGATTGAAACATTTGGCCAATGGGCCAAGGAAGAAAGAAAAAAATAGAAAAAATAGGGCAAGGAAGAAGTGCAAATGAAGCATGCATTTTGCCGTGAATTGTATGTGCCTAATCCACGATTTGGATCACTCGCATATGCAAGAAAAGGAAAGATCAAAAGGTAGGGGCTTCCTTGTGGCCTGATTGCGAGTTTTGGGCCTTCAGGCCAGACTAGTAAATATAAATCAATTAACGTTTGTTTTTAAAACTTGAGTTTTCTTTTATCTAAATATATTTTTATAATATAAAGAAGAGAGAGGTTCACTTAAACATTTTACGGTGAATGACAACTTAAGGATATGTGTATAAGGTAGTGGACCGTAGGGGGCTTAGGAAACTTGTGTGATTTAAATTTATCGATTTTAAGTATAATTGATTTTTTAGAAGTAAATAATAAATGAGTAAATAAAAGAATATAAGAAAGGATCGGGAATCTACCGAACTAATTCATAACTGCAGAGTAAATGTCGTTGTGTTAAGTTAAATTCAAATTTGCAAATGTATATATAACATATTTAAAACAAAATAGAAGTTTAAATAAAATAATTAATTTATGTCCAAAGATCTTGGAATAATTAATTATGTGAAATTGTCGTTACCCAAGATCAGGTATTTCAAACTATTATTATTTTAAAATAAAACGTCAAATTATTGTTGAATGTTATTGTTGTGTTAAATGATTTTGTTAATCATCTGTCGTGTTTTGAAGTATCTAAACGCATCTAAATTAGGTAAAATAAATGCTAATACATTTTATTTTAGTCGTCTTATACTGTTTATTATTCTGAATTTGTGTAAATAAATTAAATTGAATTGATAAGTTATGTAAGTTAAATACAGAATAATTTGTATAAATAGTGTACTCGTCTACACTGCTTAACATTGATGGTTAACAAACCGACTATCAAATAAATATTCCCTACGTGTTAGTTCGAAGAGGCCGGGATGGGAACTGGACCCAAAACCACTTCAACTGACTTTACGTAAACTAACGTGCACGGACGTCCATAAGATTTAAAGAATTGAAGACCGTAGATCTTCATGAGCGGAAGAAATACTTGTTGAAATTCTCTGGTTAGCTCCCAGATATATTTCAGTAGCGATTTTGTCGTAAATTGAAATCTTCGGATTTGCAAGGACTACTCGCTACTGATCTATGGGGTGATTCCTATATTGGCTGTAATAGGAGAGTGCCTTCGGTTCATCTTGTTCCTGGATGACTTGTACGGACGAATGTCTGACGGAGTAGTTTCTTAAGAGTCATATACGTTGATTTTTATAAACGTACCTCGGTTGGTGGCGCTAACACCCAGAGTATTTTTGTGGATGTCAATTAGTGATTTGGCGGATCTGACAACGTGACATTCAAAGTTAATGGTGGCCAGATATTCTAAAGGTAAATTATAACCTCAAGCCTCATCCCCCGGGACATGAAAAAAATCGGGCAGACAGCATGGCTATGTGGGTCGCTCCCATTAGGGTGTATAATCACCTATTTAGAGAAAATCATTTTCCTTCTTTAATCTATTTCGATGCTGACCCTTTTCGGGAAACGGTGGTTTGAGCCCAACCGTTGGTGACATACATTCGATACACTCAAGCGAAATGAGTGGTCGGTCATGTGTGAGCCGGGTTGCAAGACGTTCCTGTTGAACCCAGTGTAATCCCCTCTAGAGATACACCATTGGCAGGTGGTTCCATACCTTGTCATAGTCGGAATCCAATCTCCAATAAGCGTCGTGGTTTTGTTTGTGTACTATATATGTAGAGCGTGAGATGTAAGCGTTCCGCTAGATTGATATTTATTTGTATTTAGACATTTTTATAATATCAGAGAAATATATGATTTCAAAAATGTTTTGGATTATCATAAGATAAAAACCATATGTATTTATGTGTGGATCGGTCTTACGATTATCATTTACTTCAAAAGAGATTTTGAACTTTAAAATCAAGCTGTTTTAAAATCGTTTACTCACACCAGTCCCATGACTGTCTCAGAGTTTATTTTTCTGTGTTTTCCCTAAACTCTTGGGTGCCTAAATTTGTACGGGCAGTCAAGTTGTTTCAGGATTTTGCAGATTCACTTGAAGAAGCTTGGAGCAGGAAGCTTCGGCATTAGTTATATAGAGTTTGTTTCCGTTGTATTGCATATGGGTTGTACTCTGATGATATATGTAAGCAAATACTAGTTCGTGTTTCAAGTATTGTTATATAATATATTTTATTCAGTCCCGTTGTGAGATTCGTTATACTCTGATTCTGTTTATGTTTCGTTCTTCTTTTTCTTCTATTCTAACTTTCTTTCTTTCTATTTCTCACCCTCTAACTTCTTTCTGTTAACGATCTGTTAATTTCTGTTGCTTGATTTGTCGATATGTGATACAGGATATGTATTTGTGTCGATGATCAGGATCAGGAATTTTCGGGTCGTTACATTTGGTATGATGTGGTATAAGCTGTTGTTCGGCTAGAAAAAACAGCCCAGTACAAAGCGCAATCTTGAGTTGCACCTTTTTAAAAAAAATGGCGCAATTTTGAGTTGCGCCCAATCTAATGTTGCTTCTTGTTAGATCAAAATTTGGACCTAACACTCAAATTGTTCCGAATGTTATAGAGTTCCAACTGAAGAATGAGGAAAAAGAAAATAACACAGAATTTATAGTGGTTCGGTGTTAACGAGCCTACGTCCACTTTATATATTATTGATTATACTTTGAAAGCTAATACAATCAAGGATTTCTCTCAATACTCTAGTATTTTGACAGCAATGGCGGATTCAGTGCTCAAGATTGCCAAAAAGATCCCAAAAAATGCCAAGCTCCGGGCTATTTATAGCTGATTTTGTCAGGCGGGTCGTGGTAACACGTGGCACAAATCCCGAGAACATCGGATCGCATCGCCACCGTTGAGGAAATAGTCAAATTAGCCGTTGTGGACAGGTGTAGCGATCTGCTTGAAAATCGGATCGTGCAGATGGGAAGAATCGGTCCAAATGACGGTTAGGGACACGTGTCGCTAGATCCGTGCGACTCGGATCGCTGAAGACTAGATCACGCATGAACGGGTCAGAGGGTTCGCCATGCATCAGGGGATCGGATCGGTTCGCTCTGGGCAACGATATAAGTTCGGATCGAGTCGCATAGTGGATTTGTTTCGCTAATGGGATGGGAGCGATCCGTCGAGATGCGATCCGATAGCGGGCGAGTCGATTGTGTGCGATCCGATGGTGGGCGAGTCGATAGTGTGCGATCCGATACTTCATGTTCTTAGAGAACGTGGTTTCATGCTTTCTTCTTATGAATGATCTTGGGTGGCTTGGTTAAAAAGCTAGCCAACATTTTGCCCCCTCGAAGTATGTTTTATTGATGATGGAACATGCTTCGAAGCTATAGAATCGTCTTTTCACAGCGAGTCGCGAATCAGTGAACAATTCTCTCTCTGAGATTTTTCAGAGTCTTTATTACCAAATTTATCGATTCGGATCGCGCGCTCGAGTCGCGGTCCATTATCAAGTCATTCGCTTCGTTTCTTTGGTGTGCACTTGGGCCTCGGAACGAAACGGGCTCCTCCTCGAGTCGTGGTGGGCTTTTGGTTCGCGGCCCGCCGGTCTTTCGTGGATCGAATAGGAAAAAGAAGGGGAGACAAACGGTCGCCCTTTTGCCTATATAAGTCGACCCCCCCCTCTTCACTTTCTTCCTTCTTTTTTCTGCAGTATCGTTTCGCCTGCACTGTTGAAGAACGAACCTTAGTTTTTCAAACCTTCGAAAATCCGAGCATTTTCTCAACTTTTAGAAAGGTAACTCCACCAAAAGCTCCCTTACTCGTAATCGCTGTCGTTTCACGAACTTTTTCGAATAATTTGAGGGAGAAACGATGGAAATCTGCGATTTTCTGGGGAATCATCAAGACGCCATGGCTGACTGGCGTAGAGCTCGGAGTTCGAGGATGGGAAGGAGAGGAGGAAAACGAAGGAGGTAGAAGAAGAGGGAAGGCCGGTTCGGATCGTGGGCAAGGAGAAGAGAAGATGAAGGCGAGTGGCGAGACGGAAGATCGTGGTGACAGCAAAGGCACGTATCGTTGGAGGCTGCAACGATTCGTGAAGGAGCGATCTCTTTGCCCTGCGATTCGATGGGGGGCGATCTCTCTGCCTTGCGCTCCAAAAAAGGGGGCGATCCCTCTGCCTTGCGATCCCTTTGCCTTATGATCCGAAAGGGGGCGATCCCTCTGCCTTGCGGTCCGACTCATAGCTGACGATGCGAAGAAATTTCAAACTTTAATCAACGCCTTGTCACCATAAAATTCTGAACAGTTAGGCTAGGGCCTTGACGTTGGACTTTCTGGACTAAATGACCACATAATTTGACTGCATATGACGACTAATATTTTGATGATCTTGATTGCTTTCACGCTTTATTTTTAATGCACACACAAGCACACACACCGGCACTTGCACACACGGGGGACGGGTAGTGTTAATCTCATTGTTCATATTTTCTCGTCCTAGCAGCAATGTCGAATGATCACTCTTCTTCAAGATCCGCAACAGAAGCGGAATCTGAGGTTCCTGAACAGTACAATCCCAAGACTCCTCCAATTAATCCAGGAGGTGAAGATTCTGGATCTGAGTACGAGGCCACGGAATCAGATCCGTCCGAAAGTACTTCATCTAGCGATGATTCTGAGATAGATGGGCGAGCTCCTGACGAGATTCCAGGCGCGCTCGGGATAGATAAATTCTCTGATTCTTTAGCATCTAAGCTCGACGATATAAAGCTTAAAAGAATTTGCTTGAGACACGGGATTCCTTGGGATGATGTCTTGACACCCGAAAGCGAAGATAGACCCCACCTAGCTCCGGAAGGATATATGGCAATCAGCCGGACTATGTGCTTGGTAGGAGCCATTCCTCCGTTCCCTCCGATTGCCATCGAAACTTTAAGGAGACTGGGTATCGCTCCGATGCAACTTCATCCGAACGCCTACGCATCTTTATACACCCTATATGTTGCATACGCGGAGATCTTACATGCCGAACTTAAATTCAGAGATTTGACATTCTTCTTTCTTTTCAAGCACCATTCTTCGGCAACTCCAAATTTCTCTTTCTTTGAATCGGTGGCGAACAGGAAGGTTCTGTACGATGGATATAGCAATATCGGGGATCCTAAGTCCGATTGGTTTTATATAAGGAAACAGGCCGGATGCTCACGAAGATGGCTCAAATCAAGTAAACTTTTAAGCTTCTAATCGAATATCTTGTTCAAGAAATCTAGGCGTTAACATTCTTCCCCCTTTTTCTTTGTTTCAAACAGATCATGTCTTCCCGAAAATGGAGGGTCCATTATATAACAATCGATTATCCATTCTTTTACAAAGCAGATCCGACTTTCTAAGGATCAAAAAATGCATTACTGATGACAATCTTCATAAGCATCGTCTTCTGGATAGAAGATTTGGACTTGGCACTGGCGGCAAACCTTATAAGTACGTGCCCCCAACAGAGGGAGGGGGAACTTCACAAGCGATAGAAATAACTATATTTCGCAAGAGTCCTTCTCCGATAGTCATCCAAGACGATGAAGACCTGAACATATACAGAGGAGATGAGGTCCGCGGTGACGTGTCCAAGGAAATTCCTATTTCTGCTCCAATTGAAACCGTTGCTCCCGGTGATTTGACAGAAGAGCAGTTATTTGACGAGCTGAATAAAATCCCTCTACCCGATGATGTATATACGGAGAAGGACTTTGGAGAGGGGCATTTCTTCCCTGCTTCTGAAGAGATCATCGCTCCAACTAGAGGACGAGAAACTGGTTAGATGAGCCTGTCTTCAGGCCCGGGTCTGTTAGGGGGAATTATATGGGATGCACACATCACACACACTATCTGACCCTGCACTCTTATATCGTGGGTATTCAAAGTTTTAATATGCTCTTTTCTTTTTTTTGCAGGAACGATGTCCCGTAGGAAATCTTACTCGTATCGCTCTCTTCGTGAGGGCACACCCAGCCTTCGTCCGGATACTGAGCGCCCTCGTGGCCCTTCTCACAGGCCGACTTCCTCGCAACCTCGGTCTCCACCAAAATCGATCTCTACCAAGCCTTCCAGTTATCCGGCAGTTCCTACAGGGGGAAAGAAACTTCCCAAAGAGTTAACTCCTCCAAAGAGTGCACCTTCCCACAGCCGGTCGTCCAGAAGGCATCACGAATCTAAAGACAAAGGCAAGGACCCAATTAGAGAATCTGAGAAGGAGAGGAGTGACATCGTCCGTTCCAGCCAGCCAGAGTTGGCTGCCCCCGGGTCACGGGATTACGTCCATGGTCCCGAGATCCAAGGTAGGCTGGAAAAGCTGCGGGAACAATTCCCAGACAAATTCTTCGACAGGATGGTGTTTGTTCCTGCCTTGGAACCGGTCCCTAAAAATTGGAATAATGAAGTTATCGGGCACATCAGCCACGCGGCCAGGCAATATGAGATGATGAAAAAGCACGCAGTTAACCTTTCAGAAGTCATCCGATCGCTCGAAATAGAAGCACGCAGGTCTAAGGCAAAACTTGAAAACAACAAAAGGGCCAGGACAAAAATGGAGAAGGACCTGGAAGATGCTCAGTCCCAGCTTGCTTTAGCACGGAGGGACGCTGAAAATTATAAGATTGAATTAGAGAATGCTAAGCAGCGCTTTCATTCGGAACTGGACTCCAATAGCCAAGAGAAAATGGCCTTAAAGAAGGAGGTTGAAGATCTCAAAATGGCCAACCTCGAGTTGAAAACAGCACAAGGCCATTTTGAAGCTGAGAAGGCTGCTTGGGAGGCAGAAAAAGCGAGTTTAAAAGAAAGTTTGGCTTGGCTAAAGCAGAAAAGGTGATTTTGAATGACCAGGTCGCGGACGCGGAGAGACGGGCAGCTCTCGCCGAAAAGAATGTTGAAAGTGCCATCGAATTGGCCACTGCTTCTAACAACAAGCTCCTCGAAAGAGAGAAGGATATCGAGGGGTTTGAAGAGATGATTTTCGATTTCCTTGGCCAGGTTCTCAAAACTCGCAACATCTCGTGGATCCTGGATTACCATGTTACTTTGGCCAATTTATGGGATGCCATTGTGGAGGGTGAAAAACATAGATTGGGGGTCGAAGAAATCGATGAGGATGAGTTGATGAAGAGCATCTTAAGGGGCAATGAGCCTGAGGACCTGGCAGAGGGTCGTCGCCTGATTCTAGCGGAGATGGAAAAGGAGAGGGCCCTGGCAAAGGGCAAAGGCAAAGCTGACGAGGGTTCGAGTTCAGCTGTGGAGCCCAAGACCTCCGGGGTTGAGAAATACCATCCCGATGACCCATTAATTCCTTTGGGTCTAACTCCCGTGGTCATCGGAGCCTCTGCAACTACTCAAGAGGGAGTATCTGCTGAAGGTATCTCTCTCTTTTCCCCACAATTTGTTAAAGCAATTGTGAATTGTCGTCGTCTGGTGGAACAACCAATTGAATTAGTAATGTGTATTCCTCCTGATACAGGTGGCGAGCCCGTCGACAAGGGTGCTGAAAAAGAAAAGGAAGTGGAGAAGGAGGCTGTCTTGCCAGGTGCTGGTATTGATGTATCAAAGTAGGCCGAGGTCACAACAGCAGAAAGAAGCATCCCGGCACCTAGCACTGATGTACCCAAAGATGCTGAGACCATCGAAGCCTTGAAAGACATGGATGGACGCCATGTAGATGATGAAGAAGACACTATCGGTGCCAAAAAGGCCGACGATGATGACGAGGAAACCTTTGCCAGCCGAAAAGCCAGATAGGAGAAAGAGTTGGCTTCGAAGAAGGTGGGAGATGAGGCTTTGGACGTAGTCCCTCTTGCAGAATTCGATCCCAAAACTGGGATGATTGTGAAGATTTAGCCCAAATCCATCAGCCGACAGCTTCACTTTGCAAACCCCGATGACTTCCCGGCTTCCCTTTCTGATAGGAGGAAGAGAAAAGAGGTGGAAGAGGAATCTTCAGAGGAGTCGGATGTTCCCCTCATAGACAAAAGGAAAAGGAAGAAAGGGGATCCATCTGATGCCGACAAGGCGAGGCTGGAGAGGCAGAAGCAAGAGAAGAGGCCAAAGCGTAAATAGGATGTTTGTTGTTTGTTGATATTTTGTCTTTAGGTTTTCCACTGGCCAGGAAGTGTAATTGTGAGACTGGCCCTCACTTTCTTTTCTAGGTTATTTCTCACTTTGTAGGCTTGCAGTATATAAAGGAAAGTTTTATCCCTTTTTGCATCATTGTGTACCTGTATTCAAATAAACTTTCCATGGTTAGTTACAGACCATCTAGTTGTAACTACAAGTCAATCAAATAACAGAGAAAACTTTCATGCGGCATTAAAATTCATGTGTATATGCATATGGCCCATAATCAGTCATTGGCGTAACGCTTAATTAGGGCTTGTTAAAAATCGATTAACATTATTCGCACGTTGCACCCTATTTCTGAATATGGGGGACTTAGAAAATTTCATAAGATAACTGATCTTATGGTACTGAATTTCTGACACCTTTCTCAGTGCCTAATGATAGACTCCTTTATACTCTCCTGGCGGTAGCCAGAGTTAGAGTTCAAACCCAATAATTCAGTTGGTCCCTGTTCCTTCAACAGGGAAGGAGCTCTAGCTTGCTTCATGATATGCTCAACGATCCTTCAGCGGAGCAGGAATTATGGGGGTGCTGAGTCTCCAGCACCTTTCTCAGCGCTTAATCATAGACGCTTTTATACTCTCTCTCTCTCTCTCTGGAGAGTTAGAGTTTGAGCTCAACCGTTCTGTCGCTCCCCGATCCTTCAGCGGGGAAGGAGCTCTTTCTCAGCGCTCAATCAGAGACGCTTTTATACTCTCTCTCTCTCTCTCTGGAGAGTTAGAGTTTGAGCTCAGCTGTTCTGTCGCTCCCCGATCCTTCAGCGGGGAAGGAGCTCTTTCTCTGCGCTCAATCAGAGACGCTTTTATACTCTCTCTCTCTCTCTCTGGAGAGTTAGAGTTTCGTCGAGACGGCTCCGATCATGGTACACCGCCATGACTTATGGACATCGACTTCATGTCTGTTATGTTCCCTCTCAGCTCTGGAGAGTTAGAGCGCTATCAACAATATAATTTATTTTGTCGTATCCTCAGAAGTTTGACTTGTGATTACATTCCATTCTGATGGAAGGCATTCATGATTATATGCTTCTGGGATTGTTGGATTATTCACAACGATTTTTATAACAAATGAACAGGCAGATAAATAAGGGTGCAATAAAGGTAAATGACACACAATATTTTATAGTGGTTCGGTCGAATCATGACCTACGTCCACTTTATAATCTTTTGCTTTAAGGAATCAGACTATTCTAGGCAAGTCATGCCTTGTACATGGTTTTTTAACAAAGCAAAAGAATAAATTTGAAACTTTCATGTTAAATATGGCCGTAAATGTTGGGCATTCCACACTCTGGGGATTTCCTTTCCATCTATGGTTGCCAGCTTGAAGGTTCCATTATCAAGCTTGCTCAGAATGGAGTACGGTCCTTCCCACTTCGCTCCCATATGAGTTGGGGGTGGGAAGACACGTTTCAGAACCAAGTCTCCGGGCTCCCAGGTTCGGGCTCGAACCTTTTTGTTGTAATATCGGGCGACCTGTTGTTTGCATCTCAAGGCACGCAGGTCTGCTTCATCCCTTTTTTCTTCGATCATATTCAGGGACTCAAGGAGCAATTCATTATTGGTCATTGGATCATGATAAGTCACCCGGTGAGAAGGTACCTTTATCTCAACCGGGATGACTGCTTCTGTTCCAAAAGCAAGGGAGAACGGGGTATGTCCTGTTGCCGATTTATATGTTGTCCTGTAGGCCCATAGTGCCAAGGGCAATTCATCAGCCCACATGGCTCTAGCCCGCTTCATTCTTCTTTTCAGAATGGACTTAATTACTTTATTTGCCGCTTCGACTTGTCCGTTCGATTGCGGGTGCGCCACAGAGGTGTATCGATTCTCGATGTGGTATCTTTGGCAGAAGTTTCTGAATTCAGCACTATCGAACTGAGTTCCGTTATCTGTTATTACAATCTTTGGAATCCCAAATCGACAGATGATGTTTCTCACGATAAAGTTGATCACTCGTTTGGTTGTGATTGTAGTTAGTGGTTCAGCCTCGACCCACTTAGTGAAATAATCTACGGCCACAATAGCGAACTTTGCTCCGCCCCTTGCTATGGGGAGACTTCCAATGATATCAATTCCCCACATAGCGAAAGGCCATGGACTCATCATCGTTTTTAACTGATTAGGAGGTGCTCTAGGTATCTTTGAAAATCTCTGGCACGCATCACACCGTCGTGCGTATCTTGCTGCATCCTTGTTTATGGTAGGCCAGAAATAACCATGCCGCAACACCTTCTTTGCCAAAGTGTGCCCTCCAGTGTGGTCGCCACATTCGCCTTCGTGGACTTCTTGCAGCACACGTTTGATGTCATCGTGGGCTACACACCGAAGGAGGGGCATTGAAAACCCTTGTATGTAAAGAACTCCGCCTTGCAGAATGTATCGGGCGGTTTTACGAATTACTTTACGCCTCTCGCTTTTCTTGGTCGGAAGCGTTCCATTCATAAGGAAATTCTTTAGAGGGGTCATCCAGGACTCCCTTTCTGGTTCCGTCTCTAGTACTAGGTCGATTTCCATTTGATCTATGCTAGGGGACCGAAGTACTTCAACGGGGGCTAGCCCAGTCACTTCAGGATCGTCGGAACTAGCCATCTTTGCCAACTTGTCTGCCTGCTGATTCTCTGACCGCGGAACATGGGATATGCTATAGTGATCAAAATCGTTCAGCAATTCTTTCACTTTCTTTAAGTATAAAATCAATCTTGCACTTTTAGCTTGGAATTTTCCAGTGACTTGGTTCACAACTAACTTAGAGTCGCAGAAGATGTTCAGCTTTGTGACTTCTAGTTCCTTTGCAATCTTTAATCCGGCTATCAGAGCTTCATATTCGAAATCGTTGTTAGTGGCATGAAACTCCATTCGGATTGCATAGGTTATCAATCGTGTCTCGGGGGTTTCAAGCACTATCCCAGCGCCGGATCTTTCGTCATTCCTAGCGCCATCAGTATACAATCCCCAGGCATTGGGATCGAAAAGTAATTTTGAGGGATTGTCCTCTTCATTGGCTATATCTTCCTCTGGTACGGTAAACTCCGCTATGAAGTCGGTTATCACTTGCCCTCGAATCGATCGTCTGGGCTGAAAGTTCAAATCAAGTTGACTCAACTCAATATTCCATTTAAGTAATCTTCCAGATGCCTCTGGTCTCTGTAGGACTTGCTTGAGTGGATGATCGGTGTATATGGTGATAGGATGCGCCTGAAAATAATGTCGAAGCTTTCTAGAGGCGATCAGCAAACTATAAGCCAACTTTTCTATCCGTGGATAATTACGCTCTGCTGCTGTCAATTTTTTGCTCACATAATACACAGGTCTTTGGACCTTATCCTCTTCCCTTACCAATGCTGAGCTGATCGCATGGGGTGACACTGCCAAATACACGAATAAGTCCTCGTGATCTATGGGCTTAGATAATATCGGAGGTTTCTCCAGGTGCCTGAGTAAATTCTGAAATGCTTCTACGCAGTCGGGTGTCCATTTGAAGTGGCGTTTTCCTCGCTTTATTAATTCGAAGAATGGGATGCACTTATCCGTAGCCCTGGAGATAAATCTGCTTAGTGCGGCCACTTTTCCGGCAAGGCTTTGCACATCCCTAATCTGCCTAGGTTCCTGAATGTTTCTGATTGCCGCGATCTGATCTGGATTAATCTCGATACCACGGGAACTGACGATGAATCCCAAGAATTTTCCAGAGGCAACACCGAATGAACATTTGGTTGGGTTGAGTTTCATTCCGTACTTTCGAAGAATGCCGAACATCTCTGCCAGGTCAGTAGTGTGTTGAGAAGATTGCTTGGACTTAACCAACATATCGTCGACGTATACATCCATTGTTTTCCCGATCTGGTTATAAAACATTCTGTTGACCAAACGTTGATATGTAGCGCCCGCATTCTTCAAGCCAAAGGGCATCACCACATAACAATATAATCCCAGATCCGTGATAAAACTAGTGTGCTCTTGATCTGGAACATGCATCGGAATCTGGTTATATCCTGAACAAGCATCCATAAATGAGAGAAGCTCATGACCTGCCGTCGAGTCTACCAACTGGTCAATCCGAGGTAACGGGAAACTATCTTTTGGACAGGCTTTGTTCAAATCCGAGAAGTCGATACAAGTTCTCCACTTCCCGTTGGCCTTCTTTACTAGGACTGGATTCGAAATCCAGTCTGGGTAGGTTGAATCTCTGATAAATCCATTACTCTTTAGCTTTCCGACCTCTTCTTTCAAGGCAGCAGACCTCTCCGGGCCCAACATTCGCCTTTTTTGCTTTACAGGAGGATGTTTAGGGTTAATGCTTAATGAATGGCTCATGATTGATGGGGATATCCCGCACATGTCTGCATGAGTCCAAGCAAATACATCCAAGTTATTTTTTAAGAAATCCGTCTATTCTTTAGCGAGATTCGGATTTAACTGGGATCCAATCTTAAGGACCTTCTCCGGGTCACTGTCATCGATCGGTACATCCACAGTCGTCTCGTTAGGAGTCGCCATTCTGCCCCCGGGTTCTTGATCCTCTCTGGGATCTATATCCTCGGGCATCTCTCTGGGCGACTCTCCAACGACTATCCTCTTTAGTTGCTATAAGGTCTCCGCCCCCGTAGGGGGAGAAGCGCCTTTAGTTTCAATATCCCCTCCATTGCGGAGTAGCTTTAGTTCGGCAACATAACATGCTCGCGCAGCAACCTGATCCCCTCTGACGATACCAATGCCGGCTTCTGTGGGGAATTTCAATAACAAGCACCAGGGGGCTATACAGGCTCTAAACTTTGCGAGGGCCGGTCGGCCCAAGAAGGCGTTGTAGGGCGATTCAACATCCAAAACCACGAAGGGAAGGATTCTCACTCTCTGGCGTTCTCCTTCCCCAAGTGTAACCGGTAACTCTACATAACCCATTGGAGCGGTAGATGCTCCGTTGAATCCACGGATCCATCCTTGACAAGGCTTCAAGTCTTTTATTTCGAGGTTCATCTGGTCAAATGTCCTTTTGAAAAGAATGTTGACGGAACTCCCGTTGTCCACCAAAACCTTATGAACAGTGGCTGGACCAATAGGTACTGTAATTACAAATGGATCCTCTGTTGGAGCATGGACTCCAATGCTTTCTCGTTCTCGGAAGACGACATCGTCGGTCATCATCTTTTGCTGCTTCAATGGGATACTGTCTTCGGGGTTGCTACACTCCCCTACCTCGAGGTGTTGTTTGGCTGCATTGACGTATTGATCCAATGCCTTGGAACTATGCCCGGCGAGATAAAGTCCTCCGATTACGATATTGATAACAATGTTCTTTCCCTTTTGCTGGGCAGTCGGCCTAGCAGCAAGTTGATTCTGGTTCTGATTTGGGGCCTGCACTGCTTGCCCCCTGTCTCTGGGCGTTACTCTGTATTCATCTAACTTTCCTTCTCGAAGCAGCCTTTCGACTACATCTCTTAAGTGACGGCATTCATTTGTCGAATGGCCGTGAATCTGATGAAAGAGACAAAACTTCCCTGTTTCACGCTCTTTCTCCGTCGACTCTCTGGGAGGTGGCCTCTTATTCTGGAGGACTTCATACGCATCCATGAAGGTATTTTCCAGAGTATCATTTATTGGTGTATAACTTTCAAAGGCCCTGGGACGAGTCCTTCTCTGGGAGTCGTTCCCTCGGTTCCTCTTCCGGTTGTTGTCGTTACCATTATTATTGTTGTTACCTGGCTGACGACCACCCTGATTCTGATTTCCGACATTTACTTCGACTTTCCCCGAGCTGTCTCCCGTCTGTTTGATGGCGACATTGCTCTGGATTTCCTCCTTATCAGTTGTTTTTGCCTTTCGGTTAGCATATACCTCTTCCCGGCGTAAATGTACGTTGGCTTTCTCGTAGAATATCTCTCTAGTGTGGGGCGGTTTGCCTGCCAGGTACCTCCCGAATTCAGTGTCCTTATCTACTCCGTCAATCAGTGCTGTGACAATGGTCGGTTCATGGGGATCTTTAACCTCAGTAGCGGCCAAATTGAAACGATCCAGGTACACCCTTAAACTCTCGCCTGGTCGCTGCTTGACAAGGAACAAGTCGATCACACTTTTTGTCTTCTGTGCGTAGATACGGAATTGTTCTACGAACTTCTCACTCAACTCCCTGAAGCTAGAAATCGATCTCGCCGGCAAGCGAGTAAACCATAACAAAGCCACATCCTCCAGGAATATGGGAAACGCTTTGCACTTAACAGCGTCAGAGGCTGCGGCAGCGGTCATTGACCAAGAGTATCTCATCAGATGCTGGACAGGATCAGACCTACCCGCATATCGGTTCATTTGTGTCACGTTGAAACGCCTTGGAAAAGTCGCATCCAAAATATCATCAGTGAAAGGGGTGTGACTGCGGTCGATCCCCCAATCTTCATTCCGTTGTCCACGGCTATCTGCCAGAATCTGGTGGATCATGGCTGCAATATTTGCACTGGTCAAAGGAGGTTCAGGGTCAGTGCCTCTGGCTCGGCGGGGTTCTCTCATCTCTCTTCTGGGAGCTGTCACGAAGTCCGGGGCTCGAATAGGGCTTCGTTGCCCCCTGTTATCATGAGTATGTGCGCGGCGACGGGGCTGAGGTAGTCTGTTATGCACAGGACTGTCCACACCTCGAGCCCTAGGAGCTGTGGCTTGATCATTCACATTACGGTTTGAGGGCCCCGCCCCCAGCGCTTCTTCTTCCTGTGATGGCAGGGTTCCGAACCGAAGCTGCTCTATGTTTTCGGCTCTCTCATACGGTCGTCGCGGAGGTCTCGGCGATTCCTCAGACGAAGAAGAATATCCTGGAGTGAGTGGACGAACCGGCGGTGTTCTTTGCCTTGCAAGCTCATCAAGTCTTCTATCCATAGCAGTCAAATTTTGTCGCAGGACGGAGCTTTCCTGCCTTTGGGCAGCCAATTCATCAAACAACCTCTCCCACATTTCAGAAAAGTGAGAGAGATCCCCCTCAGTAACGGGAGCAGCAGGATCATATTGATCATCATCACTTTCTCTTATGCGCAAAGAGCTTGAGCCGGGTCGAGCAGAGGGGCCAGGACGGTAGGAGCGAGCCATAGGCTCCTTTTCAGGTCGAGTTGTGGTCTGATCATCAATTCGGATCGCTGCGGTTCGTGGGTGGCGGCTCGCAGCGCCCCCTTGAGGTCGATTCGCGGTCGCAGTGTGCGGAGGGTGCGAGGTGTTCCCTCGGGATCGAGTAACAACCCCTTCAGCAGTCCGGATCGCTCCGTGTTCATCGACTCGGAGCGTGGTGTCTTCGTCGGATCGGTTCGCCCCCTGCGCCCCGCGATCCAGAGTTTCTTCATTGCCCAGATCGTGCACACTCTCTTCAATTGTTTCGTTGGTCTGTGAAGCTCGTGCTTCCTTAGATCTTTTTCCAGCCATGATATCCAAATCGCTAGAATCTTCAAAGAACCGAATAGTGAAACTTTAGGATTGTTTTCTCAGTGAAAGCACCAAAATGTTAGATCAAAATTTGGACCTAACACCCAAATTGTTCCGAATGTTATAGAGTTCCAACTGAAGAATGAGGAAAAAGAAAATAACACACAGAATTTATAGTGGTTCGGCGTTAACGAGCCTACGTCCACTTTATATATTATTGATTATACTTTGAAAGCTAATACAATCAAGGATTTCTCTCAATACTCTAGTATTTTGACAGCAATGGCGGATTCAGTGCTCAATATTGCCAAAAAGATCCCCAAAAATGCCAAGCTCCGGGCTATTTATAGCTGATTTTGTCAGGCGGGTCATGATAACACGTGGCACAAATCCCGAGAACATCGGATCGCATCGCCACCGTTGAGGAAATAATCAAATTAGCCGTTGTGGACAGGTGTAGCGATCTGCTTGAAAATCGGATCGTGCAGATGGGAAGAATCGGTCCAAATGACGGTTAGGGACACGTGTCGCTAGATCCGTGCGACTCGGATCGCTGAAGACTAGCTCACGCTTGAACGGGTCAGAGGGTTCGCCATGCATCAAGGGATCGGATCGGTTCGCTCTGGGCAACGATATAAGTTTGGATCGAGTCGCATAGTGGATTTGTTTCGCTAATGGGATGGGAGCGATCCGTCGAAATGCGATCCGATAGCGGGCGAGTCGATTGTGTGCGATCCGATGGTGGGCGAGTCGATAGTGTGCGATCCGATACTTCATGTTCTTAGAGAACGTGGTTTCATGCTTTCTTCTTATGAATGATCTTGGGTGGCTTGGTCAAAAAGCTAGCCAACACTTCTATAGGATAGCAACAACACAAGATGAAATAGCACAGGCATATATGCAAGGCAGCAATGGTATATTCATGTATTCAAGCAAAAAATTGGACAATACATTTTAAACAAGTACATCATACTACACAATGTAAAATTAGTGTTCTTACATCATTTTAGTTCAATTCAAAATCTCAATACAAGATCGAAACAAAGGAAACAAAATAATAAAATAAATCAAACGCCTACAATTTTTAGCTTCTCGCAAGTTTCTCTATCTTTGGTTGGGTGACGGTTTGGCTGAACCAACTTCAACTGCTTCTTGCCCTGATTGCGACGATATAATATCGGCGCCTCTTCTACGTCTTCTTCTCTATGTAATACCAAATGCTTGAGGCGGATACGACACATATGGTGGTGGTTGTTCTAGCTTATGTTTCCAAGAATCAAGTTGATGATTTGTACGACACCTAGGCACTTTCCTTTAACTCGATCTTCATCTTCAAGATCAGCAAGCACATCATTGACCTCGTTCGAAATCGTATTAATCCCTTGAACCTGAAACAAGATAAGTTTTGATAAGAAAGAGCGATGATAGTTAAATAAGTTAGAATTTAAAATCTAAAATTTTCATATAAAGTCACATTCCATGAGTCCTCGTGTAGCATGTTTAGATAGCTTAGAAATAGATTCTTTAAAAGCAAATCGTTAAATGATATGCCAGCACCAACTACAATCATCTACGGTGAGGATTCTTGGTAGGCGCTCTACTTTTACATAATCTAGCATGTGATCCCACGTGTACACATATGCGTTATACAAATTTATGTTCCAATCGTGTGGGGCACTATCTCAACTGAATCTGGTATATGTTAATTAAGGCCAAACTGCATCATCACTCGCTTTGGATAGTACATGGCAACACTTTACAGGCAAATGATGGGAGTTCATGCATACCAATTTAGTTGTCCATTTAAGCATATAGACGGTTAATCATTAAGAGATTTTCCAGTGTATGGCATCCATTGAACTTGATGTTGTTCCATTACATCGAGATCATTGAGATAAAATGTTGCATAAGGGACTAGATTATCTCTCCAACTTCATCTCTCATCCATATGCAAGAAGTATAACAAATTAGAGTGCTCATAACATATTGAGCAATTTTTAATGTAAATTAAAACGAATTATATCTAGGACCATGAGGTACTCTAGCAGTGTCGGTTGCATGGACGTTTGGACAAAGCATTGAAATACGTATCCAAGTCCAAACTTGCACATTATCGATATTTAACAAGAGATTTTAAAATTTACATAGAATGTGAAGACGCAATAAGTAAGACACCTGCAACAGAGTCAGACAACCTATCAAACCATTGGACTTCCTTAATGCTACATTAGCTAACACAACCCCTCGTATATTTGGAAAAAGGTTAGATGTTGTAAGAAGTGAAATTTCAAACAACATAAACTGCTATATCTCCTTAACTGATGACTCAACAGTAATGTTGTAACCAACTATGAAGTCATTAAATCATTTAAGCTCTTTTACATGACCGACCACGTCGGGAGATGAAAATTTACCAAGCGTTCAAAATATCATCTGTATCGACATTGCCAAAATAAATTATAACAGCATCTTCTGTAGGTAGACCAAGTAGAATGACAACATCCTGTACAATAATGGTTGTTTTGTTGGAGAATGAAGTTTTGATGACAACAACCTTATTTTAATACTGATTGATTATAAAATATATACTAACACCTTTATCTAGAATGTGTGTATATATATATACATATGCAGGATTTGTATACAGGAAGTAATACTGAATATTGTACAGTTTAAGAGCTTTTAGAGATTCAGAATTCAAAGATGATATAAGACTCATGAGTAATCAATATTCCAAGAGTTCAAGATAAATATAGTAATAGAGTCTAGTTTATGTAAGACTCTGAATAGCACTCCAGGTTCAAATTTAAATTTTGTTTTTCAATTTCTGATTTTCAAATTTCAAATTCTATCTTCAATTTTTATTCTCTATTTTACTTTTGATTTTAAACTCAAGTTTTATAGTTTATAAGTTTTATATGTACTTTTATATACTTTATACTTATATAGTTTCTAACTTTATAATTTTATAAATATGTTCATATATTTAATATTTATGATTTCATATGATTTTATACTTTATAATACTTGTTTATAACACTATGTTTTAATTCAATAATTTCCAGAATTATATATATAGTTAAACACTTGAAAATATTCAAATTTTGAACAAGGATATGTCGACATACAAAGATAGGCATGCCGACATATAACTATCATATTTTTTTATTTTGAAAGGAAGTGTCTTTCCATTATTTGTAACATTCCAGAAGCGTTGCAACCTTTCAAATCTTATAAATAGGGGTTGATTTCGAATTTTTTTCATCATTCTTCTTCTCCATCTTCATCCATTTTCTTTACACCATTAATATTTCATATTTTTATGATTTCTACACTTATACTCTCCTGAATTCAATTCTATTTATATAAAACTTCTTCTCTTCTCAATCTCTACTCTCTGAATCGAAGTGCTATTGAAGAGTTATATGGCTGTCGTAATTGTTTGGAAAGTGTTTGGGAAAAGGTGTGTTCTTTGTAGCCTTGAAATCAAGGAAACAGAGCGATGTTAACCTTATAGCGGAGAAATCAAGGGGAATATACTTGATAAAGGGTGTTTGGAATCGGTGGTAACCTTGTGGCCGTGAAATCAAGGGTGTTGTACTTGGATATTGATATAGTAATAAAATTCTGCGCAATCCAGCGTTGCGTGAGACTGAACGTAGGAGTAATCTGAACCAATATAAAATCCAGTGTGTTGTTTCCTTTTTTGCATTTTATTTTTGCTTATCTTTGTGCTTGTGTTTGATTCTGTATATGTGATTACATCTGCGGTGTGTGATTCGTATAGTAGATCGTATAAGTTCTAGATTTTGTTGAATTTCTCAACAACACTATTCACCTTCCCCCCCTCCCCCTCCCCCCCCCCCCCCCCTCCCTTCTCCCTCTCTAGTGCAAGTTCTGCCTTAACGATCGTTCCGCAATCCCTAACATGTTTCTCCCATGGAGAAATGAAATGCGCTAATATGTGGTCTTCATCTATTGCATGACGTAGTAAGCAGCGCTCAATCAAATCTGATGTACTGAACCTGCATGAAATGCCAGAAACACCCTTCAAGAAGCAACTGCTGAATGCATTCATCGTCAATCATCTCCATTAAGTCTTCGTACCTCTAAGAATTATCAAATATTTATTGTATTTAGAAAATAAATATTATACTCTCATTTAATCTTCAAAATTTGATTGGTATTCAACTTGTAAATACAAAATGCCACCATCGACGTGTCCGCTTTTTGATTTTTCGAGTTCATGAATAAGTATAAGATGTTAATTACACCATTTACAAGTCAAAATTAAATGAAAGATGATAATTAAACTAAAAAGAGTATTTGACAATGTTTTCATCAAGTAGAATCGTATAACATACAAATTAGAAACTAAGATAAAAAGCTAGAGTTCAAAAATTACCAAAATCACGTTGTATTGAACAAGATCCCGCTTCCATGGTTAATAGTTTTATTATATTCGAAGGTTGACGAAGAAATTGTTTATTTTGGGTTGAATTTGAAAGATTTTGATTTTAAGGTTTTGGGGTTCGATTTTGAGTAATGGAGTTGGAAAATAATAAGGCAGAAGGGAGAAATAATGAGGCTGTTAATAATGAGGCTGTTGTCTTTTTAGCAGCGAGGTTTTAGGAGGGCGTAACTATGAGTAAGGTGAACAATATTCGTTTAGAAACAAATTAACCGACCTCGTCGACTCATTTCGGTCGGTTCAGTTCGATTTTAAAACTAAATCGGTTTAAATTCGATTTGTAAAATACATTTTTTCGGTTATCGGTTTAATGGAACGAAACGAACTTTAATTTATGTTCTAATTTATGGTACTATAATACTTTAAATAATTGATTTGGTTATAAAACACATAGACATTTGTTAGAAATAACTCAAAATTTATTAATAAATATAATTTCTTCAAACATAAATTTATGTTTTACTTTGAGTGAATTAATCATTTGAATAATAACATATCATTCGAGTTCGGTTAAATCTGTTACCGACCGAATTAACCGAATTTATTTCGGTTTGGTTTTGAAAATTTTCGGTTTGAATTCAATTTGAATTTTTTTACCTCAAAAACAAATTATCTTAACTGGCGCAACTACGACAACAAGTTGCGCCCTTGGAATTTTTTTTAGAAAAAAATGAACTCAACTCATAGTTGCATCTAAAGGAAGTCAGTTACACATTTGTTGATTGTGTTGCTGGTTTAGCTGAAACTTGCTTTGTTTGATAGTAAATTTCAAAAACAGCCCTTCCTAAATTTATTATAAATATAACCCCTCTAAATTACAAAATTACAAATTTAAAAATAAAATAAAAAATAAAGCAAATATTTGTATTTTTTGTTTTAACATCTACTATTAAAGCACATGTCAAAAAGAAAAGAAAAAGCCACATGTTAACAAAACCTTTGTCAAAATTCAAGACTGATTTTTTTACCAACAAACAGGTTTGAAAATTTAAAAAACTGAATGAACGTCCATTCACGGGCGCACACAAATGCTGGATGTCCACTAAATGCAGTTTTCAAACATCGTCTGCTGGTAGAAAACTCAGTCTTGAATTTGTTTTGTAGAGTGAAAATAGAAACATTATTCTCCAGCCCTATTTTGCACTTTATGACAACAAATTACATAAAAAGGACATGCATCCACTATTGGATATATAGATATGTAGCCAACAAACGTTTAATCGCACATATCAGCAATAACATTATAAAACCAGTCAAACATCCACCTTTGTTCAAAAGTTACCATTACATTCGAATGCCGAATCAGCTTTGTAAACTCCAAAAGTAGGATTTGGAACAAATGTATAATTCCCCATGCTTGTTTTCAGTTCATGTTAATATTTTCAAAACATGATCTAAACAATTTGCCTATAACTATGCACTATAATTTACACAAGTGCTTGGGGACGAGTTCACAATCCTTGAGGATTTGTCAAAGTGCACACGCAGATGCAAAAAGCTTGTAAAGCCCATTGAAACAAAAGCCCGTTCTACCCAAAATAAATTAACTTCGCATTTGGAATTTAGCAGTGACTGGCTATTTTGAAGTAATCACAGGGAAAGGGTGTGCTTCAGTGTTGAATACATACTTATCAAGGGGCAATGCATCGTCGTTTCCGAACAACAAATACAAGTACTTTAAGGTTTCTCCCAGGAAAAACGTTTCCATTTTGTCTCTTTTCTGAGGGGGTATTGTAGTGACATCCCCGAGCGAAGTGTATCCCCCAGAATCAATTTTTGTATGTTTTTCAAAGGCCTCGAAGATCTTCCAGCCCCATTCACGATATCTGAAATTTTATTAAAAGAAGTCGTAAATTTATGCATATATATGTGCTAATAAAATTACCAACAAAAAGCAACATTTCCACTATAATAAAAAATTTCCCCACCAACTCAACCCACTTTTGGAAGTCGTAACAAGATCAGCGCAGTTTTATCAAAAAGATTTTTGTTTTGCTGAATAATTTGAGATCACAGTGGTGTAAGAATGAATGGTGTAAATAAAGCAAGCAAATGATTGGCTCATTTGGTACCAAAAATATATGAAACTAAAATAACCATTTAACAACCATGAAATGAATACACCAAAAAATATATGAGCCCAAAATATGATTGGTTCGGTTTGAATTAATTTAAGCCTATAAATGTTTGGAAACCATTTTACTATAGGTCAGTTTTTGGACCATATTGCCTGCATTCTACCATCAATGACAGCCCATACATGTATTGGTACAAGATAAGCAGCACCTTCGGAGGTACTTATCTATTTAACTAAAAATATCTCTTTTTCAAGAGTGACGCCATCGACACAAATTTTCCCACAAAATTTATCCAAATTTCTGTAGCCAACAAGTTGTCCGCTCTTTATTACAATCAGCGACCAACTGCCAACTATGATGAAGATCGAACATGTACACCATCAATCAGGAGTTTTCTTCGTAATTTTCAAAGTCAAAGAGCAGTCAGTCACCGAACTTAATGTAAACCAAACTGCAACTTGATGCCGACCGAAACCGACACCTTTCAGAGAAAATCATGATACAAGTAGCATTAATCTTTATAAAATCACCGAAATGAATTTAAGAAACACAATATTGTTAAAATAATAATGATAATAATACGAATAAAAATATTGGCATTTGTAATTATGTTCTTTTAGAATATTTTATGCCCCATTTGGTTTCATTTTGGGTTTCTAGTTGTGCTTTTTCAACTTGCTTCATGAAATACTACGAAACGAAAGAGCATTCTGACGATTAACGGAAAACGAAGGAGCTGGATTTATTTACGTGCTTTTGTATCTTCCAAAATAGGGAAAAAAAATGAACTTGTTTTCAATTTTACACGTCAATTCCATTTTTCAAAATTGCTTGTTGTTCAATAATACATATGACGTGCGCAAATTTTTTTACACGAAAACACAAAACTAAAAATGACAAACCAAACGGGGTCTGAGTTTTGTATTTGGTTCGATTGACCAGTCTTGTTTTAAAATATCGAAAATGAAAACCAATCAAAAAGTCAAACAAATACGAAAATAGAGACAAAACTCAGCTAAATGTTTAACTAAACTGATCAAACCAAAACAAACTAATCATTTCATTGATTTATTTGATTTGAACCAATAGACGTTTACGTTTACGTGTAAAGTCTACACAGGAAAAAGAAAAATAATGGCATGATTTGAAATAACATTAGTATAAAAATCTAATTCAGCGCAAAATGTCAATAAGTATCACCTTTTCTCATTTTGACTTTTCACAGGAGCAAACAGTTATTTGTAACACATACTGAAGGGGATGTGATTCATGATAACTTTCACAAAGTGGGCTAAGCTGAAAAAATAAATCTGAGTTCCTTTTGAAAGAAATATAGTTTATGTGACTTACTTAGGATCCCCTGTTATACGATGCAACACAAACAGCGATTCAACTGTTTCAGGGCGCAAAAGATTGTGCCGGTCATTGTGTTTAATAATGATATCATCTATGTATTCAGAACTTTTGTTTCCACCGTCTAACCCACCTTCTGAGTAACTCTGATAAAAAAAAATAGGTTATAATGATTTTTTTGTGTAAGACTGTTTTGCATGTGCACAGAAGAAAGAATGTTGTGCAGCAAAATAAAGCAATCGGTAATAACCTAACCTCAGTGTGGAAATATGCAATTTCAGGAGCAAGCCCAGTAGAAGTTACAGCGTACATCTCATAGCAAGTCTTCGCTAAATCTTCGGCAAGTTTTAAATTCTTCAGATCTTCAACAGTTAGAGAACCAGCTTCACTGGCTTCTCTCTTGGAGATACCTTTAGTTGCACCAAGAGCAAGTGCACCCGGAAGGAAGCAAACCTATAAAATGGATAATATTGACAAACATAATAAATAATATTGTTGACAGTAAATAAAGGAAAACTCGTTATCTTTATGAACAGCAAGGCTGGGACGCTGGCCGCCATCTGATAGAAACATAAGATATGCTTGAAACAAGATTACTCGGAAGAAAAAGGAGTGCTAAATTTTGCAGCATGCCGTAAACGCATTATAAACTTATAAAATATTGGGTGAGTCCAGATATGTGTATATGTATGTGATTGTCTGTATGTGTATATAAACAAGTACATGTGTTTAAAGCAAGCCTTCGTATCTTTCATCCATTTAATCCCGTTATATGTAGTGGTTGTGAAACGATCAAAAAAAAAAATTAATCGTTTATACCATCTAACCATAATTTAGGAATGATTTGAAGCACTTCAACCTTTCAAAACTGCATATGTTATATGGCTAGAAAAATACTTCAAAAGTTCAATGATAATTGTTTATGGCTATGGTTTATATATATGATTACAGAATCAAATATACAAAACTCTAGCTCAATCAATCAATAAAATTTAAAAAAAAAAAAAAAGGTGGACGGTTAACTGATATGGAGTCTCTCTGTACAGTGAGGCAAGAACATAAAGCTGCCGTCTTGCTCACTGGTTCTTAAGCACAGCTTCGTTTTCAAGGATAAAAATTATGTTGAAAGATAAACTCTAATCAAGTACCTATGATTTAAAAAAGAAAATTAGTCAGCAAACACCAATGAGTCAAATAATTTTACAATAAAAATAAACAGACAAATATTTAGGTTCCCTCTTCTTGGATAAATCTAGGAAATTGGAGGAGCTGAAGAAAACCAGGGCAAGTTAAAGATACGATAGCTCAAACGTCTAGTTTGCGATTCCCTCCCCCCCCCCCCCCCCCCCTGCGGTTTAGAGTGGCAAAAGCTATTGTTTGGATTTACCACAGGCCTTTTCCAACATTTGTTGACAATGTTGCCTCCAACATAACCATTACATATCGCCATTGCCACTCAAACCCAGCCACATGTGGTAGGTGGCATTGCCAATATCATCTCGTTCGCATGCAAAATGACGTCAAACACTGTACAGACTCGCATATTTCCACATGATAATTGAAATGCCTTGATGAACGTAGAGCATCCTCAGAACAAATGTTATTGTGATGTGAACTTAAAGACATGTAAACAATCAACATTGTCATTTCACAACTTCATCTCCAAGGCTAAAGCGAAATTAAATTATAATGTGATGTGGAAACAAATATGTAAACATTATCAAACATATTGTCTGGTTTTAGACTACTCACAAGATTTTTTGACACGTGCAATGCATGTGCGTATGATAGTCCCTTATAAAATTAGTATATTTATCTATATATATATATATATATATATATATCTCTGTGTGTGTGTGTGATTTGATTAAAAATGGAAAAATATAAATAAAAACGGTAATTTCTGTTGGAATAGGGTTTTGAACTTGTAATCCGATATATTTTAACTTTCGTTTTCAATAGGATTCGAACTCATGATCTCCTATTTGCATACAAAGAGTATTTTTGGAACTTTACGATCGGACAAAAAATTTGTGTTTTATTCCAACTATTAATTAATAAATATTCGACAATGTGGAGTGTTAATATAACTAGTTTTAGTAAATACAGAGAATAAATAATTGGTATCTAGCTAATTTTTTCATATTAGCATTGGATATAAATGTTACACGACATCCTCATTTCCAGTAAAGTTGACTTTACAGTATCAAGCAAGCCATGTCACAGTAAAATCTATAAGACATTACATGTTAAAGGGTATAAGATGTCCTAACGAGAATCAATCCAAACGGGGTGGAACTAATAACTTAGTTGGAATAAAAATAATATTTTGATTTAATGGCGAAGTTCTAAAGGTGTCCTTGCACGCGAAGGAGAAGTCAGGAGGTCAAATCCCATAAAAAAACAAAACTAACATCTGCTTTCAGATGGAAAATTTAAAATGTAAAAATGTTAATAAGTTTGTAACTCTGTCCCAACAACAAAAACTATATATATATACATATATATATATATATATATACACATATATATATACTTATTGATTTATTTTTATCAGAGCTTCAAAAAAAAATCAATTTTTAAAGAATTTTTGATGTGCATTGTACCCCATGAAGAATAAACCGCTCTAAGTAAGTGTAGACCAAATTCTATAAAATAAAATAAAAAATATTGGAGTACCCGACATAGGTGCTAAGAAAACGGCAATGATGTTTAACCCAATGATGGAGAGTCAATATCCATGTATAAACACCTAAAATCAAGGTTTACCATGAATCCACTGGACTCGGATTTAAGTGTCAAATCAGTAAAATGGGTATCCATTAATCCAACGGCTTCAAATTCAAATTTGAATATTCATAATCCACTAAATAATGGACTGGAATATAGATGGATATATTTTTGTTCCTAAATGGATTTGGATGGTCCATTTGGTTTGAACAAGAAGCTAATAGGTGGTAAACGTGTATAAAAAGAAATATCAATAAGTCCGTAGCTCATTAGCTTATACAGAAATTTTAACATACCAGGTGATCCATTTTTGGGCTGAATTCACCATTAGATCCATAAGGAAGCTCTCCGACAAAAACTAATCCTTTTGGTATGGATTCCTTAACAAGAAGATGATGTACACCTCTAAGTGCTTCCTCGTACATATCTTTTAGAAAATTAACATCGGTATTGAGCTTCTCTGTCTGCTGAATCCAAACTTTAATAAGATATTCATAGTAACTGTCACCACGAGACCCAAGTCGAATATTCTCACCACTAAATTGTCCTGTCTGAGGGCTGCATAAATAATTACCAGGAATAAGTGAAGCTACCGAAGTATTATCATGACCTAGATAATAGTCAGTTCAATTATTATTGTCTAAAGCCTAAGAAAACAAAGAAACAAAAATTAACAAAATATCAAGTTTATGCTTAATAATTATGGACATTGTCATTTAGTCAAACTCAAAAATTACAAAGCTTTTAAAAGACCACAAATTTAACATTTTATTGATAATATAATTTGTTCAAAAAACTTTAAGATCCCCCTTTTGACAACAAAAGTAGGAGCAATTTCATGTTTACCAAAAATATTTTCAACATATTGCCCCATAACGTGCATCGTAGAACGACCGCATGAGTATGGATGTTCCAGTGTTTTCCTTTAGTCTGTACGTATTTTCTCCATTACTGTAAAAGGCCTTTTACATAACCTGATCACATCTGTCTATGTCAAAATAAAAAATAGTGGAGGATGCAGGAAGCTTCAAAATAGTGGCATAGTTTTAAATGCAAGCATCGACTTACTTCAACAACGAACTGTATCATAATCATTCATGCAGCAAGAAAATCAAATGGAGGATGGGAATATTAGAAAAATAACATATGAGAAATAAAATCATCAGTTTGGATATCTCAACATACCTGATGTAGATAGGCACCAATCCTTCCAGTTTAGGTAACGACTTCATGTGCTGTAATGTCTTCATTGCTTCTAAACCATACTTCGGATCACCCGATAATTCACTAAGATAATTAAACTCAAGCTGTACAGTTGAAACTTCTGCAGTACTACTTAAACCATCAGGTGCTGGATGTGCGGAACGATCATGTAGTATCACATCACTAAATGGAATAGGAGTCGGACTAGCAGTAAAAGCAGTTAAAAGTCGATCAGCCAAATCTTTTGCTATTTCTAATAAAACTTCATTGTTAATCCCCTTTATTTTCATACTCTGTTCTCCCCCATTTAAATGGTAAGCGCTAAGAAGTCCACCTAAAACTCGTATTGTGGTTTCAAACAAATTAACTTGCCCTTTCATATTAATTCTTTCCTTGAGATTTTGCTCTATCCATAGTCCTGCTTCAGAAGCAATGTCCTCAAGACCCATGATTATTGATGTATCTAAAGAATCCACTATGGTGGCACCAAGGCCACCTAAACCATCAGTGCCTTTTCTGCTTATAGGCATGAGCTCGTCATAACCCATGGCATATTTTTTATAGCCTGACCAAGCATGAATAAATGCATCTCTAACTTTAGATTGCTTAGATAACCATTCACTATTTGATGTTGAATTATGTGTATCATCGGGAGAAAGACGAGGGGGAAGCCTTGGTGGCTTCCTTAAAAATCTTCCAATATTAGTGTCGAAATTTTTAATATGCTTATTTGCAAGTCCATTTGAAGCAAGAGCTGATCCTCTATCCGTAAATATTAAAAATGTTAATCCAATAAACATTAATAACATCAGAAATTTTCCTAAGGTAAACCTCCCACAATCATATTTCCTATAACTGCTACACAATGACCGAATCATAACCTACACACAGAACGAAATGTTAAACAAAATGTTTCGAATTACTTCATATATTGGTGTATCTACAACATCAAATAAATGAATCTTTGTGTAGAATCACGAAGTCAGGATAACAAAATTTTGCATTTTGCACTTTGCAATGATGATCAAAATGCATTGTCAAGAGGCTTTAATTCCAGAATTCATGTCGATTACACATGTTGATACTCATGATTACGAAGTAAACTCAAATCGGAAAATGAAACTACTATACAACCTTAAAAAGTAACCTATTAAATTTCAGCTGTTACTAAGGTGTACAGGAACTTTTACCTGCCTTTTACTTCTAGATGTAAAACATTCAAATGTGTCAGATACGATCTTACAGAATCTTACAGATGGAGAACAATCGAATGCGGAAACGAGAAAACGTGCAAGCAATTTATGAAGTTAAATTGTAGAATTCGAAGGGAAATGGTACAAATTAACTTCACACTGAAACAAAGTCGACTTGAAAATGACATTTTCACCGCAGCACTAGCATAACAGCAGAAATATCATCCCTCTCCCTCCCTCCCTCCCTCTATCTATCTATCTATGTGTGTGTGTGTGTGCATATATATATATATATATATATATATATATATATATATATATATATGCAGTTAAAGCACGCTAAAGCGCAGCAAAATCCCCACTATAGCCTGTAGCGCTCTCCGGCCGCTACGCTATTTCAATTTAGCATTGATGAACAGTAGTTCCGCTTTAAGTCCCGCTATTTTAAGCTGCACACGCTAAATCAGCTCTATTTAGCACCCGCTTTAGCAATATTAAAATACAGAGGATGAAATGACCATTGCTATTTTAAAATAAATCAGAAAAGTTTATGTAAAAAGCTAATCTTAAGTTATAAGTGTCTTATATAAGATAGAAACTTGTAGTATCGAATCCAGTGTGCAAAACCATGATATTCTTTGGTTTTGTTATATAATATTAATTAATATTCGTTTTTTCTACATAAATGATGTGAGAATGATAATTAATTAATTTTAATTATATAGTTTTACATTTAATTAACATTTCTGCACCTCCACTATATCCCTGCTACAGCTTTTACACCTCTACCACTATACAACTGTTAAGCGTGAGAGAGAGAGAGAGAGGTTATATGGCACCCCTCTTTCTTGGCACCCCTTCCTTTTCCACCCCAACCATACCCACACATTTATAATTAAGTTAGTGGAGAAGAGAAAATTAGAGGGAAGAGAGAGAAACGAGAATGTGTAGTGGAAATTATGGAGGGGGGGGTGTATGTATGTATGTGTGTGTGTGTGTGTGTGTGTATATATATATATATATATATATATATAGTGGAAGCATAAGCACGTACAAATGAGCAAAAAAATCAAGTGATAAGAAAACTTTGCTTTGTTTTCACTAAGTAAGCAAAATCAGACCACTTAATCGGCTAAAAAGTATTCAGACATTGTTTGTGCTTTTTTGTAGTTTGAAATTAAGCTATATACAATAATTTGAAATCTCAACTCTTAGAACCATAACCAATAATAAATATAATAATTTCTGAAAAAAATATTCATATGAACAAAAGTTTACTTGTAATAAAACTATAAAAGTAAAACTAAGCGTGTGATATTAAGGACTTATTTGTGTTTTGCCATCTCAGCTTCAACGTCCCAATATAATTTGTCTTCCAACCTAATGTAAGAAAATTAATATTGTTATTATAATCTATTTACTCAAGATCATACATGCACATGAACATGGATAACACCTTGGGCAGTTAAAGCGCCGCTATAACGCTGCTATATCGCCGCTATAGCGCATAGCGGATTTTTGCCACTATGGTTTTTCAAAAAAGCGGTTAGAGATAGCGGATCCGCTTAAAGCAGGTAGATAGCGGATTTAAACCGCTAAACCGTTAATTTAATAGCGGCGCTATGATTTTTATATTGCGGAAGTATAATTTTCGTGCAACGGACAAATACTGTAAACGCTTTTTCCCCAAATTGAAACCTAATAAAAGTATATCAATGTTTGTTCAGCCGCCACCATCTTATGAAGCTTCTCCTCCACATCGCCACCTCGCATCGCAGCCACTTCCTTGATTATTCAACAGCCGCCGCATTAATAATCGTTGTCACTGATTTATTTAAGGTTTGCTCCGTGCTTCACTGCTTTGTTTTGGTTTGTGCTGATTAATTGGGTCCTATTTGGGTTCCTTTTTATTTTTGTTCCATGCTCTAATTTCCGAAGTCATTCAACTTCCAGTTTTTTTAATCAAATCGCCTGTGCAAATTTGGGTTCGTTTTTTTTTTTTTTTTTTTTGGTTCAGTGCTTCCAGTTTTTTTTTTTTTTTTTTTTTTCCAACTTCCATTCTTTCATTTCCCAAGGTCGAATGACCAAGCAGACAATATTTGGGTTCGTTGTAATATCTGCGCCTGACTTAATTGATGATTAAAGGGGAAGATTGTATTTTAATGTAAACTATGTTTACGTTAGTACTCAAAAATTATGACAATAAACAGAGACAGTTGCATATACATATATCTGCGCCAGACAATACTTTGTCTATAGCACCATGTTTGGTAGATAAATAATGTGTACGTTAGTACTCAATCTGTTTTTTAATCAAGACTTTAGTGATTAATTTCAAAATGTTAAGCTCAGTATATATAATATATTTTTTCTAAGGCTGACCAAATGTTTAAATAAAAGAATTTACACATCTAAGAGTAGTACACAGTATGATAATAGCGGCATATTTAACTTAGCATACAGGTGGTTGACGCATTTCATGTGAGCACGAATAGAAATGGATTCAACCTACTGTGACAATTGTCACTATTCCATAATTGCAAACGTTTGTCAAAGAATGGGTTCCAAATATTATTAGAAAAGACAATGCTAATCTTCATACAAAAAGTTTAATGCATTACCAATGATGATGATAATTAAGCCAAAGATTGTTAATCCATATTTTATTTTTAGTGAAATTTAAAGTTTGAGAAAAATTATACATATCATTGATTCTTAAATTCGCGCATACATATATGGTTTCCATGGAGAATGCACTTTATTTTTAATTTTTTTATCTTTTTTAATTGAATATCCAAAAAAGTGTGTGAAGCATGGTAGAAATGCTAACATCTCAAAAAGTATGTGATAGCCAAGATATTGATGTGAATGAATAAAAGATTATCCACTGATGTTTATACGGTAAAATATGTTGAACTTTTATCATGCTTTATCAACATTCTAAGAAATCACCTGATTCGCTAATCAATGGTTATTATTTGAATTATGAGATAAAACACTACACTGTTATACTACAAATTACAGTTGCATGGCATTCCCTTCAAATAATGTAGTCAGTCTCTTCAACTACTACACTGTTATACTACAAATTACAGTTGCTTGGCATTCCCTTCAAATAATGTAGTCAGTCTCTTCAACTACACTGTTATACTACAAATTACAGTTGCATGGCATTCTAAGAAATCACCTGATCCGCTAAATAATGCAGTCAGTCTCTTCAACGGTTGATTGTTATAGCAATTACATATTTGTAATATTACACGTGCACTGGAATTTTTTTAATTTTTACATGATTTAATCCTGTTCGGGCATCTAATGAGTTAGAGGTGTTTAATGTGCTGAAAATCTAAGCTGTAGTATGAAGTCTGAGAACACGCCTTATGTTTTATGTATGATAAATTGAATTTTGACAGGGAGTCTCTTATATTTTTTTATTTTTTTATGTCTGTAATCTGTATATAGTGACTATTATTTTAAACCATAATTGCAGTAACATGAATATTTTTTTTACACCACAATTTGCCATAATTGCAGCAATATGGCTATTTATTGTTGATATAGTGACTATATTTTTTTACACCATTTAGATATGTCTTCGGGTGGTTCAAACAATCCAACTAGCGCAACGTCCACTATATTAAAGCTAAACTCTTCTGATCCGGCATGGGAATGGGGAGAGTGTCGAGATCCAACAAAAAAAACATAATGTTTGTTGCAAGCTATGCAACAAAAAATTTGGTGGAGGAATTTCTCGTTTAAAAGAACATCTTCTTGGCATAAAAGGAAATTGTACTGCATGTCCATCGGTAACAGTAGAGATACAAAAGAAAATTAAAGTTTCAGTAGATGAAACTAAAAAAAAAAAAGCAGAAAAAGTCCGAATTCGTAGTATTCTTGAAGAACAAGATGAAGATGACAATATTGTAGAAGAGCAGGAAACTATTGATTTTAATGCAAATGTTGGTCCAAGTAAAAAAAAAGATACATACGAACATTAGAGGTCCTCTTGATCTTATCATGGGGAAGACAAAGCAATCATCTTTAGATGATACTAACCATCACAAGCAAACTTTGAAGAAAATTGCATGGAAAAAGTTCTGTAAATGGGGATATGAGGTAGGACTGGCTTTCAATGTCGTATGTACCTCAAGCTTTGACGATATGATTCATGCAATTGGAGATTATGGGAGAGGTATTATTCACTTAGATATGTCATTTACTCCATTATTTTTAGTGTGTGTGTGTGTGTGTGTGTGTGTATATATATATATATATGTATATATATATATATATATATATCACTAATGATTTTAATATTTTGTAGGAATGCCTCCACTAAGTAATCATCATTATCGTGTGACCTTGTTAAAGGAAGTATTCGACGAAACAAATGATTTGGCAATTCTTTTAGGAAACATTGTGTAATCTATGGATGCTATATCATGTCCGATTTTTGGACCGATACAAAACATCGATGTTTGATCAATTTTCTAGTTAATTATCCAAAAGGAACGGTCTTCTTGAAATCGGTGGATGCCACTGATTATGTCAAAGATGCAAATTTAATAGTAGAAATGATTAATGATGTGATTCATTTGTCGGCGAGGAGAATATTGTATATGTAAGTTTTCCTTGGAATTTAACACGTTATCGTTTATTGAGTAATGATTAACATAATTTATTTATTTATTAATAGTTTCAAACCGACAACGGATTGAACTACAAACGAGCTAGAGAAATATTAGAGGGACAACATCCAAAATTATTTTGGATGTCATGTGCGGCTCATTGCCTCAATCTAATGCTTAAAGATATTAAAGAACAAATTGATAAAATCAAATTGGCATTAGCTAATGCAAAATTTGTAGTGGGATTTATTTACAATCGTGGAAGAGTGTTAGGATGGTTAAGGAAGTTAACCAATGGGAGAGACTTACATAAATCATGTGTAACTCGAGTTGCTTCTTCTTTTTATACATTGCGGAGCATGGTGGAGAATAGGGTACATGTCCAAGTGTTATTTGTTTCCGAAATGTGGAGAAAGAGTACATTCTCATTACTCGAAGATGGTAAAAGAGCGGAAAGGATTGTGGGAAGAAAATTATTTTGGGATAATGCTTTGTACACTTGTCAAATAATGAGTCCCATTGTTGATGTATTGAGGATGGCTGATAGTGAAGAAAAACCATGTATGGGATACATATACGAGGCTATGAGTAGAGCCAAAGATCTTATAGAGAAAAATTTAGTTAATGATCATAGAACATGTTCACGGGTTTGGAATATCATTGACAATCGATGGAGTGAGCAACTTCATTGACCATTACATGCAGGTATTCAATGAATCATTTATAGAACCTACTATATTTTAAATTCTTTAGTTACTAACATATCTTACATTTTGAAGCTGGATATTATTTGAATCCAAGCATTTATTTTAAGCAGGCTCAAACTCAAATTGAAACGAATAGTGTTATTAAAACGGGCCTTTTTAAAACTATGGAGAGGTTGATTTTCGAATCCGAAATCGATATTGCTATGGATCAATTGCGAAACTATAGAAATGCGACCGGTGCATTTGGAATGAAGAGCGCCATAAGTCGTAGAGACAAGATGCAACCATGTAAGTAAAGGTCTTCATATTAATATTGAATGAGCCTACGAGTTTGCGCACTATTTTATATTTTTTTACATAATTTAGATGAATGGTGGATGCAATATGGGAGTGACACACCGGTTCTCACAAAATTTGCAATTAGAGTTTTGTCACAAACATGTAGCTCCTCTCCATGTGAACGCAATTGGAGCGCATTTGATCATGTAAGTGTTTGGGCTGTTTAAAGCAGATTTTGAAGCGATTATTTCAAAAATGCAGTTTTTAAAGCAGTTTTTGATATTTTAATGCAGTTTTAAAGCAGTTTTGACATTTTAATGCAGTTTTAAAAGCAATTTTTGATATTTTAATGCAGTTTTTTACATCTTAATGCAGTTTTTAAAGCGGTTTTTGATATTTTAATGCAGTTTTAAAGCAGTTTTGAATTTCAATGCAGTTTTTAAAGCAGTTTTTGACATTTCAATGCAGTTTTTGACACTTTAATGCAGTTTTTGACGTCTTAATGCAATTTTTGAGTTTAAAAGTAATTTTCAAAGCAGTTTTGAAATCTTGATGCAGTTTTTTAACTAGTTTCCGAAATTTATAAGCAGTTTTGAAGACACAACTGAAAATCTGAAGCAGTTTCGAAAGCAGATTTTGAATCAGTCATATTTAAAATGCAGTTTTTTTTTCAATTTCTAAGCAATTTTCAGAGCAGTTTTCTGAAAGTTGAAGCAGTTCCAAAGCAGTTCTTAAAATTTATTAGAAGCTTTTAGAATTTCAATGTAAATTTTAAAGCAGTTTTGCAATCTTTGTTGCTTTAGTTTCTATTTGTTTTTTTCCTTTAGATCAACCTTAAAAGCAGTTTTTAACATGTTTTTCCATAAAATTGCAGCTGCATTCCAAGGGAAGAAATTGTCTACATCAAGAGAAATTAAACCATCTTGTTTATTACATTCAATACAATCGGAAATTGGAGAGAAGATTCAAAGAAAGGCTCGCCGATGGTGACAGTGATCCAATTGTTCGAAAAGAAATTGATGATTGTGATGAATGGATTATTCCAAGCGAGGAAGAAGTTCAAGATTCAGTGGCCGAAGGCAATGATCTAACCTTAGAGAAAACTCATTTTACAAGGACTGGAGATGAAAATGAAGGTCCAAACACTAGAAGTCGTGCAAGGAGAAAGTTGTTTGTGGATTGATGATAACGAGGAAGTTCAACTTTCAGACGGTGAGTTGGAGATTGGAGAGCTAATTGGACAAGATCTAGAGCAAGAGGAAGAAGATGACGAGGCTGTTGACATTGACATCTAAAGTTCTAGTGCATGATATACTTTTGTTTTTTTAGTAGATATGCATGTTTAGATGAAAATTAGTTTATGAATATTAACATCTAAAGTTGTTCCTTTTTGTTTGATGCATTTACTTTTAATTGGATGCTAATGCTAATGCTAATACTTATATGACAATGATGTGGCATTCGATTTTTATGAGTAATATTTAGGTATTAAGTGTTGACTATGTTTATGCTTATTGCTTTGTTAAGATTAACAACTTATTGCTTCTATATAATGGCTCATGGTTGGGACATCACGTTCATATTTTACATGAAAGAAATATTGGATGTTGAGCGTTTTACATTGTTTTTTTTTCTCTTCCATTAAGGTTACTAAAAAGAATAGTTCTTTTTATGTACTCTATTTTTAATTTTTAAATCAAAATCGTGACATGCTAAATAGTAAAGTAAGATGCTAATATGGTTGATGTTATTGTCATGTTTCAAAATAAGTACAAATAATCTTTTACATCAACAATAAATTGAATTTAACAACATAGACGTTAAAGTTACTATTATTATGTAGTAGATCTTATTAAAAATAGAATCTTTATATATTAATTAAAGTCATCCGCTATAGCCCCGGTATATCCCCGCTGTAACTTTTCGTACCTCAACCGCTATGGAACCGCAAAGCGCTTTAACTGCCCAGATAACACCAAATGTATATAGCTAGAATTATTTATTCAAGATGATATATAATACTGAACAACAGAAATATAAAAAGCATGAAACTTTAGTTTACAGTTAGGTAATGTCCAAAAAATCAACTAACCCATTGTCATAACAACTATTTATTTTAATTTAACAATAAGACTATAAACAAATGGCTAATTCACAATAATGTGCTCAGCATTCAGCAATTAACAAAATTTAACAATTAATCATTATAATTACAGCAATTAGTACCCAGCATTCTAAATAAATGCAGTGTTACTATTGCTGGGCTCAATTTTCACCCTGCCTGGTAAATTCATTAAACTGCCATGTTACTTAATGGACCGAATTGTATTGTGGATTCAGCATTTTCTTATCCGAGTAATTTATCATTTATTAATATGATTTTTAAGTAAACCTATAACAGAGTTTTTCAAACTATCAACAACGCTAGCTAAATTTTCTAAGATACTAAAAAGCCAGAACCGTTACTGAAACCAAAACTTCAAACAAACATTGTCCAACAATTTTATTCCCAGCAGTACTGAGTTTCACTTATTTTCAAACCTGATATTGTTTCTATGTTTGAAGAGACGAATGTAGTCGACAAAATGAAATATGATATTGTGGTGCTAATCCCTAAAGAAAGATGAAACTTAGAATGCGTTTGACTATAGGACAATAAGTATACTAATTGCAATTTTATGCTCATTTCTGTAGCATTGATATGTAGGTCTAAGTGAAGAAGCCAAAAGGAAGTTCTGGAAAGACTTGGATGTCATGGTTAGGAATGTACATAGTAACGAGAATCGTTTTATAGGACGAGACTTCAATGGCCATGTTGGCTCATCTAGCGGGGGTTTTGAGCGAGTGCATGGTGGTTTTGGATTTGGCAGTAGAAACCAAGAGGGTGAAGATATTTTGAATTTCGCTCTCTCTTTTGATCTCATGATTACTAATACCTTCTTTAGAAAGAGGCAATCACATCTGATCACCTTCAGTAGTGGCCAACAGGCTAGCCAGATTGACTTTGTCCTAACTAAGAGAGATAGCAAACGAGACTGTGTTGCTTGCAAGGTCATACCTGGAGAATGTGTCGTCTCACAACACCAGCTCTTGGTATGCGTGTTTCGTCTTCGGGTGGTGAAGGATAAGAGAGCGAAGATTAGCAGGACGAAATGGTGGAAACTCAAAGGAGATGCTTCACGGGTGTTTAAAGATAGTGATGGGAGAAGGGGCTTGGAATGTGGAAGGAGAAGCAAATGTCATGTGGAATGCGATGGCAACTTGCATTCGTAGAGTCGCCACTGAGGTATTTAGGATAACAAGAGGAAGCAAGCGAGAACCCAAGGATTCGTGGTGATGGAATGACGAGGTGCAAAAAGCTATCAAATAGAAGAAGGAATGCTACAAATGCATGTACCGTCATAGAAGCGAAGAGAACATGCACAAGTACAAAGTGGCAAAGAAGACTGCAAAGAGAGCAGTGAGTGAAGCAAGGGGACGAGCGTATGAAGATTTGTATAAAATGCTAAGTACAAAGAAGGGAGAAAAAGACGTTTACAGAATAGCTAGGCTACGCGAGAGGAGGACAAAGGACTTCAATCAGGTTAAATGCATTAAGGATGAGAATGATAGACTTTGATGAAGGACGATAAGATAATGAATAGGTGGAGAGAATACTTTGATAAGCTTTTCAACGAAGAAAGTGATAGCTCTTCGATCGAGTTGGAAGACTTAGCCGACAGCACCAATAGACATTTTGTGAGGAGATTTCAAGAAGCTGAGGTAAAGGGGGCGTTGAAACGTATGAAATCAGGCAAGTCGATAGGACCTGATGACATTCCTATTGAGGTGTGGAGATGCTTTGGAGATGCAGGAATAAGATGGCTAACTAAGTTGTTCAATAATATTTTCAAATCAAACAAAATGCCAGATGCGTGGAGGAGAAGCATTTTAGTTCCAATCTTCAAGAATAAAGGAGATATTCAAAGTTGCACAAACTATAAAGGAATTAAGCTTATGAGTCATACAATTAAGCTTTGGGAGAGAGTTTGCGAGCAGCATTTGAGGAGGTTGACAAGTGTCTCTAGAAATCAATTTGGTTTTATGCTTGGAAGGTCAACCACTGAGGCGATTTATGACAGAGTGCCGAAGAGGGTTATGTGGTGAGCGCTAGAAAGGAAGAGAGTGCCATCAAAATATATTACCCTTATTAAGGATATGTACGAGGGGGTTGTGACTAGTGTTAGGGCATGCGATGGTGAGACCAGAGACTTTCCAATTAACATAGGGTTACATCAAGGTTCGGCTTTGAGCCCCTATATTTTTGCATTAGTGATGGATGAAATAACAAAAGATATACAAAGGGAGATTCCCTGGTGTATGCTCTTTGCCGATGATGTTGTGCTGATTGATGAAAGTAGAATAGGGGTTAATCGACAACTGGAGTTGTGGAGGGAGACCTTGGAATCAAAGAGTTTCAGGCTTAGCAGAACTAAAACAGAGTATATGAAGTGTGAGTTTAGCAGTGTCAGGTCAGATGACGGAGATGTTACCTTGACCGGTAGAGTAGTACCCAAGAAGGAATTGTTTCGATACTTAGGATCTATGTTGCAGTTTGATGGAGAGATTGATAAGGATGTTAGTTTTAGAATTCAAACAGGATGGGTGAAATGGCGACTAGCATCTGGCATTCTCTGTGATCGGAAGATTCCTCAGAAGCTTAAAGGAAAGTTCTATATGACAGCAATCAGGCCTGCAATGTTATATGGTGCAGAGTGTTGGCCTACTAAGAGGCAACCATAGTAGTTAAGGCGCTAGGCTTGAGCCTTGGGCTTTTTTGTGGGACTTTTAAAAAAAGGCGCACTGCATATAAATTAAAAAAAAAAAAAAACCTGCAGCATATATATATTTTTAAAACATAAAAAACTGCTGTAAAATAAAAAAAACTGTTGCAAAAAAAAAACTGTATATATATATATATATATATATAACTGCTGCATATATTTTAAAAATAAAAAAATGCTGCAAAACCAAAAAAACCTGCTGCATATATTTAAAAAAAAAACTCTGTTGCATATTAAAAAAAAATAAGAACTGCTGTAAAACAAAAACCAAAAACTGCAGAAAAATGATCAATCGAACAAAATGGTTGAAACCCTAAGTCGAACGACCTTGCTCAAATTCAATGTCGAGTTCGAATTTGCAAACCCTAAAGCGGAACCCTAAAGCAGCGACACATTTTTTTCCTTTTTTCGATGTCGAGTTCGATGTCGACCTGGTTGAAAACCCTAAATCAATTTGAGGCGCGCCTTTCTGCGCCCCGGAGCCTCAAAAAAAGGCTCCAAAGGCGCGCCTTTCGTGCGCCTCCATTAGAGAAGGCGCCCCAGCCACCAAGAAGGCGCAGGACCTGCGCCTGCGCCTTAGGCGCGCCTAGGCGCACGCCTTAACTACTATGGAGGCAACACATCCAGAAGATAAGCGTAGCAGAGATGCGGATGTTGCGTTGGAGTTGTGGATTAGAAATGAGGATATCCTTATGTTGCAGCAGTTTTGGAGTTATGGATTAGAAATGAGGATATCTCTGCTACGTTGCAAAAAAAACTGTTGCAAAAAAAACTGTTGCGTTGGAGTTGTGGATTAGAAATGAGGATATCTCTGCTACGCTTATCTAGCCAACCTCAACTTGCTTCGGATATATGGCTTTGTTGTTGTTGATAAAGCTCAAGCAAGTATCGATAAGGACAGAATCATTCTAGATGAACTTGCTAGAAGTCAAGAGATTATCACATAGTAGTAGTGCAAGGATATTCTCGGTATCAAAATGGATTTTGCAAAAGCCCAACTCTATATCAAGGTTCGAGGTTTTGGTTTCGATCTTTCGAAATGATAAGAATGAGTGTTACGATGCGCTTCGCGCTTGATCATGGCGCACATGTTTTGTGCGTGGATCGTACTTTAAAAAACTGTATATGTTTAACACGTTCAAACAGAATGATTTACATGAATTTTTAGTTTAGTTTTTATGGTAAAACCATGCATAGCTTGTTAGAATTCTCATTTCTATGTTGCAATATCTAATTTATTTGTTATTAGCTTTAATTTGCATTTGTGTTATTAATCAATAAAGGACAACATTGTAAGAATATATTTTTCGTTAGACTCTGTATTTAAGTATATTTGGAAAAAAAGGTATGGATTTCTAAAAAATTGTTTAACTGCTAGATCCAATTTTTAAGCATTATATAAAGTAAATATACGTAAGGGTATTTTTGAAAGTTCGCAGTCGGACCAAAAATTTGCGCTTTCAAAATAACTAATAATAAAGATATAGACATCAACAATAATCGGAGGATATTTCAATACCGAGTTAGTGCTTTAGTTCAAAGATTCAAACTATCATTTTATAACCTTACGTTTATTAGGTAATATAATAAGGAAGTTAACAAATGCATCCAATCAATAAATTGTTGTTGATACAACTAATTAACACTAAGTGTGATGTTTCGAAATGTACACCATGTTATATCAACAAAAATAGAAAAATTAGTTTTTCTTTCAAATAAGAAGTTAAGTAAGTCACACAGTTTAAATAATATATCTAAATAAATAAAAATATAATATGTTATACGCATATCTCAATAAATTTATCATAAACTGAAGAAAATAATTTCCACTTTAAATACCTAAATTTTAGCATTTCTATAATTATTTGCTTTACATCCTCAATTCTTTCATGATATTTATTATTTCAATTCATATGTTTAAACTATCAGAGGTTGAACCTTGGCGCAACAGTAAGATCACCTGGCTAGTGGTCGGGGCGTCCAGGTTCGAATCTGGAAACAGCCTCTTCGCAGTGCGAGGGAAAAGCTGCGTACTATCGACCTCCGCGGAGCCCGTTCTTGTACGGGAAGCCTAGGGCACTGGGTTCCACCTAGATGTTTAAACTTTAAACTATTAATGAAATCATAAAATCCAATTAATGATCTTAAAGAGTATTTAGTCCATTTTTCTAATAGTACTTAAAAATATACGCCAATTTTACTATGTATATTCATATTAAAAAAAGATAGCTTTCATGCAACCATAAAGATGTATAAATCACATAACATAAACTACGCATATCAACAATAATGACAAAGTTAATTTGTAAATTAGTTATGATTCATTTGTATTAAGAATTTACCATATATTAAGTCATAATATTTTTTTTTTTTGAACATCAATAACTCAAGGATAAATTTATACATTTTTTTACAAAGTTCTTCTTAATTTTTTGTTCTATGTTATATGGTTAAACTAACTTTGTTATTTTAACTTATTTAAACAAATTCTATTAATAATATTTGCTAATTCATTGAATAAATTACTAACATACATCAATTTCAACATGTATATCTATATTAATAATCTCAAATACACACATACATATTGTTTGTGTAAGCTACACAAAAACAATAATAATAATAATTTTAATTAATAGTTTATGTATTTCACATCAAAATTTATCATATATTGCATAACGAAGTTCTCATTTTAACATTAAAATAATAAATATTATTTTTAATAATATTATCGTGGACAACGCACGAGGTTACATACTAGTAAGTTAGAGAAATAAGAGAGAAACTTATTTAGATGTAAACGACTAGTGAAAATTAGAGGACTATTGGATGTTACAATGTTTGTGGTGTTGTTGAACGCTCTTTATATATATATATATATATATATATATATATATATAAAAACACACACACACACACGAGCGTTACGGCACGCGCTTCGCACATGATCATGGCACGTGCTTTGTGCGTGAATCATATTTTAAAAAACCGTACATGTTTAACATGTTCAAAATAAAATGGTTTACAAGAATTTTTAGTTTTGTTTTTATGTTGAAACCATGTATAGCTTGTATGGATTCTCATTTCTAAGTTGCAATATCAAATTTATTTGTTATTAGCTTTAATTTTCATTTGTGCTATTAATCAATAAAGGACAACATTGTAAGAATATATTTTTTGTCAAACCTTGTATTTAAATATATTTGAAAAAAAAGGTATGAATTTGCAAAATATGTTTAATTGGTGGATCCAATTTTTAAGTGTTATATAAAAATAGATATACGTAAGGGTATTTTTGAAAGTTTGCAGTCGGACCAAAAATTTGCGCTTTCAAAATAATTATTAATAAAGATTAACAATCTCAAATGCATACATACATATTGTTTGTGTAAGCTGCACAATAATAATAATAATAATTAATAGTGTATGTATTTCACATCAAAATTTATCATATACTATAAAACATAAAACGAAGTTCTCATTTTAACATTAAAAAATAATAAATAATATTATCATGTGCAATGCACGGGTTGCATACTAGTAAGTTAGTGAAGGGAGAGAAAAACTTATTTAAATATAAACGACAGGTGAAAATTAGAGGCCTATTGGATGTTGCATTGTTTGTGTTGTTGAACGCTTTATATATATATATATATATATATATATATATATATATACACACACACACACATATACACGAGCGTTACGACACGCGCTTCGTACGTGATCATGACACATGCTTTGTGCGTGAATCATATTTTGAAAAACTGTGTATGTTTAACATGTTCAAAATAAGATGATTTATATGAATTTTTAGTTTTAGCTTTACGTTTCTCATTTCTAAGTTGCCATACCTAATTGTAAATAAAAAAAAAATTGCCAAAGCCTATATTTAAGTATATTTAAGAAAAAGATATGAATTTGTAAAAAAATGTTTAATTAGTAGATCTAATTTTTAAGGGTTATATAAAAATATATATACGTAAGGGTATTTTGAAAGTTCGCAGTCGAACCAAAAATTTGCGCTTAACTACTAAAAAAGATTTCGCTCTAATTCGTAAATTTGGTTCCATTTCTTATTTCACAATATTAAATGTATATTATTTAATTTCCTAAAATAAAATGTATAATTTACCTTTAATTAAAAAATAAGACTAAGAAACAATACTGATTAATTACAAATATTTATAACACTAAAAAAATCTACTCATTACATCGTTTTTTTTCTTTTTCTCGCTTCATATATATATATATATATATATACGTATATATATCTGTGCGTGTGTGCGTATGTGTGTGTGTGCGCGCGCAACGATTTTGTACATTTGTGAAATTTGAAGTTCAATAAATTTTTTGTTAAACCGATGTTTTGAGTTAGTTTCATTTTTCTCTCTACTGAAATCAAAATGAAACGATTGAATTTCCATGTTTTGATCGAAACCTCAAGTCTTGTTCTATATATTTGGAAGTTTCATATTAAAGACATTATAAGGTAAAAGATAAGATATAAATGGCTATCATGGATCGTTGCCATGTTGCAAACTAGTATATCTTTTACATGATCAACGAAATCAACAAAAGGCATATTCAATCTAAAGAGGCAATGTGGCAAAGTGGTGCTTTATCATCTCTATTTTAATATATCACATTTATCATCTCTAATTTTAGTATATCATATCACATGTTATCAACATGATTTAGGTGGCCAACTTTAATAAAATGTTGACAAAACTTTGTAATGACGTAGTGGGAAGGTGGAACCATTTCTCTTCGGAACATTGATTATATTATTCTTTTAAGCTCCTGAACCAGACGTTCTAGCACCTTTAAAATTTATCTTATATAGATTAGAACCTAATTTTGCTTACAGCTTAATTTTCACAAAAGCTCCATCATTTCAAATGGTGGACTTAAATCAATGCCTCGTTGGAAAAAAAATATAGTACAATCTTGGACTACAAGGTTATTTCTTTTATATAGGTTTACTGGATACCATTGTATTAAGATTGACAACTGTTGATTGATCAATTGGATGAGAGATAATCTAGGTAGAAAAGAAATGATTTACCTAGAGATGGAAGGTTAGTTCTTATAACATATGTTTTAACCATTCTACTAATTTATTTGCTTGTTACCTCCCAGCTTAGATAATCAAGAAAAACATGATAGTTTAGAAGAAAGTATTCCAAATAGAGAAAGATGTGCAAGCTCACAAGCCTTAAATTAGTTGATTTTACAAAATTTTGCACTAGGTTGCTACTTTAAGAATACATCGTAGAGAAGCCAGATGAACAATTTATATTACAATGGTCATTAACTATTGGAGCTGCTAGCGACTATCCTATTTTGATTCCCTTTTGGAGAAGTATAACTTCACTTACCAAGAAATTCAATTTAGGTACTGAAAGAAGCATCAATGATGGCATATAACCCTCGATTAAGTGTAACCTTGATTACAGAATATTCAGAAATATTTGAAATTGCTTCTAAGCATAATGCTTATATTTTCAATTTAAAATTGATTCATGCGAGTTCAGTTGGAATTTTTTTTTTTTTCCTTGCTGATAAACCCCAAAATACATGATCAGCATTACTTGACTTTTGAAGATTCATCGTTGTAGATTGCAGGGCCGGTTCCGAGCCTGGGGGTTAGATGGACAACAGCTCATGGCCCAGTTTAGAGACAGAGTCATTGTTCAGATTTTTTTTATTATATAGGTAGTACTGAGTCAATTTTGAAAGAATAAGTTAGTGTGTGTGGTGAAGTGTATCATTCTTGACTAAGTCACCATGGTTTAAGCCCTAGCAGCTCTATTTGTTATGTCATTTTCATGTATATATTGGGCTCCAGCTTATCCTTTTGTTCAATGCCCAAATTCAAATTGCACAGGGCCTGGTAGATTGCATACCTTTGTCGTATCAATTCATCTTCTAATATTAACTCTGATTGCATTGCTGGTACAAAGTTCAAAGTCATAAGGATTTAGCATGAATGCTCTCTTAAAGGGAGGTTTGCATATGTGCAGTGTTATATACAATAAACTATATATGAAGCATGGAAAATGAAGAGCATCTAGATTGAACACCTATGCTCCTGTAATGATGAAGCAGAAACATTGGAGTATATGCACATTCAAACTCCTGTTCAAAATTGATTTGGAAATAATGCTAGCTTGATTTAGAGTCCAATATAAAAATTATACGTCAATTTTGTTATTGGTAGATAGCGTGAATTACTGTACGAAACTGAGATCCCTCCTAGACATTTTTATACGGTTCTTTGTTTGTGTATTAGGCAAGAGAAGAAACATGGATATTCTAAACAAAGAGTATACTTTTACAACTGTTGTTGCTATTATACGTAGTAAGAAGTATGCTTGCATTTTAATAAGCAACCCACTATACATCCACATATTATTGGTCCTCTATATATCCATCTATTTCAACCCATCAATTGTAAACCGCCATCTATTGGGTTGGCTTATTATAACTATACACAGCTTCCTCTTGCATATAATATTACTATAGCGACTACCACTTTTTTATGCATAATTAGGTAGTGAATGCATGTAGGCAGTTTGCTTCATTTGCTTTTGGAAGTTGAAGTTCAGTTCTCTAACTGATTTAGGGTGCACGTTCTTCGCAGACAGATTAGGGGCATTTGAATGAACGGATAATGCGTTTGTGCGATGTGAGCGGGGAATCCGAGCAAAGTACTTAAAATATGATTTCTAATTTAATTGATTTATAGTTAATTAATTAGTTGATTTGTTGTGCAATATGCATCTAATTAAAATGAAATAACGGTACAAAAATGTAAATACATTCAAATTAAATATGTAATAGGAGCGTTATGGCATGCACTTCGCATGTGATGATGGAACACTCTTCGTGTGTGCCTATTGTAGATTTGTATCTAATCAAGATTTTGTATCTAATCAGTCACTTTGTTTGCACTAGTAGTGTTATGATATTCCTTTTGTTATTTGTTTGGAATAATATCAAGATCATTATCATAAGTCAAGAAATATGGATTAGCATTAGAATATTTCTACATGAAATTGTGTGCCTATTTTAGATGCAATAATTTTTACTAGAATTTCAAACAAATATGTTGACATATGATTCAATAAAGGTGGAATCCAGTGCATGAGGCTTCCCATACGATAACGGGCTCTGCGGAGGTCGATAGTACGCAGCCTTTCCCTCGCACTGCGAAGAGGCTATTTCCATATTCGAACCTGGGCGCTCAAGCCACTAGCCAGGTGACCTTACCGTTGCGCCTTCCACCTCTGACATATGATTAAATATGACCCAAAAAAAATCATCTAAGTTTACGTTTGGCCACTGAGAAAATCGTTGCAATATGGAAGATTTTTTTTTTTTTTGTCATATTGACATATGATTCAATAGGTGGATACCCCGTGCCAAAGGCTCCCGTACTCAAGCGCGAGAGGACTTCCCAGGTCAGTCTCCCTTCCTGGTACTATTCTCACGGCTTTCCGGGCTCTGGGGGTGGTCGATTACTGCCAAAGCCCTTCCCTCACATATGTGAAGAGGCCGAGACTCGAGCCTGCGCGCTCCAGATTACCAGCCGGGTAACCTTACCGTTGCGCCAGGCACCACCTTTGACATATGATTCAATATGACAAAAAAAAAATTCTTCCATATTGCAATGGTTTTCTCAATAGCCAAACGTAAACTAAAATTTAACTGGTTGATATTGACTGATTTGAGGTTTCACGAAAACGAAAAATATGACCCAATATTTCGATAAGGTAATAAATATACAGGTTGAAGTGGGTATCCTGAATCAACTATATAATATATTTTCCAAGTGAATGGATTGGTTAATACGCTTGCATATGACGCATTGGAAGCCAACATATCTCCCCCTAACTTTACTCAAACAGTGCTGGGAAAGGGTTAGGACCATTGGGGCTTCCAACGCGGTCGACGCGTCTTAGCTGTGAACGCTACCTTATTGCATATTCAATACGGATCATTGCGCATATGCTTTTTTACCATTTCGAGTTAGAAGTTTCAAAACAATCCAAATTTTTTATTGATGAATGATGATCTTGACATCATTTAAATTTATATTAATAATATTTTGATTCATTTCGAAAATTATTACCACAAAACGACCGAAAAGCTCACAAGGCTTGAGGAGGCTATGGAACTCGCTATATGTGCGTGCACGCCATATGAATATACAAACACACACGTGCCTTGGGGTTGGAGGGCGGTTTAAGGTTATTTTCCCATCCTTGCAAATTCCAATAAATAAAACAGAACTTTCAACCCATTTCCAGATAAATGTTCAGCAACACTATGTTTTGATTGAAAAGCTTATTATTTTCAGTTAAAACAGCGAGCACTAACGTGTGGGCGCGGATCCTCTGGTTCAGAATTCCTCTGGTCCCCTGGTCCCGTCCAATAAAAATCCTCCATTTTGGTAATTTTGCATTTTGCCCCCTGAAATTCGGGTGTATTTCGGGGGACAAAGTGCAAATCACCCCAAAATGGGGTGATTTCATTGGACGGGACCAGAGAAATTCTGGTCCAGGTGATCCCAAACCCTAATGTTTATGGCACGGAATTGCTTGCAAGTTGTAACATCATAGTACAATTCAAGTATAGAAAACTTCGGTTGTAACGTCTTGAAACTGACATAAAGTTAACAAAATAGGTTACAACTGACCTAAGCAGCAACTTTCAATTCAAATGGAATTAGCGTTAACAACATAGATGCAAGCTTTTAACCTCAATCAGATTCAATACAACATCATTTAAACAAATTGATTCATCAAATAAAATTCTAGCGTAGTAAAGTTTGGAGGCAAATAACCTTAAAAGGGGATCGAGGTTTGAACTTGGAGTTGTTGTAATCGACATCTTTTACCGAGTAGGGAAGAGCAGCTTTCGAAGACATGCAGGAACTAGTGGCTTCAATTTTAGTCTGGAATCGATCGTGGAAAACCGAACAAGTCGATATTTTATTTTTCTACTTTTTTTTTTTTTTTTTCCAGCAGATCTGAAATTAGTGGCTTCTTTCTGAGGCTGGTACCGATCGTGGAAAATTTGGACTGGTCAAGTCAGCAAGGCGCCGTTGGAGTATGCTAGGGCTGTCAATCGATAATGGAAAAATCAAAAATCTTCAGCATCCACATCCAAAAAATGGATAAATATCCAATATCCGGAAAAACGGATGCGGATATAGCCAAATCTGCATCCGAAAATTATTCGTCCGCTTTTTTCATGATTATAGCTTAAATTATGTGTATTTTAACATAATTAAATATATTAATTTATAATGTCGTAAAGTTGAAAGTATGCTAAATGCATACTAATTGCTCAAAATTATAAATTATCAGCATATTTATTTATTTTTAGCACTTTAGTAAACAATTAGGTTGAAAAAACCGTAATATTAAACTATAAAATTTCATTTATGTTCATTAATTTATCGATTGTTAGCGGAGCGAATAATTATCCGATATCCGTCCATATCCGCGGATGCGGATATCCGATATCCGAAAATAATTTCGGATGCGGATGCGGATATGACACTATCCACATCCGAAAGTATCCGTTGAGAGCCCTAGAGTATGGGAAACGGGATTCTCCGCGAAAGGAGAAGGCAAATTCTATTGCATCCCAGCTTATTGCTGAGTAGCACCCCAAAATACATCAGAAATGAGTAAATCCATCATTTTACTGAGTAGCCCAAATTTTACTTTAAAAAATCCAATAATACCCTTCCTCGCAGTGACTCTACGTGGGTTCTTAGGAAACCACGTAACGACACTGCGTGGTAACTGATGATACCACGTAGAGCCACTACGTGGTATCATTATGTACCATGCAGCATCCCTGCGTGATTTCCTATAAAACCACATAAATTCACTGTGAGGTAGACAAAATTGAAAATAAAGTATAACTGAAAAGGGGCTGTTTCATCCTTTATTTTTTTTATAAAAATAGGGGGCTACTCAGCAATAATCTGGGTTGAAATAGAATTTGTCAAAGGAGAATGCCTTTTTCAACCAAGGAGGGGTAACTCAAAATGGTCAAAGTTATTATTTTATTATTTGTTTATATCATAATTTTATTTATGTTAATAATTTTTAAATAGAGAACAAAAATACAAAATACGCAATACGCCATATGAAATTAAAATTCATAGTTTATGCTTCGAAATACGAATGTAAAAATAAAAAACATAACAAACTAAATAGTACATGCTTCGAAGTATACATGCAGAGATAAAAATCAAAATAAACTACATTTTCTTTCTCAATTTACTAACAAGAAAAAAAAACTAACTTCTTAAGCTAGTGAGGTTTGTCAATCAATTTGTGCAAATAATTGTAACACTTGCCATCAAAATCAGTCAAACAAAGTGCAACCTATCATTCCTCATAGTTGTTCCCCTCTGGTTTCGCTTTCACGCACTTATCAAGAATCGAATCATGCGAATAACTACCACCACCGCTAGAGGACCATCAGATGATCGTTGTCTAGACAGCGCTCTGCGACTATTGATCGCGTCAGTATCACCCTTGATATAGTTGTCATAAAATTGCGCGTCGAACTATAGCTGAACCGGGGACTATTGTAGAATAATAAACTGACATTTGCCAGTTCGAATGCAGTCGCCGAAGATCACATCCAACTCCCTAGATCGAGCAGGTGAGGCATGTGTGTATTTGTGATACCTAACTGCAGTTGTATCCCACCATTCAGCGGATACACTGACGGTGTCCTTCACCTCATTCCAATAGCCCTCAGGAATCTGCGGCAACTTGTCCCAAAAGTTCGAATTTCGTTTTAAATTATCTTATTTGTTTTTCGTATGCCCAGCATTGTAGTCCAGACCCGTTCGTTCGTTGAAAATAGCAGCAATCTGCTCATACCAATGCGCAACACGGTGGGGACGAGATTCGATATTCTTGTAATATACGTCGATGAACATGTTGATTCTATCGATGTTCCAATCGACAGTAGCGTGGGTGGATGAGGCAGCATAGTGGCTTGACATTATGCAAAAATATTAAAAAAAAAAGTTTCAGAATAAATTGAAAAAAAAAATAGAAGACACGAATATGAATATCATAAATATATTAAAATTTACCTGAAACGATCGACGATGAAAGCTAAAAAAATTGTAGAATTTTCGGAGAGCGAGAAATAAGGAAGGGAGGTGGATTATATAGGAGAGGAGGGAAAATGGAACATTGGCAATTCATCCATTCACGTCGGACGCGAACGAAGAATTTCCAACGTTTGGTTTGATTGGACAATTCAGTGAGGCCCACACTTGAGGCGTCCGACGCGGACGTGGACTTGAATTGTCAATGCTCTGGACTTTTTTTGAGTCATGCTTTGTAGGTCAGGGACGCGTAGTGGAACTGCCATTACTTAGTGTTTACTGTCGATTTTAGTCAATCGAATGTCAACACCCGATTCTTATGTAAATCAAATAATAAACGAAAGGCAGTAGCAGATCACAGTCGCAAAATGCAGCAAAGTAAATGGAGATACAAGATTTGTAGTTGTTCGGCAAGTGTGCCTACGTTCGTTGAGGTATAATCGATTGCTTGAATTGTTTGATTATAAGTATAATTCGATTTGATCTTAAAATGTAGGAAAAAAGTAGTATTTGTTAGGCCTTGTGTAGTAGTGTTTAAAAGCTAAGAGAATATCCTCTAAATGAGTCAATTGGTATTCTATTTATACTTTAGAAGAGCGGAGATCGACCACGAATTAAGGAGGGATCAGATCGACTTTTTGTATTTTACTGGGAGGGATCAGATTGGATCCTTGTATTTTACTAGGATCGGCACTGATCCGATCATGTTGTTGTACAAGTGCCAAGTTTTGGATTCTTTTGCTCGGTCGCCTCGTTTTAGTATCGATCCGGGTATTGATCACTTGTTTTCTGCGTGATCCGATGGAGTTAGCCTAGCCGATTCGATGAAGGTGCCTGCTTGTACCGATCCGACCTGATCTTGTGCCTAGCTTCGGCGCCTTGTCCGGATTACCTAATTTCATAGTAATCCATGTGCTAATCGTCCATTTTTGTTAGATCTGATCGTGCAATCATGAGGCTCATCCCATGTAAATCCATGCCCGACCTAAACCCACTAGGGATCCAACAAATGTGAATTAGTGGGATCCGAAGATCTGATCCATGTTTTTTTCCAATGATCGGACTATGTCGGTCTCTCTTTTCCATTTACTAATCCCACTTCAATGTAGTGATCGTGAAAGTGCCAGATCCGTCCGATCCGCGAGAATTGGGTGATCTGCCTATGTCGAACGGGTGTTTTTCAGTGATCGATCTGAGTTGTGTATTTTTTGATTTCCAAGAAAACATCGGCTCCGACGTTCTAGTTCGAGCATTTTTGCGTTTGTGCTGCTCGAGTCACGAGCGATTAAGATATCTAAGTCCAAAGCGTAACGGCTTTGCTAAAAGGCAGGTTAACACTTGTCCCCTAAAACAACTCGTATTTTTTGACGATTGAATGTTCAAATATTTTATTTATACATTAATTATTAATTATTTGACGGTCCTAAAGTAAGTTTTTTCATAAACGATCGAATCATGGATCGAGGCTATTTTCATTAATTTTGGATACTTCGTTAGGTGGAGAAAAGGTATAAAGATCGCCATATTTCGAGATTCGATGCTCCAAGGGAAAAAGTCTCAAAATACGTGCAAAAATTGTCGTTTCGGACATAATGTCGGATATCGATGAAATCTATATTTTTGAAATCGTCATATTGAGTTGTTGCATGCTGTTAAGTTTCGTGTTAATCGGACGTGTTGTTTAGTCGTGCGCTCTTAAAATGTTTGTTAGTTTTGGACATACAATTCTTGATAATTTTAGCCTAATGATGTTATAAATACTCTTCTAATAAGTCATTAGTTGTATACTGTAGCCACCGTCTTCTTCTCAAAATCATGTTGCTTGTTACATTGGTCGTTATTTAAACGATTTAAATACTTGTCAAACATATATCTTGTGTAACTAACGATATCAGATTTGGACATCGTTTCTTGCGTTGAACTCGTATAGGTGAGCTCTACGTTTTGGTAGTGGCCTGATCTGTCTAAGGTGATGATATTGTCCCTCACTGAACTATGATTGTTTATATGAAAATTTTTGATTTTTTTTAGGTGATTTAAAATCTTAAAATAAATTTTTCTAGGATAATTGAACATAGTTAATAGTAAATAAAATAATTAAAAAGTAATTTGGTTAATGTACACCTAAATTTCACATTTTTACCCATTTACGCGTTATTATGCGCCATTTTGGCATTATCGCTAGAATTGAACTATTTTGACACCAACTCATCATCAATTATTTTAGATGAGTTTTATGTTTTTTATCGATGCTTATTTGCTAATTTAGATAATTATATCATTATTGGTTGCTTGGATGATTGTTTTCTTAATTGGTTAAGACTTAGTATAGGAAACATCTCTTCTTCTAGAGTTGCTAGTACTTATCGATCAAACGCACAAGGAGTTTAGTACCTGTTGATTGAGTATATGGGTAAGACTCGAATAAGATGAGGTGAATTTGCGAAGAAGTGATGAAGCATATAGACTAATCTGAGGTTAGAGTAGCAATGGAGCATGACGACGGATTTGAAGATAGGGAATGAACTTGGTGACAAGCTTGGATTTTGCAATAAACATCGGCGTTTTCATTTGACGTGTACTTTATCAATTTTGGTTAAGTACATAGCCTGAACAATACGGTAGGGTGATCGATACCAACTGCTACTAATACCGGCTGGATGTGAGAAATTGGTAGCTTTGCACGCCAACGTCCAATGAATTAATAAGTCACGCAACTAATTCAAATACAGCCCAAACACAGAGTACCAAAAAGTAAATCACAAAAGATTTATGGTGGTTCGGCAAATTATGCCTACGTCCACTCCAAGGTAACTTTATATACTATGCATTGCAAAGTTACAAGTATAATCCTTCCCCTTTTCCTATGTTTACAGGGTTATGTACTGATAATAACAAAGTCCTTGCTTCTTCCCCATCAAGTCCAAAAGCCTAATTCCTAAGTCTAAAGTCCAAGAGAGAAGCTTTATGTCCAAGTTATGCCAAAATGTTCTAAGTATGCCTCAATGTCAAAGAATGTCCAAGAGCCAAAATGTCGAAGGGAATCTTCTATATGAAGTTCACAAGTCCAAAAGAGCATCCAAAGTCCATAAACCCTTGTTGGAAACCATTTAAGATCTCCAAATCCAAGCTTCCCGCGTGCAGGGAGAAACAACTAAAGGAATCCCAAAATAATCCGAGTGCTTGTGTATTTATAGGCTAGGGGATATGATAATCCGCATCCATGTAATTCGTACATCGGGTCGGAACCGACCCAGGGATCGAAACCAATTCTGCGAGTTAGCCGGAAATCTTTTCGCTTCTTCGAAGCTCCTTCATCCAAAACCAATCCACTTCGTATCCAACTAGGGATGTGAAAAACCAAAGATGTACTAGATACGAAAAAGCACTTTCACATCCCAAAAATTGATGAAATCCAAGCCAAGCCACCATTTCGTATCTCGATGACACGAAATATCCAGAAGAAGAAAACCAAAAACCAAAACACATTACAACAAAAAGTCCTTTTTATGACGTTTAAAAACTATCACAAAAACTTTTTATGACGTTTTCGTCATATATCAACATGTTATTAAAAGTCTGGTAGATATTATGTCGTGTAATTCCTGCAATAGAAAACGTACTTTTGTTGTCATCTTAAACAAGCCATATTGGTGCAACTGTTTTTCTATAGCTTGTGAAGCATGCTATGGAAAGTTTTTATGACTCACCCAAATGCTATGGAAACGTCATTTAAATGGTGTAATATGTTGACATTCCTTGTTGTTATAGCATATGAACAAGCTATTGAAAGTTTTTATGACGCATCGAAACACACTATGGAAAATTCACTACTATTTACTACAACATCATTTTGTTGCTATAAAAAACATTCAAAACATTTTATTGCAACATTTTGCTGCCATAACATTCAAAGTTTACAATTTCTAATTCTAATAATATATTACAACAATTCAAAAAAAAACTTATTTGTCACATTAATCTAAGTACACAAATGAAGTCATAAGCCAAATCACAAAATATATATACCCATAATATTTCATACATGATAAATTCAAACATAAATATTGACAATACATACAGCTATAGCAAACCAAAACAATACATAGTAAAAATATTCATGAACGTCGACTGTTAATATCACAAGCACAATCCAACACCAATCCCTTTGCTCCACGTGACTGGCTACCCCAATGCAATCCCCTACTACTTCTTCACCACTAACACCTCCTCCAGACCATCAGCAGCACACCCTCCTACATTCAACCACATCCATTCTTCCATTACAACCTAACAAAAACTTATGCCACCTTACCATCAACTACAATTAACCAGCTTAACAAATAGTTATGTGATTATAAAGTAACTGCAACTTATGCTTATTAATTCATATTGCAAATAGTTATGCCTCCACTTAGGATGCAAAATACCGACCTGTTATGCATAGAAGAATTACATGCATGCTTATAGGACAATCTGACTATTGTGCAAGAGTTACACATATCATCAACTTGAAGTGTTGCTCATGTAGGTGCCTGAAATACAAGAAATAATGTGTTGATGATGATCAAGTTATTGCTATTAACCAGACTTTCAAAATATCAGATTATACAAGCGCCAGATTGCTTAGGCGCACCAGTAAAACTGAACAAGCGTCATACACTGCTTACTCAAACAGAATAACAAAAAAACTGAAAAATATAAAAAATGCAAGTGCTTGAAATATAAGGCTTAGGTGCACCGACAAAGAAATGAATATATACAAGACCAAACTGGGACATGACATGAGAGTCAACTACAAATAGCAAAAACATGTTTGCATCATTTACAGAGAATATAAGGTCAGGGAGTAGCAATGCAATGGAGAATTAATATGTCAAAACAATCAATTTAGGTGATCATGAAAAGCCAAACAGGGTGCAGCAAGATATACACAAGGCTAAAGTGCAACAAATACCAACATATACTAGAATATCCCCTTATGGACCGGTTTAGGCACAAATATTGTGCATATAGAGGGTTGAGCACAAATAAGGAACTCACATGATCAACCAAACAACTAGATAACACATGAATACTACATCAAACTGAGCATATGCCCAGTTTCAAGAAAACTGAGCAATAGCATTGCTCATTTTGTAACTGAGCATTGCCCAATTTTTCTTGAAATTGAGCAACGCTTAGTTACAATCTGGGCGATGCTCAATTTTCTCTGTTTTTGTAGCTCAGCATACGCCCAGTTTGAAACAAAACCGAGCAATGCTCAGTTTCTTGAAACTAAGCGATGTTCAGTTACAAACCGAGCAATGCTCAATTTTCTTGAAACTGAGCCCTACTCAATTTCAAGAAAACTGAGCAGCGCTCAGTTTCAAGAAAATTACTCATATTATCAAAAATAATATATGCAAAATGACATATTAAACAAACAGACTATAAATAATATATGCATAAATGACAAAATGAGTATTAAAAATGAGTTTTTATTCGAACAAGCTTGCAATTAAAAGTTATAACATCTTGTTTATTTTTAATGGAACTTGCAAAGATTTTACATACATAGGCAATAAAAATACGGTATAGATTAATTACCTATAAATAAACTAAATGGTTATTTTTATCTTTTCAAGGAAAGGATTATGCAAGTTTATTCTCCTTTGCTCTAAATTATCAAATAGGTTTGTCATTATGAGCTAATAAAAGATTTGAGTTTTGACTAGTCTATTATTGAAGCATATCCTTATAACTAAAGTCAGTGTTTTTCAATGGTTTCCATTGCAAACTGCTTGCTAATTTCCTTGAAGAACTACAGGAGAAATATACTCATATTACCGGGCCATATTGGAAGATTCTTTCCAAGGCCTCCGCAGAACACCCAGCATAGTTCCGAGATTTTCTCCTTAGCAAAGCCAAAAAGCATATAGTTAATGCTTATCCTTCCTATCAAATTTAATTTCTGAACCACAACCTGCAAGCAATAAAACAACCACATTGAAAAAACATGCACATGCAAATATTTAATGGAATAAGCATTATTTTGGCCAAATAAAGACAACTATATCCAAACCTTGTAATAGATCTAATGTTTTTCGAATGGAAATTAGGAGTATGTAAACTTAATAACATAACCCGAGTTAGCAAAATAATTAAATACTTAGACGTGAAACTATTAAGGAAATAAAGTACACCTTAAAAGAAATCGAATGCACATATTATTTTAGGTCCTAAAATAATACAATTTGAGATGTAGTCCATAAAAATTTAAATGCACATAATGATTGAAGATGAAGAACCAATTTTCCTTCATCTCCTCTATCTGCAATTCACAGTTCATAATTAATTTCGTCTGAACCATTTTTATTTTCCAAAAGCAGCATATGCACGAATAATCCTAATGTAAATCTTAAAATAGTTAAAAACCAGTAAGAAAAGCAATAAGCATTCTTAAAAGCAAAATAACAAATATCTGTAAATGTTTATACTATTATGCTCCCTCGACAACACCTGATGAAATGTTACAAAGTTTATCAATATGCACGGTGAAAAATTATATTTGTTTTATGTATAGAATATAGCATTTTACTTGGTAGTTTAGGTACAGAAGTAGTTCTGCCAAATTACTAAAAAAAAAGGACCTGCATTGGTAGGAGATGCAACCACTTTATCTTGAAGAAGTAGAGACTTCACCGCCACAAATAGGGCAGACCTGAAACAAAGGATGGCCAGCAGAAGTTCAATGCTATATGTATAAGAGGATTCCATCCATTTTTCTTTAAAGTACTTAGACAATTTTAAGAGGAACAACACTCATATTATTAATGAAGCATCAAATAGACTGACACCTGTAAACATCAATGAATGTATCATTAAGGAAAAAATTGGTTTTATATAGAAATTGTAGGAAAAGACGGTATCAATAGAACTGCATGACACATTCATACTACTACTACTACTACTACTACTACAAAACAATATACAAGTTTACTGCAAATAAAAATACATGTTTTAGGTATTCAGTCATACTAACATAATATAATACCTTGTAACACTAAATATATGTTTAAGACGTAATAAATAAATACTACCTATTTAAATAAAAATACATGTTTCAGGTATTCTGTCATGTTATTCATGGAAAGCATATTATAATAGATCTTTAGTTTTTACTACCTATTTAAATAATATTTTCCATTAGCATAATTAATCTAACAAAGAGCGTTAGGATAGTATGGTCCAATTCCATTTTATGGTATGTTTTATTTTAAATTGAATGCAATGCACGCTCCAACAGATTTCTTAAATAGGACCAGATTATCAATGAAATAAAAAAAAAATCAACCAAACTATAGCATATGATAATAACGAATAAATCATAAGCAACAATATAAACACATAAAAGGCAGAGTAAAGGTATATAATAATTTTTAAAAGAAGCAAATATGCATAAAAATAGCCATGGGCCTAAAGATAACTGATAACAATATTAGATGTTTAATGCTTGTACATAGAACATCAGCAAAAACAAAATGGAATGCTATTAGATGCATAATCAAGCCAAATTATAGTCATCATGTTGTTATATAACTATATCCTATCGAGCGTAGAATGTTATGGAGCAGGAAACTAGAAAATTTTAAAAACAAATGAAGCTACAACAAGGTTGTAGCCACTAACAGTAGTAGTGTAAAAGGAAATATGCGCTATGCTTTAGCAGATTTTATGAATGGATGCAATCTTTACATAAACTGGATATAATGTATAACTGACTCCAAAAAAACACAAGGATTAGCAAAAATGATTTACTGTCAAGATTATTTTGATACATTTTTGCACTTCTATGCTTCAGAAGATGGACTATCCTTTGGCACTTATTATAAGGTACTATCCAAGTTTTAATCTCAAAATTTTCTGAGCCATTGTTGAAAGATACGTATATAGTGCGAGCGTCACGGAACGCGCTTCGCGCGTGATGACGGCACGCACTCCGTGCGTGATGACGGCACGCGCTCCGCGCGTGGATTATTATTTCTAAAATGTTTGTGTATTTTATGTATTTATTTGAATGTGAATTATATTGTCACTAAAAAGAAAAAAATAGAAATCACTAAATAGTAAATTGATATATAAATGGCATAAACGAAAGTGAAGTTTTAAATATAATACAATTTGTAACATTGAGGTCTATTTCATTTCAAATGAGTTTTCTTTTTAAAGCAGTGCATAAAAATATATATTTTTCTTGTTGAACAATAACTATATAAACATTTTTTTCCAAAAATAAAACATTTTTTTCTATTTGAAACACTTGTGGGGACAGACGTTGGACGACTCAAATATACAAACTTCTAAATAAGTTATTTCCATCTTTATTTTTTCACAGAGAAGAGCTGAAAACCACTTGCATCTCTCATATCGATCCATCCCATATAGTTGCATAAACCGACATTGGCTTGGAAGGATACTATATCTTCCATTTCAGAGCTGTGATCAACATATCGAATCGACCATGTAAAATTTGAAACACACAAACGATGACGATATCTGTATATATTATATATGGTATATATATATTATATATGGTATATATATATTATATATGGTATATATATTATATATGGTTTGAAGTATACATCTGACTCTAAATACTGTAATTGACTTACATTATTTCATTGTTGTTCCAAAGAATAGAGTATCAATGGTGGGATCAAAAGGGATAGCTCATTATATCAAAAAAAAAAAAAAAAAAAAACAAACAAATTGAACCTTTTGAAAATTTTAAAAAAAGTTCTGACTTCCATCTAGAAGAATTGGATAAAGCGTGTTATATCAAAGGTGGAATTAACAAAATGAGATGAATAAATTTATAAAATAATGATTGAATTGTTCCAGCGGATTATATAAAATAGAATAGCAAACCTGCATAGCCGATAGATTGGGCGCAAATCCATCGGTGCAAAGTATCATTTCCCTAAGCTTGCTGAATGAGAAACTATTTGGAAGGAAAAGAATCACCTAATATAAAATTGGGCAAAATCTATTTCAACCCACAAATTTAGGTAGTAGCCCCCAAATCATGAAATAATCGGTAAACCTACAAATTTAGTTAGTAGCCCCACGATTTAAAAAAAAAACCCAAAAATACCCTTCCATGTAGGAGGACAACGTGGTTTTTCACTGTACCTCGTAGTTGCTCTACGTGGTTCATCAAAGTACCACGTAGATGATCTCCGTGGCTCATTCATGGACCACGTAGGCTTACTACGAGGTATGCCGAAAAACCATGTAATGCAACTACGAGATGTTAAAAAAACTGGAAAAAATATATAATAAAAATAGGGCATTTTGGTCATCATGTTTTTTTGATAAAATGGGGGGCTACTAACTAAATTTATGGGTTGAAATAGAATTTTCCATAAAATTGCTTATAGCTTTGTGATTATAGATCTCAACGATTACTTCATGTTGTAAAAAATAAAATCATACCTGCACGTTATATGCAACGGTGACTTAGAGGTTGCTCAGTTGGACCAATTTGATTGTCAGGCTTTCAAAAGTAGCATAGAAATTGTGTAAGGAGAAAGAATTAGATCTGAGGAATGAGAGATTTGTGAAGAAAAGTGGCATTGATATAAAAGCAAGAGGTAAAGCAACTGGTATTTATAGGTAACATGGTATTCTCTGGAACATCAAATAATTGTCTACAAACCCGGTCTAAATTGAATGCAAATCCAGGTGACACATCAAATAATAGCTTTGAAAATTTCGGAACCATTCAAATACGGAAGTTGCTGCGTATTCGCAGATGCTATTTCTTAGGCTTTTTTTCTTTTTCGAATTGACTTATTATGCTATTTCGACAGTGCATTTTAGGAGTGGGATAAAATATATACTATTTCGACAGTGCACTATTTCGCTAATTTACTGTTATGAAAATTGGATAAAATATATACTCTACTAGTTATATTTAAATGACATAGGCCATATAAAGTAATTATACAAATCAAATGCAATTAGACTAAAAAGAGAGGAATGCAGCATTTTACAAAGTAAATCATCCTACGATAATTCTATTAGTTAATGCATTGTTTTTGCCATATAAAGAATGCATCATCCTACCATAATTCTATTAATTAATAACCAAAAATCTTTATGAGTTAATTCTATTAATGAATGCATGATTTATGATTTAATTGAAAATGATCAATGCGCTCAAAAGGTATGTCCCGATATTCATGCAGATTCTTATGTAAGGGCATTTTGGGAAGTTCATGGTCGGACCAAAACTTTGTGCTACCAAGAGAATTATTAATAAAGATATAGCTCATATATTAGCTACTAAGTTCCAAGTAATGAAACAACCATAACTCCGTACAAATGTGATAACATTTTGTTTATTACATAATAATTTAGAATCTTACTCCTTGAGAGCAAAAATAAGCACCAAAGTAATGACGAACTTTTGCCGATCATATAGAGTTACCTAATATCAAATCCTTATTATGCATAGAACTAATTTGTAGTAGTTTTAATAGTAATAATGGTGTTAGCAGTGATAAAGGTTTTAATAGTGATAATATTGTACTCATTTAGACTAAAAATTGCAAGAGAAAGTTATTTGCATGATCCTTAATTATATCTAACCATTGTTTTGTTGGTCGAAACACATGCAGCTCTCTCTCCCCGTATTCACATCCATTAAATATTTTCCACTGAAAATTTAATAAACAAAATCATACAAAATTAAAACATAGACATTGTCAACTATTTCTTTTCGCAAATGGCTTAAGGTTACTGAAATAGAACCTGAGCACATACCATTAAGGACATCTATAAATGCACCTTGTCTTCACTTATACATCTTAAAATTTCCTGTAGACATGAATAATTGTAGCAATTCAAAAATGAGACACATTTATTGTTGTAGATTATAAAATTATAAATATTTATTAAATTGGTAGTTTTGTTGGAAATTTTCTAGCTGGCAACAGTAGATACCAAATACCGAACATAGTCTCACACCTAACTACATCAAGCTTATGTAGGTAAAATAATGGTATTTTATGAATACTGGATTATAGAACAATAGCTGATATCTATGTGCTTGCAGTATACTTATAATAACTTAGTATTAAACATGGATATAACAGGTTATAGAATTTACTTTTTTAACAGTGCATTAATGTTATACAGTAATAAAAATAGGGGATAAAAAAAGGGTAACTAACATTGTAGTGAAAATGAAGTATAGTTAAAACATACGGTTGTAAAAGGCCATCACAATATAGTAGTTGGAAGCTAAACATGGAGGTACTCAACCTTGTAGCTTTTGTGTGTCAGTAATCTCCAGTATTTGCAGCTTGATTACTTCGTAGACAGGCGATACCAAAAATATACCTAAAAGTAGTAACCTTTAAATGAAGGCTTGGCAGAAAATATGTTCCCAAAGCAATAGCACATTGCAGGACAACATGCGTTAGATAGAATATAAATTTAATTTTATTCACATAAACACAGCCTTAGTTCACAATTCAAATGCTACTATCCACAGACTTGCACACATGTATCAAAATTTTTTGCACTAAAACATCCAATTTAGGAGTTTGAGAAATTAGCATGCTTGCAGACTCATGCCACTTTTAGGTTTTATAATGATATTTCTAGTCATGCCGTGAAAATTTACTTTCCATTTTTCAGCATGACATGGGCAAACAAACTAAATCATCCCAAAATTACAAATTCTTCGAACTATTTAGCAATTTATGGTATGTATTTCATCATATTTTTTAATTGATATTATATTTAAACACTTGCGCACGGGTACCATCAATAACAAAGAAAGCTGGATTTAATACAAATATATCTCGTTTTATGCTTTGAGTAATCTTTAACTTGATACAGTCATCTAGGGAAGTAATAAAAAGCATTGAACACCGGAAATCAAAGCATTGCATCGAAAAGTTGAATAACCAGTCATAAAGAAAAGAAAATTAAACTTGCATTTTTTTGTTTTTGATTTGCGGCTTGTCTCTAAACCCAAAATTAGGGTTGCTGATTTGATGGACTACTTTCTCTGAATCCTAATTAGTGGAGTTGTATTCTGCAATTTAGAGCCTGACCTTCGAATCCGTGTTGGAAGTCGACGAGAGACCAAAGATGAGAAGTGAAACAAAAATCGTTGCTTCGTTTCTTCCGTGGACGAAGAGGAGTTCGTAGGTTGAAGAAGGGTTCATGGGTGAAGCAGATTTCCATAAAGGGAGACCTAATTTGGAAGAGTAGTGAAAAGGAAGAATTAGGAGGGAAGCGTGAAAAATCAAAGGGAAGCATGAAAATGAAAAATCAGATTTTGGCGAAGAAGAGGAAAAGCAAATTTCAGCAGCCAAAAAGTGAGAGGGAAGCATGAAAATTTTGGCGGCCAAAATTTTGCCTTATTATTTAGTATTCATGATGCCATGTCATGGTTTAGTGTTCACCACCATGATTTATTTGTTATTGCATTGGTCAATGTCATGGTTTACTATTTAAAGTCATGGTTTATCATAACCAATGATTAGCATACTTAACTATAGCAAGCTAAATTATCGTCCAATCCTTGCTTGCTATCAGTATATTATTTCCTTGTAGTGACAAGGAAGAAGAAAATCATTACCAACTCGGGGATATGAAGAGCCATTTCATATACTTTTTAATGTATTTTAATTAATTATTCTAATTATATAGTATATATATAATTTATATATATAATAATTATATTAATATTTGTTTTTTGTTATGTACATAATTTAAATATAGAATAGTAATTAGTGAACAAAATAAATTTCATTTGATCTTGAGATAGACATATAATAAAACAGTTTTAATATTCATTATAATTACATTTTATATCTTTTCCCAGTAGAAGTAGAATTCTTTTCCCAGTAGAAGTTGCCTTCACTTAATTATGCCGAAGTCACCTCATCTTCGTATTGTATATGTTAACATCTAAAAACAACGCTAACATCCGAAGAGGTGTAGAAACACCTTTATACTGTAGAAAATGAGATTAAAAGCAGAAAATAATAGAGAAAGTAAAGTAGAGAGCAGATATATAGTGGTTCAACCTCTATTTTGGCCTACATCCACTTTGAATGCACATTTCATTGATTTCTCCATTATGAAGTACATATTTAATCTCGATTTACACTTTTCTCAATAATTTACAATGATTATCTCATAGTTCTCTGACAATTCTCCAAAAGCAGAGTAGAAACACTCGAATCCCTCTAGTAGCGATGATTATCGGGCTTTATCTTCGATAATCATGCTCGGTGAAGAACTTCGATGATTTCTGGAGGAGAATGATGATGGAGAAGCTTGAATGATGCTTGAAGAAGCTTTAATGGTGTTCGAGAAGCTTGAGATCAATAATGGAAGCCCTTGGGAGGAGAAAATTTAACCCCTTTTATGAATGAGGTGGTTCGGTATTTATATGTGAGGGTAGGAGTGTGACAGTTCTTGATTTGAAGTACTTTCGGTCCATATGGATCGGCCAGCGATCCATGGTCTGTGGATTGTGAGAGATCCATGGTCTTCGGCGGTCCATCTGTCTCGCGCGATCCAAGCTCCACTTATCTATGTGAATGAATGGTCAGTGTTCATGCACGTTCCACATGAGGCACATGCGACCCATAGTTTAAATGATCCATGCATGGATCATTTATATGCAAACCTGCCCTCCATTAAGCATTCATGCAACCAACCCGTATGAATCATGATTTCACATGATCCAATGATCACCGATCCATTATCATATGCGATCCAAAGATCCATCTGCCATTTTGCCACGTTCTATGCTTGCCGACCTGATCCATGTTTGTTACACATGATCCATGTGTTATCATGCATACGCGATCCATTGCAACACTGACCCATTCATTATATATCAGTCCATCACCTATTTCATGACCCGATCCATCCATATATGCACTATTTCTTACAACATATTAACATTTGCCCCTCGATGTACGTGTTATTGAAGAGAACATGTGCATCGAAAGCAACAGTCCTAATAGTGCCTTATGTATTGCAAGTGCCCTTTATTCAATGGATCGCGACTGGCCCGAATTGATGGGTTGCATGCGGCGCTTCAAAAAAAAAAATCTTTATATTTCCTTCAAGATCCATTCCTTCTACTTTAATTTTCTTGCTGAAAAAACACTTTAATGGCCGATAACGTCCTTTGAGAAAATTTCTTCGATCCGAAATTGGCTACTTCGCCATTAGCTTTTAGGCGCCACTAATCATTGGAGAACTCTGACCATACTCGTGCTCAATCACCACCACGATTTCATTCGACTCGAACTAATTTGTAGTCGAACCTGTCAGATCTGAGTCGTCTAGATTTCGCCGTACTTTGCCAATTGTTTTGTGAATTCCCAACATTGATAATCGATTTCCTTTGCCATTTGCTGACCACTGATAATTGTCGTAGGTGATGATTCTCCCTACGAGCATTTTGTTGGATCGGATTATGATATGTCGATAGTTTAGGGTTCTTAGGATTTTAGGATGTTAGATGGCTGATTCTTGGTCGATCATGTATTTCGGTAATCTGCACTTGAATTCGGCAATATGCCGTGCACATAGGGTTTTAAAGTGATGTACAAAATGATGTATAAACTTCAGTGTTTTGATAAATTGCTCTTTGAACTCTTGTGTATCAATTTGTGCTTTTTCGGCATGTCAATTGTCCATGGTTTTGTGATGAAGTGTGAATTTCATTGTCGGTTGCTTGTCTTGATGATCTGTGCTTCAATTTGGACTCGGCGATTTTGAAGTTGTTGTGATGGACCACGGCTTTTTCGTGGATCGATGGTTTCGGTCGAATGGTGGATCGCACGCCTTGATCAAGCAATGGATTGGAGGCGTGTAGTGACCCGAAATTCCGGTCCAATTTGAGCTGGGCCAAAACACAAGACCAACCCCAATCACACTGGAAAATCAGAAAACTAATAGAAAAAAAAACAGAGGATGAGGATAGATAAGACAGAAACTTAGAACAGAAGAAGAAGAAAAACACAACATCAGAGTAACACGAACCTCACAGCGGAACGAATAACATATAATATATATAACATAACTTGAAATATACATCATTATCAAAGTACAACACTTACAACACAGCAGAAATAAACTATAGCTATATGATCCTGAAGCCTCCTGCTCCTCCTCTTCAAGTATCTGTAAATCCCGACTACTTGACTGCCCGTACAAAATTGGACACCCAAGAGTTTAGGGAAAACAAAACAAAATAAACTCCGGGTCAGTCATGGGACTGGTGTGAGTAAAACGGTTTAAAACAGTTCGAACAAGTAAACGATATCTCATAAGACCACGCCGTATAACGGAATGGGTTTTTCCCTTATGAGAATCCAAAATATCTTTATATCAAAAACCTTTTGATATTATAATAATGTCTATCAACCACAATATAATAATCATCTAGCAGAAACGCTTTCATCTCACGTTCTACATATATAGTATACAATCAAAACCGCAAGCACGTATTGGGTAATGGATTTCCAACTATGACAAGCTATGGAACCACCTTTCGCTAGTGTACCTCTAGAGAGGGATACACTGGGTTCAACAAGAACATCTTGCAACCCGGCCACACATGAACGACCACTCATTTCGCTAGAGTGTATCAAATGTATATCACCATCGGTTGGGATCAGCAACCGTTTCCCGAATGGGACAACATTAACAATAGATTTTTAGGAGTAAATGAAACTCTAGATCAGGTGATTATACACCCTAATAGGTGCGGCCTACATAGCCATGCTGCCTGCCCGATTTTTGTCATTTCCCGGTTGATGAGGCTTGAGGTTACGCTTTATCATCACATCAGATTCACTTCGAATGCCACATTGTCAGATCCATCGAAAATCACTAATTGACATCTACAACAGTACATTACGTGTTAGCTAAAGAAATTTCCTTCTCCGCTTCCACTCTTGGTACGGTTAAAGAAATTAATGTACGTGACCTTTCTGGAAATACTCTGTCAGACATTCATCCATACAAGTCATCCAGGAACAAGATGAACCGGAGGCACTATTCAGTACATCCATCTTAGGCACTGTTATCTAAGACTTATACAATAGCCCTTGCACTTTACTTTGTCTTCAATTATCTTTGGCATATATGATTCGCAACGCTTATGCCAATACAGAGTGGTTCTTTGGATAATAATCCAACCGGTCTCTCCATATTAACAATGTTAAAATGGTCGAAAACTTCGATAATCGATGAGTTAACTATCAAAGAAAAACACGTGTGCAAACAACAATATTATTTCCAAATGGAAATTATATCGATCAATCATCAACCACATATATATATATATATATGTATTTGTATTTCCTTATTTTCTACATTTAGAAAATATACGTTATTAACATTGGAAACATTTCCATAGCTTAATTACGTATCACTATTCTTCCACATCTATCAGACCCTAACTATAAACTAACAAGAGAACAACTTCCTAAGTATAAACCCCGAAGGCCGAAACCAACATCAGATCGATACTCAGGAAACCATTCAGCTTATTAATCTCTAGTCAGTTTCCAATTTCTGTTTAACTCCGTTTCGATTAACTCTAATTGATTAACTCTATTTCATTTCTCTTTTTACTTAACACTATTTTATCTCGTCAATTTCCTTGTATAATCCTATTTAGTTTCCAACTAAATATTCCTTTATAATTCTATTTATTTACTAAATAAATATTCCTTTATTCTATTCTATTCGTTTCATCAACATTTTTCCCTTTTATAAACCTCTATTCGTTTTATAAACATTTTCCTTTTATTTACTTTCGAAATATTTCCTTTTTACAAAATCTGTTGATTTTATAAAATCCCTTTATTTCAATATACATTGAAATAATTCTTTTTACATCACAGGGTCTTTTTATGATATTTAAAATATCGAATAACAAGGATCAATGTCATTCTAACACACATAATCCATAACAGATTATATAACACATCATATATCAATATATGAAAAACAGTAAAATAAATGTTGAGGAATCCAGTCGGATTCCTCCAACCTGTTTCCCTGCATCCACAGATGTTACACAATAAAATCAACATCACTTTCAGTTCCATATGATATATTTTGTTAAACAGAATCAATATAGAAATTCAACTAACTGACTAGCAGTTCAATCAGACAGTCAACACACAGTCAATCAGCCAATATTTAACAGTTCTAAAAATACAACATGAAATTATAAACTGTTCAGAGTTGGTGAGTTTTACTCACTTTGGCAGTTCATCGTTAAAGAACGATAAATTGTTTGTTTGATTTGGATCAAACAATTTATTTCGCCATAAATTGTAACGAGCTCGGATTCGCTTCCAGTCATTTCCCTGGTGTAGTTTCCGTCCCTACGATTCCAACGGATCTGACCGTTCAAAATTCTTTCTAGAAACCGGCCCATCCAAGCCCATCTAGCCCAACACCATATGAATAGTGACCTTCCCCTTCGTTCCTCATTTACATACGTACGCTTCTCCCAACAGAACACTCCATCACCGAATTTCCACTCGATCGCACCTCCATCCTTCAACCAAAACCCAAATTAAAGCTCACCAACGATCTCCACTTCATCTCCTCTCCTCGCTCCACCCAATTTTAGTCAGCTCGCACCTGCTTTCCTCCCTCTGACCTCGTCCCAAAACCCACTGCTTCAATCGCAGCGCCGAACCTTTTTTGTGCCCAAAAATCCCAAAACTCAGCATACACCCTCCATTCGATCCTCTTTACACCAATAAAACCCTGAATTCCTAAATCGAACAACCAATCTTGCAAATCGTTTAAACCTAGCTCACTATACATTTTTCCGAGCTCGAGAACTCAGATCGCACTCTCCAAGAGTCGTATCAACGTAAAGAGAAAGCTTCCAGGATCTCGAATATATTTTTGCTTTGATTTTCAGAATTTTCTTTGATTTTGATTTCTGATTTTTCTTTGAATTGTTTTGCTGTGTTTTGGGTTTTCTGAGAATTCAGTGGCGGCTCAGTGTATTTGATTTTATAAGGGAGGTGAAAATCTTGTGTGGTTGAAAAATGAAGGATGTGGCCTAGTTTAGGATCACCAATTTTAGTTTTTTTTTATATTTATTTATATTAGATTCTGCACTCTAAAAATTTCTACGAACACACACGATATCTAAAAATCACGAAACTGGACACGCATCTAGAGTTCGACATTACGGTCCTAACGAAATTGGTTTCGTCAAATTCCGACTCCGTTTGCAAAAGTGGCTATTTTTAAAGCTTTAAATAGCCTATTTAAATATATAAATATAATTAAATTTAATATTAAAAATTAAATATTATCGTCTATATTCACAGTGGAATACCATACAGCTCTACTGGGATTTATAACTTGATATTTCAAATCCCGATTAAATCGATATTCGATAAAAATGAAATTCCTTTTTAAAAATATAAATAATTCCTTTATAAATTATAAAGGAATTCCACAGCGACTTTTCTAAAATTTGATTTGGACGTAAATCAAAATCTACATGACGAAATCCCAATTTTTCTGTTCCACTAGAAAGATATACTCCACCAGCTCCACACGTTTCTTGTTTCACAGAAATCCGACTTAAAACGGCTTCTGTATTTCCAGTTGAAGTTCAAATCGCCAAATCGCGAACTACCGCGCCATTTCAAGCTCGATTTTAATTATAATATAATTATACGTTCAAACTGTCGTTCAAATAATATATTCGTTATTCTAATTCAATTCTAAACTGAATTAAATATCACAGAAGATCCAGTTCACACCATATCGCCATTTCAGCCAATTCTGATTATTTCAGAATTAAATATATTATTTAATTTATTATTTTAATTAAATATTCACCATTATTTAATTCCACGACCATTAAATCCTTTTAATCACCCTTTAAATAATTAAATTAATTAATTATTATATCGCTGAAAATGCGGGTCATTACATTCTTCCCCACTTAAAATAATTTTGTCCTCGAAATTGCTAAGGTAGAAAACAATTCTATTAACTTGTTATAACTTATTTGTTCACTCCTTAACTTCAGTTTCCAACTGGACCAATTTAATTTTAATTAATTCTTATCAATGAAAATTTTCAAAAAAATCCTGAAAATTTTCTAATGCCTTAATTTTTCGAAAAATTTCTCCATAACCTCCTTTGTACAGCCCTATCAGTAAAACCACAACTCGCCTCTCTAGGCCTTCTCCAACCCAAAAGAAAATCAAACAGCCAAGTAGCTTGCCAAATCGGCTCATAAATCACCAAACTCATATGAAATATAAACTTGTACCTTTTTGTCGGGCATATCATTATATCACTTTCACCTGTTATCAATTCAACATATACCTGGGTTATCCCAATCAAACTCCAACCTATTTTTATCCACAATTTCAACCGTTCGCTTATACCTAAGTCGAATTTCATTTCAACTCGAGTTTCTTCTCGATTCCCAACTCTTAACTTGATTATCACATTACACTTCAAATTTGAATCTCACAATCCAATTTGTCTTGATATCATTCTAATTCAATCTCAGTTACCACTTTACTTGCTTTACTTTAATTTAAATTTGCTTTCACAAATTTCTGTTAAATTTGTTATTAATTCAAACAGTCTTTCCCTGAGAGTTTTTAAACAGATTGCTCTTTTCAAAAATCAAATTTTCCTTTTTGAAATACAACACAACCCATTTTTCCTAAAATAAATTCAAAACAGTATCTCTGGAAGTAATTCGTCACTTACAACTCAAAAATGAATACTGATGATGCAGCTGTCATCATCAGAATCTATTTTCCAGCGATCGAAGTGAGTTCAATACTATAAAACCATTTCTAAACATTTCCACTTTGAAATCCATTTCAAAATATAATTCACACTGCTTGTAAAACAATTTACAATCTCCCAAGATCTTAAGTTTTCCTTATTTTTAATCCAAATCCATTTACAAACACTTATCCAATTTTCCCGAATTTTAATTCAATTTCTGGTTTAAATTTCAGATTTAACTCATCCGATTTCACGTATTTTACTTATATGAATTCTGATTGGTTATTTACATAACCATTTAATTTAAAATCTTACTCGATTATAATAACAACCAATATATCCACTATATTCTAATTTTGATATATATATATATCTGATCTATATCAAGATATACCTTGGGTAAACTTATTTTAATTTACCCTCTTTTCAAAACATATCGTGTCGACCCATCGTATTCGAGTGTTTATAAACTCCTACCGATACAGTGGATCAAACTGATCGACCAGAACTCATAAACTACTCAACCAATGAATCTCCACCATATAAATTTTTTTTTATATCAAATAACAAATACGTTCACTCGTATATATACACTCAAACTCAATCTAGGGTATTACTAACCCCATCTCTACTGAGTCACGCCACAGAGCCAAGGTAATTACTTAACTTAAGCTCTGATACCAACTGTAATGACCCGAAATTCCAGTCCAATTTGAGCTGACCAAAACACAAGTCCAACCCCAAACACACTGGAAAATCAGAAAACTAATAGAAAGAAAACAGAGGGTGAGGATAGATAAGACAGAAACTTATAATAGAAGAAGAAGAACACAACATCAGAGTAACACGAACCTCATAGCGGAGCGAATAACATATAATATATATAACATAACTTGAAATATACATCATTATCAAAGTACAGCACTTACAACACAGCAGAAATAAACTATAGCTATATGATCCTGAAGCTTCCTGCTCCAGCTCTTCAAGTATCTGTAAATCCCGACTACTTGACTGCCCATACAAAATTGGGCACCCAAGAGTTTAGGGAAAACAAAACAAAATAAACTCCGGGTCAGTCAGGGATTGGTGTGAGTAAAACAGTTTAAAACAGTTCGAACAAGTAAACGATATCTCATAAGACCACGCCGTATAACGGAACGGGTTTTTCCCTTATGAGAATCCAAAATATCTTTATATCAAAAACCTTTTGATATTATAATAATGTCTATCAACCACAATATAACAATCATCTAGCAGAAACGCTTTCGTCTCACGTTCTACATATATAGTATACAATCAAAACCGCAAGCACGTATTGGGTAATGGATTTCCAACTATGACAAGGTATGGAACGACCTTTCGCTAGTGTACCTCTAGAGAGGAATACACTGGGTTCAACAAGAACATCAGGTGATTATACACCCTAATAGGTGCGACCTATATAGCCATGCTGCCTGCCCGATTTCTGTCATTTCCCGGTTGATGAGGCTTGAGGTTACGCTTTATCATCACATCAGCTTCTCTTCGAATGCCACATTGTCAGATCCATCGAAAATCACTAATTGACATCTACAACAGTACATTACGTGTTAGCTAAAGGAGTTTCCTTCTCCGCTTCCACTATCGGTACGGTTGAAGAAATCAATGTACGTGACCTTTCTGGAAATACTCTGTCAGACATTCATCCATACGGTCATCCAGGAATAGGATGAACCGAAGGCACTATTCAGTGCATCCATCTTAGGAATTGTTATCTAAGACTTATACAATAGCCCTTGCACTTTACTCCGTCTTCAATTATCTTTGGCATATATGATTCACAACGCTTATGCCAATACAGAGTGGTTGTAGTAACCCGGATTTTGAGCGACTTTGGTTATCGACGTAAGCTCGACGTCGATAACCAAAACATCGAAAAATCCCGGTAATTAATGAAAGAAATTAGAAGGTGAGAATAGATAAGATAGAAACTTAGAATAGAAGAAGAAGAAGAACACAACATCAGAGTAACACGAACCTCACAACGGAACGAATAACATATAATAGATAACATAACTTTGAAATATAACAGTTATGTATACAATAGCACTTATCAGAGTACATCACTTACAACACAGCGGAAATAACTATAGCTATATGATCTTTAAGCCTCCTGCTCCACGCTCTTCCAGTATATCTGTAAATTCCTGACTACTTGGCTGCCCGTACAAAATTAGGCACCCAAGAGTTTAGGGAAAACAAAACAAATAAACTCCGGGTCAGTCATGGGACTGGTATGAGTAAAACAGTTTAAACAGGTATATGAACAAGTAAACGATATCTCATAAGACCACGCCGCAGAATGGAACGGGTTTTTCCCTTATGAAAATCCAAAATATCTTTATATCAAAAACCTTTTGATATTATGAAAATGTCTATGTACAAATAGATATCAACTAGCAGAAACGCTTTCATCTCACGTTCTACATATATAGTATACAATCAAAATCGCAAGCGCGTATTGGATAATGGATTTCCAACTATGACAAGGTATGGAACCACCTTCCGATCAGTGTACTCTAGGAACAATACACTGGAGTTCAACAAGAACATCTTGTAACTCAGCCACACATGACCGACCACTCATTTCGCTTGAGTGTATCGAATGTACATCACCAACGGTTGGGATCAGCAACCGTTCCCGTATATATATGGGACAGCATTGATAGTTTTAAGAAACAAATGAATATTCTCTAGATAGGTGATTATACACCCTACTTCGGTGCGACCGACTTAGCCATGCTGCCTGCCCGATTTCTGTCATTTACCGGTTGATGAGGCTAGAAGCTACGCTTTATCATTACATCAGATTCACTTCGAATGCTACATTGTCAAATCCATCAGAATCACTAATTTGACGTCTACAACCATACATTACGTGTCAGCTAAAAGAAGTTTCCTTCTCCGCTTCCACTCTTGGTATAGTTGAAGAAATCAATGTACGTGACCGTCTGGAAATACTATGTCAGACATCCATCTTCATTCACTTAGAAATGTCACATCGTCATACCCGCCAAATCACAAATTGACTTATCCAAAAATAACACGGGTATACAGCTAAGAGAAACGAATTCCTCCGCCACCAAACGTGAATACGTTTGAACAGATCAACTTACGCGATCTATTGGATATACTCTGTCAGACCTTCGTCCATACAAGTTGTCCTGGGACTGGACAAACCGAAGGCACTATTCTGTAAACAGGATAGCCTTGCATTTTACTTCGTCTTCAATTATCTTTGGCATATATGATTCGCGACGCTTATGCCAATACAGAGTGGTTCTATGGATAATAATCCAACCGGTCTCTCCATATTAACAACGTTAAAATGGTCAAAACTTCGATAGTCGGTGATTTAACCATCAAAGAAAAACAAGTGTGCAAACAACGATATTATTTCCAAATGGAAATTATATCGAACAAACATCATTTAACATAAATCTCTTTAGTTCATTTATTTACTTATCTCCTGTTTCCCTATATTCTAAATTCTTATTTTCTTTTATCAGAAAACATTTCTGATTCTCGTTTGGAAAACATTTCCAAAACTTCTTTACGATCAAACCTTACCATTTCTTAGTTAAGAAGGAAGTCACTCAAGTTGGGGTATAATTACCTCTCAGACCTTAACTGAACAACGTTATAACTTCGAAATGGTCAAAGTTTATCTTTTAAATCTTTAACAACTTCTTTATGCCTTTCTCGGATTCAATTTTACTAATCCACTTCTATATTTAAAACATTGGTTATAACGATAATGTTATAATCCCTACTTTCGAATTATCTATCTTTAATTATAACTTCTATTCTTATTAGTGAATAATTAACATAACACTTATTTATTTATAAATAAATAATTCTCTATTTAAACACTGGAAAGTATAAGTACTTTCCCGAATTCGATATAATCGAATTTGCCGATTAGCTCTCTTCGAGAAATCTCTATTTGACTAACTCTTCTTCGAATAACCTATATTCGATTAACTCCTTCTCGAATAAACGATATTCGATAATCTCTCTTCGAATAACTAATATTCGATAACTCTTCCTTTCAAATATCCCATATTTGAAAATCTCACTTCGATTAAACTATAATCGATAACCCCCTTCGATGAAACTAACATCGATAACTCCTTTCGATGAAACTAACATCGATAACTCCTTTCGATGAAACTAACATCGATAACTTTAACTCGACGAACTTAACTCGACTAACTTAACTCGACTTACTTGGTTCGACCGACCAGGTTTGACTAACCTGACCCATTTGGTTTGACTGACCAGGTTTGGCTAACCTGACCCATTTGGTTTGACTGACCATGTTTGGCTAACCTGACCCATTTGGTTTGACCACTGGGCTTGACTACTTGGTTTGACCACTTGGTTTGACCATTTGGTTCGAATAAAATATTCGACAACTCCTCTCGATTCATTAAAACCGATTAACTCATCTCGATTGACTAAATCAATTAACTCCTATCGATTAACTAAATCGATAAACTCCTTTCGATTAACTAAGTTTGATTTACTCGACTCGACTGACCAGGTTCGACTAACTTGACCAGCTTGGTTGTACTGACCAGGTTCGACTAACTTGACCAGCTTGACTCGATTGGTTCGACTCGACCATTTGGCTCGATTTGGTTCGACTCGACCATTTGGCTCGATTTGGTTCGACTCGACCATTTGGCTCGATTGGTTCGACTCGACCATTTGGCTCGATTGGTTCGACTCGACCATTTCGACTCGGTTGGGTTCGACTAGCTTGACTAGTTTGGTTCGACTAGCTTGGTTTGACCACTTAACTAACTTGATTCAAATATTTATATCCGACTAACTAACTTTTCTTTTATTTCTATTTATTTTAACTTCTATTTATTTCCTAAATAGATTTCCTTTTGTATAATCTATTTATTTTCCTAAATAGATTTTCCTTTATAACTCTAATTTTTAATCCCTAATTAAATATCCTTTATTCTATTTATTTAATCTAAATAAACATTCCTTTATTTTATTTATTTATTTCTAAATAAATATCCTTTTATAAAATCCTTCGATTTTATAAATAGATTCATTTTCAATATAAATATTGAAAATCCCCTTTTCTACATTTTCAGTGTTTTCTATTGTTTTTAAACAACCAACTGTCAATGATCAATATCATCCAAACATATACAATCAACAACAGATTATATATCACAGTATATATCACAATATACAAATAACAGTAAAATAAATGTTGAGGAATCCAGTCGGATTCCTCCAACCTGTTTCCCTGCATCCACCGATGTTAAACAACGTATATAACATCACTTGCACTTCTAATGAAATACACTGATAACAAAATCACCGTTTAATAACGATATATATATATATATATGTAGATATATATATATATATATCCATACTGTTTTCAATCAATTATTTAACAGTCCAATTTAACAATACAACTTAACAGTCCAAATTAACAGTACATAACTAGCAGTCAAATACAGAAATAAAATACAATTTATATTAAAATATAAATTGAGGAGAGTTAGTGAGTTTTTACTCACTTTTGCAGTTCATCGTTAAAGAATGATAAACTGTTTGTTTTGATTTGAATCAAACAATTTATTTCGCCATAAATTCAAACGAGCTCGAATCCACTTCCAGTCAGCTTCATTGTGAAGCTCTTGTCCATACGGTCTCAACGCAACTTACGGTTCGTAAATCTGATTCAGTATGTACAAGTTATTGTATTCAGAAGTTAATACATTAAATATTTGAATTAAAAACATGGATTACAAAGTATTGGGCTTAACTTGAACACTCCGGCCCATTACCCCTTGACATAGCCCACGAGCCCTTCAATGCTTCTTCCCCAAAACCGATCGTGGTTCCAGGAATTAAAAACACCCGCCGTTGACTGGCTTTGACCTCACCTCACCACCCCATCGGTCATCACCCTCCGGCACGAACACCACCATCTGAATCCCCATCGGAAACCTCACCTGGCTAACTCCCCTTCGTCAGATCCGGTGCCACTCCGAAGACCCGCCTGTAGCCAAAACCGATGTCGCAATCCACCAAAACCGTCATCGAGTTCCACCTAACCACCATCAATCAACTCCCTACGCCACCCCGAACTCAGTTATACCCTCAAACCAAACTCCGGCCTCCTCCCTCACGCTCGCTAGCTAACCCTAGGCAGACGCTAGTACACAGCGAACGGAAATGATGATGTCGAGCCCCAAAATCTACATACCAGCGTGAAGAGAAACCTAGTATGGTTTCAAATATGTATAGATTTGGATTTTTAGGATTTTCTTCGAATTACCATTGACTTTCAAAGGTTTTGTTTTCACTGTTGGATTTCTTTCTGTGGCGGCTTACAATTTGATTTGGCAGAAGAATGTAATTAGGTCTTAAGGAAAACGAATGGGGTTATTTATAGGAAAAAGGGTTGAGATATTTTGATTAAGTGAATATTAGGCTCACATCCTTAAAACTAAAGTTAATTAGGCTCACATCCTTCTCTTTTGAAACACTTAAATCTCATCCCTATTTTTAAAACACAGCTTTTACATTTCCGGAAATGCCCTTAGTTATTGTTTATAGGTTACGTATTGTTTTTTTACATCACAAAACACAATTTTCTGTAAACCTAAATCCATGGCGGCGCTTCAAACCTAAATCCATGGCGGCGGCTACAACACCAAAAGCATGGCGGCGGCTCCAGCACCGAACCCTAAATCAAATCCATGGCAGCGGCTCCAGCACCGAACCCTAAATCAAATCCATGGCAGCGGAAATTAAGTCGCCATCTCCAACGACTGTTTCCTTCTCGGCCCTCAATCGAGATCCGAGTCCATGCCAGTCAGCGTCTGCTTCAAGGATTTGCCTCCACCGAGCACCGCTGTTTCCTGTCCTTTCATCTTGCATCGCGGTCGGAACAGTGCTTTTCTTCTCCATTGAAGCTCGAAAATCACCACCTTAACCTCACTGATATTTACGCCAGACATCGAAAGGTACTTGATTTTCTGTTGTTGGAATTGCTGTGTCATCAATCTAATTTTTTCATGTTTCTTTGATTGCTCAGAGCTGTATTAAGTTGTCTTTTTAAGTCACTGATATTTATGCAGCTAATTTACTTGCTGATAATTTTGATACTATATGCTTGAGCATGGTAAAATGTATTTCTATAATCAAGTTGTTTCAAGATCTGGCTTTTACTCTATATTCCAGCAAACAATATAAAATATCTTTTTGATTTTTTACATTTAATTGGCGCAGCAGGTTTTATTACATTTAAGTTGCGCACAAGTATGCATTTATTCTTAATATATGCATATATGTATGCAATTTTTTATCAAACAGACAGAAAAACATATTATTTTACAAATATATTCATATTTCTATGCATAAATCCGGAATACTTGCATATAAATATTCAGAAATTTTTGTGTAAGATGTAGGAAAATATCTTTGTTTTTTGCTGAACTTATGATTAAAAGTTGCGGACAAATATGCAGCCATTTTTGATATATGCATATATGTATGCAATTTTTTATCAAAAAACAGAAAAACATATTATTTTAACAAATATATTCATATTTCTATGCATATATCTGGAATACTTGCATATAAATATTTCAGAAATAATTGTGTAAGATGTAGGAAAATATCTTTGATTTTTGCTGAACTTCTGCTAAAAAGTTGCGGAGAAATATGCAGCTATTCTTAATATATGCATATATGTATGCAATTTTTTATCAAACAAACAGAAAAACATATTATTTTACAAATATATTCATATTTCTATGCATATATCTGGAATACTTGCATATAAATATTCAGAAATTATTGTTATTTTGCTGAATTGTACGCATGTATTTATATTATTCTGAAGCAGTTTTTGTAATTTAGGTTACTGCACGTTAAGCTTATTAATGTTGATTTTCTTTTTTTGATAACAGTGTTCCGGCGGATATTGGTGTACTAGTGTTGTTGAAGCTCGGTCGTTCATCTTTTTCCGAATGATTGAACACATTTGTTGTTTCTACAGAGACTACTAGATGTGGTTTACGCAATAAGCTGGGTCTTAACAAAATAACTTGTTCTTCAAAAGACCATCATCTCTGCTTTGTAAATGTTCTGAAATTTTTGATGTAGTACATGTAAATGTGGTCTGTACTTATTTTTTGATGTAGTACATGTAAATGATATGAATTTTTTCATGTAAGTATGCACATATTTCTGTTATTTGCATATATATATGCATTTTGTTATAATTATCTGTATTTACTTTTTTGTCATTTTTTTTTGTTTCAGCAATTGTGCAGTACAGTTCTGTATATATATGCAATTATTTCTCTTAGTTGCGCAAAACTAATAATTTATTTTCTGCATAATATTACTATATTTATGCAATTATTACACTTAGTTGCATAAATGTATGCAATTTTAAGTAATATGTGTATATAATTGTCCAGTTTTTCGTTAAAATAAAAAAAAAGTAATAAAAAAATCATTTTACGTAATGTATGTATATAATTGTCTAGTTTTTCGTAAAAAAAAAAGTAATAAAAAATTCATTTTACGTAATTTATGTAAATATTTGTCTAGTTTTTCGTAAAAAAAAAAAAACCACGTTGGAGTGATTGAATGTTTTCCAAAATTGTTGGATTAGGTTTATGAGCGAGATAATAGGAGCGATAGACTAAGTAAATGAGGACAAATAGTTGTTGGATAGTTTTTTAGGTGTGTAAGGGTAGATCTGGAATTTTTTTAGCGGAAATTCAAAAATAGGGATGTTTTCTATATTACTTTTATCGCCGGGTTTTTTTTATATTTTGAAACTTAATAGGGACCTGTAAAAAACGCACCCTTTTGATTATTATATTCGTTATTGCCTTCTAAAAATTCGTGTGATCACACACGATACCCAAAAATCATGAAACTGGACACATAGCTAGAGTTCGACGTTACGGTCCTAACGAAACTGGTTTCGTCGAATTCCGACTCCGTTTGCTCACACAGCGTATTTTTAACCGTCGAAATACTGACTATTTTCCACTCTAAAAATCCGTACGGCCACACAGTGACTCTAAAAATCACGAAACTTGGAATCTAACAACTATTTGACATTGCGGATCCAACAAAACTGGTTTCGTCGAATTCCGACTTCGTTTGCAAAAGTGGCTATTTTTAAAGCCCTAAATAGCCTATTTAAATATATAAATATATTTAAATATAATTGAATTAATTATTTAAAATTAATTATTATCGTATATCTTCACATATGATATCGTACAGCCCCAGAATATCATATCAAAATTTACAGCATGATATTTCAGATTCCAGATTATCTCGATATTCAGTTTATACTAAAAATCCATTTATAACGTATATAAAGCGTCGCAAATTATAAAGGAATTCTACAGCGACTTTTTCTGAAATTTGATTTGGACGTAACTAAAAATCTACACGACGAAATCCCGATTTTTCTCTTCCATTAGAAAACTATTATCCAATCGGTCCTGACAGTTCTTGTTTCACAGAAATCCGGCTTAAAACGAACTCTGTGTATTTAGTTGAAGTTCAAATCGCCAAATCGCGAACTGCAGCGCCATTTCAAGCTCGATTTTAATTATAATATAATTATACGTTCAAACTGTCGTCGATTGAATATATTCGTCAATATAATCCAACTCTAAGTTGAATTACATCTTTGGGATGACCCCATTCACAGAATATTTGTATTTCCAATATTTTTGATTATTTCGACATTATAATATATTTTATTATATTATAATTATTAATTAAATATTCAATATTATTTAATTCACGTTCTCGATATCGATAAATCGACATTTAATAATTAAATTAATTAATTATTCAACAGCTAAAAATGCGGGTTACTACAGTGGTTCTTTGGATTATAATCCAATCGGTCTCTCCATATTAACAACGTTAAAATGGTCGAAAACTTCGATAATCGATGAGTTAACTATCAAAGAAAAACACGTATGCAAACAACGATATTATTTCCAAATCGAAATTATATCGATCAATCATCAACCATATATACATATATATATATTTGTATTTCCTTATTTTCTACATTTAGAAAATATACGTTTTTAACATTGGAAACATTTCCATAGCTTAATTACATATCACTATTCTTCCACATCTATCAGACTCTAACTATAAACTAACAAGAGAACAACTTCCTAAGTATAAACCCCGAAGGCCGAAACCAACATCAGATCGATACTCAGGAAACCATTCAACTTATTAATCTCTAGTCAGTTTCCAATTTATGTTTAACTCCATTTCGATTAACTCTATTTGATTTCTCTTTTCACTTAACTCCTTTTTATCTCATCGATTTCCTTTTATAATCCTATTTAGTTTCCAACTAAATATTCCTTTATAATTCTATTTATTTACTAAATAAATATTCCTTTATTCTATTCTATTCGTTTTATCAACATTTTTCCCTTTTATAAAACTCTATTCGTTTTATAAACATTTTCCTTTTATTTACTTTCGAAATATTTCCTTTTTTTAAAATCTGTTGATTTTATAAAATCCCTTTATTTCAATATACATTGAAATGATTCTTTTTACATCCCAGGGTCTTTTTATGATATTTAAAATATCGAATAACAAGGATCAATATCATTCTAACACACATAATCCATAACAGATTATATAACACATCATATATCAATATATGAAAAACAGTAAAATAAATGTTGAGGAATCCAGTTGGATTCCTCCAACCCGTTTCCCAGCATCCACAGATGCTACACAATAAAATCAACATCACTTTCAGTTCCATATGATATATTCTGTTAAACAGAATCAATATAGAAATTCAACTAACTGACTAGAAGTTCAATCAAACAGTCAGCACACAGTCAATCAGCCAATATTTAACAGTTCTAAAAATACAACATGAAATTATAAACTGTTCAGAGTTGGTGAGTTTTACTCACTTTGGCAGTTCATCGTTAAAGAACGATAAATTTTTTGTTTGATTTGAATCAAACAATTTATTTCGCCATAAATTGTAACGAGCTCGGATTCTCTCCCACTCAGTTCCCTGGTGTAGTGTCCGTCCCTACGATTCCAACGGATCTGACCGTTCAGAATTCTTTCTAGAAACCGGCCCATCCAAGCCCATCTAGCCCAACACCATATGAATAGTGACCTTCCCCTTTGTTCCTCATTTACATACGTATGCTCCTCCCAACAGAACACTCCGTCACCGGGTTTCCACTCGACCGCACCTCCATCCTTCAACCAAAACCCAAATTAAAGCTCACCAACGATCTCCACTTCATCTCCTCTCCTCGCTCCACCCAATTTTAGTCAGCTCGCACCTGCTTTCCTCCCTCCGACATCGTCCCAAAACCCACGGCTTCAATCACAGCGCCGAACCTTTTTTGTGCCCAAAAATCCCAAAACTCAGCATACACCCTCCGTTCGATCCCCTTTACACCAATAAAACCCTGAATTCGTAAATCAAACAACCAATCTTGCAAATCGTTTAAACCTAGCTCACTGTACATTTTTCCGAGCTCGAGAACTCAGATCGCACTCTCTAAGAGTTGTATCAACATAAAGAGAAAGCTTCCAGGTTCTCAAATATATTTTTGCTTTGATGTACAGAATTTTCTTTGGTTTTGATTTCTGATTTTTCTTTGAATTTTTTTGTTGCGTTTTGGGTTTTCTGAGAATTCAGTGGCGGCTTAGTGTATTTGATTTTATAAGGGAGGTGAAAATCTTGTGTGGTTGAAAAATGAAGGATGTGGCCTAGTTTAGGATCACCAATTTTAGTTTTTTTTATATTTATTTATATTAGATTCTGCACTCTAAAAATTTCTACGAACACACACGATATCTAAAAATCACGAAACTGGACACGCATCTAGAGTTCGACATTACGGTCCTAACGAAATTGGTTTCGTCAAATTCCAACTCCGTTTGCAAAAATGGCTATTTTTAAAGCTTTAAATAGCCTATTTAAATATATAAATATAATTAAATTTAATATTAAAAATTAAATATTATCGTCTATATTCATAGTGGAATACCATACAGCTCTACTGGGATTTATAGCTTGATATTTCAAATCCCGATTAAATCGATATTCGATAAAAATGAAATTCCTTTTTATAAATATAAATAATTCCTTTATAAAATATAAAGGAATTCCACAGCGACTTTTCTAAAAGTTGATTTGGACGTAAATCAAAATCTACATATCGAAATCCCGATTTTTCTCTTCCACTAGAAAGATATATTCCACCAGCTCCACACATTTCTTGTTTCACAGAAATCCGACTTAAAACGGCTTCTGTATTTCCAGTTGAAGTTCAAATCGCCAAATCGCGAACTGCCGCGCCATTTCAAGCTCGATTTTAATTATAATATAATTATACATTCAAACTATCGTTCAAATAATATATTCGTTATTCTAATTCAATTCTAAACTGAATTAAATATCACAGATGATCCAGTTCACACCATATCGCCATTTCAGCCAATTCTGATTATTTCAGAATTAAATATATTATTTAATTTATTATTTTAATTAAATATTCACCATTATTTTATTCCACGGCCATTAAATCCTTTTAATCACCCTTTAAATAATTGAATACATTAATTATTATATCGCTGAAAATGCAGGTCATTACAGGGCAGCAATTGGCGATTGTTGAGCTTTGCTCCGATCATGAGTCGCTAGGCTTGATCCATTGCTCGATCGGTTGATGTCTTCTTTAACCGATGGATTGTGACCTCCGTGGATCGCATGCCTTATATTTGCACATTCATCGACAAAGGGACACTCGTGCCAATAAAGCTGCACACCAAACACTGTAACTACATAGTTATCGACAAAGGTATAGTCTAATCGATAAAGTTGGGTACTACATTTGCACATTTATCGACAAAGGGACACTCCTACCATTAAAGTTGAGCATTTCATTTGCACATTTATCGAAAAAGGAACACTCGTACCAATAAAGCTGAGCACTGCATGTACATAATTATCGATAAATGGATACTCGTGCCAATAAAGATGCTCACTATGCACTGCACGTACACAGTTATCAACAAAGGGACACTTGTACCATAAAGCTGAGCACTAAACACTGCAACTACACAGTTATCGACAAAGGTACACTCTAACCAATAATTCTCCACACAAATTAATAATGCAACACACAGAACAATAAAGCTACACAATAACCAAAACCTCATAGCTCATATACAGCAACAACATTGCAAACCATATCTCATCTCCAAACAAAGTTACAAACAAAAATGGATTCTTATTTTATGCAATCCATGGTAACTTTTGAGAGCGATTTGGAGGAAGAAGAAATCCTTCAGGAGGAAGCAGAAAAAATACAAGAAATACAGATACCATGAAGCCTATGGTTCATCATCTGCAACTCAACGGGGATTAGTACTTGGAAGGAAGTTTGTACACCAAAACCAATCTACATAACATAAATCTTTGACGCAGGATTATTTCAACAACAACTACACTTACGGGCCTGAAATGCTTTGTAGAAGATACATGATGCAGAGAGATTTATTTCCTCAAATATTAGAGGGTAAACAAGGTAACAATGAATACTTTAAGTACAAACAAAAAGCATCAAAGATACAGGGGCTCACCAATGAACAGAAAATGACGGCTGCTATGATAATGTTAGCTTATAGCACTCCTGTAGATGCACTGGACCATGCATACCAAATTATGAAGTGCACGACATTTGAAACACTTGAAAATTTCTATCAGGTTGTGGTAGACGTATACATAGAGGAATATGTAAGGTCCCCGAATGAAGCCGATACAGTGCGCATTAGAGAGATGCACAAAAGCAGGTGATGGCCGGGTATGTTAGAAAGTCTACATTGTATGTATTGGGAATGGAAGAATTGCCCTAAGAGAATACAGGGTTCGTAAAATGGCAAGGAAAAGCGACCAACCATCATTTTGGACGCCGTAGCATCGTACGATTTGTGGATATGGCATGCTTTCTTCGGAATGCCCAGTTCGAATAATGACTTAAATGTTATAGAAATATCCCATCTGTTTTATGATCTCGCTTGAGGCTAGGTACCTCCTTTAACATTTACCATTGGCCAAAATACCACTACGCCATAGATGGCCTACTGTAACGAAAATCCATGGTGTTGCTAGCTACAATGTTATCATAGCTATGCTGATTTTTGTCTATTGAAACGCACGCTTCAATGTGTTAGCATAGGTGTCAACTATGTGTTGCAGTAGCTATAGATATATTCATAAATGACACCTTAGCAATCTACACCACCATTTAAAACATAATCTCTACCATCAATACACCACATCAATCCACACCTCGGCTGTTTCTATTTTCCACCTCTATTTTCATTCACCCACCTAAATTTCTGATCTTTTAATTTTCTTCCGCCGCCTCATCTACGTTTTCATTATGTTTTTCTTTGAAATCTCGACTTCATCCACATTTTCAATATATTTTGCTTCCAAATCTGGTTATAAATCTCATCGCTTCGACCCTGGATGATTTTCTTTTGACTTCAGAATTAAATTCTAATTTCGTATGGAAGATGCCAGCTTATGAAAAAGGTAAAGGGTTTAATTTTTGTTGGTTTTCTATTTGTGTTTTTATGGATGGGTCTAATTTCATTGTACATAGATATATTTTTCTTCTCAGTTGACTGTAAAGGGGATGAATAAGGATTAATTCGAATGTACACAGAGTTGAGATTATTGTTTATCCATTAAAAACCATACACATAGAGACAGATTGAAATCACACCAAAATAATGGGTCATGTGTTATTAATAAAAGTCGGACACTATCCTGGTCGAGAAACATGATGGTCATGCAAGTCTCATAGTTTTTGTGTGGTTGAACATAGGTCTGATCGAGCACCGTGGTGGCTCGTGCAGTCAGGAGCCTAAGGGGTCGGTCGTGCAATAACATGGTCAAGCCCAAGGGGTCGGTCGTGCAATAACCCGGTCACTCGCACACAAACCCGGTCGCTCACTCAAGTTTAGTCGTGCACTATTAGTGGTTGGTCGCACATCTTGGTCATGGACAGCTGGCAACAACTGGCAGTGGAATTTTCATAATTACTATCTGCACGATCCAAAGCCTGTATATAAGAGTTTCAGTCCGTCACTTCATGAAAGCTCCTCCTATAAATAGGCCATGGCTTCCACATTTTAGAGGATTGATTCCACAGACCACGAAGTGCTGCCCAACTATTTTCTCCACCAACTCAAGCAATTCTAACCTCCATTACACTCCTCCAAACTAAGACTTATCATGAAATCTTCCATGGAATTGATCAAAATCGTTCGACTACTCAAGTGTTGAAGCTTTCCATCAAGCAATCTCCATACTTAGAGGGATTTAATGAATCCATTGATAGTTTCAAGTGGATCAAAGAGAGTTTAAGGAAGTAGAGAGAGAATTATTACAAAAAAGAAGAGAATGAATGTAAAAGCATATTGTGTGTACTTTATAAACTCAAATAAGATAATGAGAAGCGACTCTATAATGGATGTAGGTTATTTCTAAGCCGAACCACTTTAAAAATCCTTTGTTCTTTACTATCTGCCTTTTATTTTGTGTTTATGGCTGCGTGATTTCAAGTCATACCGTTTGTTGAAGTATTCTAGAGATGCCTTTGGTGTTGTGGTCAAATTTTGACTTCCACATTTGGCGCCCACCGTGGGGCCACGTTCGCACTCTTATTCTCTAAGTGCTTTATGGAGATAGTGTTTGAAGTCCGTTCCTACTATAGATCCTTCAAACCTAAAGTCCGGGCCAATTGACGAACTCTCTTCAAAGTTCAAAACCTTGTCCGAGTTAATGGCAAGACCAAAGAAAACTCCAAGTAAAACCATCGGAGAAATTGACAATGTTGCCAATGAAGCTGCGCTACTTGCCGACCACTTTGAGGTTGGTGAATCCTCTAGAGCTAGAGTTGGTGCGATTAGAGAGGAACTGAATAGAGTTGTCGTTGTATTGACAAGTCAAACGGAAATTTCAAAAAATGCTATGATGAAGAAACTAGAAACTATATTTTCTCTTCAAGCCGCCACGACAAAAGTGACTACTAATGCCACCCGTACTGAAGCTGCTAATTCTTCTGCTATGAGTCCAAATCAAAATCAATCCGTTTATGAGATTGATGATCCGGACGGGGCCAATCGTGAAGATTCAAAACTGCCTGCTCAGAACCATATTGAGAAAGAGCATCTCGAGGATATGGTCTGACAAATCATGAAAGAAAGTGCAGACCGAAAGGATGACGAAAGAGAGTGGGAGTTTGCTCCATCTAAGACTCCGCTCACAGAAAGGATCAAGTTTACCAAGTTCCCGTGCAAGTTCAACCTGCCAACCATCCAAGCTTATAATGGGATAGGAGATCCTAACCTTTTCCTATATAAATACGACCAACACATGGACGGGGCAAGGGCCACAGATGAACTTAAGTGTCTCTACTTCCCTATGTACTTGGAGGGGGTAGCTTCACTCTAGTTCACAAAGCTCCCACCGAGATCAGTAGATGACTTTTCCACTTTGGTAAAAAAAAATTAGGGAATAGTTCAGGCTGCAATCTACAAAAGTCAAAGATGTTCATTGAATGACATGGAGCAAACGCTAGGGGAATCAATCAAAGCTTTCCTTGCTCGATTCAATGCTGCAGTGGCGGAAGTGGTAGATCTGGAACCCGGATTTGTTCTAATGGCATTGAAATGCGTTACAATCAAGTAATCGAAATTCGGGAAGTGGCTTAAAATGAAAAAGCCAAAAACCTTGGAAAGATTCTATGCAAGGGCCGAGGAATTTATCAATGTGGAAGATGACCCGTCCTATGCCATGAATATAGCTGAGGGAAGCAAGGCTCCATCAAAGAAGGAAAACGATGTTCCAGGTAATCAAAAGAGCTCCGTAGTTCAGAAAAGGAGCAATGATACTAAGGACGGTCGGAACAGCAAGAAGCTCCGCTTTTTCAAAAACTCTAAGTTGACTCTGCTTACAGATACTTTAGAAAATGTGTTTCACGCTACTAAAGATATTGAAGATTATCTGCAGCCGAAGCCGCCGAAGGTCAATGATTCTAATATAAGTTTGGGAAGGTTCTGTCATTTCCATAACCAGCCGACTCATAAGGAGAATGAATGTAGGCACTTAAAAAGCTTGGTTGAGGAGCTAATCGGAAAAATAGACTACATTAGTATGTAAAGAATCCACAAATTGCTCTAGTTGTTCAAGGGCAAAATACTCCTAAGGACCATTCTGGATCAAGAGAAAGAGCCCAAGCTCCTATCAATCCTTGGCAAATCATTAATACGATCTCGGGAAGAGCACATCCAGTTGGGAGAAGCTGGGGGATATGGAATAATATGCTAATGAATTGAAAACACTCAGAAGAGGAGAAATGCATGGTCTTAAGCAACAGATTTCCAATGAAGATGTATCAAACTTTAGGCGAGGATGTGGTGTTTAAGGATAGGGACTCCAATGGATTTCTAACACCAACGGTCGATCCCATGGTTACTACCATTAGTATCGGGTCGGCTATAGTGAGAAGGGTGTTAGTTGATAGTGGGACATCCGTCAATGTGCTTTTTATCAATGCATTTAGCCAAATGAAGCTTTCTATGGCGGATATGCGAGCTTTTCCGAATAAGATACACAGGTTCATTAGGAAACCTACTCAGCTAGTGAGCATAATAGACCTTCTTGTGGAACTAGGCGAAGGAGAGAAAAAGGTTGCGATGATACATAATTTCGTTGTAGTGGACGAACTTTTAGCTTGTAACGCATTCCTCGGAAGGCCAGCGTTAACCGCCTTTAAGATTGCATTATCCCCATGGTGCTTAACCATGAAATTTCTGACCAAAAGGGGGGTTGGTGTGATTAAAGGTGATCAAAAGATGGCTAGGGAATGCTATATGGCAGAGTTGGTTGAGGCCAAAAGGAAAGAGATAAGAAAGAATGCAGGGCCTCCCCTCCGCATTTGCGACACTGCCTTAATAGCAACTAGGGCAGGGTCCATGTATTGGCGAGCATAGTGTGGCCTAAGAAGAAATAGATCCAAGGAAGACTAGTACATGGGAAGATTGCGCGACACGAGGTAAAGCCACAATTTTGATCCCAGTTCATGATGATGATCCAGATAAGGTATTGAAGATAGGCTCTCAGCTGGGCCTTAAGTTGCAAAAAGAATTGACTATGTTTTTAAGAGCAAATTCGCATGTTTCCTCTTAGAGTCACTCCAATATGTGTGGTGTATCTCCCGATGTAGCGGTACACAAATCAAATATTGATCTGAGTATGACTCCAGTGAAATAAAAAGGAAGAAATCAAGGGCCTGAAAGATCTAGAGCACTTAAAGAAGAAGTGGATAGGTTGATGGAAAACGATTTTGTACATGAATCCACATATCCAAAATGGGTCTCTCATCCAGTACTTGTAAAGAAATCCAATGGCAAATGGTGAGTGTGTATCGACTATTCTGATCTCAATAAAGCATTCCCATAGGACAGTTGTCCACTGCCCAGGATTGGCCAACTCGTTGATGCAACCGCAGGGCACGAGCTTCTATCTTTCGTGGACGCTTATTCGGGTATAACCAAATAATGATGCACAAGCCAGACTAGGAAAACACGAGCTGCATAACAGATCTGAGCTTATACTATTACAAGGTCTTGTCGTTCGAATTGAAAAATGCGGAAGCAACCTACCAGCGCCTCGTGAATGCAATGTTTAAAGCAAAATTGGCAGAACCATGGAAGTATACGTCAACGACATGCTGGTTAAGTCCAAGAAGGCAGAAGATCATTTGGAAAATCTCGCTGAAATGTTCCACATTCTCAAGAAGTATGAGATGAAGTTAAACCCACTCAAATGCTCATTTGGTGTCGCATCTGGAAAATTTCTTGGGTTTATGGTCAATGCCAGGGGCATCGAGGCCAATCCGACACAGATCTTAGCTTTTTGAGAGATGCGTGCTCCTAAAACAAAGAAAGAACTTCAAAGCCTAAACGACAAGATTACTGCATTGAGTCGATTCTTCTCAAAGGCGACGGATAGGTGCATTCTGCTATTTGATGCATTAAAGAAAGAAAAGAAAGATTTCCAGTGGACTCTTGATTGCCAAGCATCCTTTGATGAGTTAATCAAACACACGGAATCGCCGCCAATGCTATCAAAGCCTCAGGACGGGGAAAGGTTATTTCTGTATCTGGCAGTCTCGTCTCATGCCTTAAGTGCAACTCTAGTCCGAGAAGATGATAAGGTTCAATGGCTGGTATATTACATTAGTAAATGACTTACCGAGGAAGAACTGAATTATCCTAAATTGGAGAAGCTAACGTACAGTTTACTCATTGCCTCGAAGAAACTTCGGCCATATTTCCAAACCTACTCTATCAGAGTTCTCAATGATCAACCTCTAAAACAAGTCTTATTCTGCCCAGAGACCTCGGGAAGATTGCTAAAGTGGAATATTGAACTTAGTCAATACGACATCACTTATTATCCTCAAAGAGTAATAAATGGGCAAGCTTTAGCGGACTTCATCGCAGAGTTTACAGATAGCGGGAGGAGAAGGAAGAACCTACTGAAGCAACCGCCAGATGGAAGTTGTTTGTTGATGGAGCTAAGAATGATTATTGTTCTGGGGTAGGGATAATTCTAGAAACCCCTGAGGACTGATCAATATGTTGTGCTCTAAGGTTGGAGTTCCCTACAACAAACAATAAGGCAGAGTATGAAGCACTAATCGCTGGGTTGAAAATCGCAAAGGAATTAAGCTTGAAAGCCGTACAAATCTTCAGCGACTCACAGCTGGTAGTGTCTCAAGTCCGACGTGAGTTCCAAACCAAAGGAGGGAATCTTCCAGCTTACCTATCCAAGGCTAAGGAACTTCTCGATGACTTGGAATACTATGTGGTATCTCATATTCCTAAAGAAAAAAATATGAAAGAAGATTCAATTGCAAAACTAACTAGTACAGGAGATGCTTAGATACTGGGACTAGTTCTTGTCGAAGTCCTTCCCAACCTCAGCACTGATGATTACGACATCGATTGGATCATGGAAACCTCCATATAGCTGGACTCATGGATGACTCCGATCAAAATTTATCTCCTCAAAGGGTAACTCCCAGATGATTAGAAGAGATGAAAGAAATCACTCCGAAAATCATCTTTATTTCTCATTCAGGATGGTCATCTATACCGGTGGTGCTTCTCTATGCCTTTGCTTTGATGCATGACTAAACAGGAATCAAGGGCTATCTTGGCAAAACCTCATGAGGGAGAGTGTGGAGATCATACAGGAGGATAGACATTGGCCAAGAAAATTCTGCGATATGGCAATTTATGGCCTGATATAAACTTGGAATCCGCAACTTACACCAAGAAATGTGATCATGTCACGAAGATCCCTAGAGCACTGTCTACGGAGTTGACCCAAATGGCCAGTCTGTGTCCATTTGCGGTCTGGGGCATCGACTTAATTGGAGCACTCCCTACAACAAAGTCCAATTTTCAAATATGTCATTGTAGTTGTCGGTTACTTCACTAAATGGGCAGAAGAAGAGCCACTGGCCACCATTACTTCAAAAAATGTGATCAATTTCATCTTGAAGAATATCATATGTAGATTCGGTGTGCCGTAGAAGATAATCTCAGACAATGGAACATAATTTGAAAGGACGAGTTCAAAAGTTTCTGTACAGGTTCAAGATTCGAAAAAGTTTCGCAGCAGTTGCTCATCCGCAGGCTAATGGGCAAGTCGAAGCAGTGAACAAAATCATAAAATCAGCTACCAAAAAGCGCCTTGAAAAAGCCAAAGGCAGTTGGGTAGATGAGCTTTCACTTGCACTATGGACGTATCGCACGACTCACAAAACTGCAACGGGGCATACTCCGTTCTCGCTTGCCTTTGGATCTGAAGCTATGATTCCGATAGAGCTTGAAGTACCTACTCACCACAGAATTCATTTCAACCAAACAGAAAATGAGAAGCTACAGCTCGAAGCGCTTGACCTACTTGAGGAAAGAGGAACTGAGGCAGAACTGAGAGTCATTGCCCACCAAACAGAGAAAGGAGGTTTTCTAGGCATTTCAATTCGAAAGTCAAACAGAGAACTTTTGGAGTGGGAGATCTGGTGTTGAAAAAGATAATGACTGGAACTGGTGTTTTCAGACCCAACTAGGAAGGACCCTTTGTTATTAGTCAGAAACTCTTGGATGGTACTTTCAAATTGGAGACAACAAACAGATTGGTAATCCTAAGGGCGTGGAATAGTGATCATCTACGTCGCTACTAGAATTAACTTTTCATTCATGTTCCTATTAAAGATGTAAATACTTTATGTGCATTGTAGTTAAACTTTATGTACATATAAATGAAGAAGTAATGTTGCTTGCCTAAATCTTATACGTGCAAACTTTTGATTAATCATTCAAAGTTGCTAAAAATGATTTTTGATTTTAGGCCATCGAACGATCGCCTACTAACAACCTGAACAAAATATAGTGACCTCTACAGCAAATCCGGGTAGGGACAGCTTAAGCAATGAGTGCCATAAACATCATTCGCAACAAATACGAAGGTGTAAAGCACTACCCTACCAAGAAAAATGAGGGCCATCGAGATTTAGACAGTTAAATGGTGCAATGTCAAATTTAAAGACAGGAAAATTGCAAGTTTCACCAAAGGGGCAATTCCTGAAAAGGAAGACTCATGACCCTAGCCTCATACTCGAATAGCTTGTTACGACATGCATCTAGCAATGGAACAGGCGTCCGCCCCGTTGAACTGCGCAATAACCTAGTCCCTCATAATGAAGCTAATTAAAGACCACTTCGAGGTGCCCGATCAATTTGTCAAGGTCTGCTAATCACAGAGTCAGCAGTCGACGGTATTCAAAGACCTCTTCTGACGCACCTGATTAGCTTGTTAGTTTCTGCTGATCACAGACTCAACAGTTAATGGGCCCCGAAAGACCCCTTCGGGAGCAAAAGACCTCTCCGAAGGAACCCAATTAACCGTCAGTACCAGGAATTACCTGGTCCGATTACGATAGATGTTGGGCTTCAGAGACCTCTTTAAAGGCAAAAGAACTCTATGGGGGCATCCGACCAGATTAGAGTCCGAAAGTTTCAGACTCGTCGATCGGCGGTTCAAAAAACCTTTTCGAAGGCATCCAGTTAATTCGATTAGCATCTAATCCGTTCAGACCGCGACGAATGTTGGATTTTAACTAAAGACCTCCTCTTCGGATGCACCCAATGAAATCACCTATGCTAGAATACACCAGCCTAGTGAGCTTCTCCTATGTATGAATTAACTAGTAAGAAAGAGATAAGCATTGGGCCAAAAATATAAGACCTCTCAAGCGAGGGCACAAAAACAGGGGAATTCCTCAAACTTATAAGGCACGAATCTGATCGTTTAAGCTAAAAATCCTTAGTTAACAAGCAGATCAGGGAGTCCCAAGCACGATGATGAAAGCAACCGGCTTAGCCATTAAAGCAGGAACTTTCCGCTTTTTTACCATAACCAAGGAACTCTAGTATAGTTGATCACATCCACCCTATAAGTTTGTAACGACCTTTCGGTATGGTGGCATTACCACTGCATTAAAACAAATCAATAATGCTCTAAAAACATACCATAAGATGGCTACAACTTACTAAACAAAAATAAATTGTATTGTAAATGTGTAAGGAAATAGGTGTGGAATGCAAAGCAAGAAAGTATGATAAAGTTGATGTAAAAAGCTTAAGTACAGCAAGAAAAACACATAACACAGTTTCATCACATCAGCAACAACACAAGTCAGACACAAAGTCAAGTACAAAAGTCGCAGACACAAATGTGCATAAAGTGATGAGTGAGGACCGACCCTCGCATATACAACCGGTCTAAATGCAGTACATGAAAGGAAATGACAAAAGTAAAGCAAGATAGTCATAGGCTCTACTTCTTCTTCCCATTCTTGGAGTCACTAGACCTTAAAGACAACTTGGTAGAAGATGGAGGAGGAGTACTAGCTGGTTGGTTCCTATCTTTGATCATCGGGCCACTAGGACTCCCTTGGGAGGATAGCTTGATGACTCCTCCTTTCTTCTTAATGGTATACTTCCTTCTCCCGTGTCCCGAAGTTGATGGAAGCTTGGTTTTCTGCTTCTTTGGATCCTCAACATCTTTTTCTGGAGTCTCGTCAGTGTTATCAGAATCTTCATCGCTGGGGATATAGTCAACGTCATCATCCAAGTTGGCGATCGCACCAATCTAAGTATCTTGTGATCCGGTGTTCTTAGCACCAAGCAAAGATGCATCACCCGGAGGAGGAGTAACTAGGGCTGGAGGAATCAACATCAAGGCTGAGTTAGTAACCATAGCTTCAGTCATCATAGTAGTAAATCCGCCAGAAGGGGGTTCTGGTGAGATTAGAATAACATAAATGAACAATGAGCATAGAACGTAGTTGACCTAGGTGAAGTACAAAAAGAATCTAAGTATAACATAGCTTGGTCAACTTAGTTTTACCTGCGGTTTCATGACTTGCTTGAATATTTCGGTGCTCGATCTTATATTTGTCTGCATTGTCATCATCCCCCTCATCATCATTGTTACTTTCCTCTGCGGCCGTGCCTTTCTGTTTGGAAGCAATATGAGGATCAACAAGAGTTTGCGAGCTAGCAGCCTCAACATTAGCATAAATGGTAGGGGCATCAATATTGGTCATATCCTGAGCTCGCTCCCCAAATGGTCCAACCCCGCCGTTTAGCAATCCTCGCACTTTCTTCAACCGAATCTTCCCCTCAACTAAGGCTTTGTAGGATTCTTCATCTAAAAGATCTTTAATAAGATCATCTTCATCCTGCTCGCCTTCATCAATCTCAAGTATCCGTTCCCAGACAAGAGCCAAAGTTACTTCAAAGGCATCTCCCAGATAATGTAAACTTCCCTGACATATGACATTATAGACATAAAAATTAAACAGGGAAGTATCCGCATCTGCTTTAGCTTTTTCGAGGGCAGTCGCACCTTTAAGTTTATCTTCCTCGAGAATTTTATTATTAGCATGTGCAATGGAAAGAGCTGCACTTTGAGAGGTGATCTTTTCCTGAAGAATAGTATTTTCTTGTTGATGAGCAGCGGAAGCATTATTTTCTATAGCTAATTGAGACTCAGCAAGTTATCGAGCAGATTGAGCCTCTTGAACTTGTGTTGTTAGTGTGTTCAAGTTCTATTTCGCAGCAACAAGCTCTTCTTTAAGCCTTTTATTTTCAGCCTCTAAACCTGCTATCTCTGTATTTCTTTAAGAAAAAGAGGCTATGGTACTATCCCGAGATTTGAGGTCCTTGATTAGCTCGACCTTGTCATTCTCTAAAGTAGCAATTCGATCAATATTCTCCTTGTTGAGCTTTTGGAGGTCGTAAGCAAAAGTGTGACATAAACCCAATTACTTCTCAGCTTGTGTAACATTCCGCATTTTTAATATAATTAAAAATATGTAAAAATATGTGTATATGCATAGATAGGTAAATAATGGTGATGTATAATGAAAATTAATTAATATATGGAAGAGAAGGAAAATTAATTCGATAATAGTGTGCGTAACGGAAAAGATAATAAAATAAGGATACTTAATTTAAATATCAGGATCTAAGTAAAACGGACATGACCATTGCGTTCATCTCGAAATTCTTCTTGAAATAGAGTCCAAGTTTGCGTAAATCGGACTCCGTGTGAAGGAGTTATGGCCTTTAGAAGATTCAACAAAAATTCAAAACAATTCGAAATTCGACCCAAGCAGCTGGGTGGGAAATTTCCCGCCAAAACCAGGCAGGTCGACCTAGGGGTCAGGTCGACTAGGAGGTCGACTTGGGGGTCGACCTACCCCTAGGGAGGTCGACCTGGCAGTCGACCTATCCCCATATCTGGGCGATTTCAGCTCCTGTGATGTGTTTGGATGTGCTGTACGGGTCAGATGGCTTCTAGGTCGATCTAAGGGCTCTAAAACAGTCTCTACACCTATAAATAGATAGCAAGACCTAACCCGAATTCATAACAATTCCTTAAGACACCTCTATGCCGCCAAACTTCAACCAAACATGGCCGCCGCCTCAAAACTCTAAATTATATTGCAAGTTCTTCATTAAATTTGGAGTTTAATCAAATCAAGTAGCAAAGTTCTTCATCAACAATTCATGCTCTTCACCAATAATCAAATAAGAAGATTAAATCGGCGTTCTACATCAACAAATCGTTTATTTTCCCCAATCCAGTCAAAGTGAGTGGAATTATAATAAATTTGTTGTATAATAGTATTATTGTCGTTCATCATTCCCCAGTTATAAATTCAATTCAAGATTCATGTTATAATAATTGTTCTTTTATTCTCCTTCCCCTTTTTATTTTTGGATCTAGGTTATCTCGAACCTAGACAAAATCTTATTATACATACGTATGGTTGGAATATGGAAATGTTGGGCATAATCTATTTTATGCAGTCGAGGAATATAATCTGAAATTTGGGGAATTATGGCATAACAATTATTATTGCAAATATTAGGGCCAATTGGCAGAATTTGATTGTGACTTGAAATTAAGCCTAAAAGGTGAATTAGATTATATGTATAAACGTAGGGACATATATTGGGAAAATATTGATTTTATGAAATTGGGTATAATGGGATTTTGGAAATTGGCATGTTTGGATATGATTAACATGGAATTGGTGAATTTGGCTATAACTGAGTAATTTGGGTAAAAAGATTATTTCACGAATGGTTGTATAAGCAAAGTAGAAATGGGTTAAGTAGCACCTGACATATGAATAAACTTAACCAACATATAAGGAATGATAGTAACCTGTTAGGAACACATGTATAGCCTATTAATGGGATTATAAGCATGAACATAAATTGGGGTTTTTGGGTAAATCTTGAATTTGAGACTTGGAAATTGGATATGCCGTTAAGATCCTAGAAACATAATTAAAAATGGAATATGTTGGACAAACCATGTTTTATGTAATTATGGAACTCGACACATGACATGAAATTGATAATTGACAAATGACATCTAGAATAAACACGACATGCTTGTGAATTGATAATTGACATATAACATCTAGAATGGACATGAGCTAAACATGAAACATGGCTAACTCAAGGTTAGAATGAGTTTGCGGTGTAATCCTGCCCGGAACCGCCCGGCACATCCAATGACCGCAAACAATAGGTTCTAATGTGAGAAGTTAGTCATAACGTGCTTAAAACCTGAGGTTAGATTGAGTTGTGATGTAATCCTGCCCGGAACCAACCTGCACATCCAGTGGCCTCAACAATAAGTCCAATGTGAGAGGTTGGGCATTAATAATTAATTAATGCTAATGATCCATGCTAGTATGGTAAGGTTAAGTCAACATGAAATACTAGACAACACTTAACCAATTTGGCTCGATCTATGGGCGGGTTAAGTCAACGTGAACCTCTAGATAACACTTAACCAATTTGACATGATATATAGGTAGGTTAAGTCAACACGAACTGATAGATAACACTTAACCAGTTTAACATGATATATAGGTGGGTTAAGTCAACGTGAACCACTAGATAACACTTAACCAATTTGACTCGATATATAGGTCGGTTAAGTCAACACGAACTGATAGATAACACTTAACCAATTTAACATGATATATTGGTGGGTTAAGTCAACGTGAACCGCTAGATAACACTTAACCAATTTGGCTCAATATATGGGTGGGTTAAGTCAACGTGAACTGCTGGATAACACTTAACAAATTTGACATGACACGTGGGTTGAATTGAATACGTGATTGGGGGTTAAATCAACTTGGACACACGGGCAAACTTAACCAATATAACAGTATCAAAGGAAGGAAAAGTGGGGAATGATAAGATTAAATAATAAATAAACTTATCCTAGGGATAAGAAATGAATATGACTTAAGATGTAATACAAGACTCGAAGGGTGGGATGACTTATACCATGAAATAAGATAATCTATGATGGAAATGTAGGAGAACACCCGTACACTAATTGATAAAGAGAACTTAATTCTTGCTTGAATTCATAGGTAAACCTTAGTTAAAAGGAACTAGGTAACAAACCTTAGTTAAAGAGAACTAAGTAACAGAAACTAAGTATCAAACCTTGGTTAAGAGAACCAAGCAATAAACCTTAATTAAGGGAACTAAGTAAATAACGAGAAAGAGAACTAAGTAGTAAACCTTAGTTAAGAGGACTAAGTTGTAAACCTTAGTTAAGAAAATGAACGATTAAGAGAAACTAGGTAGTAAACCTTAGTTAAGATGACTAAGTAGTGAACCTTAGTTAAGAAAACGAACGATTAAGAGAAACTAAGTAGTAAACCTTAGTTGAGAGGACTAAGTAGTGAACCTTAGTTAAGAAAACGAATGATTCAGGAAACTAAGTAGTAAACCTTAGTTAAGAGAACTAAGTAGTAAACCTTAGTCAAGAAAGCCAAGTAGAACACGAGAAGGAGCGAATGTCCATCTGACCAAGAAGAAGTCTCGAACGGTCTGGGTTACGAAGCACGCGGCTTCGAGGGGACGTGAGGGTACTCTTGGTATCCCTCTATGAGGTTGCAGATGATCCTCCTAGGCTCACATAGGTTAAGGTCTGCGTTAGAAGAACCAAGAGTACGCCTTGGTTGCAATATAAGGCAACCTAAAGACTAGGATGGACCAGCGTGAGGCGGGGATATCTTGTTTAGCCCTGTGATAGCACATCGTCGTCTACCTACCATCTTGAGTCAATCGAGTACGTGAAGCGGAAAGGCGGAGTACTCCAACAGACCATATACTTGCAAACTAGTTATGGGTGAGGTTTGGCCAATAGGTTTGTGGGGGCATAGGGGCCTGCGTATAGTTCTCATTCTTGATTTTCTGGGGTGCCTTTCATTAGTTGAGGGAGGGGTCAAGTGGGACCATAGCCACACACGAATTAAAACAGGCCTTAGCATCTGCATCGGCAGATAACTTAAAGCTCCCGACTGAGTTCCGTGTTTCTTGATTTGCCCTGCCACGGGACTTGGGCCGCACATATAAAGGACATGTGCAACTTGACATCGATAACGATTCACGACACGTACGTGGGGAAAGTCTTGGAACATATATCGCTCTGGGTAGTGTGTCCTAGACTAGGGGGCATCGTTCGATAGGTAGCATAATCCCTAGTTGGACCTAGGTCGCGTAAACCCTGAATCCGAGAAGCGTTCAATAGGTAGCATAAACCCCAGTGGCCCTGGGTAGCGTAAACCCTGGTTAAATCTAGGATGCGCTCGATAGTAAACCTTATATTAGATCTAGATGATACACATAATCTAGCAAGATCGAGAGTGGCAGTCCAAACGATATCGAGAATGGTGGCACTACACTGAAGTAGTATAGATTTACATGATGAAGCCCGTACGACATACGGCAAGGGATTGTATATATACATGGAAAGAATTAGACGAGTTGGGGGTACCAACATATACGTTGTATTAGGTTAATCTACTAGTGGGACATGAGTATAGCCTAGAGAGATAATATCGCGAATAACCTAATAAGCAAGAAAATATAACTTAACGGTATATGTAGGATTATACAAAAGCTTATTCTAAGTCCACTCACACAGAACTTATGTTCTGACCCCCTCCTCATTACATACTTCCAGGTTAGGTTCATGACAGAGATGGTATAGCTTTGGATACTGGTTTAGCAGTATTGTTAATAAGGTAAAGCAATATTTGAATATTATACTTTATTTCCTTCTGCTGTGAGATGCTTTACGAGTTCTGACATGTTTCTTTATCTCTGTCTTTTTTTGCAGGATACCAGAGCACCCAACTCGGGTTTCGATAGATTGGATTTTTGAAAAAATTCGGCCTATCGGAATCCGGGTTGTTACATCTGGTATCAAAGCTTCGGTTTAGTGAACTTAGGGAGATAATGAGTGAACGCATTTGTATTTTCTAAAATATAAATATATTATGTATATATAAACCTAAATCCATATAGTAGCCCACTAGACATGAAAAGAGTTGGGATATCTAGTTTGTACACTCAAGGAATGAACATAGGAATTTAGAAACCATTAGGTGGTTGGGAAAGTGTACAATATGACTTGAAGCTAGAGAAAGAAAAGTATCCCATAGGATGGAAACTGAAATATTAGTATTTCATATTAGTGGGTTTAGAAATTAAACCTTAGAAACTAGAAAAGGTTGAAAAATGGAAAATGGATTATGAATATATATAGTTAAGAGAATTGAATTCGCAAAAGTGCCTAGGGAAGCCTAGTGAGTTGAAGGCCCACTTTGAGTCTAACCCAATGATAAGCTTTTAAGGACTTGAATATGTTAAAGAGTTTGTGGTATTTTTCCAAGATTTAATCTTAAAATTATTTTGATAAATGCATGATGGGTTTTAGAGTAAAGTTGGGGTATATTGTGTAAAATAATGATTTCTTGTTTTAAAAGAATTCTCTCATGAAAAGGTGCATATTATAGAGCATGTATAGCTCGCTAGTTTTCATATATGAAAGGATTGAAAAGAAATTTTGAAATCTCTATTCTATTAACAATAAATTCTGATTATTGTTTTTAAAAAAGAAATTTTTGTTGGGTGAACAAAATAAGTGGTAGAGTGTAAGAATAGAGTAGATGCTTACACCTTAGCAGCCAAAATTAACATTGTAATTAGAAACAATGTAAGCCTGATGGTTATCCTTGTCTACTTCAGCTTTGTTATTTGAAAAAAAAGTTTTGCATTTTTATATTGTGTCATGTTTTTATGGTTTGGCGAAAACAAGTTTTGAAGAAGGAAATAAAGTTTTAACACTTCTAATTTTTTTGAAAGAAAAATGTAATGAAAAGAAAGGAGGCCAAACCATGTTTTAAAAAAGAATGGAGTAGGTAAGGATTAGTGCCTAAAATAGAACGAGAGAAAGTTAAAGCTATGAATTAAACAATTGGAACCAACTAGAGATTGGTTGAGTTGAGTGATTCTCTGAGTGTCAATCTGATGTTGATTTCGGTCTTCGGGGTTGATATTTAGGGAGTTACTCTCTTGCCAATTTACATTCAGTGATTAGCTAATATTAAACTAATGGAAAATTTCCTGTAGAATGCATAAGCATTGAGAAACCTAGGTTCGTTGCTGGAGAAAAAAAAAAGGATAGGCTAGTAATGCACAGAAAGGACTTGTAGTGACTACCAAGTAGTAAAGGGCAAGTAAGTGGGTAGATCCTATTGTGTGGACTCGCAATTGTCTGAGATGACAAGGTCCTAAGATTCTTGGCCTATAGTAGTAGCTGTGTAGGATGTTGTTTGTGTTGAAAATAGGAAAAGCTTATTTGAAATAATAAACTTAAGTAATTGGATTAAGTCAAATAAGCTAAGAAAGAGAAAAGCCAACCTAACAAGAAACAATAAATTCAGTAAGGCAACAAATGTGATGGGGAAAGAAAATGGAAATCTTAAGAAAAAGATGAATAAATATTAATTTTTTTCCAAGATAAGTGGAAAAAGAGAAGAAATTTTCTTATGTGGTTGTGCTTGGTTAGGAAATCTTCACAGAATAGTCATATAAAAATCCAAGTACGATTAGAAAAGAAAAACAGAGGATGTGAATTTTTTTCGTTTTATATCTTTTCGTAATATAAGGAAATCGAATTTGGAAAATTAGATTTTTCTAAATTTTGAACTTAATGATGGATGGTAGGGTTTTGGATGCGACAATTGGGTGAACTATGCTCTTATTCTATAAGAGTGTGGGAAAACTTGGATGAAAAATATTTTGATTTTTCAAGAATATTGCATTCATATAAAACTGCAAGTATATTTAGGATGTGAGCATCATGTTTTAAAGAGTTTTTAAGATTTACATACATACAGGTGGATCCAAATTAGGCATACATAATTTACTATGATGTATCTCACTTTGCACATGTGCACAATGTTTGCAACAATTGGATGCACACTTGATGGATGAATATTGCGAGGGGTTATCTATTTTTACTCTTATCAAATTTCGAGGACGAAATTCTTTAAGGGTATGAGAATGTAACACCCTGCATTTTTAATATAATTAAAAATATGTAAAAATATGTGTATATGCATAGATAGGTAAATAATGGTGATGTATAATGAAAATTAATTAATATATAGAAGAGAAGGAAAATTAATTCGATAACAGTGTGCTTAACGGAAAAGATAATAAAATAAGGATACTTAATTTAAATATCAGGAAGTAAGTAAAACGGACATGACCATTGTGTTCGTCTCGAAATTCTGCTTGAAATAGAGTCCAAGTTTGCGTAAATCGGACTCCGTATGAAGGAGTTATGGCCTATAGAAGATTCAACAAAAATTCAAAACAATTCGAAATTCGACCCAAGCAGCTGGGCGGGAAATTTCCTGCCAAAACCAGGCAGATCGACCTGGGGGTCAGGTCGACCTGGGGGTCGACCTATCCCCAGATCTGGGCGATTTCAGCTCCTGTGACGTGTTTTGATGTGTCGTACGGGTCGGATGGCTTCTAGGTCAATCTAAGGGCTCTAAAACACTCTCTACCTATAAATACATAGCAAGACCTAACCCTAATTCATAACAATTCCTTAAGACACCTCCATGCCACCAAACTTCAACCAAACATGGCCGCCGCCCCAAAACTCTAAATTATATTGCAAGTTCTTCATCAACTTTGGAGTTTAATCAAATCAAGTAGCAAAGTTCTTCATCAACTGTTCATGCTCTTCACCAACAATCAAATAAGAAGATTAAATCGGTGTTTTACATCAATAAATCGTTTATTTCCCCTAATCCAGTTAAGGTGAGTGGAATTATAATAAACTTGTTGTATAGTTATCGTTCATCATTCCCCAGTTGTAAATTCAATTCAAGATTCATGTTATAATAATTGTTCTTTTATTCTCCTTCCCCTTTTTATTTTTGGATCTAGGTTATCTCGAACCTAGACGAAATCTTATTATACATACGTATGGTTGGAATATGGAAATGTTAGGCATAATCTATTTTATGCAGTCGAGGGATATAATCTGAAATTTGGGGAATTATGGCATAACAATTATTATTGCAAATATTGGGACAATTGGCAGAATTTGTTTGTGACTTGAAATTAAGCCTAAAAGGTGAATTAGATTATATGCATAAACGTGGGGAAATATATTGGGAAAATATTGATTTTATGAAATTGGGTATAACGGGATTCTAGAAATTGGCATGTTTGGATATGAATAACATGGAATTGGTGAATTTGGCTATAATTAAGTAATTTGGGTAAAAAGATTATTTCACGAATGGTTGTATAAGCAAAGTAGAAATGGGTTAAGTAGTACTTGACATATGAATAAACTTAACCAACATATAAGGAATGATAGTAACCTGTTAGGAACACATGTATGGAAAAATTGGAATAATAGGTATAGCCTATTAATGGGATTATAAGCATGAACATAAATTGGGGTTTTTGGGTAAAGATTGAATTTAAGACTTGGAAATTGGATATGCCGTTAAGATCCTAGAAACATAATTAAAAATTGAATATGTTGGACAAACCATGTTTTTATGTAATTATGGAACCCGACACATGACATGAAATTGATAATTGACATATGACATCTAGAATAAACACGAACATGCTTGTGAATTGATAATTGACATATGACATCTAAAATGGACATAAACTAAACATAAAACATGGCTAACTCGAGGTTAGAATGAGCTTGCGGTGTAATCCTGCCTGGAACCGCCCGACACATCCAGTGATCGCAAACAATAGGTTCTAATGTGAGAAGTTAGTCATAACATGCTTGAAACCCGAGGTTAGATTGAGTTGTGGTGTAATCCTGCCCGGAACCAACCAGCGCATCCAGTGACTGCAACAATAAGTCTAATGTGAGAGGTTGGGCATTAGTAATTAATTAATGCTAATGACACGTGCTAGTATGGTAAGGTTAAGTCAACATGAAATACTAGACAACACTTAACCAATTTGACTCGATCTATGGGTGGGTTAAGTCAACGTGAACAACTAGATAACACTTAACGAATTTGACATGATATATAAGTAGGTTAAGTCAACACGAACTGATAGATAACACTTAACCAATTTAGCATGATATATGGGTGGGTTAAGTCAACGAGAACTGCTAGATAACACTTAACCAATTTGACTCGATATATAGATAGGTTAAGTCAACACGAACTGATAGATAACACTTATCCAATTTAACATGATATATGGGTGGGTTAAGTCAACGTGAACCGCTAGATAATACGTAACCAATTTGACTCAATATATGGGTGGGTTAAGTCAACGTGAACTGTTGGATAACACTTAACCCATTTGACATGACGCGTGGGTTGAATTGAATACATGATTGGGGTTAAATAAACTTGGACATATGGTCAAATTTAACCAATATAACAGTATCAAAGCAAGGAAAAGTGGGGAATGATAAGATTAAATAATAAATAAACTTACCCTAGGGATAAGAAATGAATATGACTTAAGATGTAATACAAGACTCGAAGAATGGGGCGACTTATACCATGAAATAAGATAATCCAAGATGGAAATGTGGGAGAACACCCGCACACTATCATTTGATAAAGAGAACTTAAGTCATGCTTGAATTCATAGGTAAACCTTAGTTAAAAGGAACTAAGTAACAAACCTTAGTTAAAGAGAACTAAGTAACAGAAACTAAGTGTCAAACATTGGTTAAAGGAACCAAGTAATAAACCTTAGTTAAGAGAACTAAGTAATAATGAGAAAGAGAACTAAGTAGTAAACCTTAGTTAAGAGGACTAAGTTGTAAACCTTAGTTAAGAAAACGAACGATTAAGAGAAACTAAGCAGTGAACCTTAGTTAAGAGGACTAAGTAGTGAACCTTAGTTAAGGAAACGAACAATTAAGAGAAACTAAGTAGTAAACCTTAGTTGAGAGGACTAAGTAGTGAACCTTAGTTAAGAAAACAAACGATTCAGGAAATTAAGTAGTAAACCTTAGTTAAGAGAACTAAGTTGTAAACCTTAGTCAAGAAAGCCAAGTATAACACGTGAAGGAGCGAATGTCCGTCTGACTAAGAAGAAGGCTCCAACGGTCTGGTTTACGAAGCACGCGGCTTCGAGGGGACGTGAGGGTACTCTTGGTGTCCCTCTATGCGGTTGCAGATGATCCTCCTAGGCTCACAGAGGTTAAGGTCTGCGTTAGAAGAACCAAGAGTATGTCTTGGTTGCAATATAAGGCAACCTAAAGACTAGGATGGACCAGCGTGAGGCAGTGATGTCTTGTTTAGCCCTGTGATAGCACGTCATCGTCTACCTACCATCTTGAGTAAAACGAGTACGTGAAGCGGAAAGGCGGAGAACTCCAACAGACTATATATTCGCTATCTAGTTATGGGTGAGGATTGGACAATAGGTTTGTTGGGGCATATGGGGCCTGCGTATATGTAACACCCCACACCCGCTATAGTCACTCACTAAGGGAATGCCATAGCATCGGTGGAGTATTTTTAGTGAGTATAGAACAGTAAAATTACAACAAGACAGATATAATGTAATACTTGAAAATTTAAAACATCATCTCATAGCAGCGGAAAGTAAAACATGTTTGGTTACATCATAAAACCATAACAAGAGTCAAGTACAAAATATCCATCCTGAATAAAATAAGTACATAATCCCACTACTCATAACAAATAGCCATAACAGAAAAGATAAGATAAGCTGAGCTCTACATCTACGGTCCAAGCTCCAAGAGATAGATAAAGCAAACTGATCAAAGCCCACTAGCACTAGGCCCAACCTGAGGACCTGAAGGAAAAAGATAAAACAACGGGGGTCAGACATAAGCCTGAGTGAACCCTATCTCCTTAATAATACAATTATTAAAGTAATTAGGGTATGATATGAACTCGGTATGGTATCTTTGGGGATAATGACTACACTAAGTTGCCCACGAACACAGGACGAACTAAGATAACCGTAAAGACGCATCTACCCACCCAAGGATAATTACTAACTGCACCACACCAGACTTATTCACCCAAAGGTAATTCCTACACTGCACCACACCAGACTTATTCACCCAAAGGTAATTCCTACTTAAAGGTTGATCCCACTAAGTGTACTTAGTAATTTTTCACCCGGTAGTTTCTTGTACCCCTACACAGGTGCCGTCTGCCCCTATTTTTACTAGGTGTACCCACTACCCCCAAGCGATCGGCTCCCTACCGTAGATACCCGTGCTGGTCCCACAAAAGGGGGTGTATCATTCCCCAAAGTGGCTACCATATAATATCACTGTGCACGGCTTTATATCTACCCGATGCAACAACGACTTACCAACCAGCCCGGGTCCACACACGCATATGAAACCCGTTGATCCCGCGTTGCCACCGCTAACCCGTTTTGGCCTCTTATAGTCAAGCCCAATATGCGTGTCCCGTCACCCGACAAGAGTCGAGCCTACAAAGATACGTTTGGGATATTGGTTGAAATGGGCCCCCACAAGCTACTACTTAAGCTTGTCGTTTAATCTAGTGCATCCCACTTAACCCTTTAACCATGTCCCCTTACATGTTATAAATCTTGGTTAAGTCCTTTAATCATATTTCAATTGCCACTTAGGGCACCCACTAGATTCCCACATGCCACCCATGGCACTTACTTAACCCCTTAATCATGTTTAATTACATGTTCCACCTTGGTTAAGTATTCTAATCGTATTCTCACATGCCACCCATGGCACTTACTTAACCCTTTTATCATGTTTAATTACATGTTCCACCTTGGTTAAGTATTCTAATCGTATTTTTCTATTGCCACCCAAGGCAACCCACTAGTCTCATCATGCCACCCCAAGGCACCCACTTAACCCCTCATGTCCCACTACATGCTAATATGGTTAAGTGTTTCTTAATTCATTAATTAAGATCATGACCTCATAAAGACCTCCCACATTAGACCGTCTTTTATGACTGCTGGATATGCCGGTTGGTTCCGGGCAGACTTCCGTCATAAAAAGGGCCTAACATCGTGTCTTTACTTTAATCATGTATTTAATTTATGACTAAGACCTCTCACATTGGGCCAATCATTTGTAGCCGCTGGATGGCCGGTCGGTTCCGGGCAGACTTCCGCTACAAAAGGGTCCAACCTCGTGTCTTAGTTGATTAATTAATCCTAATTAATCACCCCCATATTAATTATCCCTAATTAATATCAGATTTTCCATAACATGGGTAGACCAAACTCAATAGGTAAATTCCCATGGGGTAGACCTAACTCAATAGGTAAATTCCCACTTATGGTAATTTATTTTTATTGTATGCTTAATCATACCCATTTCAACATACTTTTAATTAACATATTAATTAACCCCATCGTTCCCCACGTAAATCGTCATTATGACATAACATAATAAAGGGAAGATTTACCACACATAACATGGGTTTAGCATATAACTTTATCATGGGTTAAGAGGATGTCAACTTGCATATATGAGCATGTATTAACCCAACTATATTCGACCCAAACTTGCATATTATCAAACATGTGTCTTACATAACATGTTGCATATGAACTTACATATCATCAAACATGTGATTTGCATAACATGTTGCATATGAACTTACATATCATCATACATGTGATTTGCATAACATGTAGAACTTGCATTTTAGCATATACTTAACTTGCATAAGCACTCACATACTTGCATAAGCATTCATATACTTGCATAAGCTTGCATATCATGTTAAACTTGCATTTCAACATATACATAACTTGCATAAACATTCACATACTTGCATAGGCTTGCATATTATGTTAAACTTGCATTTCAACATATACATAACTTGCATAAACATTCACATACTTGCATAGGCTTGCATATTATGTTAAACTTGCATTTCAACATATACATAACTTGCATAAGCATTCACATACTTGCATAGGCTTGCATATTATGTTAAACTTGCATTTCAACATATACATAACTTGCATAAACATTCACATACTTGCATAGGCTTGCATATTATGTTAAACTTGCATTTCAACATATACATAACTTGCATAAACATTCACATACTTGCATAGGCTTGCATATTATGTTAAACTTGCATTTCAACATATACATAACTTGCATAAACATTCACATACTTGCATAAGATGTTAAACATGCATATAAGCATATACATGACTTGCATAAGTACTCACATACTTGCATAACATGTTTGCATAATGGATCCATATTCACTTAGTGTTTTGCATCATAAACATCATGAAACAACTTGCATAAAAATATCATGATTACATATTATGAAACTTGCATGACATAAGGCATATAACTTGCAAAACACATAATATTCACTACATCAAGCTTGCATAAATATATGGATCCACAAACATAGCCATACTTTATCCCATCTTATCATAATCAATTCAATAATTGATTATTAAGGGGATAGAAGCTCACCAAAACAAGATTAGCAAGTTAAATGAAGCAAATTCCAATGATTAAGTAGAAGAAGATGTAGATTAGCTTGCAAACCCTCTTAGGATTTTTAGTGGAGGCTCTCCAATTTTCTAAGTGGTGGCATAATGGCCTTAGATCTATTTTTGGTAAGGATAAGGGGGGTATTAGGGTGTATATATAGATTAGTTAGATGTTTTAGGACCATGGGATATACCCTAGAACCAATCCTAGCCTTTAAAGCATGTCTTGGGGAAGAAGTCAAGTGTAGGAACCATTTAGGGCCCAAAAAAAACAGCCTAAAACTCATCCCGGGCCTCAAAACATGAGCAGTTTTCGTTTTTGATTTTTCGTGAAACTTTGACGGGCCATAACTTGGTCATACGGACTCCGATTTACGAAAACTCGGACTCTATTTCGCGTATTTTTCCGAGACGAACGCAATGGCACAGCCCGTTTCCCCTGATTCAGAATATTAAATTTAATTCTGCTCTGATTTATGTTATAACAAGTTATTTAACATACGGGGTGTTACATTCTCCCCTACTTAAAGGATTTCGTCCCCGAAATCTCTAAGTCAAGAAGAACGTATCCTACCAACCAAACAACCATCTACTCAACCATCTAACACTGGCATCCATTGTCCTTAAAGTTTCTAATGTTGTATGAACATATGCAAAAAGTGTGTGTATATGTTCCCTATCTAATGCAAAATCAGGCGGTCTACTGATTCAGTTGACCTCCTTAATGCAAACCATGATAGTGCCATGCATCCAATATGTATGCGAAAGAACCCTATCGACACATACTATTTCTACATGCGTGCACAATCATTCACCGAATAAATGCATCATCCATATGATAGCACAACCATCATACATCCATTAATATAGCTACCTACACACATTTATATGCAATATGCAATATGAAGTGATTGAGCCGATCTAGTGCCTAAAGTGTGTGTATATGCATCCACGAGCAACCACTAGCAAACACTTGCATCCACTTGCATCCATCAATCATAACATGTCTCAAACACATGTTTCAACCATAGGACTATCCTATCTGAAGGTCAAAGGTACTAACGAGAGGACATACTAAGGATAAGATAAGTACCAGTCAAACGATAAAGGAGAAGTTAAAAGACATACTCTCAAAAAGAAATGGATACAAAGAACGCATCTTCGCTTCCGTCTCCCAAGTTGCGTTGCTCTCCTCTTCTCCCCATTGCACTTTGACTAGCTGAACCTCTCGATTCCTCAATTTCCTAGTCTCTGACCCAAGGATGCGAGTAGGAGCTCGTCGAATAGTCGCATCACGCTCTGCTTCCACTTCTCAAAGCAAACTTGGCTCTACCACCTCTGCGGTCTTATGTAGGCACTTCCTCAAATGTGACACATGGAAAACATCATGTATACCACTAAGTCTGTCTGGCAACTCCACCCTATATGCCATCCGTCCAATTCTTTCCTTGACAGGAAACAGTCCTACAAACCTCGGTGCTAACTTCCCAGCGGATCCAAAGCGAACAACATTCCGTAATGGAGACATTTTGACAAAAAACCATGTCCCCAACTTCAAACTCAAGATCAGTCCTCCTCTTATCTGCATAAGATTTCTGTCTGTCTTGCGCTGCTTTCATCCTTCTTCGAATCAAATCAACCTTCTCTGAAGTCTCTCTAACCATATCGGGCCCTAGCAAGATCTTATCCGTAGATTCCTACCAACATGTAGGTGATCGACAAGGCCTTCCATAAAGAGCTTCAAAAGGTGCCATGCCAATACTAGACTGGAAGCTGTTGTTATATGCAAACTCCACCAAAGGAAGATGCTCTTCCCATGTACCTCCAAAATCCAAGATACAAAGCCTCAAAAGGTCTTCCAAAACACGGTTCACCCTCTCGGTCTGGCTGTCTGTCTGAGGATGATATGCGGTGCTCAAACACAACTGAGTCCCCACCGCCTCCTGTAAACTCTTCCAAAACTCACTAGTGAAGATAGGATCTCGATCACTCACTATGCTGGAAGGTACCCCATGCAATCGAACTATCTCTCGAACATAGACTGAAGCAAGCCATGGAGCAGTCCTCTTACTCTTTACGGGTATGAAATGGGTGCTCTCAGTAAGTCTATCTACCCCCACCCAAATTCCTGTATTACCCTTCCTCGACCTGGGTAACCCGTCAATAAAATCCATCGAGATGCTATCCCAATTCCATTGCGGAACTTCCAAAGGATGAAGCAACCCACCTGGTTTCTTTCGCTCCGTCTTCACTCGTTGGCACACCAAGCATCGAGCGACATGCTCGGCCACATCTTTCTTCATACCGGCCCAGAAGAAAGCCCTCTTCATGTCTCGGTACATCTTACCCCCACCGGGATGAATGGTCATCCTAAAACGGTGTGCGTCATCAAGAATAGCCTTCCTCAAACCCTCGTCCTGCTGTACACAAAGTCTACCGTCTCTACGCAAGCACCCTCTATCTCTAAGGTGTACCTACTCAAATGGCTGGACGACTCCCCCCTTATGAGCTTCTCTACTAACCCAACCAACTGTGGGTCGCCCCTCTGTGCTTCTCTAATCCGCCCCAAAAGAGTAGGTCTAACTTCCAAAGAAGCTAGCAAACCGGGTACAAAGTCAACGGAAGGTCTAAAGTCAAACTTAGAAATAAACTCTAAGCTCCGTCGTTCAACGAACAATGAACTCAAGGACAACCTTTTTCTACTTAAGGTGTCCGTTACCATGTTACCCTTACTCATAGGATGCTAAGGATCCCATCCACTTTTGCTGTCCTAAGACTATGCGCTCGAAGAGTCTCCAACACTTCCCTAAGATGTAGGGCATGCTCTTCTCCACCAGAATATCATCCAAAATCATCACAACTGTCTCCCACGCAGACCACCCTAGTCGAATTCGGCATCCCCCAAATGCAAGCCCCAAAGGCCTAAACCAATATCAGACAAACACCCAAGGGATACCTCCTTCGAATTCAGACGACCTACGTGAGACGATACTAGTAAAAATGGCTAAATAATTAAGCCCTTGACCAATTCTGGATGTTCTCGCCAGTCTCGCTCCAAAACCGTCGTTTATCCTATACTGGCCCTGCTCAGCCTATTGAGCACATACGAAAACTTATTTCGCTCCTAGAAAAGACCCAGATGTCATCTACAAAGACCATCACGAACTTATTTAGGTACTCCCTGAACACCCTTCTCAACAAAGTATGCGGGGGCGTTCGTCAAACCCAATGGCATCACCAGCCACTCATAAAAGAAATCATCCGGAGTCCCAAAGGCAGTCTCCTCTATACTATTCTCAGCCACTCTCAACTGATGAAATCCCGTGGCTAAGTCCTACTACAAAAATACTGAGGCGCCAGCCAACTGATCAAGGAGATCATTAATCCTCGGCAATGGGTATCTATTCTTCTTTGTGAGTTTCTTTAGTTCCCTTTAGCCTACACAAAGTCTGAGGGACCCATCCGCCTTCATAACAAAAACTACTGGAGCGCCCCACTCCGATATACTTCGTCTTATGAACCCCTTTTTAAGCAAATCGCCTACTTACTTATGGAGTTCCCTCCTCCCACTAGGAGCCATGTGGCACACTGGCCAAGATACTGGTTTAGCATTATCCACCAGATATATTCGGAAGTCAATCTCCCGCTTCGGAGGTAAGCCCTTCACCTCCTCAAACACATCCGGGTATTCCCGGACCGCTCTAACAGATCGCAGACTCAAGACCAACGTGTCAGGCGATTCTAGATACCTTAGCATAACAGATTCTATGGGATTACAAGAGATCTCGAGAGTGTTACTTAGGCGGCCCATAAGCCTAACAACTCTCCCTTGAAAATGAAGAACAACACTCCTACTGGATAACCAGTCCATGCCCAAAATTAACCCATAGCCCGTGAAGCCCAACAAGCATCACATCTAAACTCAACGCTAAGTATAGAAACTTTCAAACCCAAACATATCATGGAGCCCCAACTGGGTTTGAAACAACTAAGGGATCATCTACCAAACTGGTGTCTAAGTGCAGTGACTCAACTAACAATGGTGGGATAAACGAACTCAATATATCAGAATCAAATAAAGCTTGAATCGGATGATAAAGAAATCCAAATTCCAACCTAGACGGTCATATTCCCATCTGGTACCCTAGTCATGAGGGAATACAACTACCCTCCAGAAGATTCCATACCTTGCCCTTGCTTCTTTGAACAATCCTAATAAGGTGTCCTATTCCTCTTAAAAGGATAACCACTTGCCTTCTTCTTCCCTATTCTCCACTCGTAACCTCCCACCAATGAGGTTTCATCTTTCATTAACCAAACAACTATTTGAGCCTTCCTCCCATCGTTTATCCAATAGATACCTACCAGTCCTCCTCCTTCTTGAACCAACTTCTAATCCGACTAACGTCTAAGTCCCTTGAAGTGGTTTTCCATCCTTATCTATCTTAGAAAGATCATCTATACGCGGAGGGGAAACTCAAAACGAGGGAAAGGGAGAGATTCAAAATGGAGAATTCGAAAGATATAGATATGGCTATTGGGGATTATGCTTTCCTTTCAAAAACTTTTCTCTTAAAAGACATGTTTTTGAAAATACTCCTTTCCAAAAATATTCTTAGAAGATAGTTTTTCTAAAAAATTTATCTGTTCCGGTAACCTTAAGCTCTGATACCACGTGTAACACCCCACACCCGCTATAGTCACTCACTAAGGGAATGCCATAGCATCGGTGGAGTATTTTTAGTGAGTATAGAACAGTAAAATTACAACAAGACAGATATAATGTAATACTTGAAAATTTAAAACATCATCTCATAGCAGCGGAAAGTAAAACATGTTTGGTTACATCATAAAACCATAACAAGAGTCAAGTACAAAATATCCATCCTGAATAAAATAAGTACATAATCCCACTACTCATAACAAATATCCATAACAGAAAAGATAAGATAAGCTGAGCTCTACATCTACGGTCCAAGCTCCAAGAGATAGATAAAGCAAACTGATCAAAGCCCACTAGCACTAGGCCCAACCTGAGGACCTGAAGGAAAAAGATAAAACAACGGGGGTCAGACATAAGCCTGAGTGAACCCTATCTCCTTAATAATACAATTATTAAAGTAATTAGGGTATGATATGAACTCGGTATGGTATCTTTGGGGATAATGACTACACTAAGTTGCCCACGAACACAGGACGAACTAAGATAACCGTAAAGACGCATCTACCCACCCAAGGATAATTACTAACTGCACCACACCAGACTTATTCACCCAAAGGTAATTCCTACACTGCACCACACCAGACTTATTCACCCAAAGGTAATTCCTACTTAAAGGTTGATCCCACTAAGTGTACTTAGTAATTTTTCACCCGGTAGTTTCTTGTACCCCTACACAGGTGCCGTCTGCCCCTATTTTTACTAGGTGTACCCACTACCCCCAAGCGATCGGCTCCCTACCGTAGATACCCGTGCTGGTCCCACAAAAGGGGGTGTATCATTCCCCAAAGTGGCTACCATATAATATCACTGTGCACGGCTTTATATCTACCCGATGCAACAACGACTTACCAACCAGCCCGGGTCCACACACGCATATGAAACCCGTTGATCCCGCGTTGCCACCGCTAACCCGTTTTGGCCTCTTATAGTCAAGCCCAATATGCGTGTCCCGTCACCCGACAAGAGTCGAGCCTACAAAGATACGTTTGGGATATTGGTTGAAATGGGCCCCCACAAGCTACTACTTAAGCTTGTCGTTTAATCTAGTGCATCCCACTTAACCCTTTAACCATGTCCCCTTACATGTTATAAATCTTGGTTAAGTCCTTTAATCATATTTCAATTGCCACTTAGGGCACCCACTAGATTCCCACATGCCACCCATGGCACTTACTTAACCCCTTAATCATGTTTAATTACATGTTCCACCTTGGTTAAGTATTCTAATCGTATTCTCACATGCCACCCATGGCACTTACTTAACCCTTTTATCATGTTTAATTACATGTTCCACCTTGGTTAAGTATTCTAATCGTATTTTTCTATTGCCACCCAAGGCAACCCACTAGTCTCATCATGCCACCCCAAGGCACCCACTTAACCCCTCATGTCCCACTACATGCTAATATGGTTAAGTGTTTCTTAATTCATTAATTAAGATCATGACCTCATAAAGACCTCCCACATTAGACCGTCTTTTATGACTGCTGGATATGCCGGTTGGTTCCGGGCAGACTTCCGTCATAAAAAGGGCCTAACCTCGTGTCTTTACTTTAATCATGTATTTAATTTATGACTAAGACCTCTCACATTGGGCCAATCATTTGTAGCCGCTGGATGGCCGGTCGGTTCCGGGCAGACTTCCGCTACAAAAGGGTCCAACCTCGTGTCTTAGTTGATTAATTAATCCTAATTAATCACCCCCATATTAATTATCCCTAATTAATATCAGATTTTCCATAACATGGGTAGACCTAACTCAATAGGTAAATTCCCATGGGGTAGACCTAACTCAATAGGTAAATTCCCACTTATGGTAATTTATTTTTATTGTATGCTTAATCATACCCATTTCAACATACTTTTAATTAACATATTAATTAACCCCATCGTTCCCCACGTAAATCGTCATTATGACATAACATAATAAAGGGAAGATTTACCACACATAACATGGGTTTAGCATATAACTTTATCATGGGTTAAGAGGATGTCAACTTGCATATATGAGCATGTATTAACCCAACTATATTCGACCCAAACTTGCATATTATCAAACATGTGTCTTACATAACATGTTGCATATGAACTTACATATCATCAAACATGTGATTTGCATAACATGTTGCATATGAACTTACATATCATCATACATGTGATTTGCATAACATGTAGAACTTGCATTTTAGCATATACTTAACTTGCATAAGCACTCACATACTTGCATAAGCATTCATATACTTGCATAAGCTTGCATATCATGTTAAACTTGCATTTCAACATATACATAACTTGCATAAACATTCACATACTTGCATAGGCTTGCATATTATGTTAAACTTGCATTTCAACATATACATAACTTGCATAAACATTCACATACTTGCATAGGCTTGCATATTATGTTAAACTTGCATTTCAACATATACATAACTTGCATAAGCATTCACATACTTGCATAGGCTTGCATATTATGTTAAACTTGCATTTCAACATATACATAACTTTCATAAACATTCACATACTTGCATAGGCTTGCATATTATGTTAAACTTGCATTTCAACATATACATAACTTGCATAAACATTCACATACTTGCATAGGCTTGCATATTATGTTAAACTTGCATTTCAACATATACATAACTTGCATAAACATTCACATACTTGCATAAGATGTTGAACATGCATATAAGCATATACATGACTTGCATAAGTACTCACATACTTGCATAACATGTTTGCATAATGGATCCATATTCACTTAGTGTTTTGCATCATAAACATCATGAAACAACTTGCATAAAAATATCATGATTACATATTATGAAACTTGCATGACATAAGGCATATAACTTGCAAAACACATAATATTCACTACATCAAGCTTGCATAAATATATGGATCCACAAACATAGCCATACTTTATCCCATCTTATCATAATCAATTCAATAATTGATTATTAAGGGGATAGAAGCTCACCAAAACAAGATTAGCAAGTTAAATGAAGCAAATTCCAATGATTAAGTAGAAGAAGATGTAGATTAGCTTGCAAACCCTCTTAGGATTTTTAGTGGAGGCTCTCCAATTTTCTAAGTGGTGGCATAATGGCCTTAGATCTATTTTTGGTAAGGATAAGGGGGGTATTAGGGTGTATATATAGATTAGTTAGATGTTTTAGGACCATGGGATATACCCTAGAACCAATCCTAGCCTTTAAAGCATGTCTTGGGGAAGAAGTCAAGTGTAGGAACCATTTAGGGCCCAAAAAAAACAGCCCAAAACTCATCCCGGGCCTCAAAACATGAGCAGTTTTCGTTTTTGATTTTTCGTGAAACTTTGACGGGCCATAACTTGGTCATACGGACTCCGATTTACGAAAACTCGGACTCTATTTCGCGTATTTTTCCGAGACGAACGCAATGGCACAGCCCGTTTCCCCTGATTCAGAATATTAAATTTAATTCTGCTCTGATTTATGTTATAACAAGTTATTTAACATACGGGGTGTTACAGTATAGTTCTCATTCTTGATTTTCTGGGGTGCCTTTCATTAGTTGAGGGAGGGGTCAAGTGGGACCATAGCCACACACAAATAAAAACAGACCTTAGCATCAGCGTCCGTAGATAACTTAAAGCTCCTGACCGAGTTCCGTGTTTCTTGATTTGCCCTGCCACGGGACTTAGGCCGCACATATAGAGGACATGTGCAACTAGACATCGATAACGATTCACGACACGTACAAGGAAAGTCTAGGAACATATATCGCTCTGGGTAGTGTGTCCTAGACTAGGGGGCGTCGCTCGATAGGTAGCATAATCCCTAGTTGGACCTAGGTCGCGTAAACCCTGAATCCGAGAAGCGTTCAATAGTAGCATAAACCCCAGTGGACCTGGGTAGCGTAAACCCTGGTTGATTCTAGGAAGCGCTCGATAGTAAACCTTAGATTAGATCTAGATGATACACGGAATCTAGCAAGATCAAGAGTGGCAGTCCAAACGATTTCGAGAATGGTGGCACTACACTAAAGTAGTATAGATTTACACGATGAAGCCCATACGACATACGACAAGGGACTATGTATATACATGGAAAGGATTAGACGAGTTGGGGGTATCTACATATATACGTTGTATTAGGTTAACCTACTAGTGGGACATGAGTATAGCCTAGAGAGCTAATATCATGAATAACCTAATTAGAAAGAAAATATAACTGAACGATATATGTAGGATTATAAAGAAGCTTATTCTAAGTCCACTCACATAGAACTTATGTTCTGACCCCCTTCTCATTACATACTTCTAGGTTAGGTTCATGACAGAGATGGTATAGCTTGAGATACTGGTTTAGAAGTATTGTTAATAAGGTAAAGCAATATTTGAATATTATACTTTATTTCCTTCTGCTGTGAGATGCTTTACGGGTTCTGACATGTTTCTTTATCTCTGTCTTTTTCTGCAGGATACCGGAGCACCCAACTCGTGTTTCGATAGATTGGATTTTTGAAAAAAATCGGTCTGTCGGAATCCGGGTTGTTACAGCTTGGTTTCTGATCGCATATAATTGTGTGTCTAGTTGGCTCTTAGCAACATCAAGTTGTGTATTCATGTGACTCTTCATAGTATCAACTGCTTCGAGAATGTCTTGCTTGTCAGAGAGGTATATATCTAAGTTGTTGTACATCGCTCTCAAACACCGACCCAGGAATCGATCAGCGAGACTGAAATCGGCTGGTCCAGGAATATAGCGAGGCCCATTAATAATCACATGAAGGTTAGCAAGAGTTAGAGTGACGGATGGAGAAACCAGTGACAGTTGATCGGAAGCAGTATGAATATCTAGAATTGGAAAATCTGGCATTGGAAGTTTGTCTGAATTATGATGCTTCCGAGAGTCATCTTTGCCTTGATCACCCTTATCTCCCTTCTGTCCTCCTTTCCTTTTCTGTTTTTCCTCTTATTTCCTCTTCTGTGCTTCTAGCCTAGCCTCATGGTCGTGCCTCCACAGCCTTTGCTCATTTGTTTCAGGAAACTAAGGAGTTGGCCGATATTGATAAAAAGGCTGTAGATGTTGAGAATGATTGGATTGCTGGGAGTGTTGTGAAGGATGAGTTTTCAGAAGATGCTTTGGATTATACTGGCTTGACTTTCCATTGAAATCCTTCATAAACGAGTGCCTCATTTTTGGACCTGAAAAAAGAGGCAAAGCAAAAGTTCAATACTCACATTGAAAAGTACTGGGGTAAGTTCAAAAAGACTGTTGCAAGGAATCGCAAGATCATAGTATAAGTAAAACATTTGATAGTATGTATCTAATAATGAACCAATTTTTATAGTTGGTCCTAAGTCAGTTCCTAGATCCGCAAGCATTTTTCCTGGTAAAGAGATAGGAGCTTCAGGTGTATTAGTTCCTGTATTTGTGGCCTAGGGCTTAAGTGATTGGATAACAATATCACCCTGGATGAGATCTTTAGCTGAACAAAGATCACTCAAACCCTTACAAGTGTCTATGGAGATCTCCTCTTGAGTAACTTGAATAACCCAGTATCCAAATTATCCTTAGGAATTGATTCAGCATATCCAGATTGCTCGATCCCCTTCATCAGGTCCGAAGTGTTTTCTAAAGTAGCTTATCCTCCTCAACTCACTCAGTTTCTTTCGTAGGATTTAGAGTAGTGCCTTCCTTCTTGATTTGTTCGGATAAAGTCATAAGACTCTTACCCTTACGCTGTTTTAACCCCTCTTCCTCAATTGAAGTCAATTTAGGCTTGAGAGGTGTCTTACTGCTTCCAAGTAGAGTTAAAGCATTTCTTTAGATGAGCTATCTTAGCCGAAGATTTGCTAGTGTTATCTTTCTTATCAGTTGATTCTTTCGCAACAGACCGTGAAGGATGAAGCAAATGATACTGGCGAAGGAACCCTTCTGTAACCAAGAATTTTCTATTCTGTTCATTCTCACTAACAGCCTTTAGTGAATCAAGAAGAGCTTGGTCGAAGGCAGAATCTTGATTAGAAGGGACTTATGTAAAATAAGGGAAGAATTGAGGATTGAAACTTATAAGGAAAATGGAACGAAAGATTCTAAGTAAATATGTTCACCTCCTTCCATCCATTGTCCGTAAAAGCTATCAGGGCAGCGGATATAGAAATACTAGTTCGGAAACCCGCGAACACTCTCCACCAAATCAGAAACAATTTTAGATCCCTAAATTTCGACAAAAATAATTGAGGGATGGTTCTTCTTTCTCCTTTTGAAAGCATACAAAGAATAAATCTCCTGAAATGTAGGCACACGCCGTTTGACCTTCATAAGTAGTATGTAAAGCCCCATTAATATGAAGTAGTCGTTCGGGTGTAGTTGATATGGAGCAATAGCCAAGCGCCGAAGGATTAATTCTAAGTATGGATTAAAGGGAAGAACTGCTCCGCTTAGTAGCGTGTAGCGATTAACCATAACATACCCAACAGGTGGAAGGTCAGCAAAGTCCTCCTTCCCTATGAATTTGGCCTCGTCCATTTCTGAGGTTCCAAATTGTTTTCACATTTGATGATATGAACTAAAAGAAAGAGTTGTTTCATGTCTTTCCAGAGGTACATTGGCAAGAGGACAGGGTTGAGGAAAATCCTGATTGGCACTCGCTCTCGAGACAATGGCTGAAGTAGTTCCAATAACCTAAACAGAACCACCAGCCTTACTGGACATAGCTGTTTCCTCAGGGTTTTGACGTGACTGCTGTCTAGTTACCGTTTCTACACAAGTAGTTATGTTCAAAAATGAATTACAGGTACGTGCTTCCTAGTTCAAAAAGAATATTGTCCATAATTGTATCTGTTAACTAAAAGCGAGGCTTAGGATTTAAGATCAGTATGTACTGGTTAGCAAATTCCAAGTATCGTTGAAAAATTGACTTTAGAATGATCATATTCGTGTTGGAAATATTCAATTTAACTATAAACGATCAAATGAAAATAGTTCTGTACAAATATAACATTCAACTTGATTAATAATTTACATTGCATGCTTATTCTAGACATTTAAGCTAACCTATTGTTGATACGAGTAGTCAACCGTAAAATAGTAAGCTCGCCAGTATGTAGGTAATCTAGTTATTGCAGGGAAATCTAACGCTTAGTAAAGGCCCAAAATAAAGGAGAATCTCTAAATAATGTGGGTATTGTCGACTCCAACTTGGGTCAAGCATGACCAACCCCATGCTTGGGTCAAGCATGACCGACCCCGAGCTTGGGTGAGGCATGATCGACCCCAGGCTCAGTTCAAGCATGACCGATCCAAGGTTGGGTCGAGCTTGACCGACCCAAGCCTGAGTCGAGCATGACCGACCCAGGTAGGGGTCGCGCATGACCGACTAGGTCAAGTCGTGCATGATCGAACTCTACAAGGTCGCGCGTGACCGATCCAAAGATGGGTCGAGCAGGAACAACCCAGAAGAGGTCAAGCATGAACGACCTGTATTAAGTCGAGCAGGTGTGTTAATGTGATATAAAGCCATGTTGAAGACTTTCAGACTATCAGACCTACCATAACTCTGCAAAATGTGAATGAATTCAAATTGAGGCTCACACACAACAAAAGGCAACTCAAAATATCAGTCTAATGCAACAAGTACTCGTTGGAAATGGGTTCATGTGTCATCAACAACAAAAGGAAATTCACACTCATTATAATGATCGTTGTCAAAGCATAATTACTTCACTTAAGATATGACAGACATCATCAGAATTGATTTGTACGACAAGCAAATAAAAGCCCCAAATTTAGAAGAATCGACACTGCCTAGTCGAAGTTGGGATTGTGTTTTCAAACTTAAACACTAGATACAAGGTCGTTGAGACCAGATGCATAAATCAGTAAAGCATACAAGATTTTAAGAGTCAAGTATTTAGTCAAACACCTTATATGCGTCGAATTCAAATAATTTTTTTTAAGGAATCTTATACAATTCGAGTCCTCGATCACTCATACACGACTTTAACCACATTCCAATTGAATCCATTCCAAATTTCAATAATTACAATCTTGAAATTCGGCTCAAATCCACGCCTTACTCAAATGTTACAGTCGATCCAATAACCCTAAATTTCTATAGTACAAAGCAATGAAACTAGTACGAAATCAAAGAGGAAATTACCTGAGACAAACGAAGTGCTTCAGATCCAAGGGGATTGCTCTAGCTTGATTCAAAGTTGGTCGGGTTTCACTGTAGAAATCAAGAGCGATTGATGATCTTAAATCTTGTGATGATCAATAAGTCGATGTTTATAGAGTTTGAACGAAATCAATTGGATTGTGATGCGGAATTCTTCTGGGAAAAAGGGAGATCGCCATTTAAACACTGCTTTGACGCAAGGAAGAAGAAATGAAGTGCGAAAATACAAAAAAAATACGATATAAAGCAGCAAAAGTAAACGGGCTCGCTCGGCCCATAGTAATGTACGACCAGCCCAAAGCAATATGTGAAGCCTGACCGTTCATGCGGGATGTTCTGTATTCGTGACCGACCAAGCAAAAATGACGTATACAAGCTTGAGATGTTCAAGTTGATGCGTGACCGATCCATAATGATATAAGAGTTCGACCCTTGCTTTAATAAGTGCATTCGTCCCATAATCAGATCTCAATCTATCGAATAGTATTATATTCATTCATTACAAAGCCTGTAATTTATATAAATCCAAATTTACACACTTCGAGGATAAATGCTTATCCATTAAAAACCATACGCATGACGATAGATTGAAATCACACCAAAACAATGGGTTATGCGTTATTAATAAAGGCCGGACACTGTAACACCCCGTAATTTTAACAACACTAAAGAGGATAAATAAAATAATAATTAATTTAATATTCAAATTAAGGGAAACGGACTACGCCATTGCGTCCGTCTCGAAATTCTGGTCAAGATAGATATTTGGTTTGTGTAAAACGGACACCGTATGAAGAAGTTATGAAGGTTTGAAGTTTGTATACACGCAAGATAAATATATACACATATAGGCTCTAGAAATTCAAATTTGGTTCAGAAAATTCAAAATCGCAGAGTTTCAGATGAGCGGGAAAATTCCTGCCCAAGGGATTCGACCCCTTCAGGGGGTTATCAACCCTTGCGTCGACCCCTCAAAGGAGGTGTCGACCCATGGGTCGACCCCCCTAAGGCTGATGTGGCTAGGTCAGTTCTGGAGGCTGGCAGCTATATATACAACCTTATTTTTCTAGTTTTCTCACACTAAAATCAATGGAGGCCTAAATGCTGTCGATGCCTGGACGGAATCAAATGCTTTTTCTCGTCAGCAATCAAAGTTTAGAGATTCATGTGTAGATCTGTGATTCAATCTCCATTTTTCCTCCTTCCATTCTTCTAGATCCGAATACTGTGAGTTTAAGTTACCTTTAGATTTATATAACTAAAAGTAAAACATGATATGACTGTAATTTGGATCTATCCCTGTGACTGAATCATATAAGATCTATTGTAATTTGTGAATCCATGATATTCTGAATTAATTGTGACTTGGATCTTAACCTTTATCATGTCAGATCTACTTTTGATTATAGATGTAATTCAATATATAGATCATCTTGTACCTATCATGTTGTGGTTAATTTGGATCTATCAGTAGTTGGACATTTAAATCCTTGTTTAGATCTAATCATGCCTATTCTAACATCCCTACTATGTTAGAACTAGTTTTATTGTCACAAGTTCACCAGATCTGTTCTTATATGCCCATCTTAACATTATGCCATTAAATGTTTAGTCAATTTTGCTAGAATAATCATCTCGGTCATCTTCCCTTCACCCTTTCCCTTTTATTTTATATAGTCAGACTACTTTCGAGCCTAGGCATGCCACTAAATTATGCGAATACGTTAGTTTGGGAATGAGGAAAAAAAACATTGAAATTGGGCATAACTTGTAAAAGGGAAAATTGGCATAACTTGAATAATGTTTGTGAATATGGGTTTAGGGCATATAATTCATTATGAACATATGTGGGAAAAAGGGGCATGAAAACTATAAAGACATTGGTAAAATTGGCTAATAATGAAATGCCTAAGATTAAGTAATTAGAAACTGTAACTGCGCCTAGACACGAGGTTAGACTACACTTGTGGTGGAAGTCTGCATGGAACCGCTCGACATATCCAACGACCACAAGTGGTGAATTTAATGTGAGGGGTCTAGGTGCACAAATATGAGACGTGCTAAGACACGTGGTTAAGCCCGACTTATGGAAGAAGTCTGCCCGGAACCGACCAGCATATCCAGCATCCATAAGTGGTAGGCTTAATGTGAGTGGTCTAGCACATTATAACCATAAACGGACATGGTAATGAATTGGAATAATTAACCTAGTTGAATCCATAGGGATTGTATGTACATGAACTTGAATAAGGGTTAAGTAAATTTGATTGAACAGTGGGTGTGTTAAGTAATTCTGAGGGAGTGGGTAGTATTTATATACAGGCCCACAAACTTAACCTAAGGGGGTTATGTAATTAAAGACACCTATAAGTATACATAACCGGTGGAAATTCTAATGGGGATACAAGACAAAGAGGAGAGCTTGTATCATCTTATATGGGACTCGTTTCAGTCAGTAACCCATAGAACAATATCAGATGAGTACTCGGAGTTGGGACTCGCTTACTGGACTGATTGTAAGAGATCCAAACATGGAGGACAGTGTGGGCGGCGCAAACCGACCGGGGACATATGCATGCATGGGTCGGGTAGAGGGGGATAAGACGACTGTGACACCAGTAGATATGGTTGTGCACATTACGAAGGGTTGCCACTTTAGGAAGTGATACCTCCTACTATGGGGCCAGCACAGGGTATCAACGGAGTAGGGAGCCGATCTGTTAAGGTAGTAGTTAGGGTACGTCTAGATTCCGGTAAAAAGTTTGGGAGCCTGTTAGGTTGGGCTGCCTGTGGATTGTATGTGGGTTAACACCTCTCACCAGAAGTGCGCCTAAGTCTACCATCTTATTAGTTGTTGGGATCATCTTATTATGGTTATACTAGTACTAGTGCAAAGAATCAGAATAATCATTAGGGAAGCGTATACACTATCATGTTTACCTTGTCATGCTTACCTTTTATTATGTTATCTTTCTAATCCACCTTATATGTTTGACATGATACTTTTACTTATCTACTTGCTAAAAGTAACTAGACTCGCCAGACATTATGTTTGACCTTTTTTATTTCCTCTTCTCTCTTCCGTTCCACCAAGGTTCGCAGGGAGGGAATACTCAAGTTTAATCAGGACTTGGTTATCATCTTGCTAGGAGCTGCTTTTGAAGTATTGCTCAAGTTCTTGTCTTTACTGCTATGGCTTTGACTCTTTTGGGGAATTATGCTTTTTCCTTTATGTATTTCTATACTCTGATGGTACAAGATAGAAGTTTTATATTATTGTAATGGTTTTTATGTAGTTCCAGACTTGTGATATTTTAGACCATGATGTTATGAATTATGTTTTAAATAAAATTTTAAATTCCGCTGCTATCTTTTATATCTATCCTGTAATGTTCTATGTCTATTTATCTATAACGCTTCACGAAACCTAATGCATTCTCTTAATGAGTGACATTAACGGACATGGGGTGTCACACTTGGTATCAGAGTTGAAGGCTACTGGATTAGATAAAACTTTTTGAAAACTATTTTCAAAAAGGTTTTAAAAGAAAGCATTTTTCAAAAAGAAAAGTCTATTTTAAAAAATGTATTCCCCAAAGCCATATGTGATATCCTTTGATCCTTAGTATAAATTTCATTCCATTTCGTTTCAACATGTCTGGGGAACCTAATATCCCTGAAGGCGTTATGATACCAGGCTGGTTCCGTAGGTATCTAGAGGCCATGGTGCCTGCTGGAGGTCAAGCTAACATTCCACCCCTAGCTGCACCCGTCGTTCCTCCTCCTCCACCTCCAAGAGTAGATAATTTTGCTAAGATCTGCAAAGATTTCCGTGGCATGGGAGGGAAGCCATTTCGTGGAACCGAAATATTCGTAGAGGCAAGGAATTGGCTCAAGGAAACTGAGGACTTGTTTGTAATCTTTGAAGTGGAAGATCGAAGGAAGATTCAGTTAGTTGCCTGACTATTGAAAGATGAAGCTTCGTTTTGGTGGGAAGTAACCCAAGTTGAATGTCCGGTGGAGACATGGGATGATTTTAGACAGAGGTTTGAAATGAAGTTTCTTTCTCAAGCTGAGAAAAGCATGCAAATGGAGAGGTTCTTGGCGCTCAAACAAGGAAACATGATTGTTGAGGAATATGTGAACAAATTCAACCAGCTAGCAAGGTTTGGATTGGAATTGGTAGATACTCCGCATAATAAAGCTTTGCGGTTTGCTAAAGGGCTAAATGAACCCCTTCATGGGTTCGCTATGTCCTATATTCCAGTGGGAGCTACTTTTGAAAGGCTTGTTGATATGGCCTTAATGCATGAGGAAGACAAGGGGAAAAGAAGAAAGTTAAAGATGAGGAAACAACACAAAACAAGAAGGTATGTTCCAAGAAATGATGACAACAACAACAATAGAAGAAAGGTGGAAAGAATGACAAGGCTCCGGATAGAGGTAGGAAAATTTTCATGGAAGATTTGATTTCTCTTTCCAGTCATCCTACTAGAAATCTTTTTTATTCTGGCGCTTCACATTCATTTATATCTAGTTCTGTGGTTGAATCTCTGCTCTTGAATACTAGTATGGTAGTGGATCCCGTTGTTGTCTCAAACCCCATTAGTGGTTCGGCTTATTTGTCTTTGATTTGTCGGGGTTTGACAATATCTATCTTAGGCGTCGAGTTTGAGTGCGGCGCGTATGTAGTTGGTTTTATGGGCTAAGGTTTGATTCTAGGGAATGATTGGCTAACCATGTATGGTGCCATTCTGGATCATGAGAGAAGGGTTGCTAGGCTTCTAACCTGTCATGGGAGGACCCTCGAGATTTCTTGTGACCCACAAGGGTCTGTTATGCTTAGTTTCCTAGAGTCTCTTGATGCATCTATTAATGATCTGCAATCTGTTGCAGTAGTCTGAGATTATTCTGATGTTTTTGATGAGGTACGGGGCTTACCTCTGAGGCGCGAGATTGATTTTCGTATATATTCGATGGACAATGCAAAGCCAGTTGCATTACCATTGCGCCATATGGCTCCAAGGAAAGGGGAGCTTAGCAAGCAAGTAGGGGATCTAATTGAGAAAGGATTTATTATGTGAAGCATATCTAAGTTGGGTGCTCTAGTAGTATTCGCGACTAAGGCAGATGGTTCGCTTCGTTTGTGTGTGGACTATAGAGAGTTGAACAAACTCATAAAGAAGAATAGGCACCCACTTCCGAGGATGGATCACTTGTTTGGCCAACTTGTTGGTACCTCGGTATTTTCTTAGTTAGACTTAGCCACGGGGTTTCATAAGTTGAAGGTGGCTGAGGACAGTATAGATAAGACTAGTTTTAGGACTCCAGATGGTTTCTATGAATGGCTAGTTATGCCTTTTGGGTTGACGAATGCACCTGCCTGTTTTGTCGATCTGATGAGTAGGGTGTTTTGGGAGTTTCTAAATAAATTCATCGTGATCTTTGTTGATGATATCTTGATCTTCTCAAAGAGCGAAGAAGAGCATGCCCAGCATTCGAGAGAATTTTTGAATACTCTCTGTGCGCATCAGCTTAAGGCAAAGTTCTCCAAATGCCATTTTTGGAGAAAAGAGGTGAGGTTTCTAGGGCATGTGGTTTCCAAAGATAGGATAGCAGTAGATCCTGCAAAGGTGGTTGCAGTTCAAGATTGGCAAGTTCCGAAAAATGCAACTGAGGTGAGAAGCTTTCTCGGATTAGCAGGTTATTATAGGAAGTTTATTAAGGAATTCGCAAAATATCAGCCCCACTTACCAGGCTGACGAAGTGCGTTTTCATGGGATATAGATTGTGATGTTGCTTTCCAAAAATTGAAGAGGGCTTTGACAACATCCCTAGTCTTGACCTTGCCTGATGGAAATAAAGTGTTTACAGTTTACATTGATGCTTGTGGTATAGGTCTTGGTGCGGCTCTGATGCAAGAAGGAAAGTTAGTGTGTTATGGGGGTAAACAAATTAGAGTTCATGAGAAGAACTATCCTACCCATGATTTAGAGCTAGCTTCCATAGTATTTGCGCTTAAGATGTGGCGTCATTAATTACTTGGAGAGAGGCTCGAGTTGTACACTGATCATAAATCTCTCAAGTACTTTTTCTCGCAGAAGGATCTTAATTTAAGGCAACAAAGGTGGATGGAGTTCCTAACTTCTTATGATTTTGAGATTGCTTATACCCCTGGCAAGGGTAATGTGGTGGCAGATGCACTGAGTAGGCAGAGGATGGCCTTAAGTCCTCTGTTTGTGGAAAGGAAAAGCTTGGAGTTCATATCGACTTTTGATTTCAGACCCTCCACCGAGTTATTACCTGGTTTGTTTGCATCGCTAGAGATACGACCGACTCTAATGGATCAGATCGGAGCTTCGTAGTGAGATGATCCAAAGATTTCAGACATCTTGGATAGGCTCAAAAAAGGGGAGACTTATAGTCACCTCAATAGATATTCCATTGATGATAAAGGGTGGTTGCGACGAGATGGAAGGCTTTGCGTTCCTCAAACTAGAAGTTTGCTAAAGGCAGTCTTAGAGGAAGCCCATCATTCTAAGATGACTATTCATCTAGGTGGCGATAAGATGTATAGGGATATGAAGAGGGTTTTCTTTTGAGTTGGGATGAAGAAAGATGTGGTAGAGTTTGTTTCTCATTGTTTAGTTCGTCAGCAAGTCGAAGCTGAGCAAAATAAGTCCGATGGTTTACTTCATCCTTTGGAGGTTCCACAGTGGAAGTAGGAGATGTTTCTGTGGATTTCATAGATGGTTTTCCTAGATCAAAGAAAGACAACACTAGTATTTGGGTTGTGGTGGATAGACTTAGTAATAGCGCTCATTTTATTCCAGTTAAGAGTAAGAGGACGGCAGTTTGGTTGGCAGCAATTTATGTTCGAGAGATAGCCCGTCTTCATGGAGTACCTTCTAGCATCATAAGTGATCGTGACCCCATCTTCACTAGTGAATTTTGGATGAGTTTGCAAGAAGCATTAGGTACACAGTTATGTTTGAGCACCGCTTATCATCCTCAGACCGATGGATAGACGGAGAGGGTAAACAGGATACTTGAGAATATTTTGAGGTTGTGTATCCTAGACTACGGAAGGACTTGGGAAGAGCATCTTACTTTAGTAGAGTTTGCCTACGACAATAGTTATAAAGTTAGCATTGACATGGCACCCTTCAAAGCATTATACGGACGACCCTGTACGTCACCAACTTGTTGGTGGGAATCTACAGAAAGGTTATTACTTGGACCAGTTATTGTTAGAGAAACGTCCGAGAAGATTGATCTTATTAGACGACGAATGAAGACCACTCAAGATAGGCAGAAATCCTATGCAGACAAGAGAAGGATTAACATTGAATTCGAAGTAGGAGATATGTTTTCATTAAAGTGTCACCTTTGAGGAATGTGGTTCGCTTCGAATCTGTAGGGAAATTGGCGCCAAGATTCGTAAGGCCATTTCCCATAACAAAAAGGATTGGCGAAATGGCATATAGAGTAAAGTTGCCAGAGAGATATCCGGCGTTCATGATGTTTTCCACGTCTCTCATTAGCGAAATTGCTTGCATGATACCACGAAGTAGTTAAGCCGAGTGTATTGGAAGAAGTAGAGGTGGAACGGGAGGCGACAGTCAGACGAGTTCCTTCCTGTATTCTTAGATCAGAAGTTAAGAAGCTATGCAATAGAGAAGTCAAATTGGTGAAAGTTCAGTGGGGAGATAACCCAGAGGATGAAACCTTGGAGACAGAAGACAAGATTCGTGCTTCGTACCTTTTTCTTTTCGAGGGTATGTTCGTAACTCCTTTTCTAAACTTTTATCTATGCTTGTTTCCATCATTAAAGTATGTCCTATCGATCGAATCTTCGACCTTTAGGTAGGAATCTCATGGATGTAAACATGTGTTTGAGACATGTTATGTTTGATGGATGCAAGTGTTTGCTAGTGGTTGCTCATGGATGCATATACACACACATTGGGCACTATATCGGCTCAATCACTCTCATATTGCATATGGATGTGTATGCATTTTTCTTCTTTTTATGGATGAAACTGAATGTATCATCATATGCATGTTGAATTTGGACGGATGATTGTGCACCCATATAGAACTTACATGTTATAATAGGATTATTACATACATATTGGATTCATGGCACTAACATACATTACATTAAGGAGGTCGACTGAATCAGTAGACCACCTGATCTTCGCATTAATATTGGGACATATACACACACCTTTGCATATGATCATATAAGCATTAGAAGTCTTTAAGGCCAATAGGTGCCTGTGATTGATGGATGAGTAGATGGTTGATGGATGGTAGGATATACAGTCTTCTTGACTTGGAGATTTCCAGACGGAATCCTTTGAGTAGAGGAGAATGTAACACCCCGTAATTTTAACAACACTAAAGAGGATAAATTAAATAATAATTAATTTAATATTCAGAATTATGGGAAATGGACTACAACATTGCGTCCATTGCATCCGTCTCGAAATTTTGGTCAAGATAGACATTTGGTTTGCATAAAACGGACACTATATGAAGAAGTTATGAAGGTTTGAAGTTTGTATACGCGCAAGATGTGTGTGTGTATATATATACACATATAGGGTCCAGAAATTCAAATCTGGTTCAAAAAATTCAAAATCGTAGAATTTCGGGTGAGCAGGAAAATTCCCGCCCAGGGGAGTCGACCCCTTAAGAGGGGTGTCGACCCCTAGGTCGACCCCTCGAGGGGGGTGTCGACCCATGGATCGACCCCCTAAGGGGAGGGGGTCGACTCCCTAGGGCTGACGTGGCTAGGTTGGTTCTAAAAGCTGGCAGCTATATATATGGGGCCTCATTTTAAATAACTAAATGTAAAACATGATATGACTACAATTTGGATCTATCCCTATGACTGAATCATATCAGATCTATTGTAATTTTTGAATCCATGATATTCTGAATTAACTATGACTTGGATTTTAACCTTTATCATGTTAGATCTACTTTTGATTATAGATCTAATTCAATATTTAGATCATCTTGTACCTATCATGTTGTGGTTAATTTGGATCTGTCATTAGTTGGACATCCAAATCCTTGTTTATATCTAATCATGCCTATTATGACATCTCTACTATGTTAGAACTAGTTTTATTATCACAAGTTCACCAGATCTGTTCTTATATGTCCATCTTAACATTATGCCATTAAATGTTTATGTCAGTTTTGCTAAAATAATCATCTCTGTCATCTTCCCTTCACCCTTTCCCTTTTATTTTATATACCCAGGCTACTTTCGAGCCTAGGCATGCCGCTAAATTATGCGAATGCGTAAGTTTGGGAACGAGGGTAAAAAAAACAATGAAATTTGGCATATTTGTAAAGGGAAAAATTGGCATAACTTAAATAATGTTTGTGAATATGAGTTTAGGGAATATATTTCATCATGAACATACTTAGGAAAAAGGGGCATGAAACCTATAACGACATAGGTAAAATTGGCTAATATTGAAATGCCTAGAATTACAGTAATTAGAAACTATAAATGCGCCTAGACACGAGGTTAGACTACACTCATGGTGGAAGTCTGCCCGGAACCGCCCGACATATCCAGCGACCACAAATGGTGAATCTAATGTGAGGGTTCTAGGTGCACAAATACGGGACGTGCTGAGACACGTGGTTAAGCCGACTTGTGGAAGAAGTCTGCTCGGAACCGACCGACATATTCAGCATTCACAAGTAATTGGCTTAATGTAAGGGGTCCAACACATTATAACCATAAATGGACATGGTAATGAATTGGAATACTTAACCTAGTTGAATCCATAGGGATTGTATGAACATGAACTTGAATAGGGGTTAAGTAAATTTGATTGAATAATGGGTAGGTTAAGTAAATCTGAGGGGGTGGGTAATATTTATATATAGGCCCACAAACTTAACCTAAGGGGTTTATGTAATTAAAGACACATATAGGTATACATAACCGTTGGAAACCCTAGTGGGGATACAAGACAAGGGGAGAGCTTGTATCATCTTGCATAGGACCCGTTTCCCTCAGTAACCTATAAAACAATATCAGACGAGTACTCCGCCCTAGGTCGGAGTTGGGGCACGCTTACTGGGATGATTGAAAGAGATCCAAACATGGAGGACGGTATGGGCGGCGCAAACCGACCGAGGGCATGTGCATGCATGGGCCGGGCAGAGGGGGATAAGACGACCGTGACACCAGTAGATATGGTTGTGCACATTACGAAGGTTTGCCACTTTAGGAATGATACCTCCTACTGTGGGGTCGACACAAGGTATCTACGGAGAAGGGAGCCAATGGATTAGGGTAGTAGTTAGGCTACGTCTTGACTCTGGTAAAAAGTTTAGGAGTCTGTTAGGTTAGGTTGCCTATGGATTGTATGGGTTTAACACCTCTCACCAGAATTACGCCTAAGTCTACCATCTTATTAGTTGTTAGGATCATCTTATTATGGTTATACTAGTATTAGTGCAGATAATCAGAATAATCATTAGGGAAGCGTATATACTCTATCATGTTTACCTTTTCATACTTTCCTTTTATGATGTTATTTTCTTATCCACCTTATATGTCTGTCATGATACTTTTACTTGTTTACTTGCTAAAAGTAACTAGACTCGCCAGACTTTTTGTCTGACCTTTTTTGTTTCCTCTTCACTCTTCCGTTCCCCCCAGATTCGCAGGGAGGGAATACTCAGGCTTAATCAGGACTCAGTTATCATCTTGCTAGGAGCTGCTTTTGAAGTATTGCTCAAGTTCTTGTCTTTAATGCTATGGCTTTGACTCTTTTGGGGAATTATGCTTTTTCTTTTATGTATTTATGTACTCTGATGGTACAAGACAGAAGCTTTATATCATTCTAATTGTTTTTATGTAGTTCCAGACTTGTGATATTTTGGACCACGATGTTATGAATTATGTTTTAAATAAAATTTTAAATTCCCCTATTATCTTTTATATCTGTCTTGTAATGTTCTGTGTCTATTTACCTATAACGCTTCGCGAAACTAAATGCATTCTCTTAATGAGTGGCATTAACGGACGTGGGGTGTCACGACACTATCCTGGTCGAACAAAATGGATGGTCATGCACGTCTCATAGTTTTGGTATGGTCGAACATAGGCTTGATCGAGCACCATGGTGGCTCGTGCAGTCAGGAGCCCAAGTGGTCGGTCGTGCAATAACATGGTTGCTCGCACACAAACCCGGTTGCTCGCATAATCCCGGTCGCTCGCACAAGTCTAGTCGTGCACTATTAATGGTCGATCGCATATCTTAGTCATAGACAGCGGGTAACAACTGGTAGTGCATTTTCGTAATTACTACGTGCACGATCCAAAGCCTGCATATAAGAGTTTTAGCTCATCACTTCGTGAAAGCTCCTCCTATAAATAGGCCATGGCTTCCCCATTTTAGGGGATTGATTCCACATACCACGAAGTGCTACCCAACTACTTTTTCCACTATCTCAAGCAATTCTAACCTCCATTACATTCCTCCAAGCTAAGATTTATCATGAAATCTCCCATGGAATTGATCAAAATCATTCAAGTACTCAAGTGTTGAAGCTTTCTATCAAGAAATCTCCACACTTAGAGAGATTTAATGACTCCATTAATAAATTCTAGTAGATCAAAGAGAGTTTATGTAACAGCCAACATTTTACATATCGGAAGACCATAAAATATTTTTATTTTATTCCCTGACGGTTGGGTCAGTCTCGTCTTTTAATATGTTGCTTATGTGGATGTGAGACATTTCCATAGTTTTTACCGATTTTGTTTGTAACCATTTTACCCCTGTCAATCTTACACAGGGAATAACTTTTGACTAAATTCGAATTAGAGGGTGAGACCTATGCCATTGGAAAGGAATTGACTTTTTCCTTTTCGTAGAGTGGTTGCATTAAGGATTTGGCTCAACGGTTTAGGAGAAATCACTATTTTATGGTTTTTCAGTTTGCTGTCCATATTTTGGGAGCCTAATGGGCTGATTTGGGAGGCTCATTAGTGGGGTGGTGGAAATTATAAATAGGGGGTAAGGGGTATAGGAAATGGTTTTAGTTTTCCATTCTCTCATTTGGTACCGTGAGCTCCTCCTTCCTCTAACACCTTTCCACCATTAAAAAATCATAATCCAAGTAGGGAAATCATAGATCAATGTCATTGGAGGCTAGATCTACATCAATTGGAGCAAGGATTCATTGGATCAAGGTGTTTGGTGTGAAGTTCTTGCTATCTGAATTCATATTCCATTGATTTTTGCTTGTTTAGGGGAATCGGTGAGTGGTTTACATCTCTCACATGGATTCAATGAAGTGTATAGGTAGTTGATCATTTTTTCATTAAATTCAAGCGTTTTCTCATGGACCTATGCATTGGTAAGTCCATTTTATACAAATCACCCTATGATCTAATTTAACAAGTTCAGATAGGTAATTTCTATGATATTTCATATGAATGTGCAAGTTAAATCCATGGTTTTGTTCATATGTACATTTATGGTGATTTTTGGTGAATTTCACATTATTGTAGATGAAATTGTCATATTGGTGATATTATTGATTTCATATCATACTTGTTGACATGTTGAATGAATTGGATGAGTTGGTTTCGTCGAATGTACTGTTTGGCGAATTTTGGTCGAAATCGGAGTTGAAATGGAGATGTGCAGGTTTTGGGTCAAGCGACCGAGCAAGGGAGGGTCGGGCGGTCCCCAGAATGTGTCTGGGAGAACAAGTCAGAAGACAAGCCCTGGTCGGTTGGTCTCATTTGGGTCGGGTCGGTCATTATGGGTCGGTTCGGTCTGGACGTGGGTCGGTTGAGCGGGCTGAGGAGTATAGTCTGGGTCGGTCGGTCCTGGGAGTGTTCAGGGTTGGTTGAGCAGTATCCTTGGTCGAGCAAGCAAAGTGCCAGGTTGGGTTGTGCATGAAGGTGGTCAGTCATACTCATGAAGTTTGGGTCGGTCGTACAAGTGACAAATTGGGGAATTGGAGTGGGTGTTGGTTGGTCGAGCGAGCCTGGTCGGTCATCTGTATACCCTGTTCGGTCGTGATTATGGCAGCACTTTAAATGCTGTGGTTGGTGGCCTAACTGTTGTGGTTAGTTTCCTTTAGCAAATTGATGTGATGCCATGGATTGTTTCGAACCTTATGATTGATGTTTTTCTTTGGTTTGAAAGTGGTGATAACTTCGAAGTGAATTCCATGGAGGAATGACGAAGTGAAGTGAATTGTTTGTTAGATGTGACGAATGTGGAAATGACTCAAGGATGTATTGAGTTCGTGTGAGGTGATTGCTCTAAAGTGTTCTGAGCTGATTAATAGTCGTAATTGAAAATGATTAGAGATGCGAAGGCCGAGGAATTGTCACTGTCGTAGATTCTAGTGGACTCAAAGCAGGGGTACAGTCGAGGACCAATTGTAGGTCAAGTTCCCTCGGCATCGTGTATGGCCTAGGCACGTGTTGTGTATAGCATGTGGGGGTTTTCGCTAGAACCCGGGCATCGTGTATGGTCCTTGACAATTGACGACAAGTTGTTAGCCGGTCATACGATAACGAGGGTTCCAAAGCAAGGTTGGTAGTGATAGCTGAGTCAGTCGTGGACATTTGGATGCATGTTGTGATCATGGTTGAGTTGCTTTGCCATATATGAATGGATGTTTTAATTGCCTTGACTGAATTGTTATTCCTTTGAATTTATGGATTGTAAAGGCTATCACTGTCAGGTGTGGGGAAGGCAGTTGAAAGTTCTTCTCTGGGGTTGGGTAGATTAGTTGTTTATTTTCCCATTCTCATATACTTTATTGATGAAGTTTGTTTGCTGTTTTATCGCTCACTAAGACTGTTGTCTGACTCAAGGTTTTATGTTTCCTCTTATTATCTTGGGCTGTTTATCCGGTTGTTTGGATGGGCAGACTAGGTGGCAGGTGACAGGTGATTGCTTAGTGAGGGCGAAGTTGTTGTTTGGTGGCGAGCAGGAGGCTAGCGTACTATTTTACTACTATATAGTACCTTTGTTTTTCTGCTTTTGTGATTTATCTGAGTGTTGTAGTGAGGCAAATTGTACAATCACTATTGTTATTATCTACGTGTATGGGGATTACTTTCTAGTTGTCATGAAAGTTTAGTGTTTTCTGCTTCACTATCACTACCTGTTATGTATGTTCTATTATATTTTATCCTTGCGCTGTGAGTTTACGACATGTTCCACTTATGTATCTTACCTTGATGATCGTCCATAGCTGCCTAACACACCTTTCAGCGCATTATTCCTCTTGTATAGTGCGGGGCTGTGGGTGGTCGTCACATTTGGTATCAGAGCTCTGCTTATTGATTTTTAGCTAAAGTTCAAGGGTGTAATTACGTATGTGAGACATACTTTTAGATTTCAGTTGAATGTTTACTATATATATATTAGCATATATAGGAGTAGCGGTTGTATTCTTTAGTAGTCTTTCTTGTAAGTGGCTAATTATTCTAAATTGCAGATTTAGAATGAGTAGACGGCCATCAAGACAAGCTGCTAGGGAAGCTAGTGCTGGAGGAGGAAATGGCGGTGCACATGACTACCTGGCCATGTTTGATTCTATGATAGAAGCATGCCTTCGAAGGAACCAAGCTCCAGTGGCAACTACGATTGATGTTGGAGTCCAAGTGCCTAGAGCTATAGAATTTGCAAACCTATGCGAAGACTTTACATCATTAGGAGGGAAACAATTCAAGGGAGCTAAACTAGTTGAAGAGGTTCAAAGGTGGTTGGATACTTGTATTCGAATCTTCAACGACTTGGGCATTGATGATGCAACAAAGAGGAAACTTGCATCGAGGCAGTTAGTGGGCAGAACGATGGACTGGTGGAACTTTGTCACACTTGAGACTCCTGAAGAGGATATTTCATGGTCGTTGTTCCAAGCTAAGTTTGAAGCGAAGTATATCTCCATCGTGCAAAAGTCAATTCTGTTTAATAGATTCGTGGAGCTTAAATAAAATGGTCGCCCAGTTCTTGACTACATTTCTGACTTCGAGCCTTTGTCGAATTATGCTCGTTCATATGTGGATACTCCTTATCAAAAGAACAAGAAGTTTGTCTTGGGGTTGGATGAATATCTTGGGAATCAGCTTATGGATCATCTCGATGATAGTTTTGAGAAGATCGTCGAGAAGGCTTTGAGGCATGAAAGTCTGTTTCCTAAGAAGATGTCTGTTGTTGCAACTAAGGAAGAACAGAAACCACAACAGGGTGGTAATAATAAGAAGAGGAAGCAACAATAACAGAAAGGAAAGGATGGCCAAAAGAAGTGGAAGAGAGAAGTGACTTGCTTCAATTTTTGGCAGAAGGGACATTTTTCCATTGAGTACAAGAATCCTAAAGCTGAAAAGAGGAGCTTCAAGTGTGGGAAGCCGGGACATGAGAAAAAAGATTGTCCAGAATCAGCTCAAGGTAAGCAAGTGGTTAAAGCTTATGCTGTAGGGGCAGTGCCATCTTCTACAAAATCTCCTACCACAGAGGAGAAGGGAAAGGGTGTCGTGGTGTAAGGTACTCTTTCTATTCATGGTGTTTCAGTTCGAGTTTTGTTTGATACTAGAGCTTCGCATTCGTTCATTTGCAATGAGCTTGTGTGTCGCTTAGGTTTGGAACCCGAGATTCGTGATAGACCATTGATCGTGACTAATCCAGTTTGGGGTTCGTCCAATTTGTGCATTATTTGCCATGGTCTAGTGTTGTCGAGTCATGGTTGCTCTTTTGTGTGTGATTTCTTTGTTCTTAACTTCGTTGGGTTTGAGATCATCTTGGGCATGGATTGGCTCAAAAGGTATGCGACAAGGGTGAACTGCGAGAAGGTAGAAGTGAGATTCGGGGATGTGGAAGGGCAAAAGGTGTTGATAAACTGTAAGCGCGAAAAGGGTGTCTTCGCTAGCTATCTGTATTCGCTTGTGATTCCATAAGAAGAATCAAATGTTCACGTGGGATACGAAGTGTGAACAAGCGTCCGGAATCCTTAAGGAATGATTGACGAGTGCACCTGTGTTGACCATTCCGAGTGGGAATGAAGAGATGGTGGTATACACCGATGCATGTAGTAATGGACTTGGAGCAGTGCTAATGTAGAAGGATAAGGTTGTGACCTATGCGAGTTGACAGCTAAAGCCGCATGAGAGGAATTACCCAACTGATAATTTAGAGTTGGCGGCGATTGTGTTTGCTCTGAACGTGTGGAGATATTACCTATTGGGAGTTCGATTCGAGTTGTTTACGGATTACAAGTCGTTGAAGTATCTTTTCTCCTAAAAGGATTTGAATCTTCGGCAGCAAAGATGGCTAGAATTTCTGGAATCATATGATTTTGGTATAGTCTATACTCCAGGCAAGGGCAATATAGATGCAAATGCGTCGAGTCGAAGGCACAAAAGTTTGGGAGCGATGTTTTCAGAATGTAAGAGCCTCGAGTATTTGGCAAGGTTTGATTTCAGGCCAATGTGCGAGTTAGAACCTGAAATATTAGCAAGCTTATCGATAAGACCTACGCTAATCGTAAGGACTGGCCAAAGCCAAAAGCGAGATGCTAAACTTGTTGAGTTTGTCCAGAATCTGGAACCAATGGAAAAAGAGTTCAAAATTGATCGAGAAGGCTGGCTTCGAGAGCAAGGGCGGTTAGCTGTTCTTGATATTGATGGATGGAGAGATGAGGTTCTGAGATAATGTCATCACTCGAAGTTGGCGATTCATCCCGGTGGTAATAAGATGCATTAGGACATGAAGTGAATCTACTACTGGGAAGGGATGAAGCGAAATATTGGAAAATCCATTTCCAAGTGCATGAATTGTCGGTTAGTGAAAGCTGAACATAAGAAGCCGAGTGGGTTGCTTCAGCCATTGGAAGTTCCTACGTGGAAGTGGGAGCAAGTATCAATGGATTACCTAGAATCAGGGCATGAAATGAAGGGATTTGGGTCATTGTGGATCATTTGACCAAAAGTGTGAGGTTCATTCCTATCAAAATGACTAGGACGACGTCGAAACTGGCTGAACTTTATGTGAAATAGGTAGTTCGGTTCCATGGTGTCCCAAAGAGCATAGTCAGTGATCGAGGTCCATTGTTCACTAGCGGATCTTGGAGAAGCTTGCAAGAAGCCTTGGGAACCGAGTTGTGTTTGAGTACGTCTTATCGTCTCCAAACTAATGGTCAAACAGAGAAAGTCAATCGAGTTTTGGAAGATCTCATGAGGGCTTTTGTGTTAGACTTCATAGGATCATGGGAAGACCATCTACGTCTGGTTGAGTTTTCTTATAACAATAGCTACCAGTCGAGCATTGGGACGGCACCATACGAGGCGTTGTATGGGAGATCGTGCAATTCTCCCGCTTGTTGGTTAAAAACTGGATATAAATTGATACTTGGGCTTGAGATGATTAGAGAAACCTTGGATTGTATCGAGATCATTAGGCAATGAATGAAGGCAGCCCAAGATCGTCAGAAAGTTATGCTGATAAGCATCGAAAAATAAGGAATTCGATGTCGGCGATAAGGTTTTCATGAAGATTTCACCGTTGAACCTTGTGGTTCGATTCGGAAATAAAGGAAAGTTGGCTTCTAGGTTTGTTGGACCATTTCTCGAGCGAATAGGAAAGCTCGCATATAGATTGGAGTCACCCGAGAAGATGTCGAGTGTGCATAATGTGCTCTATGTGTGGTTTTTACGGAAGTTTGTGCATTATTCAAATGTGGTGATACCTCCAGAGCAGTAGGAAGACCTTGAAGTGGAGATCACAGTTGCGAGACCTCGTAAGCCACTTCGTGTTGTGGGGAATGACACGAAACATCTTAGGAAGAAGACGGTTAAGCTAGTCAAGGTACAATAGAGTGAAGATGGAGACGATTGTACGTGGGAGATGGAAGATGGCACGAAGGCGACTTATCCAGAACTCTTCGTCGGTAGGACCCTTTAACATCGTATCATCGTTATATCGTTGTATCTTATTGTTGTTTGATAGAATTCCAAGTGCTAGGATAAGGCTATGGATGCATGGCTTGATGGCTGCTTGTTTGGATGACATAATTGGCTTCTCATGGATGATAGGCATGCAGAATTGTTGTGGTTGCTTATGTTTGTTTAGAATTTCGAGGGCGAAATTTTTAAGGGGGGAGAATGTAACAGCCCGCATTTTACGTATCGGAAGATCGTAAAATATTTTTATTTTATTCTCCGAGGGTTGGATCATTCTCATCAATATGTTGCTTATGGGGATGTGAGACATGTCCATAATTTTCACCGATTTTGTTTGTGACTATTTTTCCCCTGTTAGTCTTACATAGGGAATAACTTTTGACTCAGGTCGAATTAGAGAGGGGGACCTGTGCCATTGGAAAGGAATTGATGTTTGTCTTTCCGTATAGTGGTTGTATTAAAGATTTGGCTCAGCAGTTTGGGAGAAATCGCTGTTTTAAGGTTTTCCAGTTGGCTGTCCAGATTTTGGGAGCTTAATGGGCTGATTTGGGGGAGGCCCATTAGTGGGCTGGTGGAAACTATAAATAGGGGGTAAGGGATATGGGGAATGGTTTTAGTTTTCCATTCTCTCATTTGGTTCCTTGAGCTCCTCCTTCCTCTAACACCTTTCCACCATTAAAAATCATAATCCAAGGAGGGAAATCATAGATCTACACCATTGTAGGCTAAATCTACATCAATTGAAGCAAGGATTCATTAGATCAAGGTGTTTGGTATGAAGTGCTTGCTGTCTGAATTCGTATTCCATTGATTTTTGCTTGTTTGGGAGAATCGGTGGGTGGTTTACATCTCTCACATGGATTCAATGAAGTATATGGGTAGTTGATCATGTTTTTCATTAAATTCAAGCATTTTCTCATGGACCTATGCATTGGTAAGTCCATTTTCATACAAATCACCCTATGATCTAATTTAACAAGTTTAGATAGGTAATTTCTATGATATTTCATGTGAATGTGCATGTTAAATCCATGGTTTTGTTCATATGTACGTTTATGGTGATTTTCGGTGATTTTCACATTATTGTAGATGGAAAAGTCATATTGGTGATATTATTGATTTCATATCATGTTTGTGCTCATGTTGAATGAATTGGATGAGTTGGTTTCGTCGAATGTATTGTTTGGCGAAGTTTTGTCGAAATCGGAGTTAAAATGGAGATGTGCAGGTTTTGGGTCGAGCGAGCGAGCCAGGAAGGGTCGATCGGTCCCCAAAATGTGTCTTGGAGAACAAGTCAAAGACTTGCCCTGGTTGGTCGGTCTCGTTTGGGTCGGGCCGATCATTATCGATTGGCCGGTCTGGACGTGGGTTGGTCGAGCCGGCTGGGGAGTATAGTCTGGGTCGGTCAGTCCTGCGAGGGTTCAGGGTCGGTCGAGCAGTATCCTAGGTCGAGCGAGCCAAGTGCCAGGTTCGGTCGTGCATGCAGATTGTCGGTCGTACTCAGGAAGTTTGGTTCGGTCAAACTCAGGAGGTTTGGGTCGGTCGTACTCATGAAGTTTGGGTCGGTCATACAAGTGAGAAATTGGGGAATCAGATTGGGTGTGCTGGTCGGTCCAGCGAGCCTATTTGGTCGTCCATATACCTTGTTCGGTCTTGGTTATGGCAGCACTTTAAACGCTGTGGTTGGTGGCTTAAGTGTTGTGGTTTGTTTCCTTTAGTAAATTGATGTGATGTTATCGATTGTTTCGGACCTTTTGATTGATGTTTTTCTTTGGTTCGAAAGTGGTGATAACTTTGAAGTGAATTCCATGGAGGAATGACGAAGTGAGGTGAATTATTTGTCGGATGTGATGAATGTGGAAACGAATCAAGGATGTATTGAGTTCTTGTGAGGTGATTGCTCTAAAGTGTTCTGAGCTAATTAATAGTCGTATTTGATAACGAATAGAGATGCAAAGGCCGAGGAATTGTCATTATCATAGGTTCTAGCGGACTCAAGGCTAGGGAACAGTCGAAGACCAATTGTAGGTCAGGTGCCCTTGGCGTCCTGTATGGCCTAGGCATATGTTTTGTATAGCATGTGGGGTTTTGCTAGAGCCGGGGTGTCATGCATGGTCCTTGATAATTGACAGCAAGTTGTTATTTAGTCATACGATAATGAGGGTTCCAAAGCAAGGTTGGCGGTGATAGCCAGAGTCAGTCATGGACGTTTGAATGCGTGTTGTGATCATGATTGAGTTGTTATGCCATTTTGGATGTTTTAATTTCCATGACTGAATTGTTATTCCTTTGAATTTATGGATTGTAAAGGCTATCACTGTCAAGTATGGAGAAGTAAGTTGAGAGTTCTTCTTTAGAGCTGGGTAGATTAGTTGTTTATTTACCCATTCTCATATACTTTATTGATGAAGCTTGTTAGCTGTTTTATCACTCAATAAGACTGTTGTCTGACTCAAGGTTTTATGTTTCCTCTTATTACCTTGGGCTGTTCATCCGGTTGTTTGGATGGGAAGACTGGGTGGCAAGTGATAGGTGATTGCTTAGTGAGGGCGAAATTGCTGTTCGGTGGCAAGCAGGAGGCTAGCATAGTATGTTACTAACATCTAGTACCTTTGTTTTTCCGCTGTTTGCTATTTCTCTGAGTGTTGTAGTGTGGCAAATTGTACAATCACTATTGTTGTTATCCAGATGTATGGGGATTACTTTCTAGTTGTCATGAAAGTTTAGTATTTTCTGCTTCACTATCACTACCGGTTGTATATGTTCTATTATATTTTATCCTTGTGCTATGAGTTTATGATAGGTTCCACTTATTTATCATACCTTGATGATTGTCCATAGCTGCCTAGCACACCTTTTAGCGCATTATTCCTCTTGTATAGTGCGGGGGCTATGGGTGGTCGTCACAGTTTTAAGGAGGTAGAGAAAAAATTATTAAAAAAAAGGAGAGAATAAATGTAAAAAGCATATTGTGTGTACTTTGTAAACTCAAATGTGATAATGAGAAGTGACTCTATAGTGGATGTAGGCTATTTCTAAGCCGAACCATTTTAAAAATCCTTTTTTCTTTACTTTTGTCCTTTTATTTTGTGTTTATGGCTCCGTGATTTCAAGTCATACCGTTTGGTGAAGTATTCTAGAGATGCCTTTGGTGTTGTGGTCAAATTTTGACTTCAACATTTATGATGCAACATCTGCGTTGAAAAAGCAGATGGAGAAGGATTAATTTGAATGGACATTTTAGCTTTTAAAAAGCACTGAATATTGTAAGTTCTTTTGTATAGTTTTCATTATTATTTGTTTTCTGATTGTGATTGCTTACATGCATTTCTGCAGTCCAACTGTCTAATGAAATGAATGATAGTTCTAAATTCAAAATTGAAATTATGACTGATAGTTATTTTGTATAATTCTCATTTATTTGGTGATTCCTGGATTAAGAGAGCTAATTCAACCTTGTATGATATGAGAGTAATCATTAATGATGTTTAGCCGATTCAAAGAACAAAAAAATAGAAATTTATTCATTTGGTAATTTACTGAGCACATAAACTTCCATATATGCATGTTATGCAGGTATTTTCATCTTTTTAACATGGTTACTACTATTATTTGGTCTTTGTGCCTAATAACTTTGATGGCAATGGATATACAATTAGATCATTTCAAACAATGGCTCTTGTATATGCTGGTGGAGTTGTATTAACTGCACTGCGCTCATCCACTTAAATGGTTGGATCCAATCGACTCAAAACGTCACCCAAGTCAGAGATAGCAGTGACAGCACCTTCTAAAAAGAAGGGATCTAGAAAATAGGTCCTGACTTCATATAACAGGTCTCACCATGTTAGAACCTTATTATTTTTATTAAGAAAAAAGTGCAGAGCTCAAAAATAGTTGGCAGCAAAGTGAAAGTCAATGCACAGTGTTTCTTGGTGTGGAATCTTATTGAACTGAATCTTTTGATGCCAACTATCGCAATAGGCTTTGGATTTTACATCTGTAATACTTTTATATCATTGTTTGCTTGCTTATAGTTGCTTATGTCTATAGTTGTACTATTATATACATATATTCTCTTTTTCATCATGTCACCTTGGTCGAATGTTTTTGGCATGATATGTTGATCATTTTAAAATGCTTAACCAGTATGTGATACACCAAAGGTTAAAGGGATAAATATGTTTGTTTTCAACATGCATTGTAAATAGGCTTGTTTTATTAAGTGTGTCTAAGGTTGTATCAAGGTACTTAATGAATAACATCATTGATTATGAATTTAATTTTGTTCCAGTTTATTGTATGTGTTTCGATAATTGATAGTTGTGCATATGGTTGTTCTAGAAATCGAAGAGGATATAAATGTGTTATAGAAGTGAAAATTTGAAACAAAACAACGTTGTTTCAAAGAAGGCTTGGTCTTCCAAAATCGGATGAATCGGGCGGTACCCACTTGTTCGCCACCGGGACTGTGGGGCCCGGACCCCCACCGGCGCTGCGCTCGGATCTGCTGTTGGCTCGCCTTCGGCTCGACACATATTTGTCATTGTTAGTGTCTGTATAAATTGAAATTGCATATGTAATGTGTGAACTGAGTGATGTAGTGAAGAATATTTGTATATGTGAATAATTAGTGTTGAAGTAAATCATTGAGTTGTAAATAGACGGAGTCAGAAATTTGTACTATTTCAGTTGTAGAAACAAAACATTTTATTTAATAAAACATTGTTTAATTCAAATTATATGAATTAATATTCTACTAAATAAATATTAATCTTGTAAAAGTGTTGTCATTGGATGGTAAAAGTATTGCTATAGATAATGTGGGGCCCACTTTTAAGTAAAATTAGTATCTACGGCATCATCTTGAAAATGTCGTCATTGGGTCACAAAGGCGTTGCCTTTGACTCTAAGGCAACGCGAATAAATGCAACACCGAGAAAGTGTTTCCACAGATCATTTTTTGCCTATAGCAACCCTTTTTAGCACTTCCTGCATCACTTCTCTGGTGTTGTAGTATGCAATCAATGGCGTACTTGCAACCATTGCTATTACCTAGGTGATGACATTTACCCGAAATGGAGCACCACTATTAAAACATGTCTAAATTCGTTGACTCCTAAACAAGCCAAATTCGCGGCGATGAAGGAGGGACAAAGAAAAGATGTAGAACGAGATTTTAGTGTTTTACAAGCTAGATTTGTAATGATAAGTAATCCATGTCGGTTGTGGTCTAGGAAAAAAATGTCTACAATCATGTTTACCTGCATTGTTCTACACAACATGATCATAGAAAATGAAAGAGATATGGATGACGAGCAATGCCACTATGAATACGTAGGTGCTTCGCAACCACGTGTTGTATTCTGACAATACACACAAATAACAAAAGGGAATTCAACATTCATTTGGATCGTCAGCTTTTGTTTAGAGATGCACCACTCCATAATAGATTGCGGAAAGACCTTATGAATCATTTATGGAACCACTATGGTGATAATTACTTATCTTAATGCCTTTATTATGATGTATGTTTGTCCGAACTTGTGTTTTGTTTTATGATTGTATGAGATTATGCAGTAATGATGATTTGGTTCTTTATTTAAACGTAAGCGTTCTATTGGATTTTGCACGTGTTATTAACCAGTTATTATTAACATCGAAACCTATCATATTTTGGGAAAGGCATGAAATTTAGAAAAACACCCATTCTGATCAAAGTAGATATAGTCTTTGTAACTGTATTTTGATTGTTTTATACTTGTTGTATGAAAATAGGAAAGGTTTATATTCGTTGGGGTAAAATTTAATCGTTGTATAGCCATCCGGATCATTAAAAAACCAATGTTTTAAGTTTTGTGGGGTTAGGTGAGAAAGCACCGATTTTACCGGTGCAGGACATAACACATCGATTAACCCGACCCTCTACGAAAAATTAGGCACGCTTTGTACTACGCCGATAAAATCGATGACCGGGGCTAATTCCGAATTTAGAATTGGCCCCGTAACATTTGGTTGAATATTACGTCCCCAAACATCCGTTAGGGAAGATTTCTAAGCATTGTTACTGATTAAGGGTATGAATTACCCACTTTTGGAGATGCTCTTAGGTGAGTATGCTCATTTCTCACGTGATTGCACTGTCATGATAACGGCAATGGGTGTTGACAGGTGTAATACCCCAAAATTTTAATGACATTAAAGAGAATAAATTATATAATAATTAATTTAATATTCAGAATTAGAGGAAATGAAACTGCACCATTGCGTCTGTCTCAAAATTCTGGTCAAGATAGACGTTTTGTTTGCATCAATCGGACACCGTATGAAGAAGTTATGAAGGTTTTAAGTTTGTATACGCACAGAAATATTTTATATATACGCATGGGTCAGAAGTGAGTCAGAAATGAGTCAGAATCCTATCCACAGGATTCAAATTCAAAAAATTCCTCTGAGTGGAAAAATTCCCGCTCTAGGTGGTCGACCTCCCTAGAGGGGTGTCGACCCAGGGGTCGACCCACCCACAGGGGTGTCGACACCCCTAGGGCTGAGATGGCATTCGATTTTAGGGGTTCTGGCAGCTATATATACGTGTCCTATTTCTCAAATTTTCTTCATTGGGAGTCATGGAGGCCATATGCTGCTGGAGTGCGAACTGAACCGTTTTCTACAACATCATATTCTACAAATCCAATTCAGAAATTTTAGATTCGTTCTTCCTAAATTCTCTAAACCTAACGCTATGAGTTTCTAGATTACTTTTAGGTTTAGATAAATAAAATTATACTTTGAAATACTATGAATTGGATATGTTGCAAAGTATGATTTTGTGTTAATGTGAAATTCTATACTATGTCATGACGGATCTATTTTCCTAGATCTAATAAAATTATGGTGATTCGATTATGTTGCTTATGTGGATCTTGACTTGTAACCATGTTATTATGGATGTACATCTATTAATTTGGACAATTGTGACATTACTTGCATCTAGGTCTGTATGTTAATCACCTTTCACCTGTCATATTGTGATGCAATGAGGTATGTTGTAAACTTGACATGTGAATCCACCTTTAGATCTAAACATGTTACTTTGTCACCCTAACTATGCTAGATCTAAGTAATTGGACACCTAATGTTTAATCTAGATCTCATTATGCTTGCTTGAACATTATAGTGATTGCCACAAGTTACCAGTTTGATGTCCACTTTATTATGATGATTATCATATGTCCATTCACTTTGTTATTATGCCAGTTTATGTTCATGTTTATGCCAAGACATGTTGAAACTATCACCCTTGTCATATTCCCTTTTTATTGTTATAGCTAGGCTACTTTATAGCCTAGATCCTGCCAGAATACGTACGAATACGTTAGAGAGGAAACAGGGAAAAAGGGATTATAATTGGCATGATTTATGTAATGTTTATATGAAATGGGACATGTAATTCAAATGGGGAAAACATAGAAATAGTTACCTATAATGACATAGGTAGATTTGGATTAATTTGGAATGTTTAGTAATTTACAATTAGGAATTGTAAATTGTACTTATGACACGAGGTTGGGTTACATTAGTGGTGGAAGTCTGCCCGGACCCGACCGGCATATCCAGCAGCCACTAATGTTGAACCTAATGTGGGAGGTCTAAGTATGGAAATACGAATCGGGCTAAGACACGAGGTTAGGCCCAACTGTGGAATAAGACTGCCCAGACCCAACCGACATATCCAGCATCCACACGTTGTAGGCCTAATGTGGGAGGTCTAGCCTATTATAACCATAATTGGACATGGTAATGAAATGGACTACTTAATCTAATTTAATATGACTATGAATGTAAGTTAGGGTTAAGTAAAATTGGATGGGCAGCGGGTGGGTTAAGAGGGGGTAGGTAATATTTACATATAGGCCCACGAACTTAACCCAATAAGGTTATGTAATTAAAGACACCTAGTGGTATACATAACCGGTAGATAATGCAATAAGGTTATGTAATTATAGACACCTAGTGGTATACATAACCGGTAGATAATATAATGAAGTTATGTAATTAAAGACACCTAAAGGTTTACATAGTCAGTGGAAAACCTAGTGGGGATACAAGACAAGGGGGAGAGCTTGTATCATATTGTGTGGGACCCATTTCAGTCAGTAACCCGGAGTTGGTATCAATTAAAGACCTTCGTACTAGACGGAGAAGGGGCACACGTATTGATTGATTGTAAGAGATCTAAACGAGGTGGATGGTGTTGGAGGTGCAATCCGACTGGGGACATGTGCGTTCATGGGCCGGGCAGAGGGAGCTAAGACAACCGTGACACCAGTGATATGGTTGTGCACACCATGGGTTGCCACTTTAGGAATTGATACCTCATACTGTGGAGCCAGCATACGATATCTACAGGGTAGGGAGCTGGTCGATTAGGGTAGTAGTTAGGGTATACTTTGACGTATAACCTAAGCCTACCAACTCACAGTGGAAGGGACCATCTCATTTCAGTTATACTAGTAATAATGCAGAGTAATCATTAGCAAGGCACATACATCTTAACTTGCTTACCTTGTCACACCTGCCATTTATGTAGTGATCTCCTTATCCCCTTTATATGCCTATCATGTTGCTTTTATTTATCTAATGGCTAAAAGGTAACTCGACTCGCCAGACTTTATGTCTGACCCTGTTGTTTCTCCGTCTTTCTTCCGTTTTTCCCAGGTTCTCAGGGAGGAAACACTCAGACTTAATCAGGAATCAGATATCATCTTGCTAGGAGCTACTTCTGAAGTATGGTTCAAGTTCTTGTCTCTACTATGGATTAACTCTTTTTATTGGGGGAATGATGCTTTTTATTCATTTATGTACTCTGATGGTGCAAGACAAAAGTTATCTTATTGTAATGGTTTTTTGACTTATGAAATTGTGGACCACGGTATTATGGCTTATGTTTGAAATAAAAGTTTAAATTTTCCGCTGTTGTCTTATTTATGTCTGTCTTGTAATTATTTTGTGTCTGTTTACTTATATCTTTTCACGAAACTTAATGCATTCCCTTAGTGAGTGACATTAACGGACGTGGGTTGTCTCAACAGGAGTATGTATCATTGGCATTTTCCTCTTTGTTATTATCAAATGAGTACGTTTAAAAATTAAAAGTTGGCCTGTTTTATTTATCTAAGCTAATGCCGTTACATATGTTCAATTTCTTCGCCAACATCTGAGGTTATGCAGATACACATTATTTTTATTGGTCATAGAGATTAGACGTGTCAAAAGAGTGAGGTAGGGTCATGTGTGGGTCAAGTAAAATTTGATCTGACCCTTTAGCTACATACAATAGCTTGCCCTTTTTGACTTTCTTGATTAAAGGGTCCTTATAACACTAAAAGTAAACATAAGTTTTTAAATTTGATTTAGCTAATAAAAAAAAATGCTAATTTTTTTTATTTCCAAAAGATTCCATAAAATTTTGGCTTTTCAAAATTTGAAATTTTAGTGTCGAATTATTCGAAAATAAAAGTTAATAGACAATTATTTGAAAATAACAATTTTTAAAGTTAAAAGGCCAAAATTACAAAAATGTTCTTCATGTTGAAAAAAGTGAAAAAAAAACAAAATAAAATTTAAAAAATCCAAAAAATACCAAAATGGAAAATAAAAAAGAATTATTTAAAAATTACGATTTTTAAAGCTAAATATTGCAAAATAACGAAAATGCCCTTCATGCTGAAAAAGCGAAAAAAACAAAATAAAATTTAAAAAACCCAGAAAATTACAAAAGAAAAAGAAAAAAAGAATTATTCGAAAAATAGGATTTTTAAAGCTAAATATGCCAAAATTACTAAAATGCCCTTAATGTTGAAAAAAGTGAAAAAAACAAAATAAACTCTAAAAAATCCAGAAAATTACGAAATGAAAAGTAAAAAAAGAATTATTTGAAAATTACAATTTTTAAAACTAAATATGCCAAAATTACAAAAATTCTTTTCATGTTGAAAAAAGTGGAAAAAATAATAAATTTCAAAAAATCCAGAAAATTATGAAAAAATAACAATTTTTTTCGCTTTTTCCAATATGAAAGGCATTTTTGTAATTTTCGTCTTTTTGGCTTTAGAAATCATTATTTTCGAATACTTCTTCTTTTAGATTTCAATTCATAATTTTCTGGATTTTTTGAAATTTTTTCATTTTTTTCCAAACTAAAGGGTATTTTCGCAATTTTGTCATTTTTAGCTTTAAAAATCATTATTTTAATTTATTTATTTTTGCTTTTCATATCGTAATTTTCTGAAATTTTTTCATTTTTTTCACTGTTTCCAAAATAAAGAGTATTTTTGTAATTCTATCATTTTAGCTTTAAAAATCGTTATTTTAAAATAATTCTTTTTTACTTTTCATTTCGTAATTTCCTGGATTTTTTTTAAAAATTCATTGTTTTCACCTTTTCCAATATAAAAGGCAATTTTGTAATTTTGGTCATTTTAGCTTTAAAATCATTATTTTCGAATTATTCTTTTTTTAATTTTTCATTTCATAATTTTCTGGATTTTTTTGAATTTTTTTCATTTTTTTCACTATTCCAAAATAAAGAGGTATTTTCGTAATTTTGACATTTTTAACTTTAAAAATCGTTTTATTTTAAAGTATTACTTTTTTACTATTTGGGAAAGTGGGTTACCCATTTGTAACCCTTTTAAAAACGAGTAACGCTTTTATGACCCATTTAACAAAAAATTATAAATGGGTTGACCCAACAGGGTTGTAATTAGGGTAAAATAGGTTAGGTAAATGAGTAGGGTCATATTTTTACAGGTAGAGACTCATAAGAATCGAAAATCTAAAGCTTCTATACATTAAGATGCTGTAAAATTAGCTCTAGATCATGAAGTAATGTTTATGTAAAGGTATTAAGCTTATGTCTCTCTTTGGTTATGCTGTCTAGAAATAATGGAACATTGAACCAATATTCAAATCCTAGGATGTTGACATTTTCAAAGTAAGTTTTATCACAGTACAAAATGATGTGGAAGCAATGTAATTTTGCAGGGATAAATATTGAACAGTGTTTGGTTTGATAATTGCTCCGAATTGCCAAGGTTTAAGAAATTGAGGAAATGTAGTCTTTGTTATTTCCATGTTAATATTTTCTATCTTATCAAATGTTCTAATGTAGATAGGTTTGATAGAATTGTCCTTATTAGCTTTATTACTTTTGATATTAAACAACTTATGTATGTATACCTAGTCTTTGTTAATCATTAATCTTGACTATCGGTAAATGGAGAAGTTTTCAATATCTGGTGTTACTGTATGTATGTTTTACTAATTGGGATCATTGTACCTGCTTGTTTCCTCACCAATTTGTGTTTAGTTAAAAAATTCGAAAAAAAATTGAGGCATAATTGCAATATTAGTCTAGGCTGTGAAGTTAAAATGACACCTAAATTTTTAGTGAAGATTCTGCTAACCAGCTAGCATAAACCTTTCCTGCCGGGAGTAAGGGATCTGTACTTTAACTTTCTTGGTTAAAAGAGCGTTGTTTTTGGTATGATACTTATGAGCAAAGATGTCAATGGGCATCCAAAAAATTTGATATCCGCCCGCATCAGTAACCGAAGTGGATAAATAGCCGATACAAGAAAAATGCTTGCGGATGAGGATACAAACACATCTACTTCAAATCGGATAAATATCCGACACAAGAGAAACGATCGCAAATGAGGATACAAACACATCTGCTTCCGAAAATTGTACATCTTCCTATTTTCTGGATTATTATTTAAATTATGTTTATTTTAGTATAGTAATTGATATTTATTTATTTTTTTATCAAGTTAAGATTTTGTATTATATGCACTAAATGCAAGTTAAGTGCTCAAAACTATTTATTATCATCATAGTTATTTAATTTTAACATTTTACTACCCAATGAGATTGAAAATGTTTAACTAAAATTTTCCTTTTTTTTCTTGATTTGTCGGTCATTACCATATATGATAATTTTTGAATATTCATTCATATCCATGGATGCATATATCAAATATCCAAAAATGATTTCAGATGTGTATGCATATATGATGTTATCCGCATTCGAAAGCATCCGTTGATAGACCTATTTATGTGATTAAGTAATTTCATCATCATAGAGATACAATAATGGAGTGAAACAATTTTGATATACCGAAAAATGTACCACAGGCCCTGCAAATGATTTTTTTTTCTTTTTGAAAACATATATAGGCCTTGTAAATGTTGGAGTGATGTTTGACAGCTCGTTGTCTTAGAATTTAGGTTTTGACAATTTTGAGATTCAAAGCCAAACAACATCTGCTGTTTTTTATGTGCCCTTGTCTCACTATTTTAAAGTTAGCAACTAAAGCCTCCTAATTTTATTACTTACCCCGCTACAAAATACTGTTCGTGTATGTTGATCTTTGATTGATCTATTTTACCTCAGCTATTTATTGCCACTTTCCTTCTTTGTTTGTTAAATGTTAACACTAGTAACACCGGGTCGTTGAACTTTGTTGGTTGCTGGTTTACAAGTTATAAGTTTGCATGGAAATCCGTTTTGATTTTGCTCTACACTTACTTTGCATATACTACAGCAGTGTAAGCGTGTCGGTGTTTTAGCCGAATCTATGCAACGCTGTCATGATTAAAGAGGAAATAGTGTGCCAACTAACTATATTGTTACTAATGCAGGGTCTCAATGTACATTCCAACTGTCCCCTTGTATCATTTTCTAAACTAAGATCATAACCAACAATCCGTTCTGTTCACTTATTCTCTCTTCTGTTTTGCAACTGATCGAACGAGCAGAGCAACCAGGAAGGGGGAAGCAGCCACGGGGCTAGCGAAGGGGGGTATAACGGCAGAGACTTTGCCGTTATAAAATTACAACGGCAAAGTCATTGTCGTTGTAATTTATAATGGTAAAGTCTTCGCTGGTATAAAGTTATAACGACAAAGACTTTGCTGTTATAAATCACTTCACCAACCCTCCCTGCCGCCACTCCATCCTCATTCCCCTTTAAAGAAAGAATCCGTCAAATTGACTAAAGAAAGAATCTGTCACAACGTACTACCTACCTTAATAATGGCAAGATGACATCTCAGTCAAATTGATTAAAGAAAGAATCGTTCACTACAGACTTTAATAATTGGAAGAAGACAACCTACTTTAATAAAGAACGGACATATCTGACAAGCATTTGCCAACAAGACAACCTACTTTAATAAGAAAGGAAATACCCGACAATCATTTGCGAACAAGACAACGTACTTTAATAATATCACGAAGACTACTCATTCAAATTAATGGACAAAATAATCCTTCAGTACAGAATTTACGAATAGCAAGAGGACAACCTACTTTAATAAAGAACGGACATACACTTACAATCTCTTATTGCATGCACTGTGGCCATGCTGGTGTCTTTGAACTATATATATTAGCACCAATCACATCTCAAAACCTATACTACCAGAACTGCGCATAAAAAAAATTAACTTGAAGTTGTAGAAATAAATGGATCCAAACCTATACTACCAGAACTATGAAGTCATGAATCAAACCGACGCTGCCAAACTAGAAATGAAGGAAGAGAAGCAGGAGGAGCTGGAACAACAAGCAATGGTTGGGTATTCCAATTTTTTTGTTGAAGGCTCAATGAATAACCGCCGAGGTAGTATACATGGCCGGATTGACCGGCGGTATAAGAGAGACTACAAGGATGGACATGAAAGACTAATGAGGGATTCTTCATCGACAATCCGACCTACGATATAACTTTGTTCTACCATCGGTTTCGTATGAGTCCGGCTATTTTCTCAAAAATTTATCTTAAACTTCATCAATCAAACCCATATTTCACTTATAGACTAAACGGAACACAAGAAATCGGCCACTCGCCCAACATCCAAATTTCATCAGCGTTGAGGATGATAAGCTATGAAACATCTGGTGACCAAAAGGATGAATATTTCAGAATCGCAACATCAACAGCAATAGAGTGTCTGAAAGAATTCTATAAAACAGTTGTTCAGCAGTTCGGGGAGGAGTATCTACGAACGCCTGGACCAAACGATATAAACAGGATACTACATAGGGGAGAAGCTAGAGGATTTCCAGGTATGATTGGAAGTTTAGATTGCATGCATTGGCCTTGAAAAAACTGCCCAACCGGATGGAAAGGAATGTTCACCGGACATAAAAGAGTGCCTTCAATGATCCTTGAAGCAGTAGCAACAGACGATTTATGGGTTTGGCATGCTTTTTTTGGAGTCCCAGGTTCATTAAACGATATAAATGTTTTAAAACAATTATACCTTTTCACAGAACTTGCTAATGGCCTGTCAACAGATGTTTCATATAATGTTGGTAATATCGAACACAAAATTGGATACTACCTAGTGGACGGAATATATCCAAAGTGGAGTACTATGATGCAAGGGTTCAGAGTACCATCAAATGACAAAGAAAGTTATTTCACTGTAAAAGTAGCTAGCTACAGAAAGGACATCGAACATACGTTTGGGGTTTTACAAGCTCGATTTCATATTTTATGTAATCCTGCTCAATTTCATGATGCAAGAGTTCTTTCAGAAATCATGTATGCTTGTGTAATAATACATAACATGATTGTGGAGTCGGAACGAGGTGGATATAAGAATCAAAAGGCTAATTATCCTGACATGTTTAAGGGGTCTAATGCAAGACCCCATAAAGATATAAACTCAACAGGAGAATATGTTGCTATGGTTCAACACATTGAACATCAATCTACGCACTTCCAATTGCATGACCAGTTGGTGGAACATTTGTGGGCGCATAAAGGAAGGGATAGTCAGAATCATTAGTGGCTAGTTTATGTTTGCAAGACTTTTATCATGTATGTGTACTATATTTTGTTAAAAATCATTTATGTGTTGGTTGCTATGTACTGTTCGTGTACTATGTATCATTGTGTATTATTGTCAAAGATTGTTGTAGTACGCTTGTCAGTGTCTCAGTGTGTAGTCATGTCAATGTTTTGTCTTATGTCTCTGTTGTGGTTAAGTCTTTAAATTAACATGTGCACTCTTCTGCTTCCTTTCTACATTGATTAAGAATTATGTCTCTATGTCAAGTCATTTCAGTGACTGTATCAGTGTGTATTACTGTCAAAGATTGTTGTAGTACGCTTGTTAGTGTCTCGGTGTGTAGTCATGTCAATGTTTTGTCCTATGTCTCTGCTTTGATTAAGTCTTTAAGTTAACATGTGCGCTCTTCTACTTCCTGTCTACATTGAATACGAATTATGACTTTATGTCAAGTCATTTCTGTGACTATAGCAGGCTTTGGAAACATTATGGTGAGTTGTATTGTCACCTATCAAGTTTGTCTACATGTAGGAGTTAAAAAACCTTGTTTCCAACTCCTTCACTCAACTATATAACTGTCACAAAATACTCCCAACTTACTTCACTCAAAAAACCTTGTTTCCAAATCCTTTTTTGCATTCCCACAACCATGCCGTCGTGGCCATTAGTTGTTGACTCTGAGGAAGAGGCGTACGAATAGAGGAGACTTCAGGAGATGGAAGACGAATTACAGTTTCTAAACCAACTAACACCTCAGGCTAAAGCACCTTACGGACCGGGGAATGTTCAACAGCCACCTGAAGCTCAAGCAGCCCATTTTCAACCAGCGTACGAACATTCAGTCCCTCAACCATGACAAGAAGTTGAGGTGTATCGAGTATCTCCTTCTGAGCAGGAAGTGGACTCTTATCCAGTTTGGTGCTATTGTGGTTATGCGGTTGAAGTGGTTGTTCGAGCAGAGGGAAACAATATAGGTTGCCGCATACAGAAATGTCCATCGTATCCTAATGGATGCAATTACGCGGAATGGATAGATTACCCACTTTGCCCGAGGGGAGTAGCCCATGAAAACGAACAAGAACAACAAATTAGACGTCAGGAAAATGAAATTGAGCAGTTGCGATTGAACATAATGAGACTCCCTTGAGTTTTAACGTTATGAGACGTTGGCTTAGCAAACTATTTCCTACGTTTCCTGCTTTGATGTTGTACTTGGCATCGTGTATCAGTAATTGATGTATCATTGTGATCTGTTATGGGATTATGCTTATTGTTAATTGTATCATTGTGCGAAGTAGTATATGTATCATGTTTATACTCAAGTGTTTAATTACGTATCCAAAATATTCCTATTTGAATTTATAACTCGACATTTGAAATCCGGATTAAATCATTATTCAATTTATATTAAAAATCCATTTATAATATAAATAAATCGGTATAAATTATAAAGGAATTCCATAGCGACTATTTTAAAATTTGATTTGGACATAACTCACAATCTATACGACGAAATAACGATTTTCCTCTTCCATTAGAAAAATATCGTTCAACGGATTCGAACGTTTCTTGCTTCATAGAAATCCAACTTAAAATGGATTCTGTATATTCATTTAAAGTTCGAATCACCAAATTACGAACTACCGCGCCATTTGAGGCTCGATTATAATTATAATATAATGTATACGTTTTAACGTCGTTTATTAAATATAAACGTTACTATAATTTAAATTTAAACTGAATTAAATTAGTTAAATCATCCAATTCACATTAGAAACGAGACAACGAAAAAATACAAAGTCGACATCACTAGCACAAGTGAGACAGGGAATCTCTGCTACCTGTCCATCATTCATAAAACCCATGCCATGGAAAAATACAAATGAGACATGGAATCTCTACTACTTGTCCATCATTCATATATCGGTAAGTGGACTTGCATTATTAAATAGGACCCTACATCTTCTTCCTGTCTTCATTATTTCTAACTCTCCAATAATTTCCTGTCTTCATTATGTCTAGTTGGGAATACGATGATGAAACAATGGTTAAACTGTACGACACGTATGAAAGGAATAAGCAACCAATCGAAGATGTAGAGATTGCGCTAGAAACACAGGAGGATGTCCAAGTCGAACCTGGAGAAGTGTAGTCTGAACATTTTAGTGCCATGCAACCAAACGTTGTTGTCCCAAGGATTGGACCAATGCAAAAAACCCATCATGCTCGGCTGATGGAAGTAATTGCTTGCTAGAACCCCGAAAGGTCGAGCTCTAGCATTACGGGTCGGTCTGTTCTTTGCTATTGTGACACCCCACGTCTGTTAATGTCACTCACAAAGGGAATGCATTAAGTTTCATTAAGCGTTCTAGTAAACAGAACAGAAACATTACAAGACAGATATAAATTTTTTGCAGCGGAATATAAACAACTTTTATTAATCATAAAGCATGGTTACACCATATGTATGAAAATACATAAACTCTGTTCATCATTAAAACTTCTGTCTTGTACCTTAAATATCAGAGTACAATAATAAAGAAAGCATAATCCCCAAATCATAAGTCATAGCAGCAAAGATGGAACCTTGAGCAATACATCTAGAAGCTCCAAGCAAGATGATAGTAGAATCCTGACTAAGCCTGAGAATTCCCTCCCTTGAGAATCTTGGGGGGAGGGGGGGGGGGGAGGGGGTGAGGGAACGGAAGAAAGAAGGAGAAACAAAAAGGGTCAGACAACAAGTCTAGCGAGTCTAGTTACTTTTAGCCAGTAGATAATTAAAAGTAACATGATAGGCATACAAAGTGGATAAGAGAGATCAATACATAAATGGCAGGCATTACAAGGTAAACAGGACAACGGGATAGAATAGATAGCGCTTCTCAATACTTTCCTTGCTCTGCACCAATACTAGTATAACAGATATGTAATAGGATTACATATTCCCCAATTGCCTAGCAAAAACAAGATGATCCCAACAGAAACATAATGGTAGTTTTAGTTATAATCTAGTAACGGGTTTTAACCCAAACAGAACTGGTACCTAAAAAGAAATAATGGGTGTTAGCCCAGACAGAAACACAGGTAGCCCACGGAAACAGACAGGGCAAGGTATACCTTATTTACTACCCTCCAATCGATCGGCTCCCTGTTCTGTAGATACCCTGTGCTGGCCCCACAGTAGGGTGTATTACTCCCTAAAGTGGTAACCCTTAATTTTTCGGATGCACAGCCATATCTACTGATGCCATAACGTCTTATCTTCCCCAGCAGGCCGAGTCATGCACGCACATGACCCCGTTGGAATGTGCCGTCAACACCGCCTCAACGTTTGGATCTCTTAAAATCAGCTCAGTAAGCGTGACCCACTCCGACCTAGTTCGGAGTACCCGTTTGATACCTATTTAAGGGTTACTGACTGAAATGGGTCCCGCACAAGATGATGCAGGCTCTCCCTTTTGTCTTGCATCCCCCACTACTAGGATTTCCACTGGTTATGTTTACCTAACAATGTCTTTAATTACATAACCCCGACATGTTAAGTTTGTGGGCCTATATATACAAATATTACCCACCAACCCAAGATGTACTTAACCCTCCTACTGATTCAAGCATGTTTATTTAATGATTTAGTTTGTGGGCCAATATATATATTAATATTACCCACCTACCCAAGATGTACTTAACCCTCCCACTGATCCAGGCATGTTTTACTTAACCCTATCTTTAGTTCATATTCATACAATCCATTATGGATTAGATTAGGTTAAGTAGTCTGATTCATTACCATGTCCATTTATGGTTTATAATGGGCTAGACCTCCCACATTAGGCTTACAACATGTGGATGCTGGACATGCCGGTCGGATCCGGGCAGTCTTATTCCATAGTTGGGCCTAACCTTGTGTCTTAGCCCGATTCGTATTCGCGTACTTAGGCCTCCCACATTAGGTTCAACAATAGTGGCTGCTGGATATGCCGGTCGGGTCCGGGCAGACTTCCACCACTAATGTAACCTAACCTCGTGTCATAAGTACAATTACAATTCCTAATTGTAATTACTAAACATTCCATTTTTAATCAATTAATCAATTAATTATACCTTTCCCTTTATGGGTGTCAATACATATTTTGCCCAATAATTTGAATTACATGTCCATAAATGTTCATATTCAAATTATGCCATTTTTAATTAATTTACCAATTAATCAATCCTTTCCTTTTATAGGTGTCAATACTTATATTACCCAATAATTTGAATTACATATCAATTCATTTAAAGATTACATGCCAATTATAAATCCCTTTTCCCCCGTTTCCTTCACTAACATATTCGCACGTATTTTTGCGCCATCCAGGATAATAAGTAGTCTAGCCATAACAATGAAAAAGGGAATATGATAGCGGTGATAGTTTCAACATATATTGGCATAAATATACTAGTATGATAACAAAGTGAATGGACATGTAATTAACATCATATCAAGGTAAACATACATATTGTCATGAACATGTAATCATCATCATAACGGGATCTAACATAAATATTGCTTTAGATCTACATAAAAATGTCCACATGCTCTAGATCTAATAGATTAAATTAGATCTAATCATAAATAAATGTTTAGGTCTATAGGTTTATAAATAGATCTACTCAAATCCACATCATAGAGGTAACAATTAAGATAAAGGTGTGGACCCAATCCTAATCAATTCAAGGTGGCATATGTTCATGGTTCACATAAATGATTTGATCTATCCAAATGAAACAAAAATAACATACTAGGACAATCACAATTGAATTGGATCTCGAGAGATAGATCTATCATAACATATGATATGATCATAAAATAGATCTAGCATAAAACATGATCATAAAGTGGATCTAGCATAAAACATGATCATAAAGTGACAATTTTAGATCACATAGGATAGATCTAACATGAATCATAAGGTGACAATTTTAAATCACATAGGATAGATCTAACATGAATCATAAGTGAAAATTTTAGATCACATAGGATTGATCTAACATGATAATTTTAGATCACATAGAATAGATCTACATACATCCGCATAATAGAATATCATAAAATTTACAACCCATGATCCATAATGATAACATAGTAGAACAATTGAATTGGATCCGATGAAATAAATCTATCATAATATAGCATGAGACCTACCAATAACATAGATTTAAAGTCTACAATCGTATCCACATCACAGTCTTTCGTAGTTTTATTATTATTTATCTAAACCTAAAAGCAACTAGAATCACTGTGATTGGATTGCTAAAATGATAGAAAAGGTGCTAAGTCTATGTTTGAATCTCAGAATTTGATATGCTTTAGAAGAAGATGAGAGATCCTAATTCAGTTAAGAATCTAGCAGAGTCCGACCACCATTGCTTTTCTTTGAAGAAAACAAAGGATATGTGGTATACTTATAACTGCTGGGTTACAGAATTCGGATGCCACCTCAGCCCTAATGAATTTGGGTCAGGTCACGGGTCGTCACTCACTCGAAAAAGGCCCGAACACCTAGAAACTGTTCTGGGCGCTCTTGGTAGGTGTGCCAATGCAAAAATACATTGGCACACTTGTCAAGTGTGCCAGTGCATTCTGTTTTCATTGCAAAACTTTAACCGTCTATAACTTCTTCATACGTTATCCGTTTTACGCAAACTCGAACTCTGTCTCAAGCAGAATTCCGAGACGAATGCAATGGTGTAACCTGTTTCACTTACTTCTGAATATTAAATTAATTATTCTTTAATTTATCCTCTTTAATGTCGTTAAAAATTCGGGGTGCTACATTCTCCCCTAATCAAAGGATTTCGTCCCCGAAATCTCCAAGTTGAGAAGAATGCATATCCTACCATCCACTATCTATCTACTCAACCATCAATCACTGGCATCCATTGTCCTTAAGGATTTTTAATGCTTTCATGAAAATATGCAAAAGTGTGTGTATATGTCCTAACACTAATGAAAAAATCAGGCGGTCTATTGATTTAGTTGACCTCCTTAATGCAATGTATGTTAGTGCCATGAATACCATATGTATGCAAATAAGCTTATTATAACATATAAGCTCTACATGTGTGCACACTCACTCATCCAAATGCAACATCCATATGCTAGTTCATCCATTTTCATCCATAAAAGAAAAGAAAATGCACACACATCCATATGCAGTATGAGAGTGATTGAGCCGATCTTAGTGCCTAATGTGTGTGTATATGCGTCCACCGACAACCACTAGCAAACACTTGCATCCATCAAACATAACATGTCTCAAACACATGTTTACAATCATGGGATTTCCTACCTAAAGGTCGAAGATTTGATCGATAGGATATACTCAGATGATAGAAGCAAATGCGAACAGAAGCTTTTGGAAGAGAAGTTAAGATCATTCCCTCGAAAATGAAAGGGTACGAAGCGTAAAAATCTTGCCTTTGGTCTCCCACATTGCATCTTCTTGGTTGTCTCCCCACTGGACCTTCACCAACTTGACTTCTCATTTGCGTAGCTTCTTAACCTCCGATCCAAGTATGCACGTCGGAACTCATCCAATCATTGCTTCCTTCTTTAATTTCACTTCCCTTCGCAAGTTTGGCCCCACTAATTCGAAATCTATATATTTTATCGCCACTTGGATGTATAGTCATCTTGGAATGATGGGCTTCCTCAAGGACTGTCTTCAATAGGTTTCCCATCATGATATGATTCACCCATCAAGCTTCTTCCCAAGTAGCCCCGCCACGTGCTTATCAAGTTCCCTCCTTTTCTTTTAGGAGCCATATGGCGCACAGGTAATGCAGCTGGCTTTGCATTGTCCACTAGGTATATACGAAAATCAATATCGTGCCTCGGGGGTAATCTCTGAACCTCGTCTAAGACATCAGGATACTCACGGATTACTGGTGCCGATCGCAGATCATCGATAGACGCCTCAAGAGACTCTAGGAAATTAAGCATGACAGACCCTTGTGGGTCACAAGAAATTTCGAGGGTCCCCCCATGACAAGTTAAAAGCTTAATGACCCTCCTCTCACTGCCCAGAATGGCACCATATGTGGTAAGCCAACCCATCCCTAGAATCAACCCCTAGCCTATGAAACAAGATGTGCATTGCACTCAAACTTGACGCCTAACATAGATATTCTCAAACCCCAACAAATCACGGATAAATGAGCCGAACCACCAATGGGGTTTGAGACAACAACGGGATCCACTACCATACTAGAATTAAGTGCAGAGATTCAACTACAGAACTAGATATGAATGAATGTGAATGCGCCAGAATCGAAAAGAGTTCTAACCGGTTGATTGGAAAGAGAAATCAAAACCTTCCATGGAAATTTTCCTACCAATATCTGGTGCACTAGCCACGAGAGCATTCGCTTGCCCTCCAAAGATTCTTGTCCTTTGACATTGCCCTTGCTTCCGTGGGCACTCCCTCAGAATAGTATCCAACCCATCCACAAACAAATCAAGCATTCTTCCTTTTCCTATAGTCATTGGCCAAGTGATCCTCTTGCCCACAACTATGGCACTTACCCTTATCCTTGGCCTGGTCATTTTTTTTCTGCCCTTCTTCTGTTGTTGTTGCTGTCCTTTTTTAGGCCATATCTTTTTCTCATCCTTGGGCTGTGCTCCTTAGCCCTAACTTCCTTATACTCCTTTTTACCCATGTTTGCGTTACAAGCTAACGAGTCTTTCAAAAGTTTCCTTCATCGCACAGAAATCCTTACGAAGCTCGAGAAAATTAACCGTAGGTGAAACTACAGCGGCTATGGATGGAGGTTAGGCACTTCATTGCCTTTCGACATGTGCTAAACATGCCTACGACATCATGCCGGAATGGGGACACCTTTCGAGAAGAATTGGTTCCACAGACAAAAAAAGGAACCAAGCAGAGAATCGAGAGATAATACATATGGCTTTGGGGAATATGTTTTTCAAAACAGGCTTTTCTTTTGAAAATGCTTTCTTTTAGAACTTTTTTGAAAATAATTTTCAAAACCTTTATCCAATCTGGTAACCTTCAGCTTTGATACTAAGTGTGACACCCCACGTCCGTTAGTGTCACACACAAAGGGAATGCATTAAGTTTCGTGAAGTGTTTTAGTAAACAGAACGGAAACATTACAAGACAGATATAAATTTTTTGCAGCGGAATAAAAACAACTTTTATTAATCATAAAGCATGGTTACACCATATGTCTGAAAATACATAAACTCTGTTCATCATTAAAACTTATGTCTTGTATTTAAATATCAAAGCACAATAATAAAGAAAGCATAATCCCCAAATCATAAGCCGTAGTAGAAAAGATGGAACCTTGAGCAATACATCTAGAAGTTCCAAGCAAGATGATAGCAGATTCCTGACTAAGCCTGAGAATTCCCTCCCTTGAGAACCTAAGGGGGGGGGGGGAGAGGGGGGAACGGAAGAAAGTAGGAGAAACAAAAAGGGTCAGACAACAAGACTGGTGAGCCTAGTTACTTTTAGCCAGTAGATAAATAAAAGCAACATGATAGGCATAAAAAGTGGATAAGAGAGATCAATACATAAATGGCAGACATAACAAGGTAAACTTGACAACAAGATAGAATAGATAGCGCTTCTTAATACTTTCCTTGCTTTGCACCAATACTAGTATAACAGATATGTAATAGGATTACATGTTCCGCAATTGCCTAGCAAAAACAGGATGATCCCAACAAAACATAATGGTAGTTTTAGGTGTACTCTAGTAACGGGTTTTAACCCAAACAAAACCGGTACCTAAACAGAAACAATGGGTGTTAGCCCAGACAGAAACACAGGTACCCCACGGAAACAGACAGGGCTAGATATACCCTGTTTACTACCCCCCAATTGATCGGCTCCCTATTCTGTAGATAGCCTGTGCTGGCCCCATAATAGGGTGTATTACTTCCTAAAGTGGCAACCCTTAATTTTTTAGGATGCCCAACCATATATACTAATGTCACAGCTTCTTATCTTCCCCAGCAGGCGGAGTCATGCATGCACATGACCCCGTTGGAACGCGTCGTCAACACCGCCTCCATGTTTGGATCTCTTACAATCAGCCCAGTAAGTGTGCCCCACTTCGACCTAGTTCGTAGTACCCGTTTGATACCTATTTAAGGGTTACTGACTGAAATGGGTCCCACACAAGATGATGCAAGCTCTCCCCTTTGTCTTACATCCCCACTACTAGGATTTCCACTGGTTATGTTTACCTAACAATGTCTTTAATTACATAACCCCGACAGGTTAAGTTTGTTGGCCTATATATACAAATATTTCCCACCAACCCAAGATGTACTTAACTCTCCTATTGATTCAAGCAGGTTTATTTAACGTTAAGTTTGTGGGGGTTATATATATTAATATTACCCACCTACCCAAGATGTACTTAATGCTCCCACTAATCCAAGCATGTTTTACTTAACCCTATCTTTAGTTCATATTCATTTAATCCCTTATGGATTAAATTAGGTTAAGTAGTCTGATTCATTACCATGTCCATTTATGGGTTATAATGGGCTAGACCTCCCACATTAGGCCTACAACATGTGGATGCTGGATATGTCGGTCGGGTCCAGGTAGTATTATTCCACAGTTGGGCCTAACCTCGTGTCTTAGCCCGATTCGTATTCGCGTACTTAGACCTCCCACATTAGGTTCAACAATAGTGGCTGTTGGATATGCCGGTCGGGTCCGGACAGACTTCCACCACTAACGTAACCTAACCTCGTGTCATAAGTACAATTACTGTTCCTAATTGTAATTACTAAACATTCTATTTTTAATTAATTAATCAATTAATTAAACCTTTCCCTTTTTGGGTGTCAATACATATTTTGCCCAATAATTTGAATTACATGTCCATAAATGTTCATATTCTAATTATTCCATTTTAAATTAATTGACCAATTAATTAATCCTTTCCTTTTATAGGTGTCAATACCTATTTTACCCAATAATTTGAATTACATATCAATTCATTTAAAGATTACATGCCAATTATAAATCTCTTTTCCCCCGTTTCCTTCACTAACATATTCGCATGTATTTTGGCGGCATCTAGGCTAATAAGTAGTCTAGCCATAACAATGAAAAAGGGAATATGATAGCGGTGATAGTTTCAGCATATATTGGCATAAGCATACTAGTATGATAACAAAGTGAATGGACATGTAATTAACATCATATCAAGGTGAACATACATATTGTCATGAGCATGTAATCATCATCATAACGGGATCTAACATAAATATTGCTTTAGATCTACATAAAAATGTCCACATGCTCTAAATATAATAGATTAAATTAGATCTAATCATAAATAAAGGTTTAGATCTACAGGTTTATCTACCCAAACCCGCATCATAGAGGATACAATTAAGATAAAGGTGTGGACCCAATCCTAATCAATTCAAGGTGGCATATGTTCGTGGTTCACATAAATGATTTGATCTATCCAAATGAAACAAAAATAACATATTAGGACAATCACATATGAATTGGATCTCGAGAGATAGATCTATCATAGCGTAAGATATGATCATAAAATAGATCTAGCATAAAACATGATCATAAAGTGGATCTAGCATAAAACATGATCATAAAGTGGATCTATCATAAAAAAAGATCATAAAGTGGATCTAGCATAAGGCACGATCATAAAGTGACAATTTTAAATCACATGGGATAGATCTAACATGAATCATAAGGTGACAATTTTAAATCACATAGGATAGATCTAACATGAATCATAAGATGAAAATTTTAGATCACATAGGATAAATCTAACATGATAATTTTAGATTACATAGAATAGATCTATATACATCCGCATCATACAACAACAACAACAACAACAACAACAACAACAACAAAGCCATATATCCCAAACAAGTTGGGGTTGGCTAGATATGGCACCCAAAAATAAAATAAAAATAAAAGAAATAATAATGATAATAATATATATATATAAGGGTTTAAAATAACCAAACAGATAAAAGGTTCAATAAAAGTAAAACAAAGTCTAAAATAGTAATGGAAAAAAAGTAAAAAGGTTCAACAAAAGTGAAATAAAGTCTTTAAAAAAAAAACCTAAGGTTCTGGTACATGGATTTCCAACTTCCATGCCCTCCTATCCACTACTAGCTCTTCAGATATACTCCAATTACGTAAATCTCTCTTTATTATCTCCTCCCATGTCATTTTAGGTCGACCTCTACCTCTCTTTGGGCCTTCTGTGCGGCCTATAATTCCAACGTGCACAGCTGCATCATATGGTCTACGTTGGATATGTCCAAACCATCTCAAGCGGTGTTGGACTAACTTCTCTTCAATAGGTGCAACTCCAAGTTTTTCCTGAATACCCTCATTTCTAATCCGATCTCGTCTGGTATGCCCACAACTCCAGCGCAGCATCCGCATCTCTGCTACACTTATCTTCTGGACGTGTTGCCTCTTAGTAGGCCAACATTCTGCACCATATAACATTGCGGGTCTGATTGCTGTCCTATAAAACTTTCCTTTAAGCTTCCGAGGAATCTTCCTATCACAAAGAATGCCAGATGCTAGTCGCCATTTCACCCATCCTGCTTGAATTCTAAAACTAACATCCTTATCAATCTCCCTATCAAACTGCAACATAGATCCTAAGTATCGAAACGACTCCTTCTTGGGTACTACTCTATCGGCCAGGGTGACCTCTCCGTCATCTGACCTAACACCACTAAACTTACACTTCATATACTCTGTTTTAGTTCTACTAAGCCTGAAACCCTTTGATTCCAAGGTCTCCCTCCACAACTCCAGTTGTCGATTAACTCCTATTCTACTCTCATCAATCAGCACAACATCATCGGCAAAGAGCATACACCAAGGAATCTCCCTTTGTATATCTTTTGTGATTTCGTCCATCACTAATGCAAAAATATAGGGGCTCAAAGCCGAACCTTGATGTAACCCTATGTTAATTGAAAGTCTCTGGTCTCACCATCGCATGCTCTGACACTAGTCATAACCCCCTCATACATATCCTTGATAAGTGTAATATACTTTGATGACACTCTCTTCCTTTCTAGCACCCACCACATAACCCTCCTCGGCACTCTGTCATAAGCTTTCTCCAAGTCAATAAAAACCATGTGGAGATCTTTCTTCTGCTCCCTGTATCTCTCCATAAGTTGTCTAACCAAGAAAATCGCCTCAGTGGTTGACCTTCCAGGCATAAAGCCAAATTGGTTCCTAGAGACACTTGTCAACCTCCTCAAACGCTACTCGCAAACTCTCTTCCAAAGCTTCATTGTATGACTCATAAGCTTAATTCCTCTATAGTTTGTGCAACTTTGAATATCTCCTTTATTCTTGAAGATTGGAACTATAATGCTTCTCCTTCATTCATCTGGCATTTTATTTGATTTGAAAATATTATTAAACAACTAGTTAGCCATGTTATCCCTGCATCTCCAAAGCATCTCCACACCTCAATAGGAATGTCATCAGGCCCTATCGACTTGCCTGATTTCATCCGCTTCAACGCCCCCTTTACCTCAACTTCTTGAAATCTCCGCAAAAAATGTCTATTGGTGCTGTCGGCAAAGTCTTCCAACTCGATCGAAGAGCTATCGCTTTCTTCGTTGAAAAGCTTATCAAAGTATTCTCTCCACCTATTCTTTATCACATCATCCTTCACCAAAAATCTATCATTCTCATCCTTAATACATTTAACCTAATTGAAGTCCCTTGTCCTCCTCTCGCGTATCCTAGCTATTTTGTAAACGTCTTTTTCACCCTCCTTTGTACTTAGCCTTTGATACAAATCTTCGTACGCTCATCCCCTTGCTTCACTCACTACTTTCTTTGCAATCTTTTTTGCCACTTTGTACCTGTTTATGTTCTCTTCGCTTCTATGGTGGTGCATGAAATTGTAGCATTCCTTCTTTTCTTTGATAGCCTTTTGCACCTCGTCATTCCACCACCACGAATCCTTTGGTTCTCTCTTGCTTCCTCTTGTTATCCCAAATACCTCAGTAGCGACTCCCCGAATGCAAGATGCCATCGCATTCCACATGACATTTGCTTCTCCTTCTACATTCCAAGCCCCTTCTCCCATCACTCTATCTTTAAACACTTGTGAAGCATCTCCTTTGAGTTTCCACCATTTCGTCTTGCTATTCTTCGCTCTCTTATCCTTCACCACCCGAAGACGAAACACACATACCAAGAGCTGGTGTTGTGAGACGACACATTCTCCAGGTATGACCTTGCAATCAACACAATCTCGCTTACTGTCTCTTCTAGTTAGGACAAAGTCAATCTGGCTAGCATGTTGGCCACTACTGAAGGTAATCAGATGTGATTGCCTCTTTCTAAAGAAAGTATTAGCAATCATGACATCAAAAGAGAGAGCGAAATTCAATATATCTTCGCCCTCTTGGTTCCTACTACCAAAACCATAGCCACCATGCACTCGCTCAAAACCCTCGCTAGATGAGCCAACATGGGCATTGAAGTCTCGCGAAATTCAATACATCCGCATCATAACATATCATAAAAGTTACAACCCAAGATCCATAATGATAACATAGTAGAACAATTGAATTGGATCCAAAGAAATAGATCTATCATTATATAAAATGAGAACTACCAATAACATAGATTTAAAGTCTACAATCGTATCCACATCACAGTTTTCATAGTTTCACTATTATTTATCTAAACCTAAAAGCAACAAAAACTCACTGTGATTGGATTGCTAAAATGATAGAAAAGGTGCTGAGTCTATGTTTGAATCTCAGAATTTGATATGCTTTAGAAGAAGATGAGAGATCCTAATTCAGTCCAGAATCTAGCAGAGTCCGGCCACCATTGCTTTTCATTAAAGAAAACAAAGGATATGAGGTATATTTATAGCTGCTGGGTTACATAATTCGGATGCCACCTCAGCCCTAATGAAATTGGGTCAGGTCACAGGTCGTCACTCACTCGAAAAAGGCCCGAACACCCAGAAACTGTTCTGGGCGCACTTGGCAGGTGTGCCAGTGCAAAAATACATTGGCGCACTTGTCAAGTGCACCAGTGCATTCTGTTTTCATTGCAAAACTTTAACCGTCTATAACTTCTTCATACGTTACCCGTTTTACGCAAACTCGAACCCTATCTCAAGCAAAATTCCAAGACGAACACAATGGCGTAACCCATTTCACTTACTTCTGAATTTTAAATTAATTGTTCTTTAATTTATCCTCTTTAACGTCGTTAAAAATTCGGCGTGTTACAACCATTATGGAGTGGAATGCAACGTGCTTGTTTCTAAGAGTCAAACCAATGCTGGTCGTCGATTTTATGGGTGCAAGGTGTACATTGCTGCACAGAACCGACAAGGGTTGTAACGTTGTAATTTTTTCTCATGGTGCGATCCACCTTTGATTGAGAGGGGTGTCTATTATGCACTGGAGATGCAAGCAGAGGTCGGTCGCTTGGAAAGATTGAACGTTGCAACAAAAGTAGAAATGTTGTATGGGTGGAGCGATTCTTCGCGAAACTAAGACTACTAGCAATCTGGATTATCCGGTTGTTCTGTCGTATTGTATCGTAGTTGTATGCTGCATGTTGGATTGAATGTGGAATGTATCTTGTATCTTATATTTAGATGTATTGATGTTGTATGATGTATGTTGTATGTTATAATGATGTTGTATCCTATATTTTGTTGTAATGATATATCCTTTATCGTAGCTGTTTGTTGTCAGTTGTCCCCGTTTAGACTAATCGACATTAATCTACAATAGTACAATAACTTTACTACAAGCGCAACTAGTACGTAAATAACAACCCTGAATCCACTGGAGTTGCCCTAACATAAACAACAACTAGTACATAAATACTACAAACAGTTCACAATCATATTACAACTCAACCCAACAAATATAGCTAGTCGTTATACGAACCACTACCACTTGCGCTTCCGCTTCCGCCTCCTTTATATTTTCTGTACTCTCCAAGCTGCTCGGTTAATAGTTCTTGCTGTAGAGGGGATAGCTTACTAAAATCACATGTAATCATTTTAATATAATTCTTCTCTTGCGACATAGCTTTCTTCTCCTCCTGGTTCTCTCGTAGCATGACTTATTTCTCCATCTGTGCTTGTCTTCGGAGCTCTCGATCATCCCGAACTGCCTTTTGGAACTCTTCGTCGCTGCGGTTTCTTTGCGCTGCAAATTTAACTCTATGCTCTCTTATCTCCTTAGCTGAATTCTCTATTATTTCCATAAATCTAGAAAACTCTGTACGGCGTTGCTTTAGCTGAATTGACTTGGCCCTGCCAATAGGTCGTCCGTCACTAGTTCCATATAAAGGGCTTCTTTCTTGCGAACTCGGGTCACTTCCTAGACTAGAATCAGAGTACTTCATCCTTCTAGCTTTGTTCTGCTGCTCAAACATGAAGTTGCATGGATTCTTCCACTTCGGCAAACTAGATAGAAGCTCGAAGCAGTCTTCAAATATAAATGGATGTCCATACTTTTGTTGGTAGGCCTTTCGTGACTCTTCAATCTGTAACACAAAGTCAAAATTGAATGAGTATATGAGCAAAATTGTGCTTAAAATACCAATGTGTTTTTTAGCGACAACTGTATTCTGCTACAAATACATCGCTAACAAACCTTTAGTGAGAGTTTAGCGACGGATTATGTTAACCTATTGGGTTGAGCAACTTTTTATTTTCATTTCATATATTACAATTGGGCCTCGGCCCATGCGCATTACTTTGTATATAAAGAAATAGCCTAGCTACAGTTTGTACTATCAGTTACAGTAATAAAATTATTCTGCAATTTATTATAAATAAAGCTTCTCCCTTAATCTCTGTATCAACTTACCTTCTTGTTCAAATATACTGCAAATTACACATTTCTTCACTTAGGCAGAGGGATTTTTTTGCATAAATCCTGAGAGGTGAAAATAAGCGCAAAAGAGCGTGTCAAAGAGCAACTGAGTAGAGGAGCTGTTCCTAATGACATGGATTTCCATTGCTTAGTTGGACTTATTAAGGTACCATACTTAAATCTTAAATTTAAATACAACATAATTGTGTTTCAAAGAGTTGCCTGAAAATAGATAATGTTGTGGTTCGGTGAGTTGCCTGAAGGAGTGCCTGGTGGTTTAATTATCCCCCAGTCAAGTTCTTGAAATTAGCACAGAAGAAGAAATTGAGCTGGTTAATTAAGCTTCTTTTTCCTACACAGGCAGCACTTTTGACCTGGGTTTTAAATTTGGTTGAAGAAGAAGAATTGAAGTTGGACTATCACTTGAGTATATAATTTTTTTGATTATGTGTTCTACTATAGAATTTTTCGATGTAACTTTATCTAGCATTTTGAATTGTATGTTAAAATTCTACGAATGTAATTTTCTGTAGTCTTTTGAAATTTGTGTTTTTGGTTGTTTTACGACAATATGCTCTTCAATGATAATATACGAACATTCAACTCCATGTCTGTATAGTCTCTGGTGGCTTCTGGAATATATCTGATATGACTATAGATCTGGGAGAGGGTTGAAGAGAGGAGCAACAAGAAGAAAGATAGTTTAAGAAGGAGGAGGAGCTGAGTAAGAGGACATTTTTGCAAATACTTTTTCTATATTCCCTTTTTTATTCACAGGCACACACATATATAGCTGCAACTTAATACTACCCTTAGACCATAACCAACCATCCGTTCTGTTCAGTTATTCTCTCTCATGTTCTGAAACTGGTCCAACGAGCCGAGCACCCAGAAGGGGAGAACCAGCCACGGACTGGTTGGGAGCAGGGGATACAACGGCAAAGATATTGCCGTTATAAATATTACAACGGCAAAGTCTTTGTCGTTGTAATATTATAACGGCAAACACTTTGCCGTTATAACATTATAACGACAAAGTGTTTGCCGTTATAATGTCCCCCCCTCAAAACCCTCGCCGCCACCCCCCTCAGCTTCATTTCTCCTTCCCCTTCTTCAAACCCGAAAACCCATTTCCCTCCCCCATTTTTCACCCAATTTTCTCCACCAATTCACCAATCCGTCAGTTTTTAACCAAATTAACTAGCTTGTGTGAGATATTAGTTCGAAAATATGGCTAGATTACTAAAAAATTTCGCCAAAAAATTCATGCACGGCGACGATCGTGGCGCCGGCGGGAGTGGTGAAGGTGGTAGTGGCCAACAGCCAGTGCTCGGAATAGAAGACTTACTTGTAGCCGCCGAAAACATGGAGAACGAAGAAGCAGAGGTGCAACAGGGAGGCGGTCATCGGGGACGTGGCGGGCGTAGAGGCGGACGAGCAGGCAGGGCACGTAGGGGTGTTGGATCAGTTGCCGCTAGAGAGGGCCAACTCGATGGCTATGTGGATATGAACCTCAGCGCCGCAAAGCTTCCTGTGCTATCCAACTTTCGCATTCTTCCAGATGACGAAGTACACGTTAGCACGCAGTCGAGTTTGGCTGTAAGTATTTTTAGTATTATTTACATAGTATTCTTTGAGTGTTATATATTGGGTAGATGGTATAACATTTTGTTGAACCGTTAACAGTCGCGGAATATACGCCCACGTGGTTCATTAGCGACCACACTTAGATATTATCATGCACACTTGGCGGGTAAGGAGGGGGTCGCAGGACTGTTACATGCTCTTGGATTTCAATTTTTTCTAGGTAATATTATAGACCTTTTAATGAAATAAGTGGATAATTTAGTAGTCATATTTTATCTTATTGTGCGATTTGCTATTTTAGGAATAAACCATGTTATAAATGCCGATGTCCAATTGTGTGCGGCCATTGCTCTACGGTGGTACAAAACCACCCACACATTTCACTTTCCTTGTGGTGAGTTAGGACTTACACCGCTTGATTTCTCCATGCTTACTGGTATTAGCATTGGAGTAAGTGCTTATCCCCAACTGCCTTATGACGATGGTCGATGGCGTGATCGTGCACTTGTTCATGATCTACTGCCTCATTTGGATGTTTCTGCTACGTCGTATCAGGCAGAAGGCGCTATTAGAGTGAGCGCGATCCGTGCGGCTATGGACAGGATACTCGAGCACTACTCTGTTGATGACGACTTGGAGCTTGCTCGATTATTTGTGTTATACCTTATGGGTAACCTTTTCTTTAGTTCTTCGAGCAGTAGCATTCCTGTGGGGTTTTTTGCGGTCGCGGCTGAGATAAATGCCGATGGGGCGATTTTATATGATTGGGGCACACCTATCCTTGCATACCTATACAGATGTCTCGACATGCAGTGCACCATCACTGATTCTCAGGTTTCTTTATTTGGATTCTGGGAGTTGTTACAGTATTGGTACTTTGAGTACTCTAGGAACTTTCATTTTATCACCCGTATTGCTGACCCATCGACCTTTTTCCCCCGTATATGCTTTTGGACTGCGGACAACCGGGGGCCCAGAGATAATGAGTCACGCCATGTGTTTCTCGTTGCCCATAACCAGATTGAGCTGAGGATGTATAGGGATCAGATTCTATGGCATCCATTTGAGCAGAGTACATCCATCGATCTTGAGATCATACAGATTGCTAGGATGCTTGCCGGACGGAGATTTCCACTTATATCTTGTCCCGTGGCGCTAGGTGCTTATTGGTATCTTGGTGAGAGGTGCTGGAGACAGTTGTATGACTTCGATGCTATACCGGATGATCCACACCCACATACTTATCGGTGTATGATTTACCCGACGGAGCAGCTAGATATAGCCAGGACAGCAGGCTGGTGGACGGCTGAGAGCTTTGTTATTATCGGGGAGTGTTACCTTACCTTCTGGCGTAGATTTTTCACCGGGTCCTCAGATACGATTACGCATGCAGCATCGATTGATTTAGTAGGGCCATCTGCTATACGACACGACATACGTCCACCTGTTGTCGAGGATGTTACCCAGTCCAGTCAGAGTTTTCGTGCAGCTGATCATGTGGCGGCCGCCAGTCATTTTGGATGGACCATGGCAGTGCCCACCATTGGACCGGATCGTTACGTTAACGTGTTTCATCCTCCGGCCCATCACGATTACCCGGATCCTACACAGGTATCATATCATGATCTGTATGATATGCAGATGGGGATTAGGCATACGGGCTATATAGAGCATAGGCGTAGCCTAGATTACTATGATGGTGAGCTACGTCGTGTTGCAGAGGAGGCACGACAGCAGCAGGCGCATTTAGAGGCCCAGCTTGAGGCAGAGCGCAAGAGGCTTCAGGACTTGCAGATGTATTACCACCATAGGTCTAGTGCTGGGTCCAGTCAGCCTCCAGATGTTGGTGATCATGAGAGACGTCATCGGCGCCGCACACGTCCACGTACACATTCAGATGACTCGGACGAGTGAGTTACTATCACTTTTATGTACTTTCGCAGTTGTCAGGTGTATGGTCCTACTGTTGGAGTAGACATTCTGCATTTTTTGAGTACCAGTGTTATGTACCAGTGTTATGTACTTTTGTTGTATTACCACTGTTATGCATTTTTTGGTCCTACTGTTATGTACTTTTGTTGTTCTACGTATTCCTAGTTGATAGTTGTCTGTTCTTGTTGTTTGAGTAGACGTTCTGTATTTGTTCACTACCATGATTATGTACTTTCGATGTTTTACGTTTTCGCAGTTGTCAGTTGTATGTTCCTATTGTTTGAGTATGCGTTCTGTATTTGTTGACTACCGCTATTATGTTCTTTCGATGTATTTTGTGTACGTTTTGATTATGTTTCTGTGTAGAGACTACATTTGGTTATGTGTAGACACTGTATTTATGTGTAGAGAATGTTTTTGTGTAGAGCCGGTATCTTCTGTTGTTCTAGTTCCTGTAAGAGTTATTTGGAATGTAATAACGTTTGAATTTGATGTTGAACAAGGTTTCCCTCTTCTCGTGTAGAAATGCAAAATTCTTAAACAGCACGCCAACATAACAAGGTTTACATATAACTCCATATTCTACGCACAAACAGCAAAGTAAATAGACAGTAAAACAACAATAAAATCACAATACCATAAGCCTACTCAGTTCCATAGCGGGTCAACCAACTGTAGCGTAGTTTATACGCTTCGTAACCAACGAACTCCTCACCATACTCGAAAAGGTAACGAGAATCATATGTTGCTTGATTTGTTTTAAATATGTTCTCGTCTTCAACAGTTTCGATAATCTTTGTGTACCGATCACAAGCGTCTGCAAAATGACGATTAGCCATTTGGATTTCAACCGATGTTCGTGTAGTGGGCCGGGAACGATGGTTGTTGTATAGCCTCGTGATCATTGCCCATCTTTCTTCATATGTTAAACCCCCTCCACTTTGCATTAGCAACTCATCTCTCTTTTCAACCTCAATATAGGATTTTACGAGGGCCAGCAAATCCTTAGACGAAAAATCTGGAGTAGGAGAATTATTACAAGCACTATTACTAGGTCGTTGATTTACTGGAGAAGGACGCGGAGCTGTAACCGCTCGATGCTGAATCGCGACGGGCACCTCTTCAACTTGTGTATCATGAACTAAACCCTTTTCGTTATCGTTCACTAAGTTTCGTTCGTACTCATCAAAAATCCTTCCCATTTCTCCATCACTTATTTTTGAATTGTCCATGTAACCTGTGCATCAGTAGAATTAGTAGAGTAACTAGAAGTACGAATTTTGTTGATAATAAACGTTACCTTTAAGAAAACAAGAAAATAAATTTTCTCCCTTTACTCTACAACGGTGCTGCTTGAAGCTGTAGAAGGTATGAGATGGATTATCAGATATGGAGTACTTATAAGGGCAATGTACGACCAACATTTACAATTCAACATACTTGAATACGGTTTACAGGGTTCTCGTGTTATTATGGTTGATTCTGTACAATGTCCGGTCACATCATTGCAATTACGTATGCTTTGGAACTAGAGGAAGAAATAAGAAAGCTGCGAAATCAAGTTAACGACCTAAGTAATTCAAATTATCGACGGACTGTAGCACATTGACTGGTCACGTCTTGCACAGTTCGCATAGTGCAGTCATCTTTTATGTGACAGTGGCGTCATGTCACTCTTTGTCGAGAGTTATTGGAATATAGTCCAGCTCTCAGTCTGTAGCCACAGGGGGTCGTCCTCGATACACTTTATCACTAAAAAGCAGATTCCCTACAGTGTTCCCTACAGTCGTACCAGTGACCGGTTACATCAGTATTTTGTTTGTTTACCTACACAAGCTTTGAAAATCGCAAAGTGTAGCTAGTGACCATTCACACCATAACTAATATTGCAGCTATATATACATATGTTACTTAGTCACAACTTACCGCACTCAAACACCTTCGTTCTCATTCTTAGAGCACATCCTTCTATTAGAACTCACTGAAGATGTCTTCGTGGTCATCTTCTACAGACTCCGAGGAACAGGCGTACAACGAAATGAGGCTACAGGAGCTTCAAGACGAATTTCAGTTCCTAAACCAAATTAGACCGCAAACTGAACCGTCGTATGAACAGCTGAACGTTCAACCTCCATATGAAACTCAAGTCCCACCTGTTCAAGTATCATCTGAACAAGCTGTCACTCAGTCAACTCAGGAAGCAGAGTTCTTTCGTGTACCACTGCAGGAACAAATAGTTGATTCCTATCCAGTTCATTGCTACTGCGGGTACGCGGTTGAAGTTGTGGTTCAAGCAGAGGGAAACAATATAGGTCGGCGCATTCAGCGATGCCCAGCCTTTCCAAATGGTTGCAATTACACGGAATGGATAGACCAACCTTTGTGTCCTCGGGGAATAGCATATTGTAACGAACTCGAACGGGAAAATAGACGTGTTCGAAGTGATAATGAGCAGTTGCGATTGAACATTAGGCGACGCCCGTAAGACTAAACGTAAAATGCATTTTAATGAAGTTACTAATTCCTACTCCATGCTTTGATTGAGCTAGTTCGCATGTACTATCGTCAGTTGTTGTGTCTGTATGAACTATTTCAATGGTGCCATCACATGAAATGTTGGCATTTACTATTAATCTCATGATATTACGTTAGATTCCCTACAGTGTCCGGTCACATCATTGCAGCACGATAAATGGTGCCATCACAAGAAATGTTGGCATGTACTATTAACCTCGTGATATTATGTTAGATTCTCTACATTGTCCAGTCACATCATTGCAGAACGAAAAATGGTGCCATTACTATTAATTTCGTATACTGTTGTCATTTAATTCGGAAGAGACTACCAGCACCAAAAAAAGGGTCGTCCACCAGTGCTTTAACCATTTCAATTCACGAAATGGTTACGAAAAATGGGCCGTTCCCAGGTGCCTTATTTCTGCTTGCGACATAATGAAAACAACTATAATATCATGACAACTAGTAGAACTATTGACAAACCATAATCATACAAACTTCAACAACTAGTACAACTATTGAGCAATTGAAACAACTGGAACAATGACAACTAGTAGAACAGAAGGAAATGCCAAACCATAATCATACAAACTACAACAACTGAGCACACCAGCATCAAATTCAAACACGTACACCTACCATGGTTTAGGGAAAGGACCATCTCTTGTCTTACCGGCATTAATCTTGCTCAAGCGTCTTATTTCTGCTTGTGCTTCGAGTGCATACTGACGTCCACGTTCGCAAATGGGAGGGTCAATCCACTCCTTAAAGCAACAACAATCAATGGCATCAGGATAATTCATGTGGTCGTTGAAGGCTTCACAACCGAAAAATCGACGACCGGCATTTGTTTTAGTCTCGTCAACAACAACGACCGACACTTGTCCACAATAGCAAACAGGGTTGGATCCAATCGTCCCTAGTGGCTCGGAGACCTTCCCTTCGCGTACAATTTCTTTTCCAGCTCTTTGATAAACGGAATGAGCATCGTCATTTGAATACTGTTGGTGTTGGGATAGGGGTTTCTTGCTTACACCTTTTTTTCCGCTTCGCTTGGGTGCAGAAGAAGACATTTTTTGGGTTGTACAACTTGAAGTTGAAAAGGTAGTGTGTTAGTGTGGAAGAAGGAGGAGGTAGGTTGATATATAATGGGAGGGATTGCGACCGTTTAAGTAGCCGTTGGGGCGCAACGGCTATAAAATAAAAAAGCAAACAGTTTGCCGTTATATTTTTATAACGGCAAACAATTTGCCGTTATATTTTTATAACGGCAAACTCCTTTATGCATTGGTAACTGCATCTCCTCCTACATATATCGAATGTCGTTTCACTAAAACCCTATCCATCTACTTAGAGCGTAGTCATGCCAATTTCTTATCCATCTTCTTACAATTACACAGACCTTATTTCTGGACCATCAAATCCTAATCCGTCCGCATCTAGAGAACCAACCGAGTGGTATATTGAAATGGAAGAGCGACACAATGACGAGGTGCGACAATTAGAGCTCGAAGCAGGAATGCACGAAATGGAAATAAGCAATCAGCAAGACAATCCAGCACGACAACATGACCGTAGGGCTAACCTTGTAATTCCTCGTGTAAGAGCCACGGTTGAAGAAGGCGAGGTGCAATCCGCAAATATTGTATGCTTTTGTGGGTTTGAAGCACCGCAATTAGTCGTCCGTCATGGAAAAGACGTTGGACGACGATATTATACTTGTCCAGTACGAAACAACGGATGCGAGTTCAGACAGTGGATAGATGATCGCTTTCCCCGTCGAGCAATTACGTATGCTTTGGAACTAGAGGAAGAAATAAGAAAGCTGCGAAATCAAGTTAACGACCTAAGTAATTCAAATTATCGACTCCAACGTGGATTAAATTAGGATTTAAATATTTTATTTTATGCTAATATGTACTGTATCGTTACGCATCCTATCACTTGTATCGTATCGCTTGTATCGTATCACTTGTATCGTTATTTGATGTTACTATGTTCTGCTTTTCTAGTTCCTGTATGTGTTGTTTGAAATGTATTAACGTTTCGTAACCATCTGTAGTTGGTCGACGGACTGTAGCACATTGACTGGTCACGTCTTGCACAGTTCGCATAGTGCAGTCATCTTTTATGTGACAGTGGCGTCATGTCACTCTTTGTCGAGAGTTATTGGAATATAGTCCAGCTCTCAGTCTGTAGCCACAGGGGGTCGTCCTCGATACACTTTATCACTAAAAAGCAGATTCCCTACAGTGTTCCCTACAGTCGTACCAGTGACCGGTTACATCAGTATTTTGTTTGTTTACCTACACAAGCTTTGAAAATCACAAAGTGTTGCTAGTGACCATTCACACCATAACTAATATTGCAGCTATATATACATATGTTACTTAGTCACAACTTACCGCACTCAAACACCTTCGAAAAATTATGAAATTGGCCACGCTCACATATTGATTCAAAAAATTATGAAATTTGAAATCTAGCAATAACTTGACATCACGGATCCAACAAAAGTGGTTTCGTCGAAATCCGAGGTCGTTTGCAAAATTTCCATTTTAAGGGCCTGAATTCCATAGCGACTGTTAAGAATTTTCAATTGGACATATCTTTTGATTCCCGCTATGAAATCTTGATTTTTTGGATTCGTTGGAAAGATATTCTCGATTAGATCCTAATGTTTTTGGTTTCACTAAAATCCAGATTGTTTTGCACCCGGTACATTCAATTGAAGTTTGAAATCGAATTATCGAACTACCGCGCCATTTTCAATTCTATTTATAATTATATATAATTATTTATATTCTAACGACGACGTATATAATATATACGTTCGAATTATATTCAAAATAAATTTCTCGTCGATATTATTTAAAATATTCTATTTTAAATGTCCAAAATTCACATCACAACAACTGGCCGAATTGACTACTCAATGACAGAGCCATTATTGGCAACCAATTAGTGCCAACCTTTCACATCACAACAACAGTCCGAATTGAGTACTCAATGACAGAACCATTATTGCCAACCATTTAGTGCCAACCTTTCACATCACAACAACTATCGGAATTGACTACTCAATGACAGAACCATCATGTTGGAACCATTATTGCCACCCATTATTGCCTACATGTACTCTATGTCAGAGATATTTAGTTTACCATCCCTGCTTATATATATCTCTCGTTCGGATACGCTTAGAGATAACAACGAAACTCAACTTATAAAAAAGCAAGCAATGGATCCAAATCTATACTACCATTACTACAAAAACAAGAAGAATCAAACTGATAATTCCGAAATAGAAGTGGAGCAAGAGACGGAGGAGGAGCTGGAACAGCACGCAATGGTTGCGTATTCCAATTATTTCGCTGAAGGCTCAACTAGCAACCATCGGGGTAGCATGCATGGCCGAATTGACCGACGGTATAAGAGAGACTACAAGGATGGACATGAAAGACTAATGAGGGATTACTTCATCGACAATTCAACCTTTGATATAACTTTGTTCCGCCGTCGTTACCGTATGAGTCCGGCTATTTTCTCAAAAATATATCTTAAACATCACCAGTCAAATCCATATTTCACTTATAGACTGAACGGAGCACAAGAAATCGGCCATTCACCACACATCAAAATCACCTCGGCGTTGAGGATGTTAAGCTATGGAACATCTGGCGATCAAATGGATGAATATTTCAGAATCGCAGCATCAACAGCAATAGAGTGTCTGAAAGAATTCTGTAAAACAGTTGTTGCAGAGTTTGGGAAGGAGTATCTACGGACGCCTGGACCTAACGATATAACCAGGATACTACGCAGGGCAGAAGCCAGAGGATTTCGAGGTATGATTGGAAGTTTAGATTGCATGCATTGGGCTTGGAAAAACTGCCCAACGGGATGGAAAGGAATGTTCACCGGACATAAGAAAGTGCCATCAATGATCCTTGAAGCAGTAGCAACAGACGATTTATGGGTTTGGCATGCTTTTTTTGGAGTCCCAGGTTCATTGAATGATATAAATGTTTTAAAACAATCATATCTTTTCACAGAACTTGCTAACGGATTGTCAACAGATGTTTCATATAAACTTGGTAATATCGAACACAAAACTGGGTACTACCTAGTCGATGGAATATACCCAAAGTGGAGAACTTTGATGCAAGGGTACAAAGTTCCATCAAATGATAAAGAAAGGTATTTCACTGAAAAAGTAGCTAGCTACAGAAAGGACATCGAACGTACGTTTGGTGTTTTACAAGCCCGATTTCATATTTTACGAAATCCTACTCGTTTTCATGATGCAAGAGTGCTTTCAGAAATCATGTATGCTTGTATAATAATACATAACATGATTGTGGAGTCTGAAAGAGGCGGATATAAGAATCAAAAGTCTAATTATCCTGACATGTTTACGGGCTCAAATGCAAAACCCCATAAAGATGTAAACTTAATGGAAGAATATGTTGATATGGTTCAACACATTGAAGATCAAGCTGCACACTTCCAATTGCGTGACCAGTTGGTGGAACATTTGTGGGCGCATAAAGGAAGGAATAGTCGGAATCAGTAGTTGGTACTAGAACTATGTATCAGTGTGTAGTCGTGTACTATGTATCATTTGAACTATCTATCAGTGCGTACTTGAGTCAATAAATGTGGTTTCCAATCATATTGTAGATTGTATCATTATTTCAACTCAACCCAACATATACAGCTCGTACATAAACAACAACTACTACATTAATACTAGAAACAGGTCACAATCATATTACAACTCACCCCAACATATATAGCTAGTACATAAACACCCACCAGCACATAAATACTACAAACAGTTCACAATCATATTACAACTTAACCCAACATACATAGCTAGTCCATATACGAGCCACTAACGCTTCCGCTTCTGCTTCCTTTGTTTTTTCTATACTCTCCAATCTGCTCGGCTACTAGTTCTTGCTGTAGAGGGGTAAGCTTACTAAAATCACATGTAATCATTTTAACATAATTATTCTCTCGCGCCAAAGCTTTCTGCTCCTCCCGCTTCTTTTCTTCCATGGCTTGTTTCTCCGCATGTTCTTGTCTGCGGAGCTCTCGATCATCCCTAACTGCCTTTTGGAAATCTTCGTCGCTACGGTTTCTTTCCACTGAAAATCGAGCTCTATGCTCTTTTGTTGCCTTAGATGAACTCTCCATTGTTTCCATAAATCTAGCAAACTCTGCACCTCGTTGCTCCAGCTGAATTGCCTTGGATCTGCCGACAGGTCGTCCATCACTACTTCCAAATAAAGGGTTTCTTTCTTGCGAACTCGGGCCACTTCCTGGACTAGAATCAGAGTAGTTCATCCTTCTAGCTTTGTTCTGCTGCTCAAACATGAAGTTGCTGGGGTTCTTCCACTTCGGCAACCTAGATAGAAGCTCATAACAGTCTTGGAATTTAAATGGATGACCATACTTTTGCTGGTAGGCCTTTCGTGACTCTTCAATCTGTAAAACAAAGTGGATATTGTATGAGCGTATGTCATTTCTAACTAATCGATCATAGTATAGTAAGTTATTTTTCAAAGTAATCTACGCTACTTACAACGTCATAAGGTGCAGCACCGCTTTGCTGTCTGTTCTCCAAGGCTGTCAGTATTGCAAGATAGTTCTAACACGCGGCATTCATAACTCTATAACCGCCTCTAAGTGATGCCCATGTTCTATTCCTCGCTTCCAACGAATTGTAGAACTCTGCTACTCTTTCCCAAAATTTCTCACCTTTCATATTATTTCCAACAATGCTGTCTTGTGAAATGCGTATCCACGATTTAGCAAGTGAAACGTACTGCTCGGAAGTAAACTTACATTGTTTTCTTCTTCCATCCGCTGGTATATCTTCCCCTTCAGCATTATCATCCTCAATATCTTCTATTCCGTGATTCGGCTCCGATTCAACTTCGGTTTGGTGTCGTTTACTGAAAATGCTCCTTAAAGACTTCACCTTCTTCTTCTTCTTTTGGTTATATTCGGGACTGATAGGTGCAACGTATTCTTCATTCAATTCTTCAGAATTTGTAACATTTACTTCCTCATTTGCATCTTCCTCCTCCTCCTCCGTAGAAGTCCCAACATTTTCTTCGGTAGTAGGAGAGACATACCCATACGAAAACTGTCTTTGCAGATTTTGCATCGCTTCGCGGTCACGAACCTCGGTCTGTTGCGGAGTTAGGTGAGGTTGTTGACTTTGCTCGGTCTGCATCATCATTGACATATACGACGAATGATCGTCGTACACGCCTACCCCGGGCGGTCGTTGGTAAAACTGTGGCGGGACGGACGATTGGATGGGAGGAAAATTAGGAGGACCGAGCGGTTGGTACGGTGGACGGTATGGATAATTTGAATACGGCGAGTAGCCATATTCGTGAGATGGCTGCAACGATTGCTGTTGTTGGATTGACCGTTGCATCGCATACGATGACGAGTGCGGTTGGGACATGAGTTTCTTGTTTATGGTTTTTTTCCCGCTTCGCTTGGGTGCAGACGAAGACATTTTGTTGATGAAGAAGTTGTGAAGGTGGAGTGGTTGTGTGGAGGAGGAAGAAGGAGATAGGGTGGTTTATAGGGAGGAAGTGAACTAGCCGTTGGGGTTGCAACGGCTAGTTCTTATAACGGCAAACTGTTTGCCGTTATAAGATTATAACGGCAAACACTTTGCCGTTATAATCTTATAACGGCAAAGTGTTTGCCGTTATAATCTTATAACGGCAAACAGTTTGCCGTTATAAGAACCAGCCTCTGTTGGGTGAACCAGCCACGGAGGAGCTCAAAACTAGCCACAGACCAGCCACGGGTGAGTGAACAAGCCACACCTGGTTGCTCCGTGGCTTGTTTAGTAACTGAACAAGCCATTGTTGGTTGTGCTCTTACAACAACTTTTAGACGGGAAAACAAATACTTAAAAAATTAAAAGCTACTTTATGGCGCCATTTGCATTAGTCTAAATAGCGCGGAGGTAACTTTACCACTCTTATTGGACATGCAACAGCTTCATGTGCACCATTGTTGATGCATATCATTACCCACGCCTTGAAACCTAGGAAGCAAGGATACGGGTGCGGGGGTGCGGGTGCGTAGTACGGGGATACGTAGATTCGACAAATATGAAAATATGAGGATTCGGGTGCGGGGGGATACGGTGTGTACAAATATTTATGATAGAATCTATTACGAAAATTAAGAGTTTCATTAAAATTAAAATTAAACCAAATACTGGAATCAAACTCCAGTATTGATATAATGTCCATTTCATGATTTATAACATTGCTACCTAAGACACCATTCGCATAACAGCATAAAAAAACAGAGGACATGAAAGAAAGAACAAAATATTATGGATTACTTACCACTTTTTTCTGTTGTATGTACTTTGCTGTATCCTAAAAGTGCTACTGCTGACTGCTTGCTTCACTTTGCTGTATGTACGTACCTCTTTTTTTTGCTGTGTGTACTTTTCTGTATGCTAAAAGTGCTGACTACTTGCTTCACTTTGTTGTGTACGCACCTCTCTTTGAATTTTGCTTCCTAGCTTTGCTGTATGTACTTTTATAATACATTATGTTGATGCTTTGAATTTTGTAGAGTTGGTTGTCACATTAATTGTGATGCTTCGTATCCCACAATTCCAACAGCCATCTCAAAATGATGCTTCGTTTCCCGCAATTTCAACATCCATTTAAAATTCCAATCTAAAATTTACCTTTAATGCCACCGACGCACCCCCAATCCGCACCCTTCCCGCACCCCCCAGCCCAAATATGGGGACACGCCACATGGCGCACCCCGTACGCACCCCCAGCCGCACCCCCGCACCCCAGCCGCACCTGATACGCAGTACGTCACCTAGAAGCCGCACCCCTGCTTCCTAGCTTGAAACTTACCTTGTCCTCAAGGTCATATGTTGGTGCAACAATCGCTCAACTACATTTTTCCACCCGGATCAAAGACGGGCAGCTTGCTTTCATATTTCCACTTGATCATTTCAGCAAAAACACTGGATGCAACAGGGCACTTCAGCTTATGCATTTCAACAAACAGGTTTTGTGCAGCAATCCATTTCTGCTCAGTATGCCATTTCAAATATAGTGCTAGTGTGGTGCCCAAAGCTTTATGAAGTGCAACGACCAAATAGTATGCCACAACCTGGTAATGGACACGATTTTGCATAAGTGTAAAAATAGGATATTGCGACAATGGGGATGAATTCGCTGGCGGTAGAGGGGGTGGTGTAGGTGAATTCATTGATGACAGAGATGTAGGTGACATCGACGAGGGAAGAGCAGTAGTCGTGAAGCTCGCAATAGCGGTTGTAGAGCTCACAGCAGCAATAATAGTCACAGGTTTCGGACCCGAGTTATCAGCTGAGAAGACAATCGTTATACCATTATACGTAGCATGAAAAGCTCCAATACTCAACCCATCTTTAAAATCATCAATCTGGTCACCACTAAGAGAAACAGACATCCTATCGACTCCATTATCAATGGCTGCATCAGATCTTTGCAATATATCAGAGTCTGCGCATTCTGTGTGCTTTAGAGAGCATACCTTGTAGCCAGCTACACATGTCTTGGGTTGCAAAATTGGGTTGTTGCTTGAACCTGAGGGGTATTAGGTGAATGAAACATATGTGAGGGAGCAACAATTTTACTAGAATCTGTGACTGTTTCGGATGGCAAAGCCGAAGGAGTGGAATATAGAGGCGAAGGTAGTTGGCTGTCTATTGTTTGGGCGAGTTCGGACATGGATTTGCTGAGGTCTCGAAGTAGTGCTTTGATGTCAATGGCGTCGGCAATAGGTTTTTCAGCATGGTGGTTTGGTTAGTTAGAATGGTGTTCATGATTGCGGTGATGTTTGGATCTTAGGGATGATAACGGAGCATATGTGAGATAGGCAGTGAAGAAATCTGAGATGAGCAGGTCTGAAGGAGAGAATTAAGATAGAGGAGGGGGAGATCAATCGGTGAAAGCACCAAAATGATACGACTATAGATCTAGGAGAGAGGGTTGAAAAGAGGAGCAGCAAGAAGAAAGATAGTTTAAGAAGAAGTAGGAGCTGAGTAAGAGGACATTTTTGCAAATACTTTTTCTATATTCCCTTTTTCATTCACAGGCACACACATATGTAGCTGCAACTTAATACTACCCTTACAACAACTTTTAGACGAGAAAACAAATACTTAAAAAATTAAAAGCTACTTTATGGCACCATTTACATTTTACATTAGTCTAAATACCGCGGAGGTAACTTTACCACTCTTATTGGACATGCAACAGCTTCATGTGCACCATTGTTGATGCGTATCAATATCTTAAGGAATTTTTTAGGGCTATGCTAGTTTTATATATATACGGTTTTGTACATGCCAAAAGCCGTTAAGTAAACGAAGCTAACAATTTTTATGTAAAAATAAAAACACCACAAACCTATTTTTATATTAAGCATATGCGCTTTAGCTTAGTTTTCATCAGATTTTTGCACATGCATGTTCATGTAATGCTACTCAAGGCCACTTGCTTTCTACTCTATCTTTGTTTGACAGCCACTTAATGTAACATGCGATTTGAACATAAGTAAAATCACACCATGTAACCTTTATGCTGTTACAATGCAACCAAAACTGTTTTTTATTTCAGTTATACCTTGCTAAAATCGATTGTGGTACAAATAATGATGGAAGCTAAGAGCAAAATTTTAAATTGTGGATGATCATTAGACGCTAATGTGATATTGTATGATGCCCATTGCATATGCATCTAACCTAACATCGGTATGACTTAATGTTAGGAACCATAACAACTTCAAGTTTAAAATTTTGTTGCCATCTATCAAAACAAGCTAAGCTTTAAAAGTCGAATTATTTGTCTATTTGGCAAGCTTTAAGTTTGTTGTTATTTATGAAAAACTTGTCTTAACGTTTTAGTAAACGAACTTCCTATTTCAGACTTCTTATTTCCCTGTATCCAGCTAATCAAGACCCCCTGAATTTCGCCTTTTTGCAATTAAGTCCTCTTTCTTCTTTTGACTTATTTGCAAAGAAATGAAAAATAGAAGTCCTGATTAATTGGATACAGAGGAATAGGGGAATTTGGGTGCAGATGATTTGCTCGCCTCTGATATGTGTTATTTATTAATCACATGCCAGTTTGACCACCTAATGTATTATGCATTTTATTAAATGGCAATTTCATAAATTTATATTTTATTATGATTTTGTTGTACACGCAGGACTGGGGTGTAGTGTTTGGTTTAATTCAATAGTTTATTTTGATAGTGTACAACCATTCAACTTCATGCGTCTTTGATCTCCAGTGGTCTCTAAAATATAGCTTAGGTAGCGTTTGATTTTCAAAAGGGCCAAGTTACGTTTGGTTGGAGTCGGACACGTCCGATGCGTTAAGCGTGGGACCCACCAGAATGGCCCGTTGAGCTTAACGGTTGGAAACCAAGCTTTAGCGTTTGACGCGGCGTCGGACGCCAACAGAAATTTTTTCAAACGGCTCTTTTTTTCCAACTTAAAAAACCAACCCCTTTCCTTCAACAATCCACATCATTTCCTTCAACAATCCGCACCTCGAACACCATAATTTCTCATCAACAATGACCGAAGTAAATCATCCAAAAGCAATATTTCGCCGACCTCCGAAAGTATGATCTTCGTTTGCAACTTCAGAGTTTCTCCGTATAGCTGTTGAAGCTTAACAAACTGCTGCATAAAACAAAAAAGGGATACACAAGAGGATTGCAACTGCTCTGAACGAGTCTTTAGCTACATCACTGACTGATATACCAATCTCTACTGAATAGTTAGTGGAAGCGAAATTTGAAAGGGAAAACGGGCGCCGAATGGGATCCTAAATACGAAACAGTCAGTGGAAGCGAAAGTTGGTGGGGGTGATCGAGTGGCGGTAAAACATTTTTAACTCCTTTTTTGTAATTTACAAGTTTAGTACTGTATTTAATCTACAAATTTACAATTTAAGCATCTATTTAGGAGTACGACCCTATGGTGTTAAAGTACAAGACGTGCCCAATAGAAAATTTGACCGAACTAGAGAAAATTTTCGGCAATAGTTTTGCCATAGGTTCTGGCGCTTACACTTCAGGCTCTATATGTAACACCCCGCCTCCGCCAGGGTGACTCTTGCAAGCACTCTGACTTTGGAGGGGCGTTTGAATCCGGTAAACATGCATAATGATATATCAAGGCAGAACAAGAACATATGTATATATGTAAACAGAGTGAATAACATAGATAAAACAGCAGAAGATTTTCAAACCATTTCAAAACAAGTCTGGTACAACATAATATTAATTTCCCAAATAAACAAGTCTAGATAAAACAACATCATCTGAAAACTGAAGTACATAAGTGCTATCCCCAAAATAAGTGAGAACCATAGCTAGCTTCATGTCGAAAACGTACATGAGCTGAAATCCCACAAAGCAAGCAATCCAAAATCCAAGCTAGGCTCCTGTATTCCCTCCCTGAGAACCTGGGGGGGGGGGGGGGAACGGAAAAGAGGCGAAAGAAAACAGGTCAGTCAAAAAGACTGAGTAAGCCCTACTACAATCAATGTAAACTGATAAAGTTAACTGGCATGAGCAGCAAGGGATGAACATAAGGATAACAACATACTAGCATGATGATTAACTAACAAGGTAGATAAAGGTGTCATCGCATAATCAGGATTAAGGTTTTGCACCACAGGTGTACTAGCAAACTAACATGACTTGAATAAACAAGTATTGATCCCATGGCCCAAGCTTTGGCCCAATAACATGAAGTGACCCTCATACGAGGTCCAATAACATGAAGTGACCCTACCACGAGGTCCAATAACATGAAGTGACCCTACCACGAGGTCCAATAACATAAAGTGACCCTACCACGAGGTCCAACCCAAACGGTCTAGTCGATCGGCTCCCTAAGCCTAACTCGTAACGTGTTGGTGTCAATACGGCCCCAAACATGATTGTAGTCGAACTGTGCCGGGTCCACCCTTCGGGTGTATCAAGCCCTAGGGTGTCAACCCCTGGACACCATGAACATGAGTGCACAGTCCCGATCTACTGGTACCCGTGCTTGTTTTCTCCGGCCACGGACTATGTGCACGACCAGAGTCCGCCCGGAACTACACCGGCGTACCACCCTGCCGTCGTTTATTGGTCGCTTACCTCCACTCCAGTAATCGTGCCCCCACCCTAGCCTAGTCCCTAGGGTCATGATGATACAAACTAGGGATTACTGCTGGAGTGGACCCCCATTGCTAGGATTTCTCTAGTAGGTTAAGTACGGTTTAACCCCTTTACTAATCATGGATTAACTTGGTTAAGTGTAACGGTGAGTTCACGACTTAACCCCGGTTAATCTACCAAGCCCAAATTGGTTAAGTATTAAATGGACCATGACTTAACCCTAATCATGAGGCATTAATTAATTAATTAATGCACCTTAACCTCTCACATTAGAATTTGTTGTGGTTACTAGTTATGCCGGTTGGTTCCGGGTAGGTTTACTCCACAACTTGGTCTAACCTCGGGTCCAAGGTACCACATGACCAACTTCTCACATTGGGTCCTATTGTTTGTAGCAACTAGTTAGGCCGGTCGGTTCCGGGTAGGTTTACGCTACAAACTCAACCCAACCTCGAGTTGGCCACACTTATCTTTTCTAAGTGTCATGTCCACCATGTTTCCAAAACATGTTACAAATTTTCAAGCAATTGGGTAGACCTAACTTAATAGGTAAATTGCCAATGGGTAGACCTAACTTAATAGGTAAATTCCCAAGCTTATGTTTTTATGTCTTTTTAAGTTTACCCAAACCCAAACGCAATCCCATCGCTTACATATCGCAATAGCGCATAAAGGATAGAAAGAGGGAACTTGGCATAATCATGAGATAAAAGTGTTGAAGCCACAAGTTCAACATGGTGGCATATGAAATGTACATATGTTCAAATACTTCCATTAGGCCTCAAAAAGCATGCATAACTTGCATATCATATGACAAGTTGCATATCAATCTTGCATAGCATAACTTGCATATCATATGGCAACTTGCATATCAAACTTGCATAGCATAACTTGCATATCATATGACACTTGCATATCAAACTTGCATAGCATAACTTGCATATCATGTGACAACTTGCATATCAAACTTGCATAGCATAACTTGCATATCATGTGACAACTTGCATATCATACATTTAACTTTAAAGTTTAAGTATGAAAGGAATAGGGCTTACAATGCTTATGCGGACTCAAATGAGTATAGCAAATGTAAGAAAACCCTTATGCAACCAATTAAACCCCAAAAATGCAAGCAAAATTGATCAAAACTCTTCCTTTAAGATGCCAATAGAGAAACTTGACTTGAATGCAAGCTAATGATGATCATACAAGTCTAAAAACACTTGTATGCATGGGAAAATCTCATAAAAACTTGTTTAGGAATTTTATGAAGAGAGTGGAGGCCATGAGAGGATTGATTTTGCCATAGTTTAGTTGCAAGAATGAATAATGATGATTTAGGGTAGGTTAGGGTCTTATTTATAGATTAGGCAAGTGATTTAGGCCATAGGATTAAACCCTAGTTCCAATCTCAGCCCTCAAAACCGAATCTGGCCCCCAAGCTCAACACAAAACAAAAATGGTGCACCAGGCTAAATAGCCCGTCAGAGTCAAGTTGACAGCCGAGTCGACAGGGCTGTCGACTTGGTCTGCCCAAGTCGACTCCCAAGTCGACAGGGCTGTCGACTTGGGGTGTTCTGGCGGGATTTTTCCCGCCTGGCCCAAACTGGCCCAATTTTCCGAATTCAAGTTTGAATTTGAAATCTGTTTTTACTTTGAAATTTTCTGAAAACTTCGTTGGGCCTTAATCGGGTCATACGGACTCCGATTTTCGAAAACTCGGACTCTATTTCGCGTATTTTTCCGAGACGAACGCAATGGCATACCCCGTTTCCCTTGATTCAGATTTTAGAATTTAATTCTGCCTCGATGTATGTTATAACAGGTTATTGAAAATACGGGTTGTTACATTCTCCCCTCCTTAAAGGATTTCGTCCCCGAAATCTTCAAGGTAGGAAGAACGTATCCTATCATCCAATCATCCATCTACTCAAAACATCATCCACGAGCAATCATTGTCCTTACAAGATTCTAAATGTTATATGAACATATGCAAAGGTGTGTGTATATGTACTTATCTAATGCAAATATCATCAATGCAAATTATGTTAGTGAAATGAATCCATATGTATGCAATTCCTAACATAATGTATAACATCTATATGTGTGCACATAACATACATCCATATGCAACATCCATGTGATAACACAAAAATTTCATCCATGAATAAGCATAAACACTCATGCATATGCAATATGAGGAGTGTGTGAGCCGATCTAGTGCCTAACGTGTATAATGCATCCACGAGTAACCACTTGCAACCACTTGCAACCACTTGCAACCATCAAGCATAACATGTTTCAAACACATGTTTCATCCAAAGGGTTTCTACCTAAGGTTCTCATGACAAGATTAGCACGATAATCTAGATAAACATGGATAACAAAGAGAAAGATATGCTAACAAAGAAAAGAGATTGAGAATGTACCCTAAAAAAGGAATGGATAAAGCCCACGCATCTTCCCCTCGGTTTCCCAAGTTGCGTCTTCTTCGGCTTCACCCCATTGAACCTTCACCAACTTGACCTCTCGATTCCTTAGCTTCTTGGTCTCCGTCCCCAAGATACGAATCGGAGCTCTCCTCAAGGTAGCCTCTTTCTCCACTTCCACATCTTCCAGAATACTCGGCTCAACAACCTCTGCTGATTCATGCAAACACTTCCGGAGATGCGAGACATGAAAAACATCGTGTACTCCGGCAGGCTTCTCGGGCAACTTTACTCTATAAGCCATCTGCCCGATCCTTTCTATAATAGGGAATGGTCCAACAAATCTCGGTGCTAACTTCCCAACGGCTCCAAATCGGACCACATTCCGCAAAGGAGAAACCTTCACGAAAACCATATCCCCAACATCAAACTCCAAATCAGTTCTTCGCTTATCAGCATAGGATTTCTGTCGGTCTTGGGCCGCTTTCATCCGTCTCCGAATCAACTCGATCTTCTCGGATGTATCTCTGATCATATCAGGCCCAAGTATAAGCTTATCTGTAGTCTCCCACCAACATGTAGGCGACTTGCACGGCCTCCCATATAAAGCTTCAAATGGTGCCATCCCTATGCTTGCCTGATAACTGTTATTATATGCAAACTCAACAAGAGGAAGATGGTCTTCCCAAGTACCACCAAAATCCAGAATACAAAGCCTCAACAGATCCTCGAGTACCCTATTCACCCTTTCGGTTTGACCATCCGTCTGTGGGTGATAAGCAGACTTAGATTCAACCTTGTGCCCATGGCTTCTTGCAAGCTATTCCAGAACTGACTTGTAAAGATTGGGTCACGGTCACTGACAATACTAGAAGGGACTCCATGAAGTCTCACAATCTCACGAAGATATACGGACGCAGCCAAGATGCGGTCCTCTTGCTCTTCACCGGAATAAAATGAGCACTCTTCGTAAGTCTATCGACGATAACCCAAATGCTCGTATTCCCTTTCCTTGACCTTGGTAGCCCATCGATAAAATCCATGGAAATACTCTCCCACTTCCAAAGTGGAACGTCTAGAGGATGCAATAGCCCACCGGGCTTCTTTGACTCGGCCTTAACTTGCTGACAAACGATACATCTAGAGACAAACTCTGCCACATCCTTCTTCATCCCAGGCCAAAAGAAAATGCGCTTCATATCTTTATACATCTTATCTCCACCTGGATGTATAGTCAACTTAGAGCGATGCGTTTCCTCAAGAACTTTTCTTACTAGATCTTCTACCATTGGAACACATAACCTTCCGTCTCTCCTCAACCAACCCTTGTCATCAATAGAATATCGAGCGAGATGGCTAGACGTCTCTCCTCGAATCAGCTTATCCATAATCTCAACTATGTGAGGGTCTTCTCTCTGCGAAGCCCCAACTTGATCAAGAAGGGAAGGTCTGGGTTCCAGAGATGCTAAAGAACTGGTCATCAACTCAACCGCCAAAGAGAAATCAAAGATTGCCACATACTCTAAATTCTTCATCTCAACGAATAGAGGACTCAGTGTCAACCTTCTTCTACTCAATGCATCTGCTACCACATTCCCCTTGCCAGGAGTATAAGCTATCTCAAAATCATAGAATGCCAAGAATTCCATCCATCTTTGTTGCCTCAGATTCAGATCCTTCTGAGAAAAGAGATACTTCAATGACTTATGATCGGTATAAAGCTCAAATCTTTCTCCCAGAAGATAATGGCGCCAAACCTTGAGTGCATATACTATTGCTGCCAACTCTAAGTCATGAGTGGGATAATTCTTCTCATGCACCTTGAGTTGTCTACCGCCAAAGCATATCACTCTTCCCTCTTGCATCAGAACAGCTCCTAACCCCGTGCCACATGCATCGGTGTATACTGTAAATAACTTCCCTCCATCGGGCAAAGCTAGAACAAGTGCTGATGTGAGAGCTCTCTTGAGCTTCTGAAAAGCAAGCTCGCATTCTATGCTCCAAGCAAAAACTAAATTCTTCTTCGTCAATTTAGTAAGAGGAGCAGAAATCTTCGCGAAGTCCTTGATGAACTTCCGGTAAAAACCCGCAAGACCTAGAAAGCTTCTCACTTCGGTTGCATTCCTTGGAGTCTTCCAATCCTGAACTGCAACCACCTTAGCGGGATCCACCGCTAAGCCTTGCTTAGATACTATATGCCCAAGGAATCTAACTTCCCTTCTCCAAAAGTGACACTTGGAGAACTTGGCCTTCAACTGATGCGCTCTAAGCGTATCCATCACCTCCACGAGATGCCTTGTGTGCTCTTCTTCATCCTTAGAGAAGATCAGAATATCATCTACGAAGACCACGACAAACTTGTTCAAGAACTCCCTGAACACCCTACTCATCAAGTCCACGAAATATGCGGGTGCATTAGTCAAGCCGAACAGCATGACAAGCCATTCGAAGAATCCATCTGGAGTTCTGAACGCAGTCTTGTCTATACTATCCTCAGCTACCCTGAGCTGATGGAATCCAGTAGCAAGATCAAGCTGAGAGAAAACAGAAGCACCGACAAGCTGGTCAAAGAGATCATCAATCCTCGGTAACGGGTGTCTGTTCTTCTTAGTCAGCTTATTCAACTCTCGATAGTCAACACAAAGTCGGAGAGAACCATCTGCCTTGGTAGCAAACACCACAGGCGCTCCCCATTCAGATATACTTCGTCTAATGAAGTTCTTCTCAAGCAACTCTTTCACTTGCTTGCTTAGCTCCCGCCTTTCATGCGGAGCCATGTGCCGAACGGGCAAAGAAACCGGCTTTGCATTATCCACCAGATAAATGCGGAAATCAATCTCTCGCTTAGGGGGCAACCCCCTAACTACATCAAAAACATCCAGATAATCTCGAACCACTCTCACAGACTGAAGAGTCTCCACTGACGAGTCGAGTGATTCAAGATAGCACAACATGACGGGACCTCTCGGATCACAAGAAATCTCTAGGGTGTTCCCGAGGCGAGTCACGAGCCTCACAACCCTATGCTCGCAATCAAGAATGGCTCCATATCTGGACAGCCAATCCATGCCCAATATCAATCCGTATCCCCTGAAACCAAGAACATAAGCACTGCACAAGAACTCTACACTCAGTATAGAGATCCTCAAATCCCCACATATCATAGACAAATGGGCGGAACCCCCAATAGGATTTGAGACACAGACGGGATCATCTACCAAGCTAGTACTAAGGTGCAAACTATCAACAAGATCAGATGAGATAAAGCTATGCGATGCACCAGAATCAAACAAGGTACGAACTGGAAAATCAGAAATATATACAAGGCTCTCAACAGAAATACTACCTCGATCGGGAACTAGAGCGGTAGTGAGAGCATGAACTTGCCCTCCTGAAGGTCCAGCACGCTGAGTCTGACCCTGACCTTGCCCCTGTTTCTTCGGGCAATCCTTGCTGAAATGTCCAGTCTTACCGCAGAAAAAGCGTTCACCATTCTTCCTTTTCCTCTTTCTACAATCTTTAATAAGATGCCCAACTGAACCGCAATAATGGCACTTCTCCTTGTTGTTCTTGCCCTTGTTGTTGTTCCCCTTGTTGCCTTGACCCTTGTTCTTGTTCTGATTGCCTTGACTGCTTTGGCCACTCGGATTACCCTGATTTCCTTTTCCCTAAGAATCAGCCTTCTTGGCTTGAGCATCATTTTTCTTGACATCTCCCTGAAGTAACGCCATATCAGCCAAGCTCTCAAACGTGGCCCCATGGGGAATATGTGACATAGCCAATCCCTACAACGGCTCATTCAATCCTCTAGCAAAACGAAGAGCCTTCTTCTGAGGAGTATTCACCATATCCAAACCAAAACGAGCTAACTGATTAAACTTGTTCACATATTCTTTGACAGACATATCTCCTTGCTTCAAAGTTATGAACCTCTCCATTTGCAGATTCTCCTCAGCAGAAGATAAAAACTTAAGCATGAACCTTGCCCTGAAATCGGCCCAAGTCTCAACAGGCCTAGTACCATTGGTGACTTCCCACCAATAAGCGGCTTCATCCTTCATAAGCCAAACCGCCAACAAGACCTTCCTCTGATCGTCTAACCCAAAGATAGCGAATAAATCCTCGGTCTCTTTCAACCAATTCCTGGCCTCTACAAAAGTCTCAGTGCCTTGAAAGTTCCTGCCTCCCATTGCTTTGAAATCTTTGCAAGTCTTTGCGAAGTCAGCCTGAGGATGCTGAGGGGGAGGAGGAAGGGGAACCTCAGCGACAAGAGGAGGAGGAACATTAGCGACGGGAGGAGGAGGAATTTTAGTCACTGGAGGAGGAGGAATATTAACTACTGGAGGAGGAGGAGGAGGAACATCTGCGGGGCCGGCTTCGGTCGCCCTAGCCTCCAAAAGTCTCCTATACCAAACAGGTACGTGCACTCCCTCCGGAATAGCAAAGTTATCGGCCATATTGAAAAAGAAAAAGACAGATTCAGAATGGAGAAAAACGAAGGGATTTTGCTAGTGGCTTTTTGGGGAATAGCCTTTAAAATAAACTAGACTTCTCTTTGAAAAATACTTTATACTTGATTTTGAAAATAGTTTTCCAAAAGTTTTCTAAAAGCCTTTTTGTTCCTTCTCGTAAACCATATGCTCTGATAGCAAATTGTAACACCCCGCCTCCGCCAGGGTGACTCTTGCAAGCACTCTGACTTTGGAGGGGCGTTTGAATCCGGTAAACATGCATAATGATATATCAAGGCAGAACAAGAACATATGTATATATGTAAACAGAGTGAATAACATAGATAAAACAGCAGAAGATTTTCAAACCATTTCAAAACAAGTCTGGTACAACATAATATTAATTTCCCAAATAAACAAGTCTAGATAAAACAACATCATCTGAAAACTGAAGTACATAAGTGCTATCCCCAAAATAAGTGAGAACCATAGCTAGCTTCATGTCGAAAACGTACATGAGCTGAAATCCCACAAAGCAAGCAATCCAAAATCCAAGCTAGGCTCCTGTATTCCCTCCCTGAGAACCTGGGGGGGGGGAACGGAAAAGAGGCGAAAGAAAACAGGTCAGTCAAAAAGACTGAGTAAGCCCTACTACAATCAATGTAAACTGATAAAGTTAACTGGCATGAGCAGCAAGGGATGAACATAAGGATAACAACATACTAGCATGATGATTAACTAACAAGGTAGATAAAGGTGTCATCGCATAATCAGTATTAAGGTTTTGCACCACAGGTGTACTAGCAAACTAACATGACTTGAATAAACAAGTATTGATCCCATGGCCCAAGCTTTGGCCCAATAACATGAAGTGACCCTCATACGAGGTCCAATAACATGAAGTGACCCTAACACGAGGTCCAATAACATGAAGTGACCCTACCACGAGGTCCAATAACATGAAGTGACCCTACCACGAGGTCCAACCCAAACGGTCTAGTCGATCGGCTCCCTAAGCCTAACTCGTAACGTGTTGGTGTCAATACGGCCCCAAACATGATTGTAGTCGAACTGTGCCGGGTCCACCCTTCGGGTGTATCAAGCCCTAGGGTGTCAACCCCTGGACACCATGAACATGAGTGCACGGTCCCGATCTACTGGTACCCGTGCTTGTTTTCTCCAGCTACGGACTATGTGCACGACCAGAGTCCGCCCGGAACTACACCGGCGTACCACCCTGCCGTCGTTTATTGGTCGCTTACCTCCAGTCCAGTAATCGTGCCCCCACCCTAGCCTAGTCCCTAGGGTCATGATGATACAAACTAGGGATTACTACTGGAGTGGACCCCCATTGCTAGGATTTCTCTAGTAGGTTAAGTACGGTTTAACCCCTTTACTAATCATGGATTAACTTGGTTAAGTGTAACGGTGAGTTCACGACTTAACCCCGGTTAATCTACCGAGCCCAAATTGGTTAAGTATTAAATGGACCATGACTTAACCCTAATCATGAGGCATTAATTAATTAATTAATGCACCTTAACCTCTCACATTAGACTTTGTTGTGGTTACTAGTTAAGCCGGTTGGTTCCGGGTAGGTTTACACCACAACTTGGTCTAACCTCGGGTCCAAGGTACCACATGACCAACTTCTCACATTGGGTCCTATTGTTTGTAGCAACTAGTTAGGCCGGTCGGTTCCGCGTAGGTTTATGCTACAAACTCAACCCAACCTCGAGTTGGCCACACTTATCTTTTCTAAGTGTCATGTCCACCATGTTTCCAAAACATGTTACAAATTTTCAAGCAATTGGGTAGACCTAACTTAATAGGTAAATTCCCAATGGGTAGACCTAACTTAATAGGTAAATTCCCAAGCTTATGTTTTTATGTCTTTTTAAGTTTACCCAAACCCAAACGCAATCCCATCGCTTACATATCGCAATAGCGCATAAAGGATAGAAAGAGGGAACTTGGCATAATCATGACATAAAAGTGTTGAAGCCACAAGTTCAACATGGTGGCATATGAAATGTACATATGTTCAAATACTTGCATTAGGCCTCAAAAAGCATGCATAACTTGCATATCATATGACAACTTGCATATCAATCTTGCATAGCATAACTTGCATATCATATGGCAACTTGCATATCAAACTTGCATAGCATAACTTGCATATCATATGACACTTGCATATCAAACTTGCATAGCATAACTTGCATATCATGTAACAACTTGCATAGCATAACTTACATATCATGTAACAACTTGCATATCATACATTTAACTTTAAAGTTTATGTATGAAAGGAATAGGGCTTACAATGCTTATGCGGACTCAAATGAGTATAGCAAATGTAAGAAAACCCTTATGTAACCAATTAAACCCCAAAAATGCAAGCAAAATTGATCAAAACTCTTCCTTTAAGATGCCAATAGAGAAACTTGACTTGAATGCAAGCTAATGATGATCATACAAGTCTAAAAACACTTGTATGCATGGGAAAATCTCATAAAAACATGTTGAGGAATTTTATGAAGAGAGTGGAGGCCATGAGAGGATTGATTTTGCCATTGTTTTGTTGCTAGAATGAATAATGATGATTTAGGGTAGGTTAGGGTCTTATTTATAGATTAGGCAAGTGATTTAGGCCATAAGATTAAACCCTAGTTCCAATCTCAGCCCTCAAAACCGAATCTGGCCCCCAAGCTCAACACAAAACCAAAATGGTGCACCAGGCTAAACAGCCCGTCAGAGTCAAGTCGACAGCCCAGTCGACAGGGCTGTCGACTTGGTCTGACCAAGTCGACTCCCAAGTCGACAGGACTGTCGACTTGGGGTGTTCTGGCGGGATTTTTCCCGCCTGGCCCAAACTGGCCCAATTTTCCGAATTCAAGTTTGAATTTGAAATCTGTTTTTACTTTAAAATTTTCTGAAAACTTCGTTGGGCCTTAATCGGGTCATACGGACTCCGATTTTCGAAAACTCGGACTCTATTTCGCGTATTTTTCCGAGACGAACGCAATGGCATACCCCGTTTCCCTTGATTCAGATTTTAGAATTAAATTCTGCCTCGATCTATGTTATAACAGGTTATTGAAAATACGGGTTGTTACACTATAAGTCAGAACATGCAACCAAAGCCACGTTCTCCTCCACCCGAGTTACCTACGTTCTTCTTCGATGAATCTCAAGTGTCACTAGAAGACATCCAGACTCAACAATCATTTCTCGAGCCTCCTAACCAACCATTGGGTGCAGGTTCTTCATCTGGACCTCGGTCTGGCAGAAGAGGAAGAACTGAAACTTCTTTGAAGGTGGAAGAAATTGTTGATATGATACACTTTAGACAATTAAGCAAGAAAGCTCGTTCTAACCTCGACAGTTTGAATTCAAATCCCTCTAAGAATGCTAGTAATTCTCCCTCATCTAATGCAAGCCCACATTATACTGAAATTCCGATGTTGAAGCATGCAATAGACCGTACAAGAACATTTGATGGTATTGACATGCCCTACACAATATCAATTCTCACAAGTGAGGATAATCAAGATACGTTCGTGGTTCTTCCTGATGACGAAACATCAAACTGGTTGCATTTTGAAATTGAGGTCTACAAGAAAGCACTCCGATACAGGCAGTTTAAGATGAATCCCCCAATACCCACCCCGGTATCTACCCCAATATCCACCACAGTAGCCTGTTTTCTATATTTTATATCTATGTAATTTGTATTCTTTAGTCTGTATTTCGTAATTTGAATTCTGCAATTTTTATTCGACAAATCGTATCCTGCGTTCTATTCTGTTCAACAATAAACACACATAAACGCAAACAATTAAAAATAATATATATAAAAACAATAAAATAATACCTATGCCCCTTCCAAAATGCCCCTTTCGAAAAAAAAATACAATCCCGTTTCTCAACAGTTCCCCTTCAAATATCCCTTCAAAATAACCCTTTCAAATACCCCTTCTCGTTCAAAATCAAACGGACCCTTAAGCTGTTTTTTAGGGCCTATGCTAGCCTTATGTGTGTATAGTTTGTACATGCAAGCCGCCTTTAAGCATATGAAGCTGACAGGTTCTAAGCCTCTTCGAGGAGGTTGGACTAGATTATTGACCAACATATGCAAACATCAGGTTTCTCAATAAATGTCCCGAACGAAACAAGAAAATGTTGTGAAAGACAAAATTAGAGAAAAATTTAGACATAAGGATAAGAGTCCAAAAATTTATACTAAATGACACTTTTTAGTGTAAAATAAGAAATGATGTAGGGCCCTAAAGTTCTTGATTTATAACTAAAAAGTGTTATTTTGGCTAAATTTTTTGACCTCTTATCCTTATCTCTAGTTTTGTCCTTCTGTCAGAAAACCCCTATCTGAAAAATAAAACATAAAATGTCATGTATATGGTAAATTCCACAATGTTGACAGACAGTGCTTTTTCTTTATGGATTGCATTTGCTTTTAGTTATAATCCAAATCGCCAACTTTAAGATATATCTCCCTCACAAATGGGCATGTTTATTAACTTTTTCCATGCAACTAATAAATGCAGAAATAGAGAGAGAGTCAGCTGATTGTTGATGTTTTTAATAAAGCGTTCCTAAATGACAATCAAAAGGCAAGATGAAGCATTGTAATTATTGGGCATAATATACTGAATATATAATTATTGACCCGCCTTTTAGCAAGATAGTCGGGATTTCTGGCAATCAAAGTGTTTAGGATTTGGACATAGGCTCAAGAGAGCCTGAATATATTTGATTGAAATATCATAATGCTCAAACTCATGGATTCTGTACACTTGGGTACAGGATCGATGAGGTCGGCTCGACATGGTGCCTCATCATCATGTCTCGATTCGAATAATTCTAATTTGATGCTTTTGGATCAACAAGCCCAGGTCGGTGAAACCCCATTTGATAGTGTATCCCGATCCAAACTTAGATATTTCCTAAAGGATGTTTTCTTTTGCTTGGACGTGTTCTTCACACTATCCTACTTCTACGGTTCAAATGACATGTACTCTTCTCAAGCCAATCTGGTATCCTCCACTACCTGAAGACATGTTCCACGGCCTTCTACCGAACCAGATCTAGAGCCACATGTCCATGTCGAATCGAGCACATGATCTGCCTATAAATAGACCATTCTTGGACAGAAATAATGATCGAACTCTCTAACAACTACCGAACTGAGGAAGGATATTGCTTGAGAGGGAATTAAACTTCTTTTACTACTTTTCTTCTATTAAAAATAACTGTATTGTAATCTACAATATAAAAAAAGTTTGATTACACTAAGTGGACGTAGGCTTGATCACCGAACTACTATAAAAACTTTGCGTCTCTCCTTTATTTTATCATATCCTGTGATTATCTGTGATTTGTGAATTTGAGTGTTGGACGTTGGAAGATCACTTTTTGGCATCAACACTTAGAGGACAAGATTTTCAACTCGCTTCCAACGGAGATAAGCTAGCAGAAATTATACGACACGTAACTAGAGGCGGAGTGCCCAACCATGGTATGATGATGTAACTCGAAGTCATTTCACTTCTAACATCCGGGATGCGAGGGCCCATCAGACTTCAAGTTACCTATGTTTACGACTTACGATGGAAGGCCGGATCCTACTGCACATTTAGCTCACTATATCAGACACATGGATGTGCTGGAGGCATCTTTCTGAGCTCATGGCGAAGTGCTTTTCTTTATGCCTTACATATTTGGCTGTGCTTTGGATTAGGCAGCTCAACAACGAGATAGTTAGTTCTTAGAATGAACTCGTGGGCAGGTTCATGGGACATTTTAGAGTTCACATAGCTCGTCCAAAAATGTGATTGCATTGGCAACGATGAAGCAACGATTATGGGAAACACTGAGAAGTTTCCTCGAAAGGTTTAATTTCGCGATGGCATTGGTAGATAAGCCGGAGCCATAAATGGTGTTAGTGGCGGCTGTTTCTGGAGTGGTTGAGAGATCTGAATTTGAAGCTAGTTTGCAAAGGGATACCCCGAGGGATCTCGATAAGTATTATTTTGAAGATGATAGTTATTTGCACTAGGAGGATGCATGACACAAAGTAGGATTGAAATCAATGCTCTGAATGATCAAGAAGCGCTTGAAGCTAGAGTCAAGCGTGATGATAGAAATATGAAGGTTGAGATTGAGCAAGCCACAAGGACTATCAAAGACGAGCAGGAGAGGGCCGAAGAATTCCTCCTACATAAAGATGAAAACTTATCTGGAAAAGATTTACTTAGATACACAGGGACTTATCTCGTACCGAAAACTAGCTCCCAGAGAACTTTCTAAAAGAGAAAAGATGTCTAGAAAGTATTTCCTGTTCGATTCCATGAGATGAATGCCATGACATGTTAGAGTTTAGGCACCTCCAGAATGAGATAGAGTATAGGGGTGAGCGTTTGGTTGGTTTGGTTTATCTGATGATAAATTTGTCAAACCAAACTGAAACCATTAAAAATGAAAACCAGACCAACCAAATTAAGTTTGGTTGGTTCAGTTGGTTATCCGATTAAACTGAACTAAGAATGTTTTACATTTTATGTTTGAAATATTAACTATAATTTAAAACAAATTATAAATATATGATTATAGTATTATTATTTTTACGCTTTTTATATTAATTTTGGCACATAGGTGATGATTAATATATACTTAAATAACTAAACTAACCTGAAATATTTATTATAATACCAATAATTTTGAAAATATTGTAAAAATTCGGTTAATTTTGTTAAATTGGTAACCAAACTTAATATTTTTTGGGCCGTTCACAAACCAATTTAATTTCAAAACCTAACCAAATCGAACCGAACCGACCAAAATAAATTGGTTTAGTTGGTTTATTTGGTTTAACCGAATAATGCTCACCCCTAAAAGAGTAACATGTCAGAAATGGAATACTCCCAGACTACGTTGATGTTAAAGCGGCGATGCCTGAGCAAGGGAAACCGTCCACAGTTCAGAACCGAGGAGATTCTTGGTCAAAAGCATGAATCGTCATCTCATGACGGGTGAGACGATAGCAAATCCCAGAGAAGCTACCCTTGATTTGATTTCCCTTAGTTTGCATTTCTTTTATGTTTTTTCTTTGACTCATCCTTAGTGATGAATGGAACAAATAATGTCTTTGCTTCAACCAAAGAGATGAAGTTGGAAACCTCGAACACAAGCTCTTATCACTTGATCATGATTGGATGAGTTCATGCGATTTCACTACTAGTCCCTTTCGTCTGATGGTAACTAGATGGACTGGTAAACATTGATAGTAGATTCCTTCCATCTAAGCTGAATGAATGAATTCATAGGAGGAACTACGGACTCCGTCACCGGAAAGTGATCGGACGAGTTTGTATAAATGAGTTGTCACCAGAGAGATAAAATGGACTCATGAGGTATGAGTTCTGTTGGATGAACTCAGTCGAGGAACTACACGGACTCTATCACCGGAGAGTGATAGGATGACTTCGTATAGATGAGTTTCATCACAGGAAAGTGATAGAATGAACTCATGAGCTATGATCCCATAGCCAGAGAGCAATAGGAAGGACTCATATCGATGAACTATAGGTCTCGTCACTGGAGAGCGATAAGATGGACTCATATCGATGAGCTATGGGTCTCGTCATCGAAGAGAAATGGGATGGACTCATAACAATCAGCTGTAGATTTCTTCACCAGAGCATAACTAGATGAATTCGTATTGACAAGAAGAAGATTCCCGCTTGAGAAAGTGACGAGATTGCATAATCGCTGCTCAAGTATGGATAATACTCGCATTGAATTGGCCCGACGAGGACATGTGTAAATGACCCGGGATTTTGTCGACTTTGGTTATCGCCATAAACTCAATGATGACTAACCAAATATCAAAAAAATACCAGTCATTAGTGAAAGAAATTAGAGGGTGAGGATAGATAAGATAGAAACTTAGAATAGAAGAAGAAGAAGAACACAACATCAAAGTAACACGAAACTCACAGCGGAACGAATAACATATAATATATGTAACATAACTTTGAAATATACATTTGTATTTGAATATACATCACTTTCAAAGTACAACACTTACAACACAGCGGAAATAACTATAACTATATGATCCTGAAGCCTCCTGCTCCAGCTCTTCAGTATATCTGTAAATCCTGACTACTTGACTGCCCGTACAAAATTGGGCACCCAAGAGTTTAGGGAAAACAACAAAATAAACTCCGGGTCAGTCATGGGACTGGCATGAGTAAAATAGTTTAAAATAGTTTGAACAAGTAAACGATATCTCATAAGACCACGCCGTATAACGGAACGGGTTTTTCCCTTATGAGAATCCAAATTATCTTTATATCAAAAACCTTTTGATATTATAATAATGTGTATCAACCACAATATAATAATCATCTAGCAGAAACGCTTTCATCTCACGTTCTACATATATAGTATACAATCAAAACCGCAAGCACGTATTGGGTAATGGATTTCCAACTATGACAAGGTATGGAACCACCTTTCGCTAGTGTACCTCTAGAAAGGAATACACTGGGTTCAACAAGAACATCTTGCAACCCGACCACACATGACCGACCACTCATTTCGCTTGAGCGTATCGAATGTATATCACCAACGGTTGGGATCAGCAACCGTTTCCCGAATGGGACAGCATCAACAGTAGATTTTTAGAAGTAAATGAAACTCTAGATCAGGTGATTATACACCCTACTTAGGTACGACCGACTTAGCCTTGCTGCCTGCCCGATTTCTGTCATTTACAAGTTGATGAGGCTAGAAGCTACGCTTTATCATCACACCAGATTCACTTCGAATGTCACATCGTCAAATCCATCAAATCTCCGATTGACGTCCTCAACCATACATTATGTGTTAGCTAAAAGATGTTTCCTTCTCCGCTTCCACTCTTGGTACGGTTGGAGAAATCAATATACGTGATCGTCTGGAAATACTCTGCTAGACATCCGTCCATACAAGTCATCCAGGAACAGGATTAACCGATGGTACTATTCTGTAAACAGGATAGCCCTTGCATAACTCCGTCTTCAATTTCCTTTGGCATATATGATTCGCAACGCTTATGCCAATATAGAGTGGTTCTATGGATAATAATCCAACCGGTCTCTCCATATTAACAACATTAAAATGGTCAAAACTTCGATAGTCTGTGATTTAACTATCGAATAAAAACAGGTGTGCAAACAACGATATTATTTCCAAATGGAAATTTATATCGATCAAACATCATTCAACATTTATCTCTTTATTTCATTAATTTACTTATCTCCTGTTTCCCTATACTCAATATTTCTTATTTTCTAAATTTGGAAAATATACGCTATTAACAATGGAAAACATTTCCATTTCTTGTTTTCTTTATTAGAAAACATTTATGGTTTCTTATTTGGAAAACATTTCCAAAGCCTCTTCATTGGACTTAGACAGATGTTTAAACAAACCATCGCGATGCCAACTCAAACCATTTCCTTTAATTACTAAATTCACTTAACCATCCTTTACTATCGAACATTAACCATTCCTTAGTTAAAAATGAAATCAATCAAGTTGGGGTAATACTACCTCTCAGACCTTGACTGAACAACGTTTCTAACCTTGAAATAGACAAAGTTCACCTTTTAATTCTTTAACAACTTCCATACGTAACTCTCTTTCAAATCTTTTCTATTCGATAATTCTTTCCTTCGATAAGGTATATTCGATAACTCTATTCAATTTATTCTATTCACTTAACTCTTTTGATTTAATTTTAGCTCTAATCGATTAAACTAACATCGATTAACTCCTTTTACTTTCTATTCGAATAAACTATATTCGATTAATTCCTTTTACTTTCTATTTAATAAACTATATTCGATTAACTCCTTTATTCTATTTGAATAAACTATATTCGATTAAATCCTTTATTCTATTCGAATAAACTATATTCGATTAACTCCTTTTAACTCGATTAAACTATTCATTTATAAAGACTTACTTTTGGTAACGGTTCTTCACTTTACAAATGATTTCCTTTTTAGTAACGTTTTCCTTTTTTATAACGTTTTCCTTTTTATAACATCCTACTCGGTTATAAACAAATTTCCTTTTTATAACTCTATTTATTTTCTAAATATTTCCTTTTTTTATTCCATTTGTAAAGGGTTTTACAAATACCTCCTTTTCTATTATTCTATTTGCAAATGGTTTGCAAATATTTCCTTTTCAAATCTATTCTTCGATTTTATAATTTCCCTTTTCTAAATATCTCCTATTTATAAATATTTCTTATTTATAAATATTCCATTTATAAATATTTCTTATTTATAAATATTCCATTAACAAATATTTTATTTTCAAATATCACTTTGAAAATATTCCCTTATCAACATTTCGGTATGTTATGGTATTCAACATATCAAATCACGATGATCAGTATCGTTCAGCCACATATAATTGACAACAGATTATATATCACACCATATATCACAATATATGAAGACAGTAAAATAAATGTTGAGGAATCCAGTTGGATTCCTCCAACCTGTTTCCCTGCATCACAAATGTTAAACAATATAGATAACATCACTTTCAGTTCCATATGATATATTCCGTTAAACAGAATCAAATATAGAAAATTCAACAAACTGACTAGCAGTTCAATCAAATAGTCAACACACAGTCAACCAGCCAAAATCTAACAGTTCTAAAAATAAAACATGAAATTATAAACTGTTCAGAGTTAGTGAGATTTACTCACATTGGCAGTTCATCATTAAAGAACGATAAATTGTTGTTTGATTTGAATCAAACAATTTAATTCGCTGTAAATTCAGACGAGCTCCATTCCACTCCCAGTCAGTTCCATTGGGTAGTGTCCGTCCATACAATCCTATCGGATCTTGTTTTGCTGAATTCTGACAATGGACGGATAAGTTATTGAGTTTACAAGTTATTCAGATTTTAAATATGAATTAACCTTAGACAAATAAAAACCGGGCCTCACCCTTATATCCACCGGCCCAACAAATCAAAACAAGCCTGCTAGTCCTTCTTCCCCATATACTTTAATTCCGTTCCTCCAGTAATTGCTCACGGAAAAAGAATGGCCATTGCCATTACTTTGTCTGCCTCCAACGTACTCATCTATTCACGAATACACAAATGAAGATCACCACTGGCTTCCTTATTGAAAACACTATCACCCCATATTCCCAAGATTGAACTCGCACCCACCCGGCTATCTCGATGTCGAGCTGCTCCTAGTAGCCCACGGTGACATCACCGATAAAAATCATCACCCAAATCCACCAAAATTCAAACGAGCATTTCCATATTCATCTCCTTCACAACCTCAACAACTCCACATACTTTTCCACCAACTCGCATCCATCCTAATGACCTCGACTGACGATGAACTAGCGCTACCCACAGAGAACCGCTGAACTCTTTTAGTACGGAAATCCTCAAATATTTGTTATCCGACTCCAAACCCAACGCTGAAACCAAATCCGAACTTCCCTTCGTCGATGGATCGCTATAGCTTGATAAAACCCATGCCCTAGCTTTTCGCTGCAACTGTCGGTTCCAGGAAAAATGGTCGAACTCGAAACAAAGGGTATAAAGATGAAGAGAATCCTCTGTTGTAACCGAATACATTTGTTTTGGTTTTTATAAGAATTCTTTTGATTTTTAAATGATCTTTGAAGATCGAACCTTTCTACTGAAAAAAGGAAAACAACGGCGCGATTTTTGGTTGTTGACTTCTGTTGAAATAGAATTAGGTTAGGACGCAAAGGTATGGTATTTATAGGGTGAAAATGGCATATTCTCGGTATATTCCTTCTTTGTTAATTCGTTATTTCCTTCTAAAATTCGTGTGGTCACACACGATACTCAAAAATCACGAAACTGGACATGTAGCTAGAGTTCGACATTACGGTCCCAACGAAACTGGTTTCGTCGAATTCCGACTCCGTATGCTCACATAGCGTATTTTTAACTGTAAAAATACTGACTGTTTTCGCTCTAAAATCCGTTCGACCGCACAGTGACTCTAAAAATCACGAAACTGGAAATCTAACAACTATTTGACATTGCGGATCCAACAAAATTAGTTTCATCGAATTCCGACTTCGTATGCTCACACAGCGTATTTTTAAAGCTTTGGATGACCCATTTAAATATATAAATATATTTAAATATAATTAAATTAAATATAATTAAATTTATATTATCGTCTATATGCACAGTGGGATACCATACAGCTCTACTGGGATTTATAACTTGATATTTCAAATCCCGATTAAATCGATATTCGATTTAAAATGAAATTCCTTTTTAAAATATAAATAATTCCTTTATAAATTATAAAGGAATTCCACAACGACTTTTCTAAAATCTGATTTGGACGTAAATCAAAATCTACACGACGAAATCCCGATTTTTCTCTTCCACTAGAAAGATATACTCCACCAGCTCCACACATTTCTTGTTTCACAGAAATCCGGCTTAAAACGAATCATGTACATTCAGTTGAAGTTCGAGTTGCCAAATTACGAACTGCAGCGCCATTTCGGGCTTGATTATTATTATATTATAAACTATACGTTCAACTGTCGATGATTGAATATATTCGTTATTCAAATTCAATTCCGAGCTGAATTAAATATCACAGATGATCTGGTTCACACCATATCGTCATTTCGGCCAATTCTGATTATTTCAGAATTAAATATATTATTTAATTTATTATTTTAATTAAATATTCATCATTATTTAATTCCATGACCATTTAATTCACTATATCACTATTTATATAATTAAATAAATTAATTATAATACCTCTGCCAATGCGGGTCATTACAATCTTTCCCACTTAAAATAATTTCGTCCTCGAAATTGTTAAAAGGTAGAGGACGACCCTATCGACTGGTTAGAACATATTTGTTCAATTCTTAACTTCAGTTTCAACTGAACCAATTTAATTTCAATTAAATTATTAATTAATTCTTATCAATGAAAATTTTCAAAAATCCTGAAAATTTTCTAACGCCTTAACTCTTCGAAAATTTTCGCCAGCACCTCCTTTGTACTAGTCAAAAGGTCAAACTCCAACTCGCCTCTCTGGGCCATCTCCAACCCAAAAGAAAATCAAACAGCCAAGCGGCTTGCCAATTCGACTCATAAATCTTATATCCAACAGAAATATAAACTTGTACCTTTTGTCGGCATATCATTTTATCCTTTCCACCTGTTATCAATTAAGCAGATACAAGGGTCATCCCAATCAAATTCCAATCTGCTTTTATCCACAACACAACCATTCGCTTATATCCGAGCCAAATATCATTTCAACTCGAGTTTCTTCTCGATTCCCAACTCTTACCTTGATTATCACATTACACTTCAAATTTGAATCTTACAATCCAATTTGTCTTGATATCACTCTAATTCAATCTCAGTTACCACTTTTCTGGCTTTACTTTAATTCAAATTTTCTTTAACAAATTTCTGTTAAATTTGTTTTTTTTTAATTCAAACAGTCCTTCCCTGGGAGTTTTCAAACAGTTTACTCTTTTCAAAAATCAAATTTTCCTTTTGAACATGTTACTGAGCCCTTAATTAATATTCCATTAGTTAAATCACTTCTCTATTTCTTTATCAATATTTTTAACCAAATATTTTCAATAACCATATTGGCCTTTTATGTTATTTGGAAAACATTTCCGCATATCGCCTTCCTTTTTTTCTAAACTTTAGAAAATATATGCTATTTATAATTGGAAATTATTCCAATTACTTATCTCTTTTCCGATCTCGTTTATTTATATACTTAGGAAATATTCCTTATTATATTTCCAAGCTTACACTTATTTGGGTTAAAACGGATGTTGTGTAAAACATCGTTACGACAACCCAAATACTATATTCAACTAACTCTTATTCAACATTGATCTTCGAGCCTGAAATCTTACTATTTATTTGTTAATAATGAAATCAATCAAGTTGGGGTATAACTACCTCTCAGACCTTGGCTGAATAACATTTATATCGTCAAAACAGATATGACTACTTACTCGAATAATCAATACCATACAACTACTTATTCACTTTTGAACACGTATACACTTCCTCTTTCTATTCTTACTATATTTTATTCTTAGTCTTCCTTTTTGATTTTACTATTCTATTTCTAAGTTCGTTTCCTTATCGACTTCTATATATATATATATCGATACGTTGATTTCTAATTATCAAATTATCTTAAAAATATTCTAACTCCTTAAATTCCCGGAAAAATTCGCCATAACCTCCTTTGTACCAGGAGCATCGGGATATTTCAAATAGCCTCCCATGGCCCTCACCAATCCAAAAGAAAAAGAAAAAGCCAAGCGGCTCGATACGGCGCATAAATTCTCATATGTGAATTAAATACATACCTTTTCGTCGAGCATTCTATTTATATACCTTCATACCTTATCCATACCTATCTCATGTATATTTATACCTGCCCAATCTATTTTAACTATACCTGATCGTTTTAACTCAATTCGTTAATTAATTTGTTAATTTACTCTTTAGTCTATTTCACTTTTATATTTGAACATGACATGTTCAAATATATTTTAACTTGCTTATTAACTAATTTGTATCCAAATTTCATATTTAAGTTCTATATTCGATTTCGAATATCCATTTACAAATCCAATTCACCTTTCAAAGTTCAACTTCAAATTCAAAACTCGATTAACTAATTCCTCTTCGACTTAGTTAATTCTATTCAATTTCTATTTAAATTCTATATCACTTCTATTATTCAAATCTATATATCAAATTCTATTCAAATTCTATAGTTTAAATTCCATTTGAATTCTATATTCAAATTCTATTCAAATTTTATATCACTTCCATTGAATTTCATATATTCAAACTCCCTTTGAATTTCTATATTCAATTTCTATTTCAAACTTTCTTTATTCATTCTTTATTATAAATCCCATTTTGAAATTCAACACAACTTGTCTTTCCCAAAACAAATTCAAAACAGTATCTCTGGTAGTAATTCGTCACTTACAACTCGAAAATGAATACCGATGATGCAGCTGTCATCATCAGAATCTATTTTCCAGCGATCGAAGTGAGTTCAATACTATAAAACCATTTCTAAACATTTCCACTTTGAAATTCATTTCAAAATATAATTCACACTGCTTGTAAAACAATTTAAAATCTCCCAGGATCTTAAATTTTCCTTACTTTTAATCCAAATCCATTTACAAACACTTATCCAATTTTCCAGAATTTAAATTTAATTTCTGGTTTAAAATTTCAGATTCAACTCATCTGATTTCACGTATTTTACTTATATGAATTCTGAATGGTTATTTACATAACCATTCAATTTATAATCTTACTCGATTATAATAACAACCAATATATCTAATATATTAAAATTTTGATATATATATCTTCTCTAAATCAAGATATACCTTGGGTAAACTTATTTTAATTTACGCTCTTTTCAAAACATATCGTGTCGACCCATCGTATTCGAGTGTTTAGTAACTCCTATCGATACAGTGGATCAAACTGATCGACCAGAACCCATAAACAACTCAACCAATAAATCCCCAAAATATAAAACGATTTTAAAATCAATAACAAATACGTCCACTCGTATATATACACTCAATCTCAGTCTAGGGTATTACTAACCCTATCTCTACCGAGTCACGCCACAGAGCCAAGGTAATTCACTTAACTTAAGCTCTGATACCAACTGTAATGACCCAAGATTTTGTCGACTTTGGTTATCGCCCTAAACTCAATGATGACTAACCAAACATCGAAAAAATACCAGTCATTAGTGAAAGAAATTAGAGGGTGAGGATAGATAAGATAGAAACTTAGAATAGAAGAAGAAGAAGAATACAACATCAGAGTAACACGAATCTCACAGCGGAACGAATAACATATAATATATGTAACATAACTTTGAAATATACATTTGTATTTGAATATACATCACTGACAAAGTACAACACTTACAACACAGCAGAAATAACTATAACTATATGATCCTGAAGCCTCCTGCTCCAGCTCTTCCAGTATATCTGTAAATCCTGACTACTTGACTGCCCGTACAAAATTGGGCACCCAAGAGTTTAGGGAAAACAACAAAATAAACTCCGGGTCAGTCATGGGACTGGTATGAGTAAAACATTTTAAAATAGTTTGAACAAGTAAACAATATCTCATAGGACCACGCCGTATAATGGAACGGGTTTTTCCCTTGTGAGAATCCAAATTATCTTTATATCAAAAACCTTTTGATATTATAATAATGTCTATCAACCACAATATAATAATCATCTAGCAGAAATGCTTTCATCTCACGTTCTACATATATAGTATACAATCAAAACCGCAAGCACGTATTGGGTAATGGATTTCCAACCATGACAAGATATGAACCACCTTTCGCTAGTGTACCTCTAGAAAGGAATACACTGGGTTCAACAAGAACATCTTGCAACCCGGCCACACATGACCGACCACTCATTTCGCTTGAGCGTATCGAATGTATATCACCAACGGTTGGGATCAGCAACCGTTTCCCGAATGGGACAGCATCAACAATAGATTTTTAGAGGTAAATGAAACTCTAGATCAGGTGATTATACACCCTACTTCGGTGCGACCGACTTAGCCATGCTGCCTGCTCGATTTCTGTCATTTACCGGTTGATGAGGCTAGAAGCTACGCTTTATCATCACACCAGATTCACTTCGAATGTCACATCGTCAAATCCATCAAATCACCGATTGACGTCCTCAACCATACATTATGTGTTAGCTAAAAGAAGTTTCCTTCTCCGCTTCCACTCTTGGTACGGTTGGAGAAATCAATATATGTGATCGTCTGGAAATACTTCGTCAGACATCCGTCCATACAAGTCATCTAGGAACAGGATGAACCGAAGGCACTATTCTGTAAACAGGATAGCCCTTGCATAACTCCATCTTCAATTTCCTTTGGCATATATGATTCGCAACGCTTATGCCAATACAGAGTGGTTCTTTGGATAATAATCCAACCGATCTTTCCATATTAACAACGTTAAAATGGTCAAAACTTCGATAGTCTGTGATTTAACTATCGAAGAAAACCAGGTGTGCAAACAATGATATTATTTCCAAATGGAAATTTATATCGATCAAACATCATTCAACATTTATCTCTTTATTTCATTAATTTACTTATCTCCTGCTTCCCTATATTCAATATTTCTTATTTTCTAAATTTGGAAAATATACGTTATTAACAATGGAAAACATATCCATTTCTTGTTTTCTTTATTAGAAAACATTTCTGGTTTCTTATTTAGAAAACATTTCCAAAGCCTCTTCATTGGACTTAGACAGATGTTTAAACAAACCATCGCGATGCTAACTCAAACCATTTCCTTTAATTACTAAATTCACTTAACCATCCTTTACTATCGAACATTAACCATTCCTTAGTTAAAAATGAAGTCAATCAAGTTGGGGTAATACTACCTCTCAGACCTTGACTGAACAACGTTTCTAACCTTGAAATAGACAAAGTTCACCTTTTAATTATTTAACAACTTCCTTACGTAACTCTCTTTCAAATCTTTTCTATTCGATAATTCTTTCCTTCGATAAGGTATATTCGATAACTCTATTCAATTTATTCTATTCACTTAACTCTTTTGATTTAACTTTAACTCTAATCGATTAAACTAACATCGATTAACTCCTTTTACTTTCTATTCGAATAAACTATATTCGATTAATTCCTTTTACTTTCTATTTAACAAACTATATTCGATTAAATCCTTTATTCTATTCGAATAAACTATATTCGATTAACTCCTTTATTCTATTTGAATAAACTATATTCGATTAACTCCTTTTAACTCGATTAAACTATTCATTTATAAAGATTTACTTTTAGTAGCGGTTCTTCACTTTACAAATGATTTCCTTTTTAGTAACGTTTTCCTTTTTTATAACGTTTTCCTTTTTATAACATCCTATTTGGTTATAAACAAATTTCCTTTTTATAACTCTATTTATTTTCTAAATATTTCCTTTTTTTATTCCATTTGTAAAGGGTTTTTCAAATACCTCCTTTTCTATTGTTCTATTTGCAAATGGTTTGCAAATATTTCCTTTTCAAATCTATTCTTCGATTTTATAATTTCCCTTTTCTAAATATCTCCTATTAATAAATATTCCAATTTACAAATATTTCTTATTTATAAATATTCCATTTATAAATATTCCATTTATAAATATTTCTTATTTATAAATATTCCATTTATAAATATTTTATTTTCAAATATCACTTTGAAAATATTCCCTTATCAACATTTCGGTATGTTATAGTATTCAACATATCAAATCACGATGATCAGTATCGTTCAGCCACATATAATTGACAACAGATTATATATCACATCATATATCACAATATATGAAAACAGTAAAATAAATGTTGAGGAATCCAGTTGGATTCCTCCAACCTGTTTCCCTGCATCACAGATGTTAAACAATATAGATAACATCACTTTCAGTTCCATATGATATATTCTGTTAAACAGAATCAAATATAGAAAATTCAACTAACTGACTAGCAGTTCAATCAAATAGTCAACACATAGTCAATCAGCCAATATCTAATAGTTCTAAAAATACAACATGAAATTATAAACTGTTCAGAGTTAGTGAGATTTACTCACATTGGCAGTTCATCGTTAAAGAACGATAAACTGTTGTTTGATTTGAATCAAACAATTTAATTCGCCGTAAATTCAGACGAGCTCCATTCCACTCCCAGTCAGTTCCATTGGGTAGTGTCCGTCCATAAAATCCTATCGGATCTTGTTTTGCTGAATTCTGACAATGGACGGATAAGTTATTGAGTTTACAAGTTATTCGGATTTTAAATATGAATTAACCTCAGACAAATAAAAACCGGGCCTCACCCTTATATCCTTCGGCCCAACAAATCAAAACAAGCCTGCTAGTCCTTCTTCCCCGTATACTTTAATTCCGTTCCTCCAGTAATTGCTCATGGAAAAAGAATGGCCATTGCCATTACTCTGTCTGCCTCCAACGAGCTCATCTATTAACGAATACACAAATGAAGATCACCACTGGCTTCCTTATTGAAAACACTATCACCCCATATTCCCAAGATCGAACTCGCACCCACCCGGCTGTCTCGATGTCGAGCTGCTCCCAGTAGCCCACGGTGACATCACCGATAAAAATCATCACCCAAATCCACTAAAATTCAAACGAGCATTTCCATATTCATCTCCTTCACAACCTCAACAACTCCACATACTTTTCCACCAACTCGCATCCATCCCAATGACCTCGACTGACGATGAACTGGGGCTACCCACAGAGAACCACCAAACTCTTTTAGTGCGGAAATCCTCAAATGTTTGCTGTCCGACTCCAAACCCAACGCTGAAACCAAATCCGAACTTCCCTTCGTCGATGGATCGCCATAGCTCGATAAAACCCATGCCCTTGCTTTTCGCTGCAACTGTCGGTTCCAGGAAAAATGGCCGAACTTGAAACAAAGGGTATAGAGATGAAGAGCATCCTCTGTTGTAACCGAATACATTTGTTTTGGTTTTTATGAGAATTCTTTTGATTTTTAAATGATCTTTGAAGATCGAACCTTTCTACAGAAAAAAGGAAAACAACGGCACGATTTTTGTTTGTTGACTTCTGTTGAAATAGAATTAGGTTAGGATGCAAAGGTATGGTATTTAAAGGGTGAAAATGGCATATTCTCGGTACATTCCTTCTTTGTTAATTCATTATTTCCTTCTAAAATTCGTGTTGTCACACACGATACTCAAAAATCACGAAACTGGACATGTAGCTAGAGTTCGACATTACGGTCCCAACGAAACTGGTTTCGTCGAATTCCGACTCCGTATGCTCACACAGCGTATTTTTAATTGTAAAAATACTGACTGTTTTCGCTCTAAAAATCCGTACGACCACACAGTGACTCTAAAAATCACGAAACTGGAAATCTAACAACTATTTGACATTGCGGATCCAACAAAATTAGTTTCATCGAATTCCGACTTCGTATGCTCACACAGCGTATTTTTAAAGCTTTGGATGACCCATTTAAATATATTTATATATTTAAATATAATTAAATTAAATATAAATAAATTTATATTATCGTCTATATGCATAGTGGAATACCATACAACTCTAGTGGGATTTATAACTTGATAGTTTAAATCCCGATCAAATCGATATTCGATTTAAAATGAAATTCATTTTTAAAATATAAATAATTCCTTTATAAATTATAAAGGAATTCCACAGCGACTTTTCTAAAATTTGATTTGGATGTAAATCAAAATCTACACAACGAAATCCCGATTGTTCTCTTCCACCAGAAAGATATACTCCACCAGCTCCACACGTTTCTTGTTTCATATAAATCCGGCTTAAAACGAATCACGTACATTCAATTGAAGTTCGAATCGCCAAATTACGAACTGCAGCGCCATTTCGGGCTCGATTTTAATTTTATTATAAACTATACGTTCAACTGTCGACGATTGAATATATTCGTTATTCAAATTCAATTCCAAGCTGAATTATATATCACAGATGATCCGGTTCACACCATATCGTCATTTCGGCCAATTCTGATTATTTCAGAATTAAATATATTATTTAATTTATTATTTTAATTAAATATTCATCATTATTTATTTCCACGACCGTTTAATTCACTATATCACTATTTATATAATTAAATAAATTAATTATAATACCTCTGCCAATGCGGGTCATTACAACATGGGTTTTGGATTTCTTGGTTTTCTCTTGTAATAAGATATGGGGAGATCGTCGGACTATAATATGATCCGATATGATCGTTGATTTCTTTAAAATTCTGGGTTTCTGATTTTCCCTTAATATGATCTAGGGTGATCATGGATTTCGATTAATACGATTCAGAGCAATTGTGGTTTAATGGATTTCTGTGACCATTACGATCTGGCATGATCGTGGATTTCTGGTCCTCGAATATTGGATTTCTACGAATTTCTGAATGATTCAAAACGCGTCTTCCACAGAAAGACATGTTTTGGAGGGCAAAGTGTTGACCCACCTTTTAGCAAGGCAGTCACATTAAGGATTTTTGGCAATCGAAGTGTTCAGGATTTGGACATAGGCTCGGGAGACCCGGGCATACTTGGTTGAAGTATAATAATACTTGAACTCATAGATTTCATACACTTCGGTACCAGCTCGATGAGGTCGGCTCGGCATGTCACCTCATCATCACATTTCAATTCGAATAATTCTAGTTTGATGCTTTTAGATCAGCAAGCCCGGATCATTGAAGCCCGATTCGACTATGTCGAACCAGGGTATCCCGATCCAAATAAAGATATTTCCTGAAGCCTTTTTCTACTGCTTGGACCTCTTTCCCCATTATCCTATTTCTTCGGATCAAAGGACAAGTACCCTACTCGAGCTAATATAGTGTCCTGCACCTCCTAAAGACACATTCCAGGGCCTCCTACCGAACTGGATCTAGAGCCACGTGTCCATGTCGAACCGAGCACATGGCTTACCAATATATACACCATTCTTAGACAGAAACAAGGCTCAAACTCTTTAACAACTAACGAACCGAGCAAGGACATTGCTTGAGAGGAAATTACACTTCTTCTCAACTTTTCTTGCATTAAAAATAAATGTACTGTAATCTACAATATAAATAAAGTTTGATTGCACTAAGTAGACATAGGACTGATTGATGAACCAATATATAAACTTTGTATGTCTCCTTTATTTTATTGCATCCAATGATTATCTATGATTTGTGAATTTGAATGTTGGAAGTTGGAGGACCACTTTTTGACGTCAACAATAATTTAATTTTATTTTATAATCAATTATTTCCAATTTCATGTTTAAGTTAAAAAGAATCATGTAAATACATATATAAAATACATCTAACTAAAGTTTGAATTTTGATGATTAATGAATTTCTCAAAAATTTGATTCTATCTACAAAATATTTTTTCCATTTTAATGACATAAGATTTAATTAAATTTAATTGATATTTCTTTGATTTTCTTTAGTTCGTGGTTCTAATTTAAGTTGTTTAACAATTAATTTTGTTGACACGCTTTCTGGTCGAAGCTATCACACGTTAATAGTATCGTCAGAAAACACAAAGCAATTTGGTTGAAGTTGCGACATAAACGTAAAAATGTCCTGGAAGCCCTTCGGATGGCCTCTTTTTGGCCCGAAAGCGCGGATTACGGTTCTTTGCACCGTAACTTTTGTAGCCCTCTGAGTTAGCTTCAGGTAAAAGTTTCGTTTGACCCAAACAACGTTACGGTTTGAAAATTACCCCTATTTTCATGAACCCGCATCAATCACTCGAAACTGCTTGTGTAACTCAACACGACAAGCTTAAGATTTGGAAAACGTATCCCAGGAATTTCACATCCCCTGGGATGTGAAATCGTGTACTTCGCATCCCTCACGGGATGCGAAACACGCGTTTTGCAACCCCGAGGATACAAAATTGCGTCCATTTGGAGATGCGATTTCGTATCCCTCCGTAGATGCGATCTCGCATCTCTTAGGGGATATGAAATCCATAACTCCATATCACACCCAGAAGTTTGACTCCCTCACACTTCGCACCGCATCCTTCACCTCGCCTCACTCCAGAATTTCGGATCCCTCCATGCTCCGCCTCATTTTACTTTGACTCCCTCTCCTCAACTCACCACACCGGGCTCCGCATCCCCCGAGACAGGCTCATCCCCTTGAACATCCGCATCATATCCCCAAGGGATGCAAAATTCGCATCCCTCAGAGTGATATGAAATTTCAGCCGCGCATCAAAGGGATGCGATTTTCAGGGTGTTGCCTTTTCCGGGATGCGAAAATTGCTGTGGTGGCCCCCAAAACTCACCTACCCATACTTAACCCACTACCTATAAATACCCGTAAGCTTGGCACTTAAAGGGGCTAGAATTTCTTGGCTATTTGGACCTCTTGAAGCTCTCAAGCACCATTAATAGCTTCCATCTTCTTCTCCATAACTATTGGACATTGCATGGACCACTAAAACATTGCACAAGCGTTTTCCATCAACTTTTGGACATTTACAAGGACTTTTACATTGCTTTTGGACTATTTTGGACATTTTTGGATTTCTTGCACATTGAAGCTACCTTTGGGACATCGTTGACCAAGACAACACAGTTTTCAATCATCAAAGAAGAAGAAGGGCATTTTAGAAGTATAGAATTAACATATATTTTGCTATTCTACTGTAACGCTTTGTACTCAAATATTGTCCAAGCTTGTACAATTTTGTGCAACAACAACAACAAAACCATATATCCCAAACTAGTTGGGGTTGGCTAGATATGGAACCCAAAATTAAAATAAAATAAAATTAATAATGATGATAATAACATATATAAAAAGAGTTTAAAATAGGCAAATAGATAAAAAGTCGTCCGATAAAGGTTTTTTTAAATAATAATAATAACTAAAAAGGTTGAATAACAATGAAATAAAATCTAAAATAGTAATAAAAAGTAAAAAGGTTCAATAAATGTGAAATAAAGTCTAAAATAATTAAAAAAAACCCTAAGGTTTTGGTAAATGGATTGCCAACTTCCATGCACTCCTATCAACTTCCAGCTCTTCAGATAAACTCCAGTTACTTAAATCTCTCTTTATTATCTCTGCCAATGTCATTTTAGTTCGACCTCTAACTCTCTTTGGGCCTTTGGCACGGCCTATAATTCCAACGCGTATAGGTGCATCGTATGGTCTGCCAAACCATTTCAAGCGGTATTGGACTAACTTCTCTTCAATAGATGCAACTCCAAGTTTTTCCCGAATATCCTCATTTCTAATCCGATCTCATCTAGTATGCCCACAACTCCAATGCAACATCCGCGTCTCTGCTACACTTATCTTCTGGACGTGTTGCCACTTAGTAGGCTAACATTCTGCACCATATAACATCACAGGCATGATTGCTGTCCTATAGAACTTTCCTTTAAGCTTCTGAGGAATCTTCCGATCACAGAGAATGCCAGATGCTAGTCGCCATTTCACCTATCCTGTTTGAATTCTAAAACTAACATCCTTATCAATTTCTCCATCAAACTGCAACATAGATCCTAAGTATCGAAACAATTCCTTCTTGGGTACTACTCTACCGGTCAAGGTAACATCTCCGTCATCTGACCTGACACTGCTAAACTCACACTTCATATACTCTGTTTTAGTTCTTCTAAGCCTAAAACCCTTTTATTCCAATGTCTCCCTCCATAACTCCAGTTGTCGATTAACCCCTATTCTACTTTAATCAATCAGCACAACATCATCGGCAAAGAGCATACACCAAGGAATCTCCCTTTGTATATCTTTTGTGATTTCATCCATCACTAATGCCAAAATATAGGGGCTCAAAGCCGAACCTTGATGTAACCAACAATAATATGATGAATGATTATTATAAAGTGGATGTAGGCATTAGTGCCGAACCACTATAAAAAGTCGTGTTCTCACTGCACTTACATCACTTTGGATTACTGTGTTTCTACGACACTTACACTTCGAGGGTTGGCGTGCATTGAATCGACGACAATTCCCCACGTTAACACTTTGGCATGCTATGTAGGGGACGCACAGCTTCAGCTTCAGTCTCAGTTCTCGACTTCGGTTTTCAACTTTAGTTCCCGACCTCAGCTCTAGATTTTGTATTCGGATTTTGGAATTTAACTTCAACTTTTTTTTGGAAACGAACTTCACTCGCTTCCTACCATGGTTCAAAGAAAACAGATAGTTCCCTCTGAAGGAGCAGGTGTAGAGGAGGAGCAAGAACTCTTCTCGACCGGAAACCCATCTAAATTTGTCACCCGAGACGACGTTGACGGAGTCGTCAAAGTTCTGACTAAAGATCTTACTTCTCACTTAGAGCAACATGAAGAACATTTCCGTCGCCAAGAGGCCATCATGGCCACTCTTCTTGCCCTACTCAAAGGATATACGAGGCATTCGAGCAAAGGAAATCTTGTTAGAACAAGTGCTTGTGTTCTACAAGGCTTAGCTCGGGCCTTGGGGACGATTCCCAAAGAACAACCCCTTGTCGACACCAATCCACATGCAACCACAGGATCAGCTAGGCTCGGAGGCAACACCCCCAAACTTTTTAAGGCTCAACTCAGGTTGTAGCTAATTAGAACTCAGGACCAGGCATCAGAAATGTAGCTCAAGTGACAGTGTGCATAACTTTGGACATAGGAACCCCCGTTGTTCCTAATCTTGAATTTATGCACATCGAGGTGCCTCAGGTCAGGATTGAGCCGGATATTTTTCTTGGCGCTCGACCTTTTGCTAACGTTTTACTTGGTGTTGGGGGCACGGACCCTCAATTTACATAACTTGAATCAGTTTCTTGGCATGGGCTGTGAAAGTCAGGTAACTGATGTCATTCGATGCTACGCCCGTTGTGAGGCACCTCACGCCAACTTGGACTGCATTACTTGTAGCCTCTTCACTCTAGACATCAGGAATTCCCAGAGCCCACTGGACTTGAAGCTACCGGTGTTAGAACCTTTCGATGGTAGGAAAGACCCTATTGTTCATCTCATATGCTACATGCACCATGAAGGTGCATTGAATCTCAGAAGGTGTCATGGCCAAGTGCTTCCCTAATTATATCGCTGACATTGCTACTCTATGGTTCAGACAGTTAGAATCAGAATCTATCAATTGCTGGAGCGTCTTGGTTGGGAGGTTCATTGAGAAATTCAAATTTCACATCGTTCAACCAAGGAATGTCATGAATTTGATGTCTGTCAAGTAGAGAACAAAAGAGACTTTGTGCAAGTTTCTTGAGTAATTTAATGCAGCGGTGGCCTCTGTTCACAGGACAAATTCGTCCATGGTCTTAATGGCCGCCGTCTCCGGCATTCTTGACAAGACAGTCTTCAAGGTCTCAAAGCGACGGGACCCGCCAAGGGACCTCGCGGAGTTCTACTTCAAGGATGAAAGATTTCTCAGGGAGGAGGAATCCCACGATGAAAAGCCTATGCATCGGACCAACTGTACAGCGGGCACAGGGCCATCCACGCTCAATAAAGGCAAGGGTAAGTCTCGGGACAACCAAAACTTACGACCTCGCTTCGAGCCAAAGTTCCCAGCCTACACCGATCTCACTCATAGCCCGGAAATGATTTACTTCAACACACAAGAAACTGCACCTTTCCCGAAGCCACCTAGGAGAAACCCGACTCCGCAGCAGGCAAGCTCTGAAAAGTACTGCTTATTCCATGAACTGCCAGGTCATGACACCGACCATTGCTGGTAGTTGTACGATCATGTTGAAGCCCACACCAGGTGTGGCGATCTATGATAATACGTCCTGAACCCGACAACAGCTGCACCACCTACTGTACCCAATGCAACATCTCAGGATAGGGGAAGAAATAGTCGTCCCCAGGGCTTGTTCATCGACTAACCAAGCTGTACAGATCTTCTTCGGCTTTCTCGGACCTCGGTCCAACACTTTTACTGTTTTTGTTGTTAGTTACTTCTCGCCCATTTTTTTCCTTTTCCATGTAATCAAAGCGGAAACGTCGGCCCATACACATGGAACCGGCTTGTGGTCTCTAGTCGTGTTCCGGGTTGGACCAATGACCGTTGTACTCATGAGGAATTAATAAAATGCTACTTTTGGGCTCTGGCTCCACACTGGATCCGTCCAATATAAACATAGGGATCCACACTGGATCCGTCCAGTATAAACATAGGGCTCTGTCTTCACACTGGATCCATCTAGCATAAACTTAGGGCTCCAGCTCCACACTGGATCCATCCAATATAAGCATAGTGTTCCGGGTCCACATTGGATCTGTCCAGTATAAACATTTGGCTCTGGCTCCACACTGGATCCGTCCAGTATAAAATAAGACTCAGTCCCCCCTGCATTGGATCCGTCTAGTATAAATATATGACTCTGGTCTCCCCCTCCCTGATCAGTCGGGTATAGAATTTGTACTCCGGTTTTCAACCTTCGAACTCTGGTCCTCGACTTCTCCCAAGGGTTGGACCAGTCAGATGTTAATATTCCCTGAATAAGTTTGCCGAACATAAGAACTACCTGACTTGGTGCTCCAAGCATGGGAATTCCTTATTGCAACCCTCTTATCAGAAGAATCTTAACAACCTGGCTCTTCATACGCATAACATTACATAACTTGGTTCACCAAGTGCAAAACCCTTTTTTCAGGTACATACTTGCTCCGGCAAGGCTCAACAAGCCCATGGCTTCTTATTTTCTGGATCTCAAGAATCCCGGACTTGGCAGTTCATTCTAAATAAGATCTCAATGATCGTTGGATTTCTATTCTATTACAATCTCAACAATTGTCAGACTTCTACTATTATGATCTGAGTGATCGTTGGTTTTCTATTCTATTACGATCTCAATGATCGTCAGGTTCCATTGGATTTCAAACTTTTTGGTTTCTAGGTTCATATATAATACGATCCGGCGCGATCGTGGCTATTCAATTTTCCAAATATAGGAGTTCACTTTGGACTTCTCCTAGCTTTTGTTTTCTGGATTTCTGGTCTTCTCGCAAAACGCATCTTCCTCCTATCAATCAAAAAAGATTTTGGGGGGCAAATGTCTGCACGCTTTTTGGTCGAAGCTATCACACGTCAATAACATTGTCTAAAAATACAAAGCGATTTGGTCGAAGTCATGATGCAAACATAAAATGGGACAAAACCCCTTCAGATGGCCTCTTTCAAGCCCAAAAATATAGATTATGGTGCTTCACACCCTAACTCTTGTAGCCCTCTTAGTTAGCTATAGTTACAAGTTTCGTTTGGCCCAAATGGCCTTACAATTTAAAAATTATGCCTAATTTCGTGAACTTGCGTCGATCACTCAAAACTGCTCGCACAACTCAATATAACAAGCTTAAAATTTGGAAAACGCACCACATGAATTTTTCATCCCCTGGGATGCGAAATCACGTACTTTACATCCCTCACGGAATGCAAGGCACGCGTTTCACATCCCCAAGGATACGAAATCGCGTCCCTTTGAGGATGCATTTCGTATCCCTTAGGGAATACAAAATCGCATCCCTCAGGGGATACGAAACCACATCCCTCCGAGGATGAGACCTCGTATTCCTATGGAGATATGAAATCCATAATTCCACATCACACTCGGAAGTTTGACTCACTCACACTTCGCACTGCATCATTCACCTCGCCTCACTCCAGAATTTTGAATCCCGCCTTGCTCCACCTCATTTTACTTCGACCCGCTCTCCTCAAATCACCGCACCTGGCTCCGCATTCCCCGAGACAGGCGCATCCCCCTGAAAAGCGCATCGTATCCCCAAGGGATGCAAATTTCGCATTCCTCGGGATGTGAAATTCGTATCCCTTGGGATGCAAAATTCGCATCCCTCAGAGGGATACAAACTTTTTGATCGTGCATCAAAGGGATGTGATTTTTAGGGCGTGGCCTCTTCTGGGATGCGAAAATTGTTGTGATCATCCCCAAAACTCACCTACTCCTACCTAACCCACTACCTATAAATACCCCCAAGCTTGACACTTAAAAGGTTTGGAATTTCTTGGCTACTTAAACTTGTTGAAGCTCTCATACACCATTAACAAATTCCATCTTCTTCTCCATGGCAATTGGACATAGCATGGACCACTAAAACGTTGCACAAATGTTTTCCATCAACTTTTGGACATTTACAAGGAGTTTTACACTGCTTTTCGACTATTTTGGACATTTTCGGATTTCTTGCACATTGAAGCTACCTTTTGGACGTTAATGACCAAGCCAACATAGTTTTCACCCAACGAAGAAGAAGAAGGGCATTTTAGTCAATGTTAAAACCAAAATTTGCACTGGACAAATATAAAGAAGCAGAAGCACCAATACCAGGAGAGCAAAAGGTTTCAGGCAGTGATATAGGAACCACGCAGAAAAAAGAGCACTGAAGGAGGCTAAGGCAATACCGAAAGCCGACGCCAGCAGCAAAGAAGTTCTAGTTACAGCCAAACATCAGCACCTAGTATTGTTATGGAAGAAATACCAAGATTACAACAACATTAAAGAAGAGGACTAAGAGATCCCAGGCCGATACCAAAGCACAAGGGTATCGGTCTGACAACGACAACAGAAGATTTGAAGCAATAGTAATAATGTCAAGGCAGTAAGGGAGCAAGGGACAAAGTATGGTGTCAGCACCAGCATAAACTGAACTACTAGCCTGGTGACCACACTGAAACCAAGAAAACAAGCATGAAGTTGATACCAAGATACAAAGAGCTCATAAGTGAACAACCATGTTAGGGAAAGCGGAATGGATTGTTTAAGAAAAACTAACACTAGAGGGGGTGAATAGCGTTTTCAAGGAATTTAAGAAAAATAAAACTTATATGATCTACTATATGAATCACACACCACAGAGATGATCATAAACACAGAATCAAACACAAATAAAGAAATAAACAGAAATAAAACGCAGAAAAGGAAAGAACACAGCAGATTTTATACTGATTTGGATTACTCCTACGTGCAGTCCCACGCAATGCTGGACTGCATAGAGTTTTATTACTATATCAATATCCAAGTACAGTCTCCTTGATTTCACGGCTACAAGGTAACCACCGACCCCAAACATCCTTGATCAAGTATATTTCCCTTGATTTCCCCGGCTACAAGATTACCCCCGTTTCCTTTCCTTGATTTCAAGGTTACAAGGAATACACCTTTTCCTAAACACTTCCCAATACGATTACAACAGCCCTATAACTCTTCAATAGCGCTTGGATTCAGAGAGTAATGAGTAGAGAATGAGAAGAGAAGAAGTTTTATATAAATAGAATTGAAATCGGTAGAATATAAGTGCAGAAGTAATAGAAATATGAAACATTAATGGTGTAAAGAAAGAGGATGAAGATGGAGAAGAAGAATGAATAAAAAATTCGAAATCAACCCCTATTTATAAGATTTAAAAGGTTGCAACGCTTCTGGAACGTTACAAATGGTGAAAAGACACTTCCTTCCAATTTTGAAAATATGACGGTTATATGTCGACATACCCAAGTATGTATGTCGACATATCTATTATATTTTTTTATTTTTAAATCATTTTTTAAGTATTTAAACCAATATATATGTATTCTGGAAATTCCTGAAACAAAACTAGTTGTTTAAACATTATTTTTCAAGTATAAAAACATAAGAAAATACTATTTAAATATATGATTTAAAGCTTAATGTATATGTGATATAAAAATAATATATAATATAATTATGAATATATATGTATATATATAGGAATTTATTAAGAAATATTTATAAACTATATAAACACAAGGTTATACGAAGAAGAAAATATAAACTTAGTAAAATATTTAATAAAACTATAAAAATAAGAATACTTATAAATTAGGAAATATATCTAGAATCGTAAGTTTGAAACACTTTAGTCAAAACTTAATAGTATAAATAAATATTCTAATGTGTAAAATCATATGCATATTTATAAAGTTATAAAGTTTAAAACTATAAAACTACATAGACTTATATATATATATATATAAACTTTGAACTTATATGTTTGAAATCATAAGTAAAATAATTTGAAATTAGAATTTGAAAATTGAAAATCAGAATTTAGAAATCTGAAAATTTGAAAAAGGGAATTTGAAATTTGAAAAATAAAACTTGAACTTGGAGTGCTATTCAGAGTCTTACATATAAACTTGACTCTATTACTATATTTTTCTTGAACTCTTGATGATATTGATAACTCATGAGTCATGAATCTATCTTGAATTCTGAATCTCTTGAAACTCTAAAACTATGCAGTCTTCAGTATTTTAGTCCTGTATACAAATCCTGCATATATGTCTATATATTCTAAATAGAGACGTTAGTGTATATATATTTTATAAATGATAATCGAGACAAGGTTGTTGTCATCAAAACTCCATTCTCCAATAATATCCCCTTTTTTTATGATGACAACCTTGGTTTATAAAATATTCATACATGATAATCTGATTCTTCGATTACTCCACCTTTCACCATGAATTCCTTCTAACTCCCCCTTAAACAATAATTTCTCCCCCTTTGTCATTATCAAAAAGAAATTCTAAACATACTCCTCCTAAATCTATACTAAAAATAACTATATCCTATATTTATTTATATAATCTAAGATTATAATACTTGACTCCATACTAATGTATTTAATATACATGACTCCCCCCTAAATTTATGTCTATACTATTCTTACTCTAAAAGTATAAACAAATCCAACAATCAATCCAAACGAGAAATTCAAACAAGCAATCTAAACAATCAATATAAACAATTAAATCAATCAAAGCAAAAATACATATCTAAAAAACACTTCTTGAACCTTCAACTAATGCTTAGAAACTCTAAACTCTCCCTTAATGTAATACAAGACTAAACCTATCCTAAACTCTAAATCCCTTAAAACTATAATAAGACTTTAATCTTGACTTAAGAATTAACTCTGATAAGGTATCCTTAAAATTATGATATAAGTTAAGTATAGCAATTTAATCCAAACAATCAATCAATTTAAGTTTTGTTGTCATAAAACATCAACTCAAATAAATTCAAACATAAACCAAACGTTTCTTGTAACTTTTATTTATTCTAAACCTATAGAGCTCCTATCAACTACAAATGCATAAGTATTTTTCTAACAAACCTATCAAGCACTAATGAAATTTAACCATGTCAAGTAAGTCAATCAAGTTATTCAAGTCAAACAAATCAAACAAACCAAACAAGTCAATCAATCCAATCAGTTCAATCAAACCAATCAATTCAATCAAGCCAATCAATTCAATCAATCCAATCAAGCCAATTAAGTCAGTCAAGTTAATCAAGACAAAGTAAATATGTTATGTATTTGATTAATAATCCTATATTTCTAATTAGATAAAAACTCCTCATACAGTATACTTGTTACGTGGAGTTAAAGTTAACATGTAATGCAATGTGTTGGTTATAGTGTAGTATGTCATATGCAAAGCTATATGAAGTGATAGATTGAATGAAATGCAATTTTTGATGTGAATGATTTTAGTTTGAGATGCACTTTAATTTATGATAATGATGCATGATATGAAATAAGATATGTGATGATAATATGCAGAATAATTTGGTGATGATATCTATTTTGGTAAAAGATATTCGAAGTACTATCTAACTATTATGCATATACATATATATTGTAAATTATTTTAATCAAATAAAGGTAATATATTAATTTCTAGACTTAGGTTACTGATACTAATGAAAGAGATAAAAGGATAGTAAATATAAAAGTTTCTATATATATATATATATATTCATGATAGTTAGTGATCAAAAAATAAGTATTCAAAATAATTTTCTAAGATATACGAATATTAATAGGGTGCTTATTTAATATAGTAAAAATTAAAGATCTTTTTAAAGAGAATATAGATTGTTATCATGTGAAGTAGAAACAAATATTCATAATTGTGGATATACAGACAAACACGCACATATAAACTAATTTTTTTTAAAAAGAACTTAAAATTTAAATTATTATGAAATATAAATCAATCTTTTGATACAAATCAATTTTGAAATTAAGCTTTTAGGAATCAAAATATATTAATTTGTTAACAAACCATTTATATGTTAAAACTTAAAAAAAAAAATCTATAGTCATAACAAAATTTTGAAATTTGGATATAAATTAAACTATAAAAATATATCTTTGTATAGTTAAACTACATATTTAAGACATAAAATCATATATATATATATATATAATTTTTATATCAAAATATTAGGCTAAATATTCAGTCTTTTATAAATCTTAATAAAAAATCAAAATAAGTATTCAGTTACAAATAGTATTTGTGATAATGTAACCCAAAATTATTATGAAATCATATGAATAATATATAGGTTAAACTATGCATGTTTAAACTATATATAAAAGTAAATAAATTTATATTTTATAACAATTAAAAAAATTATATTAACTCCGTATATCATATCAACATGTCTATATAATTTTATTAATTTAAATACTTTTAATATACAGGATATTTGCTTCAAGGGCTCCTAAATACATCTTCATTTTATTCCAGGACACGGTCTTTAAATAATTAGTTTGGAGGACAAAAAACATGGAGAGCCGTTTTCTATTTTAAAAATATAGATCTCTTCAAATTGATCAGGCGCCGTGATCACGATATCTTCGATTTTTCAATATTTTCAAATTCGATCTGCGGTCGTTTATTCTTTCAGGTGAGTTTTAATAATATCGTTTTTCTTCTTATTTTATATTTCTACATAATTTTTTTAAATTCTTGATATTTATGAGGCGATTTTTTTATTTTGTTAATTTTTTATTTTTTATCAGGCAATTTATATAATTTTTAATTGAATCGTGGATTATAATTTTACCAAGCGATTTTAAATTTGTAATTGAATCCGAAACCGATGTATGTGATATCAAAATGTGCTAATATGTTCTTTATTTTTGTGGACTATGTAGTTCAGTCAATAGAAGAGCAAACTCAAAGTTCAAGTATTCCTTTAGTTGAACAAGATGTTGAAAGGTATGGTGTAGTTAAATTGAAATTTTCATGTGACATGTGAAATGTGCTTTTAATGGTTGTTTATTAGTGATTTTAATTGTAGTTTTTGTATAGTTATGATTTTTTTAATTAACCAAACAGAAGTGAAAAAGATAATTTGTTTTATCTTTTTTAAAAATTGCATTTAAAATAAAAAGATAAGTGGTTATTTGGGCTTCAATGGCAAATAACAATAATTTATTATAGTTATTTTAAAAAAAAAAAAATTGGTTATATTGTGCAACAGTTATGTTTTATATATAATTCAAATGATAAATGATTAATAATTATATGTTAAGATAACACAACAATTGTATGTGAAGATAATATAACAATTATATGTAACGATGGCAGAACAATTATAATACAAAAATGTTTTAAAATCATTTATGTTATATTAAAATTGTTGTATAATTCTATATTTTATTCAACATCACAACAGCACTAAAAAAGATAACTGGTTTTATCTTTTTGTAAAATGGTTTATAAAAAGGTTTAAATTGTAATAGTTATTTTCTTATTTATGTTTTGAATTGCAGGTCTGATATATCTGTGATGGTTGAATTTGATTTTAATAAGAATTCATTTAGTATTCGTCTTGGTTTGGATGAATCAATTGGTTATGTAAGAAGTAAGGTTTGTGAGGTGTGAAATACTTTTAGTCCTTTATGCTTTGATGCGTTCTATGTTAGAGAATTTAGAACTACTTATATTGAGACGGATAGTGATGTACAAGCTATATTGTGCTTGTCATGGTTTAAAAATGGAGGATTTCTTGGTTTTTTTATATGCTTAAAGACTAATTCAAATGATGTTGTTGTTGACAGTAGTAAATCAGTATCAGTTGTTGGTGTTGGAGAATCAAGTAGTAATTTGATTGAATATAATGATGATTTAGACTCTTCTTATTGCCAAGAGAAAAACTTGCACGAATTGTTGAAGAAAAATTCAAATTTAGAATTTTTTACTGGTGCTGGACAAATATTTGATTCGGCTATTGAATTTCGTAGAATAGTTAGTGCATATTATTTGAAAAATGGATTTAAAGTACAATATGTTAAGAATTGTAAGGAGCAGGTGACAGTTCGATGTGCTGTTGATGGTTGTTCATTTAAAATTCATGCTTCTTGCAAATTGAAGCAATTGGATAAGTTGATTGTTAAAAATATTCAGCTAAGTCATTCATGTGGAGATGGATTTAGAACAGTTAGTAATCTAGCTATTCACAGTATCTTGTAAAAGATCTGATTGTTAATCAAATACGTGATGAGCCGTAAAGGAAAACAAAGGATATTGTGAAAAGTTTTAGGAGAGATTATGATGCAGATTTAAGTTACTAGCATATAAGGGTAGGAAATTGGCTATTAGTGATAAATATGGTGACGAAAAAAAAAATCATATAATGATTTAGTATGGTATTTAAAGGCAATTGAGAAATACAATCCGAAAAGTTATACAAGTACGGATGTAGATGAAGAGATTAATCAATTTGAGAGAGCATTTGTTTGCTACGAGGCTTGTATATTTGGATTTAGCTATTGTCGACCTATGATTTTTTTGGATGCAACTTTTTTAAAAGGCCGAAGAGGGATTTTGATGGTTGCTACTGCTAAAAATGGGAATCAAGGTACGTAATGTTATTAATTATTTTCTTATTTAGTACATAATTAGATATTGATAATGTGACGGCTGCCCCGCACCAACCGACATTTACTCCGAAAGTGCGTTGTACACATGTCCAGTTAGCACGGAACGGTCGCCAAAGAAAGGAAAGAAGAGAATGAACTAATCGAAAACCTGTAGAATGTCTCACAGCGCATGGAACAAAAAATATAATAATAATATAATCATGGCATAAAACAGGCGAGACAGTGCATAAGCTGAAAACTAAACCAACATAGCAGCGGAAATCCAAATACAGCTTATGATCCAACATTATTATTACAACTTTAAACTGTCTCTAAAGTGAAAGAAAGCTAAAGTATAAGATGCACTACTAATGCCCAAGCAGTGATCTTTAACAACACAGGGAGAATATCTGTATGTATCATACGTGGAAGCCTCCTGCTCGTCTCCGGATCAGCTACTCGTGCATACCCAGCTAACCTGTCTCTAGTCTGCTCGTGAGAGCACCCAGAGTAATAAGAAGAGGCATAAAACTCTAGGTCAGACAAAAGTCTGGTACGAGCAATAATCAGCTAAACAGAACAATAATAGGTATACTAAACCATACCTGAACCTGGACCTGCAACCAAAGAGTTAGCACTACATACCGCACAATACTCTAAGGTGCCACTGAACAGATGGTGTAAAGATAACAGGGGTGGGGTGTGCATGTCATAATGATGGCAAACAAATCATCCATAGCAATCATCCTCACATCTCTCACTCAGTGCGTAAAGCATACGACGGAGTTCAAATTGTATAACTACTGCTACTACCAAGCTTACCACATGGAGTCATAACCAAATCTTTACAAATGACCCCACTTCATTGGTCTATAGCTCTTTAGTCGTACCTAGGCCACCGTGGCCCTGAATTCGTTCACGTACTCCCTACACATAGTGATCCAAAGTTATGGACATCGACAACCCCTTAGCACACGTCCCGCAGCAAAGCCCAATCATGAAGTGAACTCATTGGTTCCCAACTGGATCCTGAGCTCTAACTTCCATCTGGACTACCTTTGCATCTCGGGTTATTGGTCATTACTGGATCTGTTCGGATCCCCAGTCCTTCTTCTCTATCGGTTCGGATCGGCCTCCTTCCAAGTGCTCCGGGTCGGGTCGTGGCCTCCAAGTCCCTTCGTAGTACATCAGTTCGGTTCGGGTGCTCTCTGGCGGGTCGGGTCGGTGTACCCTTGCTCCATCGGTTCGGTTCGGGTTCCTGGTCATGGTCCGATCTACTTCCCCTTCCTCTTCCATTCCGATCCCCTTCTCTTCCCTTTAACCGATCCGATTCCACCTTCTTTAGCTCGATCCGATACCAGTTCAACCATTGTAGCCTTCCTTTTTGCCACACATTCCCTCGTGCCAAGCCTCGGTTCGGTTCGGTGATCCCTTGCCCAGTCCACTATCCGGTCCGAGCCCATCCCTCCGATCCGATCCGAAAACCTGCACCATTTTCTGCAACTTTTTCAAGCGAGTGTTTTACGCCACTCGACGACGTTTTCGACCATTCTACCTATTCTAATCAATCACAAAGCATATCATACAGTCATAGCAACAAGTAGAAGTGACCACAAACACCGAAACATAAATATGATAGGTTAAAATGGATCAAACATAACCAAAACCCCATATTTTCCCTTAAACATGTTTAAGCAAAACTGGTGACATGATTAGTAAAACTTAATCAAATTAACCCATATTTCTAACAGAGGACTAAAACATTATTTAAGAATTTATAAATATTTTTCCAGAATTTATTAGTGTATAAATTCGCTAATCATCACTAATTACCCTAAATTAACCATAATTAGTGAGGAACTATGCAAATCACTCACCTTAGCCACAAATAAACCTAAGATCTAAAATAAATCTTTGATATGGCGCGAATACCAATGCTAAACAGCAGCTCTAATCTTGATTTGGTGAAGATCTCCCTTGATTTGATGTTTCTAAGCTTAATCCTTGATTAGAAAGTGATTTGGAGGTGATTTAGAGGTTGGAGGTCATTTTTTGGGTTTCTAAGAGGTAAGTGGAGGCTAGAAAACTGAAGTGGAATGAAACCCTAACTCTTTTCAGCCTCCCCATAACCCTAATCCCGAAATGAGTTATGGGCCCATACTAATCATCCTGTTTGGCCCGGTTAAGCAGTTTTTCATCTTCCAAACCTTATTTCAGTCATATCTCCCAAACGGTAAGTCCGTTTAGCTATTATGACCACTCTACGGAAAGGTAAATCATCAAACGAATCTAATGGAATGGTTTCAGGTCAAAATTCCTTTCCAATCAAAATTTATGGCCAAAATAAGATCAACTAGGGGCAAAACGGTCATTTAAAAATCGGCAAAAATCATGAACATGGGAAATGACCCTAATGGTCGTTTCCCAAAGCCACATGACCATACGACTTCGTATGAGAAAGAAATAAATATTCTACAATCCTCCAATGCATAGAATGCGGGTTGTTACATTCTTCTCCCCTTAAGAAATTTCACCCCCAAAATTTCTAACCAAAACACACAAAAGGTCCCGCATGCCTATCAGCCATAAAACAACAATCATACATGCAAAACAAGCAAAACAAGTCTATCCTAGCATGCAGAATAACTAAATTGTAAAGTAAACCTTACCAGGCAAAGAGTTCTGGATACGTCTTCCTAATGCTCTCCTCTGTCTCTCAAGTACAATCATTCTCGTTCTCACCCCACTTAACCTTGACTAGCTTCACCGCCTTCCTTCGAAGTTGCTTCATATCGTGCTCAACAATATGAATCGGCTTGCGGTTCCCAACCGCCTCGGGTTCCACTTCGAAATCCTCTAACTGATCAGGTGAAATAGTCATATCTAGGTCGTGCACAAACTTCCTTAGCTGGGAAACATGAAATACGTTGTGAACTCCCGCCATATTCTCTGGTAATTCAATTTTATATGCCAAATTCCCAACTTGCTCGAGAGCTGGGAATGGGCTAACAAATCTTGATGCCAACTTGCCTCTCCTGCCAAATTGTATCACGCTCTTCAACGGAGAAATCTTGATAAACACCAAGTCGCCAATGGAGAACTTTGATTCTCTTCTCCTTTTATCAGCATAACTCTTCTGCCTATCTTGGGCAGCCTTCATTCGCTGTTGGATAACCTTAATCTTGTCTGAAGTTTCTCTTATCACATCGGGTCCAAGCACAAACTTCTCACCAGTTTCTACCCAACATGACGGTGAGTTGCACGATCTTTCGTACAAAGCTTCAAACAGAGCTATACCAATACTGGATTGATAACTATTATTATATGCAAACTCTACAGATGCAAATGGTCATCCCATGATCCACCAAAATCCAATATGCAAGCTCTCGAGAGATCTTCTAACACTCGATTCACCCTCTCTATCTGTCCGTCAGTTTGAGGATGATACGCGGTACTGAGATGTAGTTCTGATCCTAACGCTTCTTGTAAGCTCCTCCAAAATCCACTAGTGAACAACGGATCTCGGTCACTCACAATGCCTTTGGGTATTCCATGAAATCTCACTTCCCACTTTATATACAGTTCCGCTAACTTAGTTGTCGTCCTGTTTGACTTGACGGGTATAAACCTTGCACTCTTAGTTAATCGGTCCACAATCACCCAAATGCTATCATGGCCCGATTTAGTCCTTGGTAACTCATCAATGAAATCCATTAATACTTGTTCCCATTTCCATGCTGGAATTTCTAATGGTTGCAACAACCCACTAGGCTTCTTTTGCTCAGCTTTAACTAGCTGGCAATTCATGCATTTGGGTATAAACTTCCCAATGTCTCTTTTCATCCTTTCCCAGTAGTAGGTCTGCTTCATGTCTCGGTACATCTTGTTACCACCGGGGTGTATAGTCAGTTTTGAGTGATGACATTCTCTAAGCACTTCATCTCTCAATCTATTGACATTGGGTACAACTAATCTTCCATTCTTTCTAAGCCATCCATCTTGATCAAGCCCATACTTGTTCATCTCTCCGTCGGTTCCCATCCCTAACTTTGAGATGATTTCCAATAGGTTAGAATAGTCCCTCTGACTGGAACCAATCCGCCCAATCAAAGTGGGTCTGATCATCAAACTTGCTAACATTTCTGGATCCAATTCGCACTTTGGTCTGAAATCATACCCAACGATGTACTCCAGTTGCTTCCATTCTAGAAGCATATCCCCTAAACTGGCATGTCTCCTACTCAGTGCATCAGCTACTGCATTGCCCTTTCCTGGTGTGTATGCAATATCGAAATCATAGGAAGCTAAGAATTCTAACCACCTTTGTTGTCGGAGATTTAGATCCTTTTCATAGAAAAGATATTTTAACGATTTATGATCGGTAAACAACTCGAATCTTTCTCCCAAGAGATAATGTCTCCACATCTTCAACGCGAACACGATTGCTGCCAGTTCCAAATCATGGGTAGGATACTTTTTCTCATGCGGCTTTAGTTGCGGACTAGCATAAGCTACAACCTTACCTCCTTGCATCAATACAGAACCTAGTCCGGTACCACAAGCATCCGTGTATACCGTCATTTCTTCATTCCCTTTAGGACTGACTAACACTGGCGCACGCATCAACTTTTCTTTTAGACTCTTGAATGCATTCTCACACACTCTGTCCCAGACGAAGGCTTGATTCTTCTTAGTCAACTGAGTCAATGGCTCTGCTATCTTGGAGAAGTCCTAGATAAACTTACGATAATATCCGGCTAACCCCAAGAAGCTTCTTACGTCTGTTGCATTCTTGGGCGTAAACCAATCCTGTACCGTAGCCACCTTTGCATGGTCCACGGCAATAACATTCTCTGAAACAACATGGCCCAAGAATCTCACTTCCCTCCTCCAGAAGTGACACTTAGAAATTTTTTCTTTCAATTGGTGTTTTCTCAACACCTCCATCACTATCCTCAAATGTCCCTTGTGTTCTTCCTCTGTCCTTGAGTAAACAAGGATGTCGTCTACGAACACAAGAACAAACTTATTCAACTGATCTCTGAATACCCGATTCATAAGATCCACGAAGTATGCTGGTGCATTGGTCAGCCCGAATGGCATGACCAACCACTCATAAAATCCAGACAGCGTCCGAAATGTCGTTTTAGCTATACTATCAGCTTCCACTCTAAGCTGATGAAAACCTGTCGCGAGATCCAATTGAGAGAATACTCTCGCGCCACTCAACTGATCAAACAAATCATCAATCTGCGGTAGAGGATACTTATTCTTCCTCGTCACTTTATTCAACTCGCGGTAGTCTACACACAAACGAAGGGAACCATCCGCCTTGGTAGCAAACACAACTGGTGCTCCCCATTCAGAAATACTCCTTCTGATAAATCGCTTCTTCAAAAGATCGTTAACTTGCACCCCGAGCTCTCACTGCTCCCTTAGTGTCATACGATAAAGTGGCATCACTATAGGTCTGGCATCTTTCACTAAATCAATACGGAACTCAATCTCTCGGTGTGGTGGAAGCCCGGTCACTTCCTCGAAGACGTCCGGATACTGGCCAACCACGGGCAACCCTGACAACTCACTATGCGGGATGTCGAGGGAATTTAGAAAACTAGCCATTACCCCATCACCGGGTAGACCACCAAACACTACCCTCCGCCCATCATCCGCTCTAGCTGTCACCAAAAAGCCCTCACAGTCTACCACCACCCCGTATCTTTGGAGCCAATCGACACCCAAAATAATGCCAAACCCAGTAAAGCCCAAAACAAAGCAATCACAACCAAACGTACATCCATGACTCGATAAGACCACATTATGACAAATCATGCTAAGGTTAGTTGAACCACCAATCGGGTTCGTCACTATTAAAGGCCTATCGACAATCTCGGGCTCTAATCATAACCTATCTACCAGGTCACTAGATATGAAAGAACTGGAAGCCCCGGTATCAAACAAAATTCTAATAGGAACAACATAAACAGAAAGCATACCTTAAATAATGACATTCATTCCCTTCTCCGCCGCAGTTGGGGCATTCGACGAAGAAGGAAAAACATTAAGGGCATATGCTTTCACCATCTGCTTTTCTTTAGGGGGTTGCGGACACTTGTCCTTGTGATGTCCCACTTGGCCACAGTTGAAGCACTTCCTATCCGCTGGCTTGGCCCGACACTCTTTGGCATAGTGGCCCTTCTTACCACAGCTGAAGCACTCAACATCTTGCTTATTCTTTTTCTTCTGGCCATCCTTGGTCTAATTCTGCTTTCTCTTATTCTGAGAACCATTCTTGCCTCCACCGCTTGCTTGTGGCTTTGGCTCCTCTACAGATGCGACCTCAGTTTTCGACTTAGGGTAAAGACTCTCTGACCTCAATGCTTTCCCCACAATTGATTCAAACGTCTCATCGATATGGTTAATAAGCCTTTCCCCCAAGTATCCATCCAAACCAGTTATGAACTTCTCATTCTTCTTCTCGGCAGTATCAATAAGAGATAACCCATATTTTGACAAAGTGTCAAATTCGGCAATATACTCCCAGACAGCTCTACCATTCTGCTTGAGTTCCAAGAATTTCTTAAACAGCACTGACTTCTGAGCAGCTGGAATGAACTTATTGCTAAAGCGAGCCTTAAACTGATCCCAAGTAATCTGATCCGCGGGAGTAGCTGCCTTTATAGCATTCCACCAATTCATTGCCCGTCCTTGAAGTTGACGGGATGCTAGCCTTCTCTTCATCGTATCCTCGATACCCAAATCTTCGAAGATACGCTCGCAGCTATCTAACCAATCCTGAACATCTGTAGCCGACTCCATCCCGTGGAACGGCTTCCCACCAAGACTCGTATAATCCTTATTTAGCTTGGCGAAATCGGCCCTAGGCGCCTGCACAATTGGACCACCACCATTACCAGCATTGGGAGCTGCCCTCTGAACATCTCTAAGCATCTCTCTCCTGAGGTCAGTAAACATCGTCCTCATGTCAGCGGCATTCCCATTATTGGCTCCTCTACCGGTACCTCTTGCGTATCGGCTCATCGTTCAATTTGTTAAAGAGAAAACGATTAACCATCCTCTTTGTGATGTCAGCGCAGTGCGACTTCATCCTTAGCTATACCAATAGTATATATATAGATTTTGAAAACCAAAATAATCACAAATACGCGCTCTCATATACGTATTATCTCTTCCTGGTGCCTTTTCCCAGGTTAACTACGCAACCTAGAGCTCTGATACCAAATGTGACGGCCCGCCCCGCACCAACCGACATTTACTCTGAAAGTGCGTTGTACACATGTCCAGTTAGCACGGAACGGTCGCCAAAGAAAGGAAAAAAGAGAATGAACTAATCGAAAACCTTTAGAATGCCTCACAGCGCATGGAACAAAAAATATAATAATAATATAATCTTGACATAAAACAGAGGAGACAGTGCATAAGCTGAAAACTAAACCAACAAAGCAGCGGAAATCCAAATACAGCTTACGATCCAACATTATTATTACAACTTTAAACTGTCTCTAAAGTGAAAGAAAGCCAAAGTAGAAGATGCACTACTAATGCCCAAGCAGTGATCTTCAAGAACACAGGGAGAATATCTATATGTATCATACGTGGAAGCCTCCTGCTCGTCTCCGGATCAGCTACTCATGCATACCCAGCTAACATGTCTCTAATTTGCTCGTGAGAGCACCCAGAGTAATAAGAAGAGACACAAAACTCTGGGTTAGACAAAAGTCTGGTATGAGCGAGAAGCAGCTAAAAAGAACAATAATAGGTATACTAAACCATACCTGAACCTGGACCTGCAACCAAAGAGTTAGCACTACATACCGCACAATACTCTAAGGTGCCACTGAACAGATGGTGTAAAGATAATGAGGGTGGGGTGTGCATGTCATAATGATGGCAAACAAATCAACCATAGCAATCATCCTCACATCTCTCACTCAATGCGTAAAGCATACGATGTCCACCACTGTCAATCACTAGACCCATCGAAGTAGTGACGGAGTTCGACTTGTACAACTACTGCTACTGCCAAGCTTACCACATGGAGTCATGACCAAATCTTTACAAATGACCCCACTTCATTAGTCTATAGCTCTTTAGTCGTACCTAGGCCACCGTGGCCCTGAATCCGTTCACGTACTCCCTACACATAGTGATCCAAAGTTACGGACATCGACAACCCCTTAGCATACGTCCCGCAGCAAAGCCCAATCAAGAAGTGAACTCATTGGTTCCCAACTGGATCCTGAGCTCTAACTTCCATCTGGACTACCTTTGCATTTCGGGTTATTGGTCATCACTGGATCGGTTCGGATCCCCAGTCCTTCTTCTCTGTCGGTTCGGATCGGTCTCCTTCCAAGTGCTCCGGGTCGGGTCGTAGCCTCCAAGTCACTTCGTAGTACATCGGTTCGGTTCGGGTGCTCTCTGGCGGGTCGGGTCGGTGTACCCTTGCTCCATCGGTTCAGTTCGGGTTCCTGGTCATGGTCCGATCTACTTCCCCTTCCTCTTCCATTCCAATCCCCTTCTCTTCCCTTCAACCGATCCGATTCCCCCTTCTTTAGCTCGATCTGATCCCAGTTCAACCATTGTGGCCTTCCTTTTTGCCACACTTTCCCTTGTGCCAAGCCTCGGTTCGGTTTGGTGATCCCATGCCCAGTCCACTATCCGGTCCGAGCCCATCCCTCCGATCCGATCCGAAAACCTGCACCATTTTCTGCAACTTTTTCCAGCGAGTGTTTTACGCAACTCGACGGCGTTTTCGACCATTCTACCTATTCTTATCAATCACAAAGCATATCATACAGTCATAGCAACAAGTAGAAGTGACCTCAAACACCGAAACATAAATATGATAGGTTAAAATGGATCAAACATAGCCAAAACCCCATATTTTCCCTTAAACATGTTTAAGCAAAACTAGTGACATGATTAGTAAACCTTAATCAAATTAACCCAAATTTCTAACAGATGTCTAAAAACTTATTTAAGAATTTATAAATATTTTTCCAGAATTTATTAGTGTATAAATTCGCTAATCATCTCTAATTACCCTTAATTAACCATAATTAGTGACTAGCTATGCAAATCACTCACCTTAGCCACAAATAAACCTAAGATCTGAAATAAATCTCTGATATGGCACGAATACCAATGCTAAACAGCAACTCTAATCTTGATTTGGTGAAGCTCTCCCTTGATTTGATGTTGCTAAGCTTAATCCTTGATTAGAAAGTGATTTGGAGGTGATTTAGAGGTTGTAGGCCATTTTTAGGGTTTCTAAGAGGTAAGTGGAGGCTAGAAAACTGAAATGGAATGAAACCCTAACTCTTTTCAGCCTCCCCATAACCCTAATCCCGAAATGGGATATGGGCCCATTCACTAATCATCCTATTTGGCCCGGTTAAACAGTTTTTCATCATCCAAACCTTATTTCAGCCATATCTCCCAAACGATAAGTCCGTTTAACTATTATGACCACTATACGGAAAGGTAAACCATCAAACGAATTTAATGGAAGTGGTTTCAGGTCAAAATTCCTTTCCAATCTAAAGTTATGGCCGAAACAAGATCAGCTAGGGGCAAAACGGTCATTTAAAAATCGGCAAAAATCATGAACATGGGAAATGACCCTAATGGTCGTTTCCCAAAGCCACATGACCATACGACTTCATATAAGAAAGAAATAAATATTCTACGATCCTTCGATGCATAGAATGCGGGTTGTTACAGATAATCAAGTTACTATATTTTGGTTTTAAGATTTAGTAAATAGGAACTTGTATGGTAATAGAAGAAAAAGATAGAACAATATATCTTTTTTATGCAGTTCATTAATTTTATCATGTTCTGTAGTTTAACTTAACATTTTAATTTGTATTGTTGGAAAATATTATCTAGAATAATTGTTGGTGTTGTTGTTTTATGTTTCAGGTTTTTTTTCCAATGGCAGTGGCTCTTGTGCCTTTAGAAAATAAAGAGTGTTGGAGTTGGTTTTTGACCCACTTGCTCTTAGGTTTGCTAAACCACTGACTTTTTTAAGTGATAGACATTGAAGTTTGTTGTTGAGTGTTCCTAAATTTTTTCCAAATAGCCATCATTCGTACTGTCTACATCATATGCAAGGTAATATTGTTGGTATTGTTAAAAGTGGGAGGGTTGCTTGGGTAGGTCATTTGCTAGAAAAGTGTGTCTTAGCTTCAAATGCCTATGAAATTGAAAAAGCTATGGCTAAATTTAAAGAAATTGGAGGTGCAAAAACTATTGAATATTTGAATGATAAGACGTATGATCATTGGGCTGATTTGTTTGTTCCTGGAAAAAGATATGGTGAAATAAATCTAATGTAGCGGAGAGTTTCAATTCATTGATCTTGGATGAAAGAAGTCTGGCTGTAACTGTATGTCTTAATGGTGTTCGAATTAAGCTTATGTTGCAAATGTCCAATTGAAGAGAAAAAGCAACTAACTGGAATATTGTTCTTTGTCCAAAAATGGAAGCTTATTTGTTGAAATTGAAGGATGTAGGGTTTGGGTGGACTGTTACTAAATCATCTAGGTATGTGTTTTTTTTCGAATAACTACGTAAACAGTTAATAAATATTTTATTTAGTGCAAACTGTTTCTGAAAAAGATATGTGCATTTATATTTTTAATATTTTGCTCATTAACCTAATGAAAAAGTTGAATGAGAAATATGTGGCAATAGGATAATTTTAGTACTATTTAATTTTATAATATAAATATAATGATTTATGTATTTGTAGCGTGATATTATGTAATGCATGAAAGAATTGCTTATTAAAGAGATATCATGATATTTGACACATTATATTGGATTATTTTTGGTGTTAATGTAATAATGTTATTTATTTAAATAAGCTTTATTTTGAATTTTGCAGATTTATTTATGAAGTTCATTCTCCAACATCGCAAAAAGTAGATCTTAAAAATCACATTTGCTGTTGCAATCACTGGAAAGTGAAGGGTTTTCCTTGTGCCCATGCTTTGAAGTGTATATATTTGTCTAAAAATTATGTTTATGATTACATTGAGCCGTACTTCACTGTTAAGTATTATCGAGCTGCTTATTAACATGCAATAAATCCAATTCCAACTTTTGATAAAGAAGCAAATCAAACTAAAGAATCATGTACTGTTCTTCCTCCTAAAGCTGTTCGTGGAGCTGGTAGGTCTAGAGCGAATAGAGTTGAAGGTGTTGATTTTCATGCTAAACAAAACAAATGTGGAAAGTGTAAAAAAACTAAGGCATAATAGAAGAAGTTGTTCTTTGAATGATTGAATTGTTGTTTAAAATTAATTGTATTTGAATGATTATTTTAAATTTAGTGTTACAATTGAATAATATGGAAAAATGAAATTTTGCTTATATGGATGAGATGAAGGTTGAATTTTAGTAGTGATTAATGTTAAGAACTAATTGAAATTTTGTAAGTTTTTGTTTACGTTTTGGTATATAATGTGGTTTAGGTTATTAAAAAGATATTCAATTTTATCTTTTTATTTTATATTATGAAATTTGTTTTTTTGTTGAATGATTATTTGCTTATTTGGTTTTCTTAAATTTATGCAGTGTTATGTTGAATGATTATTTGATTTTTTTTTCATTTTTTTGACAGTAATGGTTTGAAAAGATAACTGCATTTGTATTTTGATGAAAAGGCAATAATTTAAGTTTGTTGTATGTACTAAATGTAATAGGTTCATGTTGTCAGTGTATCTGTGTCATATAAGGTATTTTTGTTTCAATACATTAGTAAATAATTGCACAATGATTTCACTGTTAAAATATTTGTAACGACCCGGGAAAAATTCGGTGCTCGAATTTTCGATAATAATACATAATCCCGTATTACTTGCCAAAAATCCAAGTATCCAAAACCCAGACTGTTATTACAAAAAAGTTAGAGGATGAGAAATAGAAAGAAAGAAATATTAGAATAGAAGAAAGAAGAAGAACATCACATCAGAATCACACAGTGGAAAAAATATAATATAATAAATCTCTTTACACAAAAACGAACTGCATATACATGCCAATCATCAGAGTATAACGTATATCAGTCACACCAGAAAATAACTTTATATAACTACGGTGAAGCCTCCTGCATCCAGCTTCCAAAACTCCAAGCGAAAACCTAACCTGGAAATACACTTGGTCTGACCCGAGCACATTTGAAGCAAAGCAAAATTCACCGGGTTAGTCTGGAATACTTTTAGTGATAAATTCACAGCACAACAATTTGTTTAATTTTGGAAAATCCTTTACGAAATAAAAGGATAATAGTAAGACCAGCCCACACATAAACACGGATGGTTTTTACCTAACTATAACCCAAAACATTTTTGAAATCATAAATTATCCTAATATTATAGCAGTGCCTAAATACAAATAAATTACAATTAACGGAACGCTTGAATCTCATGCTCCACATATATAATATACAATCAAAAACTGCGGGCGCTTATTGGAGATTGGATTTCAACTATGACAAGGTATGGAACCACTTGCCGATAGTGTATATCTAGAAGGGAATACACTGGGTTCAACAAGAACGTCTTGCAACCCGGCCCACACATGACCGATCACTCATTTCGCTTGAGTGTATTGAATGTATATCACCAATGGTTGGGATCAGTAACCGTTTCCCGAAAAGGGACAGCATCAAAATAGATTAATGAAGCAAATAGAATTTCTCTAGATAGGTGATTATGCACCCTAATGGGAACGACCCACATAACCATGCTACCTGCCCGATTTTTGTCAGTTCCCGGTTAATGGGGCTTGAGGTCAAAATTTACCTTTAAAACATCTAGTCATCATTTACTTTGAATGCCACATTGTTAGATCTGCCAAATCACTAATTGACTTCCACAAAAATACTCTGGTTGTTAAGATAAGAGAGGTGCCCCTCTCCGCCACTAACAAAAATACGTTTGTAAAAATCAACGTACGTGACCCTTAAGAACTATTCTGTCAGACATTCATCCATACAAGTCATCCAGGAATAAGATGAACAGAAGTCACCCTCCTACCGCATCCAATATAGTAATCACCCCATGGATCAGTAGCGAGAAGTCCTTGCAAATCCGTAGATTCCAACCAAGACAAAATCATAGTTTATCTCTGCGTTACAACACAGTGATTTTAAACAATCCTTCCACTTATGAAGATCCTCGGTCTTCAATGCTCTATCTTCAATTAGCATCTTCACGTATTTGCTGGTTCAGAATGGTTTTCGAATATAAATTCGATCCCTGTCTTTCCGTACCAACAATCGTAAGGTCAGGTTTGATAGTTGGTTATTTAACTATCAAATAACAATCGTGTGAGTTTACCGATTCCATACTTGGAATTACTTGGCCTATTAAAAAATAATTAATAAATGGTTAATCAACTTTTAATTCTTTCAATATATTTAAAATATTATATTTACTCTTAATTTTATTATATCAAAAATTATTTGACATGTTTTTGGGTTTGTATATACATATATACCAATCTTTCCATTTCCTTTACTGTTGGAAATATCTTTCTATTTCTACAAAACCCTTTTTCCATTCCCTTAAATTTGGCATCTCGATATATATATATATATATACACATATTACTTAATGATATTAAATAAATTACCAATTCTGATATGGCAAAGCAAATGTCCAATTACATAATTTTAAACCAAATAGTTTTTACAAACATTGTAGCTAATATCACAGCATTCCTCGATAATAGCGAAGTCATTCAAGTTGTGGTATTTTATTTACCTCTCAGACCTTGATCGACAACGTTCTTATCTTAGAATAAATATTAGTTTGTCACTAAAACTGATATTAAACCATCCTAAAAATCTTCTTTACCATCTTGATTTCAAATCTGGTTTGATAAACCATTTCTTATATTTGAAATCCTTTTCAATATAATCTCTTCACTTAATTCGTTTGGTTAAGCAAATGTTCACTAAAACACAGCTTTTAATCTAAAACATCATTCTGCTTATAACTTCTGAATTTATAATCAAAATCCCTAGTCAAATAATTTACTTTAATCCATCGGCATTCTTATGATAAATCTTGTTCTTGGATTTCATAACTAACGACTGCTTACCCTTTCTTTTCAATAAGACTTTTTAACTTGGATTTTTATTTCCGAAAATCCGTTTACCAATATTTAGCACGAAATATTTGTATGTATTTTCCTTTGGATTTGAAAACCTTATTTTAATTACAGTGTTTCACTTAATTTAGTTCTTTAACTTTTAAAGTTATCGTTTTGGTTTAAAACCCCTTTTTAAACCTTACTTGTATTTCTTCCAAATTGCCTTTACTAATCTGTTTTAACATCTTATAACAACTTAGCATAGATCTATTCCGAATCAGTCCCCTACTAATCATATTTCAGTCCCTTACTTATATTATAACCTTGCCTGGTTTAAAGACCCCATCTATCAACCTCCGCCGCTGATACCATAGCCTTGACGCTGATCTGAACCCCTCACCGAGACCGCCTGACATCCAGCCACCTATGACCAGAGCCATGACCCACAACACTTCTCCGTTGGCCTGGAAGAGCGCCACGAACTGAAAATGCCTCAACCCAAAAATAGCTGCCGCCACTCCGTCTGAGAGCACCACACCACCGTAGAATCGACCGTCTCCTTCGCCTCTTCCATCAACCTTCAGGCACGAACCCTACTCAACAACCCAGTCGATCGGAATAACCAAGTTTACAATCTTAACTTTCGAAAATGACCCAAAAATGAATGTCTCCATTCATCTCCTCGTTCTGACCTCCTCTGTCCACCAAAGGACCCACACCAGTGCCAAAAGAAAGCCTGATCTCCCTGCTTTATTCCCCCCAAGTCCTAGCTCCTGAAATCGACAACAACTCCTCCACTTGGCCAAAGAACGGAACCAATTTTTCTCGGTTTCCATGCCATTCCGGCCACCCCAGGCCACCATACTTCACCAAATTCTTGCTGCAGCTAGGTCTCACTTCGATCTTCATTTTTGCTTCAGATAGTCTTGGCAAAGTCATGATGGATTTGAAGTTATAATTCATTTTGTGTTTGATGGCTTTCTGCAAATAGTATTCGCTGGTGACTGTTTGGGAACTGGTTGGCTGAAGATTGGTGAAGTGTAGGTGCTACTAGTAAGGGGAAATAATATTGTTATATGTCGATGTGACTAACGATATTATTTTCGTGTCTATCGCAATTCCGAACACTGTTTATTGGCTCCGATACTCACATACAAACTACGTTCGCAATGAAAATAGACGTCATAGTATAATTTTACATTACGGTCCCAATGAAACTTGTTTCATCGAATTTCAAGTCCGTTTGCTCAAACGGCGCTCGTTCACGTCCAGTTGGTTGTTTTATTCGTATTTAATTTTGCCACGCTCACAGAATAACTCCGATTTACGTGCAATTTGAAATCTAGCAATAATTAGCTATTAAGGTCTCAATAAAATTTGTTTCGTCGAAAATAGAGGTCGTTTGAATAATGGCCCTTTTTAACTGCCCAATTCAAATTAAATTAAACCAATTTTAAAATACCTCAATATAATATTAATAAAATATTTTTATCGGCTATACACGAGCAGAATTTCATACACTACCAAAATAAAGTATCCCAGGTTGAATTTAAAGCCAAATCTATATTATAAATATTTAAAAACTCTTTATTTAATATAAATAAATGTTATAATTTATAAAGGAATTCCATAGCGACTATTTTAAAATTTGATTTGGACATAAAACAAAATCTACACTATGAAAACTAGATTTTCTCTTTCATTAGAAAAATACTATCCCATAGATTTCGGACGTTTCTTGTTTCAATGAAATCCGACTCATATTGGATTCTGTACAGTTGTTTAAAGTTCAAAATGCAATATTATGAACTATCGTGCTGCTGCAACTCGTTTTATAATATAATTATAAATTGAACGTTCTAATGTCGATTAATAAACGAATATATTAATATAATTCAATATAAAACATACTAAAACCATTTTAAATTGCCAGTTCACGTTATACTGCAAATTCAACATTTTTCCAAATATTTTGGATTTAAAATATTATTATATTATTAATATAAATAATTATTTAAAATAAAATTGTTAAATTAAATTATTTAAATTCATATCAATAATTTAAATAATATAAAATTATTCAAATAATTGGCCAGAAAATACGGGACGTTACATTCCTTCCTCCTTAAAAGAATTTCGTCCTCGAAATTACTAAGGTAGAAAGAATGCTGCAACCCATTACGTTTACAAAAATAATTAATTAAAACCCGGCTGGATTTCCAAGCTAACCCAATTGGTTTTAAAACCAATTTATTTCAAATAACAAAATTTTCCAAAATTCTTCAAAAAAAATCTAACACCTTAAATTTTGGAAATTTTTTGGTAGAGTCTCCCCTGTACGGAGGGACGTCTGCAATATTGCAGGTTCAAGAAATATATATACATCGACCAACACGGTCGGAAAAATTTAAAATCCAATCCAAAAATCCAAATAAAACCCAAAATTATATATTTTGCGTAGGCGTACCTTTTTGCGAGCGTTATTATGCGATAAGTGATATATTAGACTCGTGCTTGCTTAATTAGCATGCCAACTGGATTCAATTTACTCCTGAATTCTCTTGGATGAATTTTAAAACTGAATTGGCTCTTCTGCACCTGTTCTCAACTCCAATGAACTTCTTTAGTCCCCAAAACAATGTCAATTAGGTTCAAAATATCCATATCATACATTCCAACCAATTCTACACACAATTCAATCCACATGAGATTATAATTATTACCATGGCTTAGCAATCCATTCATTACTTTAATTATCCATTCGGATCCATTAGACTTTGATTCATGTATTGGCCCTCAATCTAATTTCAAATCAATGTCCATGCAACCAACTATACAATCCAAACAATTCATTGATTTCCAAATATTCCATTGACTTATTGTTTTCCAAACACAAGACAAATTCTGAAATTTTCAAGTATTATTACATCTTATACGGTTTACTTAGTATAAGTTGGATTAAATATTAGTATTACCATTTATACATCCCATATTTGAGATTCCTTTAAATATCCATTCAGATTCATAAAAATTTAGATTGATTTTTTCAACTTATTCATTTTAGATTGGTTTTCAACCAAGCCTATCCATGTTCAGGTTTATATTCATGAAATCGAGCACACAATCCAAACATATCATTCAAATTAACATTAACAAATCTAAATGATTTCTCATATTATAATAATTTGTGAAAATCATTACTTTTATTATTTTACAAAATAAATTAGGCAAAAATAATTTCAAAAATAATTTTATATCAAATTACAAATACGCGCTCTTATATATATATATATATATATATATATATGTATATATATTCCACTCAATCTAGGGTATATTGCTAACCCCATCTATATCGAGTTACGCCACAGAGCCAGGTTATCACTAAACCAATAGCTCTGATACCACAGTAATGACTTGGGAAAAATTCGACGCTCGAATTTTCGACAATAATACATAATCCTGTATTACTTGCCAAAAATCCAAGTATCCAAAACCCAGACAGTTATTAGAAAGAAGTTAGAGGATGAGAAGTAGAAAGAAAGAAATATTAGAATAGAAGAAAGAAGAACATCACATCTGAATCTCACAGCGGAAAAATATAATATAACAAATCTTTTGAAATAAATGGGAACTGCATATATATACAAATCATCAGAGTATAACATATAACTGTCACATCAGAAAGTAACTTTATATAGCTACGGTGAAGCCTCCTGCTTCCAGCTCCAGAAACTCCAAGCGAAAACCTAACCAGGAAATACACTCGGTCTGACCCGAGCACATTTGAAGCAAAGCAAAATTCACCGGGTCAGTCTGGAATATTTTCTGTGATAAATTCACAGCGCAACAACTTGTTTAACTTTGGAAAATCCTTTACGAAATAAAAGGATAATAGTAAGACCAGCCCACACATAAACACAAACGGTTTTTACACTATAACCTAAAACATTTTTGAAATCATAACTTTTTCTGATATTATAGTAGTGTCTAAATACAAATAGATTACAATCTAGCGGAACGCTTGCATCTCACGCTCCATATATATAGTATACAATCAATAGCCGCGGGCGCTTATTAGAGATTGGATTCTGACTATGAGAAGGTATGGAACCACCTGCCAATAGTGTATCTCTAAAGGGGAATACACTGGGTTCAACAAAAACATCTTGCGACCCGGCCCACACATGACCGACCACTCATTTCGTTTGAGTGTATCAAATGTATATCACCAACGGTTGGGATCAGCAACCGTTTCCCAAAAAGGGACAGCATCAAAATAGATTAAGGAAGCAAATAGAATTTCTCCAGATAGATGATTATACACCTTAGTGGGAGCGACCCACATAGCCATGCTGCCTGCCCGATTTTTGTCATTTCCCGGTTAATGAGGCTTGAGGTCAGAATTTACCTTTAAAACATCTGGTCATCATTCACTTTGAATGCCACATTGTCAAATCCGCCAAATCACTAATTGACGTCCACAAAAATACTTTGGTTGTTATGCTAAGAGAGGTGCCCCTCTCCGCCACTAACAAAAATACGTTTGTAAAAATCAACGTACGTGACCCTTAAGAAATACTCTGTCAGACATTCATCCATACAAGTCATCCAGGAATAAGATGAACAGAAGTCACCCTCCTACCGCATCCAATATAGTAATCACCCCATGGATCAGTAGCGAGAAGTCCTTGCAAATCCGTAGATTCCAACCATGACAGAATCGCAGTATATCTCTGTGTTGCAACACAGAGATTTTAAGCAATCCTTCCGCTTGTGAAGATCCATGGTCTTCAATGCTCTATCTTCAATTAGCATCTTCACGTATTTGCTGGTTTGGAATGGTTTTCGAATATAAATTCGATCCCGGTCTTTCCATACCAACAATCGTATGGTCAGGTTTGATAGTCGGTGATTTAACTATCAAATAACAATCATGTAAATGAGTTTATTGATTCCGTATTTGGCATTACTTGGCCTAATTAAAAATAATTAATAAACGGTTGATCAACTTTTAAATCTTTCAACATATTTGAAACATTATATTTACTCTTAATTTTATTATATCAAAAACTGTTTGACATGTTTTCGGGTTTGTATATACAAAATATACCGAACTTTCCATTTCCTTTACTATTGTAAATATCGTTCTATTTCTACAAAACCCTTTTTCCATTCCCTTAAACTAGGCATCTCCATATATATATATATAATATTATATATTACTTAATGGTATAAAATAAATTACCAATTCTGATATGGTAAAGCAAATGTCCAATTTTATAATTTCAAACCATATAGTTTTTACTAACATTGTAATTAATATCACAGTACTATTTATTCCAAAATCCCGCACTAATGTTCAGTATTCTTCGTATGGGACAATAACCCAATTTCAACACCTTTTACACATGCCAAACTGATACCATTCCTCGATAATAGTGAAGTCGTTCAAGTTGGGGTATTTTACTTACCACTCAGACCTTGATCGACAATGTTCTTATCTTAGAATAAATATTAGTTTGCCACTAAAACTGATACTAAACTTTCCTAAAAATATGCTTTACCATCTTGATTTCGAATCTAGTTTGATAAACCATTTCCGATATTTGAAATCTTTTCAATATAATCTCTTCACTTAATTTGTTTGGTTAAGTAAATGTTCACTAAAACACAAATTTTAATCTAAAACATCATTTTGCTTATAGCTTTTTAATTGTAACACCCCACCTCCGTTAAGGTCACTCACAAAGGGAATGCCTTAACTTTGGTGGAGTATTTTAGTAAACAGAACAGAAACTTACAAGACAGATAAAACAGTACTTGAAAATTTTTAACTTTATTACAGCGGAAACAGAAATCAATATGGTTACACCCTTTCAAATCTCAGAATTCAAGTACAAAATATCAGTTTTGTACAAAAGCCTTCAAAATGCATGATTTAAAATCATAATCCCCATAGAACGGAAGCTATACAGAGCCAAGCCATATTTTAAGCACTTCAAGCAAGGAGAAATCCGGATCAAGCTAAAGTATTCCCTCCTTGGATAACCTAGGGGGGGAACGGAAGAAAGGAGGCGAAACAACAAGGGTCAGACAAAAAGTCTGGCAAGTCCAGTGACTTTCAGCATATGAACAGATAATAATAATATGACATGAACATAAAACTGGATGAGAGATAACTGTAACAGGTGTAGCAGATATAACAGAAGAACAGAATGACATAAACTATTGCTTTACACTTCTCTGCACTAATACTAGTATAACAGAATTAGGTGTCGCCCTAATGTCTAAACTGAAACAGGAACAGGTACAGAATTTAACAGAAACAGAATACTAATAATGGGCCTTTACTACCCGATCAGAAATAGAAACAGACAGAACTAAGTGTACCCTAAAACCCTACCCCAAGCGATCGGCTCCCTAATACATAAATATCCTATGTCGGCCCCATAGTAGGGTGTACCACTCCCTAAAGTGACAACCAATTGGCACAGACCTATTTACAGATGTCACGGCGTCTTACATCCTCAGAGGAAGACCGGGATCCATGCACGCACATGACCCAGTTGGAACGCACCATCAACACCCCTCGCCATTATCAGAATGAACCACTTATAATTAGTTCAGTAAGCGTGCCCGGACCCTACCTACTGTTGGGTCAAAGTTTTGATACCAGAAAGGGTTGCTGACTAATATGGGTCCCAAACAACAGATGACACAAGTAATTCCCCTCCTAACCTTGTGTCCCCAGACTAACAGATTTTAGATTAACTTGTTTACAAGTTCAGACATACAGAATTCAGATTTACTAGTTCACAGATTAAGTTAACAAGTTTTCAGACTAACAGATCAGATGTACAGATTTTTCAGATTTGTCTAACTTTGTATTGGGCCTACAGATTCACGAAACGGGTTTATCAGATTCATTGGTCCAATTGGTTTAACCTTACCCACCCAATACGTTTTAGACATCATATTTATCTCAGATTTTCATTAATTAAATATTAATGCCCAAAACATCTCACATTAGACTGACAGTTTGCGGCTACTGGTTAGGCCGGTTGGTTCCGGGCAGGTTTCTGTCGCAAACTGAGTCTAACCTCCGGTTTTCAAGCACGTTATGACTAACTTCTCACATTAGAACCTATTGTTTGCGACCACTGGAATATGCCGGGCGGTTCCGGGCAGAATTACGCCGCAAACTCATTCTAACCTCGAGTTAGCCATGTTTATCTTTGCGGCCAATTAATTAATGATTTCCCATTTATACCCATGCCTAATATACATGTCAATTATTCATAACTATAGCCAATTCAGATTATGTCAATAGCGGACTAATTATATCAATTCAACAGATATAGCAGATAACAGATTTCTCAGACTAGGCGACTTAGCAGATTAAGCAAACTAGCAGATTTAGCATTTTCAACAGTCTTAGCAGATGTCAGATTTGGCAGATGAACAAATCTAGCAGACTAGGTAGTAGAGAAGAACTAGCAGATTAAGCAATATAACAGAACTAGCAGATTTGGCAATGTAACAAAACTAACAAATTAGGCAAATATAACAGATTTACTCATTTCTTAAAGTTTCACAAATATATCTTGCCTAATTATAAATCTTGCCTAAGTTCACATGCATAAATAATAGTCGTGATGCACAATATAATCATATACCCCATGTTTGCATTAGATTTACATAGCATAGATTATGGTCATAATTTACCATATATCATATGTTTCAATTTTTATTAAACTTGCATAGCACAGAAGATCCATATATAAATTATACCAAATATAGCCATAGATTACTATGCATGTCATATATCCCAAAGGTCCCTTACTTAGGTGTTTATTTACATTAATAGATATCCTACTTTCATGTAAATCTTTATACCTAGGCCATATTCTCTTTATCCTAAATCATGTGTTCAATACAGTCTATATTTAAATTATATACCTTTTTATGTCATGTCCACAAATCATATGTTCAATACTTTTTTTTATGTTATAAATATAACATGTCCAATCATATGTCTCAGATTCATGTTCTAGCTACAGTCCATGTTCTTTCCTCAAATTAGTCACCTATTGGTCATGCCCAATTTATGCATCATTCATTTTACTGTCCCAAACATTTTAGCGCATGTTAATCTCTTATGAGATTGGCTCAGGCTCGTAGTAGCCTGGCTATAGAACAGAAAGAGGAAAGAGGTACAGAATAAGATAAATCAAATCAGAACAGAACAGATATAATCCCAGATTCAGATTCACAATTCATGTCAAAATCAGAATTAACGTTTATAGCGGAAGATAACTGTACTTGCCTTGGTTGGATTAAAGAAAGAACTTTAGTTGTTGCAGAATTGTTTCAGAAGCTTTAATCTCTAATTTGAATTGAGTTGCTTAGGTTGATGTTGATTAGCTTCTAGTTTTGATTCCAGCAGAGTAGCGACGCCATTTTTATTTTTATTTAGATCAGAGGCAGAGAAGAAGCAGAATAGAATTGTGTGCAGAGAAGGCTGGGTTTGGGGCTGTTTAAATAGGTTTAGGCAGACGAATCTAGATAGAAAACGAGACCAGATACATCAGAACGCACCCAGGCAGAAAAGCAGATTCGGGAGGCAGGTCGACCCCCAGGTCGACTCTAGGGTCGACCCCCTGGGGGCAGGTCGACTCTAGGGTCGACTCTAGGGTCGACCCCCTGGGGGCAGGTCGACTCTAGGGTCGACCCCTGGGGGCAGGTCGACTCTAGGGTCGACTCCCCAGTCGACCTGGTCTGTGCTGTTTAATTTTTTTCTGAACTTTGGAAGGCCATAACTTGGTCATATGGACTCCGATTTACGAAATTTCGGACTCTATTTCGCGTATTTTTCCGAGACGAACGCAATGGCACAGCCCGTTTCCCTTGATTCTGATTTTATATTTTAATTATACTCAGACTTGTAATTCTTAAGTTCACAGAAAATACGGGGTGTTACATTAATCTATTATCAAAATCCCTTGTCTAATAATTTGCTTCAATTCATTGGCATTCTTATGATAAACCTTGGTCTTGGATTTCATAACCAACGACTGCTTACCCCCTTCTTTTCAATAAGACTTTTTAACTTGGATTTTTATTTCCAAAAATCCATTTATCAATATTTAACACAAAATATTTGTATGTATTTTCCTTCGTGTTTGAAAATCTTGTTTTAATTACAGTGTTTCACCTTATTCAATTTTTTAACTTTTAAAGTTATCGTTTTGGTTTAAAACCCCTTTTTAAACCTTGCTTGTATTTCTTCCAAAATTACCTTTACTAATCTGTTTTAACATCTTATAGCAACTTAGCATGGATCTATTCCAAATCGAGTCCCTTACTAATCACATTTCAGTCCCGTACAAATCTTATAACCTTGCCTGGTTTAAAGACCCCATCTATCAACCTCCGCCATCGATACCGTAGCCCTAACGCTGATTTGAACCCCTCACTGAGACCGCCTGACCTCTAGCCCCCTATGACCAGAGCCATGACCCACAACGCTTCTCCGTTGACCTGAAAGAGCGCCACGAATTGAAAGCACCTCAACCCAAAAATGGCTGCTGCCACTCCGTCTGAGAGCGCTGCACCACCGTAGAACCGACCGTCTCTTTTGCCTCTTCCACCGACCTTTAGGCACGAACCCTCCTCGATAACCTAGTCGATCGGAATAACCATGTTTCCAATCTTAACTTTCGAAAATGACCCAAAACTAAACATCTCCGTTCTTTTGCTCATTCCGACCTCCTCCGTCCATCAAAGGCCCCACACCAGTGCCAAAAGAAAGCCTTATCTCCCTGCTTCATTTCCCCTAGGTCCTAGCTCCTGAAATCGATCACAACTCCTCCACTCAGCCAAAGAATGGAACCAACTTTTCTCGGTTTTCGTGCCATTCTGGCCACCTCAGGCCAGGAAACTTCACCAAATTTTTGCTGCAACTATATCTCACTCCAATCTTTATTTTTGCTTTAGATTGTCTTAGCAAATTCATAACGGATTTGAAGTTATAATTCATTTTGAGTTTGAGGGCTTTTCTGCAGATTGTATTCGCTGGTGGCCATTTGGGAATGGGTTAGCTGAAGATTGGTGAAGTGAAGGTGCTATTTATAAGGGGAAATAATATTATTATATGGCGATGTGACTAACGATATTGTTTTTCATGTTTATCGCAATTCCGAACACTATTTATTGGCTCATATACTCACATACAAATTCCTTTCGCATGAAAATGGACGTCATTGTATAGTTTGATGTTACGGTCCCAATGAAACTTGTTTCGTCAAATTCCGAGTCTGTTTGCTCAAACGGCGCTCGTTCACGTCCAAATGATCGTTTTATTTGTATTTAATTTTGCCACGCTCACAGAATAACTCCTATTTACGTGAAATTTGAAATCTAGCAATAATTTGCTGTTATGTTCTCAATAAAATTCATTTCGTCGAAAACGGAGGTCGTTTGAATAATGGCCCTTTTTAACTGCCCAATTCAAATTAAAATAAACCAATTTTAAGATACCTCGATATGATATTAATAAAATATAGTTATCGGCCAACAAGAGCAGAATTTCATACACCACTAAAACAAAATATCCCGGGTTGAATTTCAAGCCAAATCGATATTATAAATATTTAAAACTCTTTATTTAATATAAATAAACGTTATAATTTATAAAGGAATTTCATAACGACTATTTAAAATTTGATTTGGACATAAAACAAAATCTACACTATGAAAACTGGATTTTTCTCTTTCATTAGAGAAATATTATCCAACAGATTCGGGCGTTTCTTGTTTAAATGAAATCCGACTAATATTGGATCCTGTACAACCTTTAAAGTTCAAAACGCAATATTACCAACTACCGCGCTGCTGCAGCTCTTTATATAATATAATTATAAATTGAACGTTCTAATGTCGATTAATAAGCGAATATATTAATATAATTCAATATAAAACATATTAAAACAATTTTAAATTTCCCGTTCACATTATACTGCAAATTCAACATTTTTCCAAATATTTTGGAATTAAAATATTATTATATTATTAATATAAATAAGTATTCAAAATAAAATGGTTAAATTCAATTATTTAAATTCACATCAATAATTTAAATAATATAAAATAATTCGAATAATTGGCCGGAAAATACGGGACCTTACATTATTATCTTATGTCGGTTACAGGATTAAAAAGATAAATATTTTTATCTTTTTATTTTAAATATTTCTATTAACAACAATGAATTAATAATTGGAATGATTACAATTCTGATATCAATTAATAATACACAGTAACAAAATCAACCAATTAATCATACGCATTTAAAAAATCAGCAATTAATCATACACACTAACAAAAAGCTGGACATTAATGAAAAGATAAACGTATTTATGTTTTTGTTAAATGACTCTTGTTATGTCAGTATATTTTTTTAAAAAAAATTGTATAAAGATCGTACGTTAGCATTAAATGTAATAACAAAGATAAATCTAAATACATACATAAAATATTACTATTTTGGTTCTTTAACCAACAAATAAAAGCAATTAACTTTTCAAACAAAAGATAACAACATTTAGCTTTTGATTGATAACATTGTAGACAGAACAGTACACCAGCAGTTTGTAATTAATCTCCAAACTCAAATATAATCCCTAACAACTACGATCAAATCAATATCAACTATTACAAATTAAACAACAAATTCAATATCTAATTGTTAACATCAGCATTTACAATTTAAAGCGTCATTCATGATCAATAGCGTTTTAAAGGTTTCACCCAGAGCTGTAATATTTCTTAAGCTTCCAACAGTATTGTTCGTCAGTAAGTATTTGGGTAGCTATTGTTGCTCAGAATGCATCTACTTGTTCAGTAACAATTTTTGTTGAATTTTCCATTCCTTGAGTTACTTTTTGTATGAATATCATTACAAGTATTCCAATTGTAACTGCATTCCTTGTAATTATTACTTGGATAATGCAAACAAGCAATACTTTATACAAAAATCAATTTGTAGCCTACTATAAGGAAATGATAAAAACATTTATCTTTTCGAGAAAATCAAGTTAGTAGTAACATTTAATCATTACATAAAGTTTTAGATCATTTGTGTATTGTTTGAAAATATATTGTCTTAAATACCAACTGTTAACATAACATTCATACATTTCAGTTTATTTTTTAGCTCACTTTTGTCGAAAAGATAAAACCATTTATATCTTCTAGAACTCAATGCTATTATTTACTCATAATGGTCAAATTCCTTCCAAATTATATAACATACTACGTATATGATTACTACGAATTATCCATGGTCAAAATTGTTAAACTTATATAAAATATTACATATATGATTACTAGGAAATTTTAATTGTCAAATTGAATTGCTAAAATTACCCAGTATTTTGTTGAGCACAGTCAACATTATTTATCACTGAATTTTTTTTAGAATGGTTTTCTATCCTTCATCTTGTAACTCTCTATTTATTGTGTTATCTGCTGCTTTCTGCATTAATTGAAACAAATTTATAATAAATATAAACACATTTATCTTTTTACTTTTTTTTATTTGCACCTACCACATTGTTTGCAATTTGTGCATGACTGCTTCTCCTAGTTTATGATCTCGTGGTTAAGTGTAGAGAGTCATAGTGATTCCAGGTGCAATCTCCAACAACTAGTTCTAGCAAGGTCCAATGTTCATTTCCATGTATATGGAACAATATGTTGGAACATAATGAATTTAAATGTGTCTTTTTCATGAATGGAATTAACATTTGTTTCTTGATTTTTTCGAAGTTTCCATCAATTGCACTTTTTTGTTAATATTAAGTTTTGAATTTTTTTGTTTAAAAAATGTTAATTTGATAATATACTCCACTTACTGTCATTATTGTGTTTACATAAACAATGTTGTTGCTTTCTTCTTGCAGCTTTGTTTTCCGGAACTAGAACCAATCGATGACCTACACTTGAAAAATAACATTAATAAAATGAGAAAATTTATATTCATGGAAAGTATATTTTGTTGTACTTACTTGACCACAAATACTATGTTGATATAGGAGTTCTTCTATCATGCAATTTGTTATGGTGATGAAATTTTCATCATCACAACCGAATGCTTCATTACTGTAAAATTAAATGATTGTTAATAAAATAAAATTAGTTTGTGTGAGTATGAAGTAGTTAATTACTTACTTGTTTCCCCCATAAAGTTTTAAAAAAGCTTTTACAACTTCTTGTTGTTCCTCACTAAGATGCTGTAGTAGTGGACATTTTTCAACATTTTTTGGTTTCATCTTCTTCTTTTCTTCTTTAGGACTACTTTCATCTTCAACGGTAGTTGCTTTTTCAGCAGGAAATTCCTTAGTAGCTTGTTTGTTTTTTTCATATGTTAAACCTTCTTTGGTTTCTAAAATGAAATCTTCAGTATTTATCAAATTAAAACATATAAAGTTAGTACACCTATTTATGTTTGTCATACCAATTGTTTTTTTTGTCCTTACCTTTAGTATCATCATTCTTTTCTTTCAAATCTTGTTTTTCCGTGACCTCTTGGCCTTCACACTTTTGAATATTCATTTCTATAATTTGGATTCTTCTTTAAGCTGCTACACGTAAAACTCTTTCGTCGTTTAATTGCTCCCCGAAACTTTTCAACTCATTTGTCAAAAAGTTGATTTTTGTTTCCAGCTCCTTCAAACTTTTTTTCAAACTTTTAACTTCCATATTGTCATCTAATTTCCTTTTTTAGACTTCTCATCATCATCTTCAACTGGTATAATTTTTTTTGACAAAAGATCCTTCTTCTCTTTAGTAACATCTGAAAAGAAATTTAAAATCTACATGGAAAATATTTAAAAAAAATAGTCAGATCAACTATTCATTACTATTACACAAAAGATGTAATGGGCAAGACAATCATTACTATATATATATTCTTCTTAGCTTGAATCTGTATTCTAAGAGGCAATTCATAATTTTTTTTGTTTTTCTTACCTGGAAGTGTAGTGTATGCAGGAAAGGTACAAATTGCAAAAATATGTTACACAATTCATGCATACAATTCCAAGACTTATATTAGAACTTGTAAAAGATAAATGCATTTATTTTTTCTATATTCTGTTTATATCATTTGTACTCCTTTTGTAAGAACTTCATATCATGATAAAACTGAAAAATATGTTTAATATGTATTCGGAAGTAGGATATATAATTATAGTGTAATATGTTATTTATTTACTAATCTGAAAAGATAAATGCATTTATGTTTTCTAAATGTTTATAAACAGGACCTTAACTATGTAAATGGAATTAGGCGAGCATATTTTGCAAAAATATAAATGCATTAAAATCAAAACTAAATATTTATAAACAGGATACCTTGTTATCATCAACTTCGGTTAAGTCGATGTCCTTTACTTTTGATAAATCTGATTTCCTCATTCTTGGGATTTTATATTCAACGCCTTCTTTTTGATCAATGATTTGGGTTCTTTCATAGAACCAGTACTGCAAGAAAAAGATAAATGCTTTATATTTCTATAATAAAGATAATATTCAGTGTATTCGTGTTAAGCGAATATTAAAAAAACATACCAACAAAACTATTGTGCAACTCGGTGTATTCCTTGGATCAGCATGGTATTTGTTAACATTTTTTAAAACATTTTGACGAATTGCTCGTGGCTAAGAGATTGAGTTCATTTTTTTTTCTTTTTAGATTTAACAATTTACCCATAAAAACCCATGGCAAATAGCTTTGATTGTTGAGAAAAAGGAATGTTATGATATGTAGTAATAACAATAACATTACTCTAGATTTTTTTTCTCCTTTTTTTAGTTTAATCATTGAATTCAACCTACTTGTCACTGTTTTACTACTTATGGCATTTTCTTCATTGAAATTGGAACTTAAAAAATCAAAAAAACTTTCCATGGCAGAAGCCTTGCTTGAAGCCGGAATAGGAAACAAATCCTCCTCAGCTAGTGGAATTCCAAGTGTAAGACCCACTTCTTTGGGAGTTATTTTCAAAATTTTGTTTCCCACTTTAAAAGCATTTTCAGTAACATCGAAATAAGTAATTATATCATCAAGATTTGAAGCACATTTTCTTATATCTTGTCTAGATATTGAATCTTTAAGAGAAAAAAATTTAAAATATTTTTTTTAAAAGGTGTTTTCTCTATGAAATCTTTTGCTTTCTGAGAAAGAATATTTTCCTTTTTAATAACTAACATCACTTTATAGATTGCATCTAAATTGCATCTATATGTGCCAGTGTACTATTGCTTTTTTCTTTTTCTCCTGTTTCCACGATTTCGTACTTATCTGCATCATCCAGGTCAATACTTGTTTCCTTACTTTGGTTATCTGCATCGTCCAAATTATTATTTGTTTTCTCAGTTTGGTTATCTGAAATTGTATTTTCCTCATCAGACTCTCTTTGTATTTCTGTACTACTTGGTTCATACTGTTCATGTTCAAATTGTTCCTACATTAATGAAAATCTTATTATTAGTTTAGGATGTTTAAGATATTATTATAGTGTATGAAAACAATACTGAATAGAAATTAAATACTATATCATCCAAACAATACCATGCATGCACAATAATGTGTAGAAAAAGGTAATATGATATATCTTTTTGACATAGTTTGGAAATCAGGTGTATAAGGAGTGTAATAATTTGAAATAATTATTAAAACAATAAACCTGTGTAACATATAACTTATTTTCAAATATTATTATATCTAAACAATTAATTAAATCCAATAATGATAAAGCTAAATGTATTTATCTTTTCTGGCAGTTAAATATTGAAATGATTATGTCATTTTTATATAAGCTTTAAATCTATTTTATATGGTATGTAGTAATTTTAAATAATGAATATAAACAGATTTTTTTTAATGTATTGTTGTTTGTACTGTTTGTTATTAAGATATAGTATTTGCTATTTATCCAATTTAGTGTGTCTCTAGTCATTACAGACAAAATAAACTTGGTATCAAATATTATAAATTAAAGTAACATAATCCATATCTAGAAAAAGCTAACAATTACTGATAGAACTGATGTTGTATTTGATTATGAAATTAGCATAATTGATTATGAATTTGTAATGGCTAATGTTTATAATTCTTTTTTAAAAATATAAATGCATTTATCTTTTATTGACATTATATTGTATCAATTTCTTTTATTGACAGTATGTTGTCTAAATTTCATATTGCTGTGCATAAAAATCAAAACAGATAATTATTGTACACACAATTTAAGTTAAAAAGGTTACTAGCGGTGTTATTGACAATGATTTTCTTTGACTGTGTTCTTCACAGTATGAAGAAGAAAGTGGTCTACTGTTCATGCATTGAATTCCTTTGTCCATGAAGATGCATGTTGCATCTTTAAAAAAACTTGTTTTCTTTTTTACCTTGTCTCCATTTTTACCCTGGATGAATGTACCCAATTATTCAATTTATGAAGTAAACCAAAACACGAAGTAGTAAAAAGGATATATGAATTTATATTTTTCTGAAAGCTAACAACTTTTAGTATCCAATTAGTCAAATAACCAGTTCAAAATATTCGAAGGAGAAATCAATCAAACAAATTACATTACTTAATTAATGACAGATCAATTTTATAGTCACTTTTCAGGGAAAGACAAAACCGTTTATCTTTTCCAAAAAAAGAAAATTATTAGTAAATTGTAATATATGAGTATTTTTTAATAAATAAGTTTGTATGGCTGTATTTGTAAACACTAACTAGTAATTATCGTCTTTTGATTCAAGCAATGTCATCAATAAACACTGACTAGTAGTTATCGTAGATCGATTCATAATAAAAGAGTTTGCATGAGTAAACACTGATTAGCAATTAAAATTGATCGACTAAAGCAATATAATCAACAACCGACAAACAATTAAGTAATAACAGACAACATTTAGAGAAAAATTATACTTACTATTTAATCATTGTTAATTGAAACTTACTTTTATAGTAGATGCTTGATCTAGGAATACGGCGAAGATCGATTTCGTCGAAATGTTGTTTTGGTAAAGGTTGAAAGTACTAATTCGAATAGTTTAGTAATTAGGTTTTATTAAATTAACTAGAAGCGCCAAATGAAAAATGTCCTGGAAAGTAATTATTTTCTACCCATGTCCTAGAAATTAATTGTATAAGCTAAGTAAGCCCTTATAGTAAAATCCCCCTTTAATATATATATATATATATATATATATCTTGAAACAAGATATAAGAAAATAAGTAGATAGACAAAGTTAACAACTAGAGTTTGGACTGGCATTTTCTTATTTAAAAGATGGAGGGAAATTTGAAAGTTTTAAGCTTTTGAAACTCAAATTTTGAATTTCATTTTATAGGCCTTTAGGCCAACATAAGGACATCCATATGCCGACATAGATGCACAAATTTCAAAGAACATATGGTTTTGCGATTTTGGTTTTAAATTATCGATTTATATTTCAGGTTTAACTATTTCCTGAAATAATATTAATCCTAACAAACGTCCAAAAATTTATTTTATTATTATATTTATTGTTTATTATTTTATTGATATTTTGAATTTCAAAATTTGAATTTCAAATTTGAATTTTAAATTTTTAAATTTCAAATTCAAAGCAAAGCAAACAAGCAAGACAATCAAAGCATCCATTCAACCAAAAAAAATTAAAAATTAATTAAAACATACCCGTATTTTAGGTCCATTTCTTCGATATTCTCTGAATTCTTAATCGCTGTGAAATACATATTTGAATTTCCAGTTTATGGTTCTTCATCACTTGATGATGAATCTGAATCATCTGGATAAGGACACATCCATTTTACATGGCTTAGTCAACTCAGCGTCAAAATTTTGATTTTGAATTTGAATTTTGAATGAATGGACATTTCAACTACTATAAGCCCAAAAGTCATATCCCTTCATAAACTCTTCTTGTCCTGATGGACGAATGATCTTCTTGGTGTCTTTTGGCCAATGGTTATAAAATATAACTTCTTTTCCTGTAAAACAACATACCTATTCAAAGAGTCAATTAGTGACTTTTCAAAATAACTAATTGTAATTTAAAATAATAACATCATGATGATTCTGTGATATGTCCATTTAAACTTTTCAAGAAACCATATCATGATAAGTTGATTTTTCAATAAAACTGAATGCAGACTGGTCTAATACTGATGCAATGCATGAATATAAACTAGCATTCAAAATTTTCCATTTAATATTTTCAAAAATCAGATTATGAACTTCTTGAAAAACCTTACTCTGATACAAATTGTTAGGGAAAGCGGAATGGAACGTTAAGGAAAAACTAACACTAGAGGGGGTGAATAGTGTTTTCAAGGAATTTAAGAAAAACTAAAACTTATATGATCTACTATATGAATCACACACCAACAGAGATGATCACAGACACATAATCAAACACAAATACAGTAATAAACAGAATTAATTGCAGAAAAGGAAAGAACACACAAAATTTTATACTGGTTTGGATTACTCCTACGTCCAGTCCTACGCAATGCTGGAATGCACAAAGTTTTTTTTACCATATCAATATCCAAGTACAATCTCCTTGATTTCACGGCTAAAAGGTAACCACCGACTACAAACACCCATGATCAAGTATATTTACCTTGATTTTCCTGGCTGCAAGGTTACCTCCGATTCCTTTCCTTGATTTCAAGGCTACAAGGAACAAACATTTTCCTAAACACTTCCTAGTACGATTACAACAGCCCTATAACTCTATAATAACACTTCAATTTAGAGGGTAATGAGTAGAGAGTGAGAAGAGAAGAAGTTTTATATAAATAGAACTGAAATCGGCATAGCATAAGTGCAGAAATCGTAAAAGTATGAAATATTAATGGTGTAAAGAAAGAGGATGAAGATGGAGAAGAAGAATGAATAAAAATTCGAAATCAACCACTATTTACAAGATTTGAAAGGTTGCAACGCTTCTGGAATGTTATAAATGGTGAAAAGACACTTCCTTTCAATTTTGAAAATATCACGGTTATATGTCGACATACCTAAAAATGTATGTCAACATATCTACTATATTTTTGATTTTTAAATCATTCTTTAAGTACTTAAACCAATATATATTCTGGAAATTCCTGAAACAAGACTAGCTGTTTAAACATTATTTTTCAAGTATAAAAACATAAGGAAATACTATTTTAACATATGATTAAAAAGTCAATGTATATGTAATATAAAAACTATATATAATGTAATTTTAAACATATATAATATAATTTTAAACATATATATAAGAATTTATTAAGAAATATTAATAAACTATATAAACAAATGTTATATGTAGAATCAAATATAAACTTAGTATAATATATTTAATAGAACTATAAAAATTAGAATACTTGAAAATTAGGAAATATGTTTGAAATCATAAGTCTAAAACTCTTTAATCAAAACTTAATAATATAAATAAATATTCTAAAGTGTAAAATCATATAAAATCATATACATATTTATAAAGTTATATGGTTTAAAACTATAAAACTTATATAAACACACATACATACATATATATATATATATATATATATATATATATATATATATATTTGAGAATTATATATATATACACATATTAAAACTTTAAACTTATATGTTTGAAATCACAAGTAAAATAACTCGAAATTAAAATTTGAAAATTGAAAATCGGAATTTTGAAATTGGAAAATTTGGAAGAGTGAATTTGAAAAACAAAATTTAAACCCGGAGTGTTATTCAGCGTCTTACATATAAACTAGACTCTATTACTATATTTTTCTTGAACTCTTCATAATTTTGATAACTCATGAGTCTTGAATCTATCTTGAATTTGAATCCCTTGAATATCTAAAATTATGCAGTCTTCAGTATTTAAGTTCTGTATGCAAATCCTGCATATATATGTCTATATAATCTAGATAGAGATGTTAGTGTGTGTGTGTGTGTATACATATAAATATTATAATCATTGATAATTGAGGCAAGGTTGTTGTCATCAAAACTCCATTCTCTAACAAACCATAGCAATAATTCCAAAAGCATAAGGAAGAAGATAAGGGCATTATGTCGATATCAATGTGCAATAAACAGTTTAGCTTGACATCGATAGTGGAACAAGAAAGCAACCTATGAAGGTGACGCCTGGAAGGACGACACCAAAAGAGAAATAATAGCATGTCCAAGGTTAAGATAACAATAGAAAGTATTGGGGAAAACGATACCAAATACCAAACGAGGAAAATAGGTATACCGACACCAAGTACTTAAGGAGAGAAAACGTGAAGACAAAACCCGACTCATCAGGGGAAATAAAGGGGTTAGAAATAGAGCAAAAGAAGATCTATCAATACATATAGTTTCGATACCGAAACCATTGAATGGAAGACAAATACGTGAAGGAGATAGATAATTCGACACCGGAAACTAAATACAAAGAGAAGAAATAGCAGTCTCGGTACCGAAGCACTTATGCGACAATGGCATAGCTTCGACTATTAAGGAGCATAAAACCATGCCGACACCAGGAATTCGTTCGACACTGACACCGAAGCTTCCACGATTTGATACCGAAAGTCGAGAGCAGAAGAAGGAAGATACCAAAATCAGTATCGATGCACATACGAAAGTTCCACACTGAAACCAAATGGCGGAAGCTGGCCAAAACAGTGAAAGCTCTCTGAAACCGATTCCAAGCAGCGGCAACATAAGCGGGCCCAAAACCTCTATAAATATGACCCAGAGGTCTCATTTTGAGGGACTTTTCCCCATTCCACTATCTTGTTCTCATTTTTAAAAGAGCTAATACTAATTTATAATTCAATTTGGGGATTTCTTATGTAACCTCCTCCATGAATAAAATCATCAAAGCTATTAGAGTGGACGTAGGTTCAATTTGAACCGAACCACTATAAACCGTTGTGTTCTTATTATTTCGCTTGTTGTACTGTACTTTACTATGCTTCTGAATATGTTCTGCTATGCTTATGAATGACCAAAATAATCCTTCTTACACCATTTATCTTTCCACTTACGACGAGCTTATGAAACTTTTATCCCAAGGTAACTTTTTGTCTTTAAGTCTTGTAAATGTAATACTCACCTCTTGAAGGAAGAGAAACTAATCTTCGGGCTTAAGACCTTGATATCCAGGAAACGGTGAACTAACTCAAGCTTATAGGAACTAAGAAATCCCTTAGTACCATTCGGTCCACAACCATAAACCCTCATTTTAGTGTTAACGAAAAATATCGGTAACATTTTGGAGCTAGAAGGAGGGCTTGAACCTCCATCCCTACTTTCCCCTTCATTCATTAAACCTTCGTCCTTATTTCTCTTTCTATCGTAAAAAGATATTCCCAATATCAATTGAAGATGGTTAGGGCAAGGAAGAATCATGGACAAAATTTTAGTTCCTCGTCCACACTAGAAGATTGTTCTCTTCCACGTTTCAGCTTAACAAATTTGCAAAACGAGGAACCTTCAAACTTACAGAAAAAACTGGATGATGAATTGGAAATTTTGCATTTAGCTTCATGAATCGATACAACAAGGAGATTTATTGAAGAGGACATGGTCAAAGGGTCTTCTAAAGCAAAACCATATGAAGCAGAACCAAGAACGATGGCACCATAGGAGCTTAATAGCCAAATTAGGACCACACCAATCCCATTGGATAGCCAAGTTATGTAAGGAAGCAATCAAGCGTTAAAGGAAGTGGTCAGTTCGGAAGAAAGCGAAAGCCCAACGTCGTTAGAAAATATAATTTTACAAGGATTTCCTTCACTAACCAGACAGTGATAGCTAAAGTTCCTCTTATATGAAAATACCACAACTTATATATGATGGGACTATGGATCCCTAAGAACACCTCTCACTCTTTGAAATTTACATGGATTTATATAACACTCTTGAAGCATTTCGATGCAATATTTTCCTGACAATTCTTCGTAAGGAAGCTAATAAATGGTGTAGACATTATCATGGCTTGGTCATCACAACTTGGAAACAATTATCTACAGCGTTTAACATACCATTATATGTGTGGAAGGACCCAACAATCAACATTTAAAATCTGGCTAGAATTAGACAGAGACGAGAGGAGTCACTTGACCACTATCTGAAAAGATGTCATACTGAATCTCTCAAAGTAAATGGATCAACAAATATAGAAAAGATGATAGTTGTGCATTCAAGGTTACTCGCACCAACACCTTTAAGGGAGGAGCTTATACTAAATGAATGTGAAAGCCTGAACGATTTTTATTCCAGCCGTCAAATTCATTCACATGGAAGAAATCCTTAACACAAGGAAAAGCTTGCAACGAGGTCAAGAGGCAAGAGAGTTTGGTTTCGATTCTTTTATAGAAGGTGCTACAGAGTCCGGTAAAGGAAAAGATTATGTTACTATCATAAGACAGAAGGACATCAAACCAGTCAATGCCACTATTTGATAAAGAAGATCCAAACCAAAAAGTTAAAAAAGCCTATTCAAAAAGGTTGAAAGATGATCAGTGGGAGAAACAGTCGAAAACACTCTAGCAGGAGATACGGATCAAACAATAAGTTTTATGTTTCTAAGACTTACTTTCATTAGTTGTTTCACTTCGTATCTTGCTTGTAATCGGAGAAATATTAATGTAGGTTCAAGTTTCATTACAGTTAAATACCAAAACCTATTTAAGCTTATGCATATAATAAAGGCCCAAAAGGAGCGCCTAAGGCACGCCCAACCTCTTCTTATATCTCATCTCGCAGAAAGTAATGAAAGCTCAAAAGAGGAGCATTTAAAGAGCGCAATGCACAAATAAGAGCATGGTAAAGTTAACGGTCAATAACAAACTTTGATAGAATCCGGCCAATAGAATATAAAGTAAAGAAAACAATCAAATGCCTAATACCATTTCAGATTGAATATGATTCTCTAAGAACCTTTCTCCTTTACCTTAAGATTTCATAAAATACTACCGCCAAGCTTATCCACTGACATGTATGAATGCTTCTATGAAGGGTATGGAGCCTGCAATCAACAAAGCTTCCGGAGAGTGAAGCAACATCAAACAAATCTTCTAAAGAGTGAAGCAACATCAAACAAAGCTTCCAAGAAGAGAAGCCACAACAAATAAAGCTTTCAGGTAGAGAAGCACTATCAAATAAAGCTTCCAAGAAGAGAAGCCACAACAAACAAAGCTTCTGTGGAGAGAATTACCATTAAATTAAGCTTCCAAGACGAGAAGCCACAACAAACAACGCTTCCGAGAAGATACACCTCATCAAACAAAGCTTCTAAAGAAGAGAAACAACTACAAACAAAACCTCCCAGCAAAGGAGCAACAAACAAAGCCTCTAGAATAGGAGCAACAAATAAATCTTCCAAGAAGAGAAGAAACATCTCCTACAATGGAGTGCCTCTCAAGTAGGGCTACAATACTTTCATCTCCAACAACGGAGTTCCCATCAAGTAGGGCTAAGTACTTGCATCTCAAGCAATGGAGTGCCTACCAAGTAGGGCTTAATACTTGTATCCCCAGCTAGTGGAGTTGCTCCCTAAGTGGGGCTAGTTATGCATGCATCTACCTACAAAGGGATTAATGTCACTCTCCAAGAGATCATTCATTCATCTGCATATCCTGGGGGTTAGGAATAAGGCTAGACGTTAGATACCCAATGACTGAATAATCAAACAAAACTTCTTGCTGAACGGTTGATAGCCAAATGACCTAACAGGATTTTTTGCTAAACGATTTTGAATTCAGATAACCAAACGGAACTACTCGTTGAATGATCGAATAATTGAAAATTTGGGTGATCACACGGAACTACCTATTGAATGGTTAAATGATGAAACAATTGAACGGAACAACTGCTGAAGGGTCAAATGGTTTGAAGGCTGAACGGAACAACTACTGAATGACTAATCGGTTTAGAATAAGATCAATTTATTTCGAAAGTAGTCCTCTATGTACGCATCTAAGAAATCATTTCTTGGGGTGCTTAAGACTCTTTTGCTCACATGTTTGCTCTAAACAAGCTTCTAAGGAACTCACAAAAAATTTATGGTTGTTGATCACCTTCATTAATGTTTGGTTTGCTTAACATTGCTTGTATAAGATAACCTTTGGAAGATGTTTGATGCTTCTACTGGATGACCTTTGCAATAATTTTTGATGATTCTTCTATGCCTTTATTGAGATGACTTGTTTAACTGTGACATTACATAATGATCTTCAGTTAGGATATGATTCTCTATAATTTAAAATTCCAATTTACCTAAGCATGAGTCTCGGGATTTCTATGTGAATTTCTAATTTCTATTCAACTGAGCATGAGTTTCGAGGTTCTTATTTCTACTTACCCGAGTGTGGGTCTCGGGATTTTCATCAATTTCATGTGTGAATTTCTAATTTATATTTACCCGAGAATGAGTCTTGGGATCTCTGATTTTCTATTTACCCAAGTGCGATTCTCGGGATTTCTACGTGAATCTCTAATTTTTATTTTACCTAAGCGTAAGTCTTAGTATTACTATTTCTGCTGATCCGAGTGTGAGCCTCGATATTTCTATATGATTTTACGGTTTCTATTTACCTGAGTGTGAATCTCGTGAATTTCTATTAATTTCAGATGTGAATTTTTTATTTCTATTTTCCCAAGCATAAGTCTTAGGATTTCTGTTCTATTCAGATGTAGATTTCTAATTTCTATTTTCCCGAATGTAAGTCTTGGGATTTCTGTAATTACATATATGTATTTTTTGTTTTCCTACTGACCGAAGCGAGAGTTTCTGGGTTTCTATTCGAAACATAATTTTTGATTTCCGTTTGTTATATTTAGATATTAATTCCTGATTTTCTCTTCACCTGAGTATGAGTCTCGGGGTTTCCATATAATTTCTGATTTCTACTTACCCGAGTGTGTGAGTCTCGAGATTGTTACTATGATCAAGTCTCCAGATTTTTGTTGCATAAGTACAGGCCTGAGCCTTGGACCTTTTTCCATGCTGTTTCCAAAGGAATATTCTAAGCTTATAATTATTTTTAGAAAATAAACCTCTACATCTGCATTGTTCTAAAAATCAAGTTTAGTTATGAATTTTCTATGCTCATCTCCAAAAGGAGAATGTCTAAATTTCTATGCTCATCTCCATGCTGTTTCCAGGGTAAAGATGTTTAAGTTAGTGACCAGGTAGAAACTAGGGGCCTCCCATTCGAAGGCTTCCAATAAGGTTTATGGTCTCACGACACCTCACACAGGGAAGTATTCTAAACTCATGACATATTTACCCCTAACATTTATTACTCTAAATTTTAGTCAAAATAATGTTCAACACATTACAAATGAAATATCAAACACTATGCAAGTTATATTACTTTTATTTAACACGCTACGCTTATCAAAAGTGAACCCCTGATTTTCTATTGCAAATACACAAGTACAAGAGTATAGATTTTACAATCTCCTACTTCCAAGGATAAATTCTTGATAACTAAGTATTTAAGTCAGAATATTGGACTCCCCATTCAACATCAGTAGGAGTATGTTAATTCCTAAAACCATATAATCCCATATGGATACATGTTTAAGTTTCCACATTATACATAAATGGTTTTGTAAAAGTTCATAATTTTAGTTTGTACTCAAGAACTATTCATAAAGAAAGATTATGCTTCCCCTTGCATCACTATTTTGGGTTAGACGAAACTAATGCCGAAAATTTTCTAATGGTTCTTAGGCTGCATAAAAACAGTACAAGAACTACAAGATTTTGTCCTAAAGAGAAAAAGCTTCTTTATACCGAGGGGAAGGGGTAACTATCAACACCAAAATTTGCACTATCCAAATATAAAAAAGTAGAAGCTCCAATACTAGGAAAGCAAAAGGTTTCAGGTGGCGAAACTGGGACCATGCAGGAAAGAGCACTAAAGGAGGCTAAGGCAATACCAAAAGCCGACGTCGGGAGAAAATAATTTCTGGTTGCAACCAAACATCAGCAACTAGTATTGTTAGGGAAGCGATACCCAGATTACAACAACACTAAAGGAGAGGCCTGAGAGAGTCAGACCGACACCATAGCACAAGTATATCGGTCCGACATTGACAATAGAAGATTCGAAGCGGCAGTAATAACGTCATGGCAGTAAGGGAGCAAGGGACAAAGTATGGTGTTGGTACCAGCATAAAGTGAACTATTGTCCTGTTGACGATGCAGAAACCAGGAAAGCAAGCATTAAATCTATACTAAGATACAAAGAGCTCTTAAGTAAACAACCATAGCAATAATTCCTAACAAGTAAGGAAGAAGATAAAGGGCAGGTGTCGATATCAATATGCAATAAACATTTTAGATTGACATCGATAGTGGAACAAAAAAACAAACCTATGAACGTGACACCTAGAAGGCCGACACCAAAAGAGAAATAATAGCAGTGTTAGACCCAAAAGTGGTTCTAACACCCAAATTGATTTAAAACAAGATAAAATGAGATAAAAATAAAAATGAACACGCAGGATTTATAGTGGTTCGGCGAAGAAATGCCTACGTCCACTTATCTTTTTCTATATTCAATAATTCAGTTGCAAGTACAATGTAAGATTCACTCACAACTCACTTTTGTTCACTCAATTGACTAAAACAAGAAATGAAAGATGACTTGGATTCTCCGGGAGTAATGGAGTTCGGATGATGGAGGTAGTTGAATTCTCAAAGTGCTGAAAAAAGATCCTTCTCTTTGTCTCTAGATGGAGTATTTATAGGTGTGAATTTGCTTGAGACTTGATCCGGGTCGGGCCACGTGTCATCCATCGCATTCTCTTCGGGTTCGGATGAACTATCAGGCTGACAACACATCAAAAGGGAGGACGTTAGGGGTAGGAATTAGTCATAGCCGGTCCGGTTCTCCAGGCGATTTTATAGGAGATTAACATGGATCATGGGTGCGGGTCGGAGACGTGCAGGTAAGGGGTTCGGATCGGGATACCCGATCCGAACCGGACTGGTTTGGGCGCCTCTCCTTCTCTAGCCTATTCCGCTCCGCTCCAGTGTTGTGGCAAGCAGATGGCTTTCCGATCCATTCGAGAATTAGTTGCCTTCCGATCCGATTGGATATGCTTTACCAATCTATCCAGTAAGAGATCACCGATCCGAACAGAGAGCTCTATCCGATCCGAACCAATATGCTGCTCTAACCCGATCCGAACAGCTGCAGCTATCAATCTGAATTGTAGTGTTTTCCTTCAATCCGAACCGAAGCCTTATAATTAAAAATACCCTTCAATGTTTGGTTTCTCGACTTTGTGTTGCCTAGTTCACAAAGTAGGCTAACATTTTGCCCCCTCAAAGGATGCTTCTGTTGTATACGAAGCGTGCTTTGATGTCGTTCGAAATGCTAGTCCTTGAATCGGAACGGTCAGGAGGAATGCACAGATTTCTATTCGGTTCGGTGTCTGACTCGAGCACATTTTCTTCATTTCTGAACAAGTTTGGGAATTTTTCTCGACACATAGTGCTTCTCTCGGGTATGCCCTTCTTTTATCTCTCGTTTGAACTCAATTCGAGTCGGATGCTAAATTAAAGTGTGAAATCTACTCGGTTCGGATTCCGATCCGAAGCGCTTTCGTGGCTTTTGTTCTTGGACACTGGGCCTTCAGGCAGAGTTGTGCTACTGGGCCTTCACTTCGGTCCGAGCGGGTGAGAAAGAATAGGAATACGAGGAGTCAACACTACCCCTTATATAAATTCACCATCGTCATCTTTCTTTTCTTCTATTTCGCCGTCGCTTCCAAACCTAGTATTGAAAACTTCAAAAACTCCAATATCCCGAAACCATTCCTTGTAGATTTCTCAAATCGAACATATAGGTAGCTTTTTTAATCTCGAATAACTTCGTTGTAACTGTTCTTGATTTCAATTCGTGGTTGATTGGGATGGTTTAGCCACGGGGCTTCGCTTGAACTCCACGTCGTTACTGGTGGATCCGCCATCACTTCGAGGCGTTGCGAGGCTGGAGAGGGCAAATACTTGTCCTTAACGGTAGCTTTGGTGATAGAACGGATTTGTTTGCGTGTAGGGGGAAAGAGGAAGAAGATGAAGAGCGTGATGACAATTTGGAGTTGGTTCGGGTTGGAGACGAAGGAACAGAAAGGAAGGAGACGGAAAGGGAATCGGTTCGGGTTGCATACTTTAGAAAGACGAGAAGGAAGGAAAACGTCGGTTCGGGTCGGAGAAGAGAATGGGATAAGAGGTTGAAATAAATGGACTGGTTAGGAGATGCTGGTTTGGTTCGGATCAGGCCACCCGATCCGATCAGATCAGTCCTATATCCGAACCCATTGTCTCCCCTGCCTTGAACTGATCTTGCTCTAATGAAGCATCCGAACCGACCCTATATCTGTATTTGTATTGAGCCAATTATCATATGCATATCCGAACCGAACCGAACGTATCAAACTTGGCACATAAAGACTACCCAACTAATTCAACTAACATTCACTCTAGACGATAACTTCGCGGACAGTTAGGATAGTGCCCTGTGAACATAAACGAGAATTAAGAACAACTCTGACTATCACTTTCTCTTCAAAGCTTCGTCTTACATTGCTGTACTTTTATTTTGCATTTCCCACATTTGCTGCACACACTTTAGTTCACACACATACACAAAGGGGGGCACGGGATAATTTACTCTAATCCGTGCTATTGCTTCTTCAATAGTTTCATGACAATGAGGCCCAGACGCTCTTCCCGTCTAGCTGAGAGGAAAGAAGCTCCGGAAACTTCTAGCAAAATCACTCTTGAGGATATATCTTCTTCGTCCGATCCGGAATGGGACAGTGAAGGTCCAGATTACGGGGTTGGTCATCGGGAAAATGACGAGGTGTCTTCGGAGAATGAAGTTTCTCTGGGTTTCGAAGAGGAAAGAGGGATTGGTGATAATCGGGCACCCGATGAATTTGACTCAGCCATTATATTGGAGTCACCTCCAGATTCCGTAGAATCGACAATCGACAACGACCGACTTGTTCGAATTTGCTTAAAGTATGGAATAATGAAAAGGGACACCCTAGTGCCCTCACGCTCTGACCGTCCCCACAACCCTCCAGAAGGATATATGACGGTCACTCGATTGATGTGCATGGTCGGCGCCATTCCTCCGTTCTCGCCCTTCATCGTTGATTTCTTAAGACAAATGCGGATTGCCCCCATGCAGTTGCATCCCAATTCATATGCCTATTTGCACACCTTGTACATAGCATATCGTGAAATTCTAGGCGTAGAGCTCACGTTCGATGATGTTCATTTCTTCTATAATTTCAAACATCGGACTAGAGAAACTCCATCTTTCTGTTACTTTGAATCGGTCCCAAAAAGGAAGATAATCTCTACACCATTTAGCAGTAAAGCTGGAGATTCCAGACTAGAGTGGTTCTATATAAAGCAACAGTCTGGATGCGCCAGGAGATGGACAAAATCAAGTAAAGCATTGATTTTCTGAACCCGGACTCTATACACTTGAATCATCACCCTGACCTGTTTTCCTTTTTATTTGCAGTTGACAATCCCAAACAGATATAAGATCAGGTGTTCTTTGATCGGATGCACCGACTTCTTAATGGTGATCAAAAGTTCTTGACGATCGACGAGGTCCTTAAAGATGAATACCTTCACTTTCATGGGCTGCTATCTGTTTTTCGTAGCATTGGACATGGGACGGTTCCATACGCGTACATTCCTCCAGTGGAGGTGGTCCCAGAGATAGGAGAAGGTTCAGGAATTCCTACAGCTTCTCTTCACACTTCACCTTCTCCATCTTCTACGCAAGATGATGAATTGGCTAATCTGGCCAAAAAGCATCGTGAAGGGTATATTGCTCCCGAGGAAACTACTTCTCTAGACAAGTCAAAATCTTCCCAAGAGTCGCCACTTCACGCTTCCGAAGGGGATGTTCCTAGCACTGATGAGCACATATTTCAGGGTTTGGGGGATCTCCCCTTACCTGAGACTATATATACTTCAGAGGATTTCAGGAAGGACCCTCTAGTCTTCACTTCTTCTGAAGAAACTACTCCCGCTAAGGCCAAAGAGCCTGCCCGCACCAGTCTAGCTTCAGACTCGGGTTGGTTGGGGGGACACACACCACTTAGGATGCACTTTACACCACAGCATTAGCATTCATTGCACTTCTTTCTCCATGAATCCATTGATTCTAAACTTCGTTTATTTTATCGTGCAGGTACAATGTCTCGATCCTATTATGATATAAGAAAGCTTCGTCGCAGCATGTCCAATCCTCCTCAGGATGTCGAGTATGATCGCCGGGATGACCGTGGTAGGGAGGAAAGAAGACCTTATGATCCCTATCGATCTCGGCCCTCACGCTCCCGCTCACCAGCTCGACCGGAACAAGAAAAATACAAGAGCTATCAAGGTCGTAGGGAGGAGGATAGACCACCATCTAAGGATTCCACTTCCTCCCATGAAAAGCGGAGTAGAGAGAAAACTCCTCCAAAGGAAACCGGGTCTCGAAGTAAGCAAAAGGTCCCTGCTTCTAAACGACCTAGGACAGACAAGGGTTCTACAGAATCTTCTTCAGGAAGGGACACCGAATTAACAATCCTCGCTCCTCCTCCACCAGATGCGGGAACTGCAGTAAAGCTGGCATATTTAAAGGAGCAATTTCCCGAGCACTACTTCGACACTCTGACCTTTCTACCTACCCTTGAACCTATTTCCTCTAACTGGGCAGATGAGGCCAAGGCAAAAATTGATTTGGTAGAAAAACAATATTCCGAGATGTTCAAGTATTCACGCAATCTGTCTAGAATCGTCCGCACTCTAATGACAAATGCTAACTCAATGCAAAAGACCGCGGAGGAGGATGCTAAGGCCTTAAAAACCTTAGGAAAAGACTTAGAAGACACTCAAGCTCAACTAGCTGTCGCTCAAAAGAATGCTTCTAATTTCAAACAACAGTTTGAGGACATGCAAAAGCGTTATCATGACTTGCTTGAGTCCCATACTCAGGAGCGCTCTGAACTAAAAAAGCAAGCTGACGAGGCCAAATCAGAAGCCGCTAAAACACACCTTGCTTATGTTGAGCTTGAACGGAAAAACGCCGAGTTAGCAAAAAGGAGTGCTGAATTAGAAAAGAAGAATGCTGACTTGGCTTCGAAGTTGTTGGAGGCAGAAAACAGGGCTGCTCTGGCCGAGGGCAATGTGGAATGTGCCATTAAATCTGCGGAGGAAGCCCGCAAGCAATTATCTGAGGCGGAGGTTGAGATTCAAAGTTTCGGCGAATTAATGATTGAATTCTTCGCACATATTATTCGTCGTCGAAACATTTCTTGGATCGAGGACTATCCGTCCACTCTGGTTCAAGTATGGAATCAAATCGTTGAGTGGGAAAAAGAAGAACTTAAGGTCGATTCCCTTGATGAAGATAAGCTGATGGAGAAATACTTGAGAGACGATGAACCGGAGCGCCTAGCTGAAGGGCGCCGCCTTATTGCTGAGGCCATGGAAGAAGAGAGGCGGAAGTCTAAACAGAAAACCATTCCCGAAGCTGGCTCCTCTTCTTCTGCCCCTACAACTCCCGAAGTAGAAGGGTATGATCCCGAAAACCCGGGAATTTCCCGGAAAACTTTGCTATCTCCCATTCCTGAAATAACTCCAGAGGTAGTAGTCACCCCCGCTGAAAAGTCTTCAGAAGGTATTCCTATCTTTTCTCCTCAATTTGCCAAGGCTACTACTACCTTTGGCTATGTGATTGAACGTTCGATGAGAAACCCTTTGCTTTTGCCTGAGTTGATAACCGACGTTTCTCATTCTGTAGGTGTTGAATCATCCGCAAAGACAGATGTAGCTCAAGGAGCTACCGCTGGGACAAAGCCTGCAGATGGGGCCAAAAAAGGGGAAGACAAGGCTGCTTCTATAGACTTGGGAGAAGGAAATGAACCAACTACGGTCACCACTCCCCATGATGAAGAAATGATCGCAGCTTTAAAAGACGACGGAGGAGACAAGGGGCATGATGAGGAACCGGAGGTTGCAATAACTGGGGAGTCGAAAAGCGCCGATGACGTTACCTTGGCGGCCATGAAGGCCGATCAAGACAAGCGCTTGCAATTAAAAGCCGAAGAACTAGACCCTGAGGTCCTCAAACCCCTCGCAGTTGTGGATGCAGGTTCAAGGTTAGTTGTTAAGCTTTCAACTAGATCTATTACCGAAGAACTTGCTAAAAAATCTTCTCTTGATTCCAGTGCCCCGCCCTCCGGGAAGAAGTCTGCTGGCTCCAGTACCACATCTTCAGGGAAAAAGAAATCAAAACGAATCTTGACTGAAGCCGAGAAGGAAGCAAAGGATGCGGAAAAAGCTGCCAAGAAATCGAAGGCTCATCCCAAACCCAAATAGTGGGTTCCCCTGTGTCTTTTTAGCATCTTTGTGAACCAATAAGTGCTGCTACAAAAACAGCTTCCGCACTTTCCTTTTTTAGCTATTTCCCTGTACAAATTCATTCATTTGTAAATAAAAATAATTCACTTTTTGCAATGTTTATTTGTTAGCAGTTCTGCACTTATGTAAAAATGCATGTCTATAGTTATGAAACAAAGTTGTGGAGGGGGGGAAATATGTGTATGCATATGTGTCCCCAGTCAATTTCCATAAGTTATTCAATGCTTAACCATGCAATCTGAATGCTCCCATTTCTCTAACGGGATGGCATTTCCTGTGTCATCAATACCTGTTGTTTTTCCTGGCATTTCTTTTATACTCTCTCTCTTTCTCTTGAGAGTTAGAGCTCGAGCTTAGTCATCTATCCATTCCCCGGTCTCTCAACGGGAAAAGATTACTTTCTCGGCGCTCGGTCGGAGACGCCTTTATACTCTCTTTCTCTCTGGAAAGTTAGAGTTCGGAGTAGAATCTCTTTTTCAGCGCTCAGTCGGAGACGCTTTTATACTCTCTCTCTTTCTCTGGAGAGTTAGAGTTAAGAATGGAATTTCTTTTTCAGCGCTCAGTCTGAGACGCTTTTATACTCTCTCTCTCTTTCTCTGGAGAGTTAGAGTTAGAATGTCGTTTTCTCATTCTTTTACGTCTTATTGCACAAATAATCATTGTGCTTCTTTTTATGTCCAAACTGTTGTCAACCTTTTTTTTTTTTAGGCTCTGAGTTGTCCTGTATTTTATAATCACAACAGAACAACTAATGAATGTAAATGCATAAAAGTAAATAACACACAATATTTTTATAGTGGTTCAGCTAAGTCGTAGCCTACATCCACTTTATAGTCCTTTATTCATATCATCAGATTTTCCCAAGGCAAGGCATGTCTTGTTACAGAATTCACAGTAAAAATAACAAAAAATATAGCATTTCTAATCCAAATATCGCATTAAGTGTTGGGCATTCCATGCTCGAGGAACTTCTTCGCCATCTACGGTCGTTAACTTGAAGGTTCCTTTTTCAAGTTTCCGTTGGATGACAAAGGGTCCTTCCCATTTTGGGCCGAGGTGAGGAAGGGATGGAAAAACTCTCTTTAGCACCAAATCTCCTGGTTCAAAAGTTCTGAGGCGAACTTTTTTGTCATAATAGCGTGCCATCTGACGCCGATGTCTTGCTGCACGCAAGTCTGCTTCGTCCCTTTTCTCTTCGACTTCATCAAGAGACTCAAGTAAAAGTGCCCGATTCGTCATCGGGTCATAATACGTCACCCTGTGGGAAGGAACTTCCAGTTCAACTGGAATTACTGCTTCTGAGCCAAAGGAGAGAGAGAAAGGGGTATGACCGGTAGCCGCTTTAAATGTTGTTCGATATGCCCACAAAGCTAGGGGCAATTCGTCAGCCCATCTTGCCTTTGCACGCTCCAACCGTTTCTTGAGGATGGATTTTATAACTTTGTTTACTGCCTCTACTTGCCCATTCGATTGCGGATAGGCAACTGCGGTATATCGTTTGTCTATCTTATATTTCTGGCAAAAATTTCTGAATTCAGAGCTATCAAATTGGGTCCCGTTGTCAGTAACAATCGTCCTTGGGATCCCGAATCGGCATATAATATTTCTGACCACAAAACTTATCACCTTTCTTGTGGTGATCTTAGTCAAGGGCTCAGCTTCCACCCACTTTGTGAAATAATCCACGGCTACTATTGCATACTTAGCTCCTCCTTTAGCAATCGGTAAAACTCCAATGATATCAATTCCCCATGTGGCAAATGGCCAAGGACTCACCATCGATTTAAGCTGGGTTGACGGTGCCCTGGGGATTTTGGCGAATCTCTGGCACCTATCGCAGCGTCGTGAATAATCAGCCGCATCTTTGTTGATCGTAGGCCAGAAGTATCCGTACCGCAATATTTTCTTTGCTAAAGTTTGACCTCCTGTATGATCTCCACACTCACCTTCGTGCACTTCTCTTAGTACACGCTTGATGTCGTCGTGTGCGATACATCGTAACAGGGGCATAGAAAATCCTTGTCTATAGAGAGTATCGTCTTGTATAACATATCTGGTTGCTTTGCGAACTACAGCTCTTTTCTCACTCTTCTTCGATGGGAGTGTCCCATTCTTAAGGAAATTCTTAATTGGAGTCATCCATGACTCCTTCTCTGGTTCCGCTTTAAGAGAGAATTCAATTTCCATTGATTCGAAGCTTGGCGACTCCAACGTTTCAATTGGAATCACCTCAGTCCCTTCTGGATTGTCAGAACTAGCCAGTTTTGCCAGTCTATCCGCTTTCTGGTTTTCAATTCTGGGAATATGTGTTATGTTGTACCGCTCTAAGCTATTCAATAGCTCTTTCACTTTCTTGAGGTAGGCGATAAGTCGAGGTCCTCGAGCCGCGAATTCCTCTCGCGCTTGACAAACAACAATCTTAGAGTCACAAAATATGTCCATTATTTTTACTCCGAGGTCTTTAGCAAGTTTCAGCCCGGCAATCAGGGCTTCATACTCAGAGTCGTTGTTAGTTGCCGAAAATTCTAATCGCAGGGCGTAATATAACGACCGTCCCTCGGGAGTGACTAAGACAATTCCAGCTCCGGACCTTCGGTCATTTTTAGCTCCATCTGTATATAATTTCCACGGATTCATCTCTAGCTTATCCTCGGATTTGACCACTCGGTCATTGATTATTTCCTCCTCTGGAATGGTGAACTCCGCAATAAAGTCCGCTAGAGCTTGCCCCCTGATTGACTTTCGTGGTTGAAAATTCAAATCAAACTGGCTTAGTTCTATGTTCCATTTGATCAACCTTCCCGATGCTTCGGGTCTCTGCAACACCTGTCTTAACGGCTGGTCGGTGTATATGGTTATTGGATGGGCTTGGAAGTAGTGACGAAGTTTTCGGGATGCGATCAGGAGGCTGTAAGCAAGCTTCTCAATCTTTGGGTAGTTGCGCTCTGCCGCTGCTAATTTCTTACTCACATAGTACACTGGCCTTTGTACTTTGTCTTCTTCTCGAACCAAGGCTGTGCTGACAGCGTGAGCCGAGACTGCTAGATAAACAAATAATTCTTCGTGATCTACGGGCTTTGATAAGATTGGCGGTTTCTCTAACAGCTCTAACAGATTTTGAAAGGCCTTAACACAATCGGGAGTCCACTGGAAGTTCTTCTTTCCCCTTTTTATCAAATCAAAAAACGGAACACACTTATCTGTGGCTTTGGAGATGAATCTACTCAACGCCGCTACTTTCCCTGCCAGACTTTGGACGTCTTTAATTCTCCTCGGTTCTTCGATGTTTCTAATCGCCGCTATCTGGCTAGGGTTGATTTCAATTCCTCGGGAACTCACAATGAAGCCAAGGAACTTCCCCGACGCCACTCCAAACGAACATTTTAAAGGGTTCAGTTTCATACGATATTTTCGCAGGATACCAAACATTTCCGCTAAGTCTTGCGTATGACTGGAAGACTGCTTTGATTTGACAAGCATATCATCCACATAAACTTCCATAGTTTTTCCTATTTGATCATAAAACATTCTATTTACCAAGCGCTGATAAGTAGCTCCAGCGTTTTTTAACCCGAATGGCATTACAACATAACAATATAGCCCCAAATTCGTAATGAAACTCGTATGCTCTTGGTCTGGTACATGCATAGGAATTTGGTTGTATCCAGAGTATGCGTCCATGAAAGAAAGAAGTTCATGACCTGCTGTCGAGTCTACAAGCTGGTCAATCCTGGGAAGTGGGAAACTATCTTTTGGGCAAGCTTTATTTAAATCTGAAAAGTCAATACAAGTTCGCCACTTTCCGTTTGGCTTATTTACCAAAACGGGATTCGATATCCAGTCGGGATAAGTCGAATCTCGAATAAATCCATTTTGCTTCAATTTCTCTACTTCCTCTTTGAGAGCAGCCGACCTCTCTGGGCCCAGCATGCGTCTCTTTTGCTTCACAGCTGGATGCTTCGGATTTACATTCAATTTGTGACTGATAATGGAAGGTGATATCCCACACATATCAGCATGGGTCCAGGCGAACACATCTAAGTTTGCCTTCAAGAAGTCCGTCAGTTCTTCAGCACGACGTGGATCCAATTGAGAACCAATCTTCAAAACTTTCGTCGGATCAGCTTTATCAATGGGAATTTCCACTGTCGCTTCGTTAGGAGTTGCATTCCTAGCCTCTGGTTCCTCGTCTTTCCTAGGATCCAGGTCTTCAGGTGTTCCTTTGGGCAACTCCTTTGGGATCAATTTCTCTAATTGCTATGCCGAGTCCCCCTTTGAGGGAGACGAGGCATCCTTACTCTCAGCATTAACTCCTTTCATCAACATCTTCAGTTCGGCCACATAGCAGGCCCGTCCAGAAACCTGATCCCCTCTTATTACTCCAGTCCCGGCTTCGGTTGGGAACTTTAGTAACAAGCACCAAGGGGCGATACAAACTCTAAATTCAGCGAGGGCAGGTCTCCCTAAAAATGCGTTATATGGCGAATCTACGTCCAATACTACGAACTGAAGCATTCGCACTCTTCTACGTTCTCCTTGCCCTAGGGTCACGGGCAACTCTATATATCCCATGGGAGCTGTCGTCGCTCCGTTGAAGCCTCTAATCCACCCTTCACAAGGTTTCAGATCTTCGGGCTCAAGCTTCATCTGATCAAATGACTTCTTGAACAAAATATTAACGGAACTTCCGTTGTCTACTAATACCTTATGGACCAAGGCCGGCCCAATGGTGGTAGTAATAACCAACGGATCATTGGTGGGAGATTGTATCCCAGTATTGTCTCGGCTGCGAAATACCACGTCGTCGAACATGGTTTTCTGTTGTTTTATGGGGGCGACATCTTCCAAATCGTCACCTTCATTCACATCTAGATGCTTGGCAGCATTCACATATTGGTCCATTGACCTAAAACTTCGGATTGCCGGGTGAGGTCCGCCGACAATGGAGTTGATGACAATTCCTTTACCTTTCTGCTGCGCGGTAGGCTTAGGAGCAGGTAGGATCTGTTTTGGAGCCTGCTCTCCTTGCCCCCTGTCCCTCGGGGCAACCTTGTATTCATCCAACTTTCCTTCACGCAGCAGCTTTTCAATTACGTCCCTCAAATGCCGACATTCATTGGTCGAATGCCCATGAGTTCCGTGAAACAAGCAAAATTTCCCTGTCGCCATTTCTTTCTCGGTCGAATCACGAGGTGGCGGTCTTTTGTACTGCAACACATTGTACGTATCCAGGTAAATATTTTCCAGGGTGTCATTCAATGGTGTATAGTCCTCATAGTTCTGGAATCGGGGCCTTTTGTTAGGGTCACTTCCCCTATTTCTGTTTCTTCTGTTACCGCTCGAATTACGGTTGTTGTTGTTTCCCCCATTTCCAGTATTGCTGTTTCCACCCTTGTTTCCTACATTTACTTCAACCTTGCCAGAACTTTCCCCAGACTGCTTCACGGCAATATTACTCTGCGCATTCTCCTTTGAAGCTGTCTCAGACTTTCTCTTTCGGTTTGCCCTGGCCTCCTCTCGTCTTAGATAAATATCGGCTTTTTCGTAGAATATCGCCCTTGTGGGGGGTGTTTTCCCAGAAAGGTAGTCTCCAAACTCGGATTCAGGATCGACTCCTTCCTTCAATGCCATCAGAATAGTGGGCTCGTGCGGGTCACTGACCTCAGTTACGGCTTGGTTAAAACGATCAAGATATGCCCTTAAAGATTCTCCGGGCGCCTGTTTGATTCTTGACAATTCAATAACACTTTTGGACTTTCGGGCATGTAGTCGGAACTGGTTCATGAAACGCTCGCTTAGTTCTTTGTAATTAGAAATTGAACGAGGAGGAAGTCGGGTAAACCAGAATAATGCCACATCTTCTAGGTAGATTGGGAATGCTTTGCACTTCACTTCATCAGGGGCAGCAGCGGCATTCATGAGCCACGAATACCGCATCAAATGCTGTCCTGGATCAGTCCTTCCGTTATACTTGTCCATTTGTGGCAAGTTAAAGCGTCGGGGAAATTGGAAGTCGAGGATATCGTCGGTGAACGGAGTATGGCTTCGTTCAATGCCATAGTCTTCATTTGTATAATTCCGGCTCTCGGACATAATTCGGCGAACCATTGCCTGTACATCAGCACTAGTTAGGGGCTGCTCAGGTTCCCTGGCCCTAGTATCCGAGTTCCTTCGGGGCTCTTGCTCAGGAGATGCCCTTCTTCTTCGAGCTGCCTCTGCTCGATTCCGTTCCCTGTGTTCCCGGTCGATCTCGGGAAGAGGGGACTGGAGTCTTTGCCCCCGAGTGGGGTCATCGCTTCCTAATGCTCGTGCGATATCCTCGCGAGATCCCAAAGATCCAAATGTCAGCTGCTCCACGTTCTGAGGTCGTTCGAGTGGCCTTCGTTCACGGGGCCTCTCTTCCTCGGACGATGAAGATTGATCAACTGGTGTGTGACGAACCGGTGATGGAGTTCTCTGTCGACGGAGCTCATTGATCTCCCGACTCATGAGCCTCATATTTTCCTGCATCATGAGATTAGTGCGTTCATGAACTCTCATAGCTTCCCTTGTGCTCTCAAGCATGTCAAGCAAGCGCGAAAAATCTCCTTGAGTGATGGTCGCAGATGGATTGACCTGATCTCCAACCCTGGCAGCTGGAATTGGAGCATTCGTAGGGACTCGAGTAGAGGTTCCAGCTTCACCAAGCATCGGGTCGGGTCGGAGGTAAGAAGTCGGTTCGGATCGGAGCTGGGGTGCCTGGTCGGATCGGAGCGCAGCGGGCAGTTCAGGTCGGTTCAAATTGGGAGAATGCACTGCTTCAGAGTCTCCTACCCGGATCGGATCGGAGCTCTCCCCCTGCTGGCGGCTCGGATTTCCTGCATTGATTCTTCCTGCTGCTGAACTCTGCCCCCGAGACCTTGTTACAACAGCATTTTGCTGATCTTCGCCAGCTCCATTTCCTCGAAAAGACTGAACTTCCTTGCCTTTTCCTTTGGCCATGAGTTTTTGACAATTACTTCAACGAATGCAAAAGAAAGCGGAGGAACTTAAGGATTCACTTCTTTGAACTCAACGGTCCAAAAAGTAGAAAGAGATCCCGGAAAATAAAGAATTTAGATGAGGATTCTCAGTGAAAGCACCAAAATGTTAGACCCAAAAGTGGTTCTAACACCCAAATTGATTTAAAACAAGATAAAATGAGATAAAAATAAAAATGAACACGCAGGATTTATAGTGGTTCGGCGAAGAAATGCCTACGTCCACTTATCTTTTTCTATATTCAATAATTCAGTTGCAAGTACAATGTAAGATTCACTCACAACTCACTTTTGTTCACTCAATTGACTAAAACAAGAAATGAAAGATGATTTGGATTCTCCGGGAGTAATGGAGTTCGGATGATGGAGGTAGTTGAATTCTCAAAGTGCTGAAAAAAGATCCTTCTCTTTGTCTCTAGATGGAGTATTTATAGGTGTGAATTTGCTTGAGACTTGATCCGGGTCGGGCCACGTGTCATCCATCGCATTCTCTTCGGGTTCGGATGAACTATCAGGCTGACAACACATCAAAAGGGAGGACGTTAGGGGTAGGAATTAGTCATAGCCGGTCCGGTTCTCCAGGCGATTTTACAGGAGATTAACATGGATCATGGGTGCGGGTCGGAGACGTGCAGGTAAGGGGTTCGGATCGGGATACCCGATCCGAACCGGACTGGTTTGGGCGCCTCTCCTTCTCTAGCCTATTCCGCTCCGCTCCAGTGTTGTGGCAAGCCAATGGCTTTCCGATCCATTCGAGAATTAGTTGCCTTCCGATCCGATTGGATATGCTTTACCAATCTATCCAGTAAGAGATCACCGATCCGAACAGAGAGCTCTATCCGATCCGAACCAATATGCTGCTCTAACCCGATCCGAACAGCTGCAGCTATCAATCTGAATTGTAGTGTTTTCCTTCAATCCGAACCGAAGCCTTATAATTAAAAATACCCTTCAATGTTTGGTTTCTCGACTTTGTGTTGCCTAGTTCACAAAGTAGGCTAACAAGCAGGTCCAAGGTTAAGATAAAGATAGCAAGTATCGGGGAAAACGATACCAAATAGTAAATGTGGAAGACACGTATATCGACACCATGTACTTAAGGAGAGAAAGCATGAAGACGAAACCAGACTCATCAGGGAAAATAAAGGGGTTAGAAACATAGCAAAAGAAGAGTTATCGATACATATAGTTTCGATACCAAAACCGCTGAACGGAAGCCAAATACATGAAGGAGACAGCCAATTCGACACCGAGAGCTGAATACAAAGAGAAGAAATAGCAGTCTCGGTACCGAAGCACTTATGCGACAATGGCCCAGCTTCGACACCTAAGGAGCATAAAACCACGCTGACACCAAGCATTCATTCAACACCGACACCGAAGCTTCCAAGATTTAATACCGAAAACTAAGAGTAGAAGAAGGAAGATACCAAAACCAGTATCGAAGCACATATGAAAGTTCGACTCCGAAAGCAAATGATGTAGAAGCAAGCCGAAACAATGAAAGCGCTCTGAAACCGATTCCAAGTATCGGCAGCAGAAGGGGTCCAAAACCTCTATAAATAAGACCCTAGGGATCTCATTTAAGGTACTTTTCCTCATTCCACAATCTTGCTCTCATTTTTAAGAGAGTTAATCCTAATTTATAATTCAATTTGTGGATTTCTTATATAACCTCCTCCATGAGTAAAATCATTAAACCCCTTAAAGTGGATGTTGGTTCAATCCAAAACAAACCACTATAAACCTTTGTGTTCTTATTATTTCGCATATTATACTATACTTTACAATGCTTTTGAATATGTTCTGCTATGCTTCTGAATGTCCAAAATAACCCTTCCAATACCGTTTAGCTTTCCAGCTGTGGCGAGCTTACGAAACCCTTATCCCAAGGTAATTGTTGGTCCTTAAGTCTCGTAAGTGTGATACTCACCTCTTGAAGGAAGAGTAACTAATCTTCGGGATTAAGACCTTGATATCTAGGAAACAGTAAACTAACTCAAGCTCGTAGGAACTAAGCAATCCCTTAGTACCCTTAGGTCCACAAACATAACCCTTCATTTTGTTGTTGACAAAAAATATCATTAATAGTCAAAGTCCAGAATTAACATACATTTTGTTATTTTATTGTAATGGTTTGCGCTAAAATATTTTTCGAGCTTGTACAACTTTGTAATCAACAATTATATGATGAATGATTACTATGAAGTGGATGTATGCGTTAGTGCTAGACCACTATAAAAAGTTGTGTTCTCCCAGCACTTACTTATATCACATTGGATTAATGTGTTTCTACAACACTTACACTTCGAGGGTTGGCATGCGTTGAATCAGCGACATATCCCCATGTCAACACTTTGGCGCGCTGGGTAAGGGGCGCACAACTTCAACTTCAGTTTCAATTCTCGACTTCGGTTTTCAGCTTTAGTTCTCAACCTCAACTCTTGACTTTGGTCTTTAAATTTTGAATTCAACTTTCTTTTGGAAATGAACTTCACTCGCTTCCCACCATCGTTATAAGAAAGCAGATAATTCCCTTAGAAGGAGCATGTGCAAAAGAGGATCAAGAACTCCCCTTGACCGGACACCCAGCTAACTTCATCACTCGAGACGACATTGACGGAGTCATCAAAGATCTGACTAAAGATCTTAATTCTTGCTTAAAGCATCAGGAAGAACATTTTCGTCGCCAAGAGGCCACCATGGCCACTCTTCTTGCATGACTCGAAGGATTAATGAGGTAGTCAGTCCAAGGAAATCTTGTTGGCCAAGTGCTAGTGTTCTGCAAAGCTTATCTCGGGACTTGGGGGAAATTTCCAAAAATAACCCTATATGGACACGAATCCACAGGGTCGACTAGGCTCGGAGGCAAAACCCCCAACCCCGTTCAAGTCTCAGCTAAGGTTGTTGCCAATTAGATCTTAGGATCATGCATCGAAAATAACGCTCAAGCTCTAGTGCGCGCAGCTTTAAACAAAGGAACCCGTATAGTTCCTAATATTGGATTTACGCCCATTGAGGCGCCTTAGGCCAGGACCGAGCCGGATGAGGGGAATTGCAAAAAATATGTAGTGTTGGGAACTGTTCGGTTGGCCATTTATTTACAGAAATTCACTGAGTACAGCTGGAAAGAGGTACCGGTCGATCTTAATTTTTGGGCACCGGTCAGTCGGCCATATTTTTGTGAACATCGTCCGCCTTCTTTAGCTTAATACTGGTCGGTTTGAACATATTCTTATTGTTTTGCATTTTCCATTATTGGAAACCGATCATTATTTTAATGAACTTCTTGAACATGGAGAACTTTAGCACGCTACCGCCTTTATACAAACTATGGCTGATCACGTGGCTCGCTGTGTCCAAGATATGGGAAGGATTATTACAACTTTGCCATTTTCTTATTTCACTTTGCAAAGTGATCTTCTCCTTTCTAGATAACCGACCGGTTATCATCTCCCCTGACTGATTACCTGTGTCTTCCATTGACCGGACACGTATGTAATCATGCACATCTTACATTCACAATATATGTTGGCTGAACCATGTAGCAGCTTGTATGCTGGTACAATGACTTATTTAAACGTGCCACGTCATCTTCTGTGTGCCCATATTACATATTTGTTTCCACGATGCAATGCTTTGCCATGAACTCGGCTAAACTGATTCACGTTGCATAGTTTAGAATTGAACCGTCCACTACAACGCGTTGCCACCTACGCGTATAGTACAGTCAATACTCTTGCATGTTAGTAGAACCCAATGATGACGTGGAGCTTGCCAATCAGTAGATGTGGCCTTTGGTGCGAGTTGCTATTATACATGGAAAGTTTTGATCACGCATGGCTTTTCATTGGTGTACATAATGAATCATTTGCGTCCCTGTTTGTAAAATGTTTATTACATGTGCATGCCTTCATATTACACAAGTCCAACATTGCGCTAATTATTCGCACCCTGCATGTCTTTGAAAGACAGACCGACCGGTTGGAACTAGATTGACCAAATGAGAGTAGTTCGACCGGCCCGTTGCACATCAAAAACTGACTGGTCCGTACATTTGTTTCGTAACCGATCGGTTGTCATGCGGGGGCCAACCAATACATTTGAAACCGATCAATCCACTGACTAAGCCTAGCTGGTTCATACAAATATATAGCTGCCATTTATACAACAACATATTTTTATATATACAAAGTTTTTTGGTTCTTTCCATTAACGTTGTCCCATGTAAACATCTATACGCCATTGGGTACTTGGAGAGGCTGACCGTTCGGTGCTGGAGGAGTTGACCGACCGGTTTCTGAAGGTCCACGCGTATGAGTCTTATGGCTGATGCTTTAACGCTCTTGCTTTGCCACATGAACTGTCATATATTGTGCCTGATATGATGACGTGGCATTATTGTGAATGTCCCATGCAAAGTGTTTACATATTGATCCATACGTTGTTTATCTTCACATTTTTTCCATTGTATTAATATGTCAATTCAATATGAAGCCATCCCATGCCACGTGAAGGCTATGTATATTCATATACAACTCCATACCGGTCGGTTCCATTAGATTGCGCATACCAACCAATTAGGAATAACTGGTATCTTCGTGGCCGCGTGTTAACATCAGTACACACTTCACAGTTTTGAGTCGCATTTTAACAATGAGGTTAACATTTTCCCCTCGAAGCTTGTATTTTTTATTTGAAAGAAATCCGGGCTTCGAAATAAACATTGCTATTGGTATATTCTACATTGAGATCCAGTCATGGCTTTTTATTTGCCATAGCAGACCATGCTCTGAGCTCATATAGCCCATGATACCTTCCATCTGTAACTTATTCTCTGCTTCTCCTTGGAGAAGTCTTTAATATTCGTGCCCCAGCTTAGGAGGTCATTTTTAATCTTCATTGTGGGAAGAGATTTTAATAGCTCAATATATGTTTTGTTGATCAGTTCAGAGATTGAAAACTCCATTTGATGCCCGACTTTGGAGAGGCTGCTTATAATCCAATGTTCGTCTACTCTTATTGATTGAATTGACATTGTAGAGTTCATTGAATGTTGATCTCTGCTAAGGAGAAGTTTCTTCTTCTATGGAAAAGATTTTTGGTTGTCGCATCGCTTGATAGTGCGAACTTCCGTGAAGTTTGGGTAAGGTTGCATCGATCCGCAAAGCGAACCTCAATCATCGGTCGGAGTCACTTATCTTGGTAAGTGATCTCTGCCCGACTAAGGTGCCCTAGACTCCCGCAAACATTTGGGTGAAGGTTGGGCTGATCCACGGAGTGGGCATCGATCATCGATCAGAGTCACTTAACTTGGTAAGTGACCGCTACCCGATAGAAGCATCCTGGACCTCTATGAACTATGAGGCAAAGGTTAAGGTTGGTTCACGAAGCGGGCATCAGTCATGGATTGGAGTCACTTAACTTGGTAAGTGATCGCTGCCCGACTGATGCATTCTGGACCTCCATGGACCGTGAGGTAAAGGTTAAGGTTGATTCATGGAGCGGACATCAGTCATCGGTCGGAGTCACTTAACTTGGTAAGTGATCGCTGCCTGACTGAAACATCTTGGACCTCCATGAACCGTGAGGTAAAGATTAAGGTTGATTCATGGAGACGGCATCAGTCATCGGTCGGAGTCACTTAACTTGGTAAGTGATCGCTACCTGACTGAGGCATCCTGGACCTCCATGAACCATGAGGTAAAGGTTAAGGTTGCATCGATCCGCAGAGCGAGCCTCAGTCATCGGTCGGAGTCACTTAACTTGGTAAGTGATCGCCGCCCGACTGAAGTGCCATAGACTCCTGCGAACCTTTAGGGGATGAGGTTTTTGAATCCAGGATTGTTTGCTGCTCTATTTAACGTTTGACTCATTGGGCTTTTCTCGATCAACCACTGAGTTGGAGTTACCGAAATTGTCTCACTCGGTCGGGCTGTGAGGAAGCAAATGCTCATTGGATAGCCTGCAATGAAAAATTGTCTGTTAGCAAATTTCTGAATAAATTGGCAAGTCAGTGATTTATACAGGCAGACATGCTTTCAATAGCAGATATGACATTCTATTATAGTCTCTCCTTTACCAAGGGGGACTCATATTTGTAAAAGAAAGTAAATCAATTTTGCATAAGAACTGAGCGGTGCTTCTATGCAGAATGCTGTTACAGGCAGTCGTTATTTCAAAATCTTGATATTGAGATTCCGTCAAGGCTTCACCATTTGTAGACATCATCTAGTCTTTACTTAGCCTTGGTATAGAAGTTCCTGGCGACCATTGGATGAACAAAAGCTTTTAATTCCATAGGTGTTATCGCTTCTGTTGGACTGTACTCCTGAGCATTTGCATAGCTTTGCATCTTTTCCCAGCTTTTATCGGTTGAGAAAGAACTATTTTTTGTTGAAGCCTTTCCATCCGAGCCCAGTCGATTGGCGGATATGCTTTGCCCCTGGGTGGTTGGAAAATAATTTACTGTACGCGAAATCTTAACATATTGCCGCAGCTTGTTGCTTCTAACTAGCATTTCAATTGAGCTTCCTAGGTGTCTGCACTCATGGGTATCATGGACAGGCTGATTGTGGTAAAGGCAGAAACTTCCGGAATTTAATGCTTTATCGCTTATCTTTATTGGTTTTGGTTCCGCATATTCTTCAGACTGCTTTGTTGCATGATAGATATTTTCAGGGGTGTCATTCAAAGGCGTTAGCTATGACGGGTTGGAAAGGCAAATCTTCTTATAATCTTTGTCGCCCTTTCCATTGTTGGCGCGCTTTCCCCCGAGTACTTTTTTGATTGTCCTTTGAATCGATGTGAAAGAAAGGTCGCTTGAGCTCATCCTCCTTTTGATTACGACAATGACACTTCCCTTTGTGAGAGTCCGAGGCACAGGAATATGCGTTACCTTGCAAAATAATGCTTGCTAGGCAATTTCCAAAATCAGCTTGAGCGACTTTGAGAGCATAGAGTTGGTCTAGCAACATCTCATTTGAAGTGTCAATTTTTTGATATAGGTTGGCTATAGCACTGTCGAACTCTTCTCGAGACACAACATTTTTCGGAACGTTGCCAACTTGATTCTTCTTCATGGTTTGTTCTTCCTAATCCGGGATGTGTTCTTCAGTGTCATGCTGCTCCTCACGACGAAAAGATGCCCCCGTGACAAGATTGGTAATCTTTCGGTCTTTAGTCTCGGAGTGACTTTTAGCTTTTGGTTTCAAGTTTTCGGCGTTAGCTTCCTCTTTATCGTTCAAGCATTCATTACCGTCTTTCATGTTGACATGGACATTTTGAGGGGCTTGATTTAGTCGAACATTAAAGATGGCATTAATTTTCTCCATCATAGCTTTAGTAGAGACATCCATTCGTTGATTCATATCGGCAATAGCAACATTTAATTCGTTCTTTGTGACACCCGCTCCATGAATGGAATTTTCACCGGCATCAAAGCAATTAATATGTGCCATAGCTTCTTTGTTAGTGATATTATCGGCATTTCCAACACTTCTTCATATGGTCTTCTTAGATTTTTCCACTATGTAGGAAAAAGAGGCGGTTAGAACTTCAATTTCAAGGCGTTCAACTTTGTGAGTGTTTATGAAGGAAGGAGAAGCGAATGACGGTGGGCGCCAAATATTTGCGTCAAAAATGATACAAACACCAAATGGTGCAAATGTGCACTTCACTGATTCGGTAATATTAAAATGTAGAACCGTGATTACAAAAATAAAAGCATAAAGGTAAGAATACAAAGAGTTTTTATAGTGGTTCGATTCAAAATGAATCTACATCATTTTCCAACCATTTTCCGTTATGAAATTCCATTTACAATATGCACAAACTCTCTTTACATTCAATTTTCTCTTTCCTCTCTTTTCGCTCTCTTTACAGACAAGTTTCACTTGAATTTGGCGAAGAAAAATGAAGAGATCTTTAGCTTTGTGATGGTGAGAATATGAATCCTTAATCACTTAGGTGCTTTGATCCTTCTCCACGATCTTCATAGATTTCATCGTGAATTAGCGTTCAATCTAAGCTTCAGAGAGGATTAGAGGAGATTAGAGATCGTTTGAATGGTGTTGGAAAGATTTATCATGTAGTCTGAATAAGATCCGATGAGCTTCGATTCCATTGGAGAGAGCTTCAATGTTGATTGGAATGGATTTTATTCGCATGAAGTTGGAGAGATGTTGTTTAATCCTTGGAAGCCATTAATGAAGCTTGTAATGGAGCTTGGAGGTTGAAGAAATGGTTTGACAGCCTTTCGGGGTGAAGAAAATCCGTCCTCCATTAAAGTGGGATTGGACCTCTATTTATATGTGTCGAGCAAATGAGGAGACTTGCCAAAAATATGTAGTGTAGGGAACCGGTTGGCCAGGCATTTATTTATAGAAATGCCACTGAGTACAGCTGGCAACAATTGAAAAGAGGTACTGGTTGGTTTTACTTTTTGACACCGGTCGGTCGGTCATATTTTTGTGAACACCGTCCGCCTTCTTCAGCTTAATACCGGTTGGTTTGAACATATTCTTACTGTTCCACATTTTCCATTATTGGAAACCGACCATTATTTTAATGAACTTCACCCACGTGGAGAACTTTAGCACGCTACCACCTCTATACAAACTATGGCTGATCATGTGGCTCGCTGTGTCCAAGATATGGGAAGGATTATTACAACTTTTCCATTTTCTTATTTCACTTTGCAAACTGTTCTGCTCCTCTCTAGATAACCGACCGGTTATCATCTTCCACCACCGACCGGTATGCTTTAGAGCAAGGCCGATCGCTATCTTCTCCCCTAACCGATCACCTGTGTCTTTCATTGATCGGTCACGTATGTAATCATGCACATCTTACATTCACAATATATGTTGGCTGAACCATGTAGCGGCTTGTATGCTGGTCCAATAACTTATTTAGATGTGCCACATCATCTTTTGTGTGCCCATACTACATATTTGTTTCCATGATGCAATGCTTTGCCATGAACTCGGCTAAACTAATTCACATAGCATAATTTAGAATTGAACCGTCCTCTACAATGTGTTGCCACCTGTGCGCATAGTATTCAATACTCTTGCATGTTAGTTGAACCCCATGATGACGTGGAGCTTGCCAATCAGTAGACGTGGCCTTTGGTGCGAATTGCTATTATACATGGAAAGTTTTGATCATGCATGGCTTTTGGTTGGTGTACATAATGAATCGTTTGCTTCCCTGTTTGTAAAATGTTTATTACATATGCATGTCTTCGTATTGCACAAGTCCATCATTGCGCTAATTATTCGCACTGTGCATGTCTTTGAAAGACCGATCAATCAGTTGGAACTAGACTGACCAGATGAGAGTTGTCCGACCGGCCCGTTGCACATCACGAACTAACTGGTACATACATTTGTTTTGTACCCGATCGGTTGTCATGTAGGGGCCGACTAATATATTTGAAACCGATCAATCCACTGACTAAGCTTGATTGGTTTATACAAATATGTAGCTGCCATTTATACAACATATTTTTATATATACAAAATTTTTGGTTCTCTCCATTAACGTTGTCCGATGTAAACATCAACACGCCATTCGGTACTTGGAGAGGCTGACCGGTCGGTGCTGGAGCAGCTGACCGACCGGTATCTGAAGGTCCATGCGTATGAGTCTTATGGATGATGCTTTACGGCTCTTGCTTTGCCACATGCACTATCATATATTGTGCCCAATATGATGACGTGGCATTACTATGAATATCCCATGCAAAGTGTTTATGTATCGATCCATACGTTGTTTATCTTCACATTTTTGCCATTGTATTAATATGTCAATTCAATATGAAGCCATCCCATGCGACGTGAAGGCTATGTATATTCATATACAACTCCATACCGGTCAGTTCCATTAGATTGCGCATACCAACCGGTTAGGAATAACTAGTATCTTCGTATCTGCATGTTAACATCAGTACGCACTTCACAGTTTTGAGTCGCGTTTTAACAACAGGGAGTTCCGCGATCTTGTTAAAGCCTGCATCAGGCGTGGCGACCCACAACAATATGTCCTGAAACCCAACAACAACTGCACCCCCTGCTCTGCCCCCTCGAACATCTCAGGATAGTGGATAATCTAGTCATCCCCAGGGCATGATCATCGACTGACCTAGCTCTGCAGATCTTCTTCGGCTTTCCTGGCCCCAGTCCGACACTTCTATTGTTTTCGCTGTTGGCGACTTCTCACCCATTTTTTTGTTTTTTCCTTTTCCATGTAATCAACGCGGAAACGTCGATCCACATGCATGGAACTAGCTTATGGTCTCTAGTCGTGTTCGGGGTTGGACTAACGGTCATTGTACTCATGAGGAATTAATAAATGCTACTTTCGGGGTTGTAGGAATTAATAAAATTCTACTTTCGAGGTCCGACTCCACACTTGATCCGTCTAGTATAAACATAGGGCTCCGGCACCACACTGGATCCGTCCAGTATAAATATAGATCTCCGACTCCACAATAGACCCGTCTAGTATAAACTATGGGCTCTGGTTCCACACTGGATCCATCCAGTATAAACATATGACTCTGGTCTCCCCTGCACTTGACCGGTTCAGTATAAATATAAGACTCCAGTCTCCCCCTCCCTGATCATTTGGGTACAGACTTTGAACTCCGGTCTCAGCCTTCGCACTCCGGTCCATGACTTCCCCCAAGGGTTGGGCCTATTGGATGTTAAAATTCCCTGATTAAGTTTGCCAAACATAAGAACTGCCCGACTAGGTCCGCCAATCACGGGAATTCCTTATTGCAACCCTCTCATCACAAGAACCTTAAGAACCTATCCCTCCATACACATAACATTACATAAAGTGGTCCGCCTAGTGGAAAACCCTCTTTTGCAGGTACATACTTGCTCCCGCAATGCTCAACAAGGCCATGGATTCTTATTTTCTGGATCTCAAGGATCCCAGACTCGATAGTCCGTTCTAAATACGGTCTCAACGATCGTCGGATTTCTATTCTATTATGATCTCAACGACCGTCAGACTTATATTATTACGATCTCAGTGATCATCAATTTTCTATTTTATTATGATCTCAGTGATCGTCGGTTTTCTATTTTATTACGATATCAGTGATCGTCAGCTCCCACTTGATTTCAAACTTTCTGGTTTTCAGGTTCACATATAATACAATCCAACGCGATCGGTGCTCTTCGATTTTTAGATTATAGGAGTTAACTTCGGACTTCTCCTAGTTTTGGTTCTCTAGATTTCCGGTCTTCTTTCAAAACACATCTTCCTCCTATCAAGCAAGACATGTTTTGGAGGGAAAATATTGACATGTTTTTTGGTCGAAGCTATCGCCCGTCAATAACATCGTCAGAAAACGCAATGCGATTTGGTCGAAGTTGCGACGTAAACATAAAAATTGCCTGAACCCCCTGCCCTCTGAGTTAGCTTCAGGTACAATTTTCGTTTGGCCCAAACGACCTTACGGCTTGAAAGTTACTCCCTTTTTCGTGAACCAGCTTCGATCACTCAACTGCTTGCATAACACAACATGACATGCTTAAGATTGGGAAAATGCACCCTAGAAATATCGCATCCCCTGCGATGCGAAATTGCATACTTTGCATCCCTCATGAGATGCAAAATACGCGTTTCGCATCCTTAGGGATACAAAATCGCATCACTCCGGGGTGCAATCTCGTATCCCTCAGAGGATACAATATCCATAACTCCACATCTCACCTAGAAGTTCGACTCCCTTACACTTCGCACCGCATCCTTCACCTCGCCTCACCCCAGAATTTCGAATCCCTCCATGCTTCGCCTTATTTTACTTTGATTCCCTCCCCTCAACTTACCATACAAGGCTCCGCATCCCCCGAGACAGGCGCATCCCCCTGAACATCGCATCGTATCCCCAAGGGATGCGATATTCACATCCCTCGGGATGCGAATATTGTGTCCCTCGGGATACGAAATTCGCATCCCTCAGAGGGATATGAAATTTTCGATCGCGGATCAAAAGGATGTGATTTTCAGGGTGTGGCCTCTTCTAAGATGCAGAAATTGTTGTGGTGGTCCCCAAAACTCACCTACTCCTACCTAACCCACTACCTATAAATACCCCCAAGCTTAGCACTTAAAGGGGTTGGAATTCCTTGGCTATTTGGACTTCTTGAAGCTATCAAGCACACTAATGGCTTCCATCTTCTTCTCCATAACTATTGGACATAACATGGACCAATAAAACGTTGCACAAACATTTTCCATCAACTTTTCGACATTTACAAGTACTTTTACATTGCTGTTGGACTATATTGCACATTTTTGGATTTCTTACATATTGAAGCTATTGTTTGGACATTGCTAAACAAGTCAACCTAGTTTTCACCCAACGAAGAAGAATAGCATTTTAGTCAAAGTTTAGAATTAGCATACATTTTGTTATTCTATTGTAAAGCTTTGCACTCAGATATTGTCTGAGCTTGTACAACTATGTAACCATCAATAATATGATGAATGATTACCATGAAGTGGACGTAAGCGTTAGTGCTGAACCACTATAAGAAGTTGTGTTCTCCCTGCACTTACATCACTTTGTGTAACACCCCGTGAAATACATAAGTATTAATACTAAATAATTAATTAAAAATAAGCAATTAAATAATAAGCTAGAAAATGAGATTTTGCAGCTTTAATAATTTGGCTATGAAATTCTTTTATTTGGATTCGTGGCAAAATTCTGATTTGTTTTCATATATAATATGCTGAAAATGGTTAATTTATGAAGAAGTTACAGATAAATGAACTTGAACAGCAAAAAACATAGAATATATATATAATTATTTGTGTAATATATATACGCCTAAAATATATTCAAAATAAAGAGGGATAATTTAAAATTTCAAATGAGGATAAGATTATGGGGACAAAGGATATTTTATATCAGGAACAAGATTAATAAAATAAGCAACATATTAATTAAATTAACCCCTAAGTAAATGCACGTTTATTGGGCGACTCAAAAACCAGAGGGTCGACCGCCCCCTTAAGAGGGGTGTCGACCACCGATCGACTACACAGTTTGACTACCTGGTGGTTTAGGAGCCCAATAAATCTATGTTGGTTAGGGTTTTCTTAAGGGATATATATAAATAAAAGGCCTGGATTAAATAAGAGTAGTTAGGGGTCCACTTCTACCCCGTTTTCCTTGCAAAAAAAGGCTTAGATTAAATCTGAGTAATCCAACGGTCTATGCTCACACGGGAAACTATATATAGCCCCTCATATCACATAACAGAACCCTACCCATTCTCTTAGCCCTGCCTCCACGCTGCCTCTCTGCCATTACTAAATTCCAGAAAAAAGTTAGAAATTTCTTCTATTCCTCCAAATTTATTCTTATCCCCTTTCTATTCTATTTCATATAGTTTTTTATAGAATGAACTCTAGAATTTGGTGTATGTATATATAAGATTCTAAAACATGTTTCTTATATATATATATACATATATATATTATGAGGATTATTGGTGGAGCACGTTTGCCGCAAAGATTAAACACAGATCTAGATCTACTGCATAAATGCTATATATTCTTCCCTAGATCTGTGAGTGGAATGTAGTGTACTTAGGCATATTAATATTTTTAGTAGATTATCATGTTGATAGATATGCCTAAGAGGATTTGTAAATCAATAACATCAATACCAAAACCACTAAATCCTCTATATTTTATATTTGCGTATGAGTTGTCATGATATTTGGGTTTGTGGACTTTTGATTTTATATTGGATTAAGAACGAAAATGGTGTTGTTATTGTTTCTACTTTATGTAATCCACCTTTATGAATATTTGATTGTAACCTAAAAGGGTTTAAATTGGGGTATTTCATGATTTGATTAGGTTTGGATTATATTTTGAATCCAAACGTATTCCTACTGAAATATGTCAAATGTAAAGGTTTTTATGTGCATAATACCAAAAAGGGATGAATTAGACAAAGTGGAAATTATAAACATACATACATACATACATACATATATATATATATGTATATATATATTATGTATGCATGTTATACTTTATTTTTGGTCCAGTATTGAAATCATTCCAACAAGCCTAGGATGCAAGTTGAAATTTGAATGTATGTATATTTTCCATTCACTTCTATTTGCTATCTTGTTATTATGCCATCATGCCTAAGTTGTAGCTGTAAAAGTATGGAAAAAAACTAACTTGTGTACCTTGATTTAGGCCAATTGAAAATTGCCATCTTGTTTGAACGTTTTCTCGTTCATACGAATGTTTATTTAGTAATTATAATTATTATACTTATATAAACGTAATCAGCGTAATCAATGTTTTATTGGCATAATAAATGCGATTAGGGCAGAATTCGAATTTGAAATGTTCCCATATATATAAATATATATTGATTGCTTTTGTGTGCATATAAAATGGTGTTATATATATATATATATATATATGTATATATGACACACAAACACGAGGTTAGTTGCCATTTGTGGTTTAAGTCTACCGGGAACCGACTAGCAAATCCAGTAACCACAAGTAGGCTCAACTAATGTGAGAGGTCCGCGTGCCATGAACCTTTCAAACATAGTACGCTAGACACAAGGTTAAACCAACTTGTAGTAAAAGTCTGCCGGAACCGACCGACATATCTAACATCTACAAACATATGGTTTGATGTGAGAGTTCTAGTGTGTCTGTATATATATGTACACACACACACACACATATATATATATATGTATATAAGTCCATTGTGAGAGAAAATTGGTAGGTAAACTACACTTTGAGAAGGTCTTAAGTGGATGACTTTCTTTTTATCTAATTTGGGTCTTAAGTTGTTAAGACTAGGGTCCCTCCGAAGGTTTATTCCATGGAGAGAACCAAAGTTATGGGACCCTCCCTTATTAGATTCGAAGCAAGTCTTTGGGTCCTCCTTCTCTAAAAGTGGTTAGGCATAAGCGATAACGGATTACGGTAATTCACTGGGGTTGTCCACTTCCTCTAAAAGCTTGTAAGGGCTCAACTAGGAACAAACTTGGTATAATAAAGATATGTGGCCATTGCATGCTCATCAACTGTCCAAGGGAAGTCTTAAGCGACATAGGTGTCCTACAGTAATATCAGTTAAGTAGTAACGTTCACAATACTACTTCTCATATTACAAATGAGAGTATAGACTTTGAGAACGTTGACGTATTAGGACAGGGTCTTAAGGGGCTAGGGTCCGCCTTAGGTTTATAAGGGATCATAAGAATACACCTTTAATAGGGCCATAAGTGACCGAAAATGTCCACCTCGTTGGGTCTTTACCCTAAAAACACCAATGAACAATTGATTTGGATATCCACCTTATTGGTTAGATATTTGATTTTGTGTGAATCTTGTGTGCTGCGTAGACATACCTTGATATATGTAACCTGCTAAAATATAGGGAACGGACACTAAGTCACACCATATTTCAATCACACAGAACCTTATGGTCTGACCCCTCTCCTTAAAATATACAACAGATCAGAAGATGGGGTAAAAGCCATGGATGAAGTCATGACTGGAGAGAAGAAGACGAAGTTGTTATGCTATTATTAGTAGTTATTGCTTTAATTCTTTTGGAAACTTGTGAGAATGAATTATTTGATGTACCCATTGAACATATGTAACTTTGATTGTGGTATTTCTGTGATTTTTAAATATGTGGTACATCTTATTATATTATTTGTGCAAATGTAATCCTTACTATAACCAACGACCCATTTAGAATGGCTCTAAGCTTCGATCGGCCTTTTCTGGGTCGAAATTTAGTCCCATTCCGAGCTTGTTGTTAAATTTGGTATCAGAGCATAGGTTATCTGATTATAAGGGAATTAAACGTATGAGAGGCGTAATTATAATTTGAAAAAGGTTTCTCAAACTATATATGTAATAGAGGTATTTAGATTTAAGGACATATTTCAAAAAAAAAATTAGATCAAAGGACAACCAAGTTTAATAATTAAATCAGGGACAAAGACCAAATTGTACTATCTCAACCTGAATTTCACTTGATTTCTTATCATTACTAAATCAATTAAAAATTTAAAAATAACCCTCAAAATTATTATTAAAAAAATATAATTTCAAATTTATTTTAATATATTAATGTAAGGGGAAAATAGGCAAAAGGACAAACTTAGCCAAAAATTTAGTTAAAAAGATGGAAAGTTTGAAATTTAGCCACAAGGCCACCTTTTAGTGTAAAAGAGGAAAAGACAATGGACACCCTGAATTCCTCTTTTACACTAAAACGTGTATTTCTCCCTAAAAACCAAACTTTTCATCTTTTTAACTAATATTTTTAATAAGTTTGTCCTTTAAACTAAAAACTTCGTAATGTAATTGTAAACATATAAAAATAATCAGTTCGGAAAGCTAAGTGAATATAGCTTTATAACTTAAATATATAGCTTTATATTATATCACGTAAACATAAAAATAATTCACTTTAAACCCAATTTTGTTTACACCCAAAAAAAGCTACATGTAAAAAGTGAAGCTATATTCATTTAGCTTTCCGTACTGAATACTCTTATATTCATTTTTTCTATATTTGTAAAATAGAAAATATTTTCTAATTAAATTTTGTTAATTTTTAATGTAATAATCATAGAAAAAATATTTTTCATTAATTTTCATTATTTGCAAAATGTCAATGTGTGTCCTTAACTTAAAATATTTGGACTTTCTTCAATTAAAATATGAAAGTTGTCCTTGATGTAGGTAGCAAAAGGTGTTTGTCCTTGGATCTATTTTTTTCTCGAAATATGTCCTTGAAACAAATATCCACTATATAATAGATATTTACCCCCAATAAGCATACACATTTATACTAAGCATTTTTATCGTTTTCTTCCCTTTTCATCTTAAACGCTATCTCAAGAGTATCTACTAAAGGATTCTTCCTTTTCTTTTCAGATAGTAGACTGGCTGAAAATCCTATGGAGCAGGGTAACTAGGCAAGACCTTAATACTTCACATAATGGTTCCAACAGTATCTCTGCCCTATACTATAGGCCCTACTGCTAATCCTGGCCCAACAATGCCTGCAGATCCTGGGTTGATGTAGCCTTTGACTTTTCTCGCTTTTGTAAGACTTTCACGAATCTTAGAGGGAAATCGTTCTCCGGAAAGGAAGGTTTCGCTAATGCCCAACCTTGGATAACGGACTGCGAATTTTTTTCCGAAGCTATTGGCTGGCCCGACGAAGTAAAAAGAAGAATAACAGCCTGACACTTAAAAGATGATGCCCTTGAATGGTGGAATTTAATATCTGGAGAAAACTAGAGCCGGATATTTATATGGGCCAAATTCAAAACCCGTTTCGAAGCAAAGTTTATGCCAATGACATAAATGACTATCTAGTTAGAGAAAGTCATTCACCACAAGCAAGGAAGCTTAAGCTTGCAAGAGTATGTTTCAAAATTTACTGAATTATGTAGGTTTGGTAGACATCGCCATGAGAAAAGCCTTGAGATTTGTTAAAGGGTTGAACTCTCCATTGAAGGAAACTTTATTAGCCCAAGTAACGTTTGGGGCAACTTTGAAACCCATGTAGAGACAGTTATCCTCTGTACAGCTGAAGTTTCCAAGGAGGATAAATAAGGTGAGAAGGGAGAAGGAAGTTCCAACAAGAATAAGAAAAAGGAATGGTGGAAAAACAAGAAGAGAGGAAACAAATTCAAAAAGGAAGCAAAGACCTGTACGAGGTGCAACCGCAAGGGCCATGAGGCTATAACACCCCGCATTTTATGACAATTTAGTAGTTAAATAATGCATATGTGTGTGTGTATATATATATATATATGCACAGGCATAACTGTATATATGAAGAATAAAATAAAGATAATGCAAATAAAAATAAATTTGTTAGCCTGCATTGTGATCAGGCTACCAACAGCCAAGGACTCGAACATAAACTAGCACTGATCGGTAATTGCTTGGATGAATCGATGAAGTATTGGAGAAACATTGCATTTGCATGCATTAAGAATACGGATCGGATCAGACCATTCGAGTCGGATGGCTTCACCACTTTGCCGTCGGGTCGCACCGCTCGGGTCAGGTCGAATTTCCTGACTTGAATCAACGCCATCTTTGCATACATGTGCTCATGTCGAATCTAAGGCTTCGGATCGAGTCTTGACCCGATATATAACAACTAATCGTATTGACACAACATATCATTCCAACCTCGTCGATTCGTATCGCACAGATCCCTATCCAGTCTGCTCGGACTTTTGATCACATTGCTTCATCATTGTTGATTGCTTTTGGTTCGGATGGAGTAAAGGCCGACCCGATCCCGTGTCCAAACAACAGAAGCAGTTACCAAGTCTCCACTCACTCCACTACCTTCGAGATTTCCTCTGAATCTTCCACGTGGCATCCAACCTAAACCGAATTTCTACATATAACTTTGTGACTTTGCATCTGTCTCAGGGATTTTTGGCATTTCATTGATTGATGGCTGCCATGGCATGCGCTCTCCTATAGATACTCACCATTTTGTTCATTCAAATCGATTAATTCGAAGAGAATTATTCATTGTATTCGAGTGATTGAATGTATATATTCATTGTAATTGCATTTTCTTAATGAATAAAGAATTATAAAGTGGATGTAGGCTCGTTAACGCCTAACCACTATAAATCTTGTGTCTCTGCTTGATTTTTTTTATGTTTTTAGATTATTGCTCTCTACGAATCCTAGACAATTGGGTGTTAGTGCCATTTTTTGGTCTAATATTTGGGTGCTTTCACCGAGAAATGAAGATTCACATCATATTAGGATACTCCAGTCTTGTATCAGGCCGTCAAGTTCGATGAGGAAATCCTGTGAATGCTATATTTCCAATCGTGGAGATCACTCGATGTGAAGCCATCTTCACTCCGTCCGACAACAATCGCCAAAATTTAGAAACAAATTCTGGGAATGCCACTTGATCGATTCGGATATGCTTCCAGTACAGATGGAGAGCCTCAGGTCAGATAGGAAAGAGGGATACCGGTTAGAATTAAGAAAGGATAAGCTCCAGATCGGATGGAGTCGACTCGACTCGCTCATGCTCAAGAGTTGACCCGATTCGCTCGAATGAAGTAGGACTGAACTGACCCGAAGCGACTTGCTCGATCCGACCCGCGGGCTCAACCCCGATCCGATGACATACCCGAACCACAATCCAATGACAACTCCGAACCGCAACTTGAAGGAAATTCTAATCCGACCCGGCACGACTGTTTTTAGGAAAAAATACATTTTTCTGATCATTTCAGAAAAGACTCCATCTTCCAAAATCAAATGGGTCAATCGCTGTCGGGACTGTGAGGCCCCAAACCCCATCGGCGTTGTGCCCGGACCCGCTGACGGCTTGCCTTCGGCTCGGACCATGCTCGTCTTTGGCTCGACATATATTTTGTCCAATAGCAGACATCAAAGCTTATTAGTGACGATTAGACGGATGTCTGAGAATATCATAACAAAATGGCAATGAGTGGGATTCTTCCAAGAGCCATGGACCCTTTTTACTGATGTTCTTTAATGTGAGGAGCTATTGAGCGGATTCAGCATGCTAACTATGGAAGTATATGAGAGAAATACTGTTTTCCTGATAGCCTCCTCTTCAAGGATCCTGATGGTGTATGGACTTCATCAATGGCACACTGATGTTATTCCTGAATGAGTAATGGCCACCTAGTTTACGTGACTTAAACTTATCCAACCGGTGGGGGCTCGAACGACATTGATATGGAGTGGCCTAGGAACTATTCCAAAGATAACTCCGATGATTGTTTTCAATGACGGGATACAAGAAAGCGAATGTGGATCCTAATACTACAAAGTTACCCTTCGCTTGTATGACGTGATGGATGATATATGTCATGCGGTTGACTCCTTAAAGAGCATAGTTAGCCATTACAATGCCAATCCGCTATCAATCGTGTCGAGGAAGATTGATTTCCCTTGGATAAGGGTTAGACCAACATACTTTGGTGCCCAAAGTTAGGTACCAGTTGAACCAACGCAGTCCATGATTGGACCTATGGATCCTTACCCAGACGATGGCAACTGGACTACTCATAAGCTACTAGGAGACCAGCCATAGCAGAATTAAAAGCTTACATTGCATCTTAGTGTTTATTGTTAAAATTCCCAACCGAGGCTGGAGTAGGAATGGTCCATGGTGACCAAATTACTGGAAGAGCCTGCAGCTTGGCTGAATTAAAGATGATACATGATGGAGATGACATGGAACCCAAGAATGCTTCCCCTCCTACAAAGGAAGTATCGGCATAACAAGCAAAGGAAGCATCGCGGAAGGAGTTGCCCGATTAACTGTCCAAAGACATAGATCCCAGAGAGGATGAACATTTAGGATGTAGAAGGGCGACACTTATTCCAATTGATAAGGACGACCTGGCATAGGCTTGAGCATCGGATCTTATGTGGACCACCTCCGGACGAGGGAACTAACAGATTTTCTACGATCCAATCTGGACGCTTGCATGGAACCATGCTGACATGTGCGGGGTCTCATCGTCGATTATGAGTCATGAGCAACCCCTATAAAGAACTTCTAGCAGCACAGAATGCTTATGGCAAGGAGAAATGAAAGGCGTGCCATAGTTTGTTATGCCTCAAGATATGACTTGCAAGGGATATAGCTTATTTCCACTAAAGGTTGTCCCGAGATAGGCATCAACAAGTCTCATTACTGATTCACTGATGATTAGACAAATGCACTAATCAACTTTCCACTAGATGGGAGATGTACATGAATAAACTTCTAACGAATGAAATTTTGAAGTTAGAAAGTGAAGATTCACTATTCCACTCCCTTCATTTATTATTTATCAAGTAATTCATGCCCCAGACGTTGTGGGCAACTGGAGATTCGAGCATCGATTGCTCGTGATTACATAATCTAATTCGAAACTGATACGTCATAGGCTTGCATGATCGACTGCCTCATTGTTTCCCAAAGATTGGCGAGTTAAGAGTTTAGAGAAGCCCGGATGCTGATTGATTGTCCGTGCATCAGCTCTTATTCCCGACATGGGATCTAAGGCATTTCTGTGGATGGATGAGATACGACTATCTCCCTAACAGCCATATCTTATTTCCTAGCATGGAATACGCAAAAGTCTCCGTAAACATGGATCCATTGTTTTCATACCGGTTATCATCCTAAAGCCAATGTGATGATGTGCTACCATTAGCGGTGCGAACATGACTCCCTGACACTACATCCTTGCCCTTCGCATGGGGCAAGAAGGTAATTCAAAGGAGATGCGACGTTGTTATTCACTTACAGTACTTACCTAACTTCCTTTGTCGCTCCAAGACCCCGATCAAGGTCTGTTCATTCTTTGGACCACCATACCACGGTGGTTTGAAAAGACATTCATCATCATGTGAAGATTTTGGCATCCATCCCCTGGCAGAGATAGGGCGAGTCAAAATAGAACTACAAAGAGCATACAATGCCATTTTCGCACAGAATGATATTCATTCTTTTAACTGGATTATTCTTTAACCATGACTCTTATATTTTCAAGTTTTGTGAGTTATTAATGTACTTAACTCAAATGAATTTATATGTGGATGGTGTAGGCACCTAGGATCTATTACCGACCAAACTTCTAACACCCACATATAGAGTTCTGGAGCAATATGATAACGAGCCTGACTGAACTGCTCGTTTGCGAAGCCACGCCCTCCGCCTGAGGGAAGTTGTATAGCTCAAGGTGGATCTGAGATGACCATACACTCCTTGGCTCACACGTGGCAGACCTCAGAATAATTGTGCATTAACTTTTTCCTTTCAAACTTGGAAACCAATTCCAGATAGACATTGTTCGATTGTCTACATGACTCGAACTTATGCTAGATGCCACCGAATTACATGAATCCAAACAAAGGAGGCAATACTGCCCCTTGATATGATTATTTTTCAATCATGCAATTTACTTTTACATGCTTCCTGAGTTGTTGACATGACTAACTCATGCGATATGAATGATGCAGGTACCTGAAGTTTGGTGCCAATCAGTCCTCCCATAGATTGATTGGAGGAACGCAAAGCCTTGGCAAATGTGATCCGAATATTTGCCCGGCTGACTCTAATCCTTAGAGCTTGGATAGGAGTATAAACCTAAGTCAAGTGTGATGGGTGCACCAAGATTAAAGACCATTCGATCCATGACTCTAACTCTCATGATTCGAGAGAGTATAGAGGATTGGAAGATAACGTTCACCACTCTAACTCTCATGATTCGAGAGAGAGAGTATAATGGACGGAAGACGACATCCACCACTCTAACTCTCATGATCTAAGAGAGAGTATAATGGATGGGAATATGACATCCATAGGGTGTGATGGTGCACTATGATCATAGACTGCCTTGACTACACTATAACCTGTGCATGCGATAGGAGAGTATAAAGGCGCTGAGACTAAGTGCCGAAGGAAATGTGTTCCTACCCCACTGAAGGATTGAGGGAAAGAATGAAAGTTGAGCCCGCAATCCCTACCGAAGGATTGGGGGCAATATATTGTCAATCCTAATCAATTCCGAACAAGCCCTGTCCAGACACTCTATTCAAGATTGATTGGGGGCATATGCATGCACATCACACAACCCTGTTGTTTACTACTTAGTTTAGAAATAATTTTTTATTATAGAAATTATTGTTTGCAGGGATGCTGGATTGTTATTACTTAGATTAATAATGTATTGACTACAGGCATATTTGATTGAAATATATGACAAATTTGCAAACGTATGACATTGCAGGAATACTATTTTATTTAAAGAATGCAAGTATGTACAAGATAACAGGACAAAGACGTGAAAGCCACACTCACAACGCCAATAAAGGGTTGACGCCGATGCCTGAAGCCAATCTTTCCGCACGACTTAAGGCAGAAACCGAAAGGAGGCCTTATGAGCAGGATGTTCAATAACGTATCACGTAACCTAAGGCGACGATCGAAAGGAAGCTTTGGGAGTGATACTCAAGTGCAACAATGGGTGACACCTTGCACGTACAATGAATGGAAAATGCAATGACTCAAGGACTTGGATGATTCAATCACTTAAGCTTTGAAAGCAATGTTTACTTTTCATGCATACATGTCTAAATTCGAAAGGGACGTGATCCAATCACCTGTCCTTTGCCATTACCCCCAGACTAGGGGCATAACCACTGAAAGTGTTTACAAATTACATAACTTATCTGTCTGTGCCTAACTTATTATCTGATCCTGACAGGCCGTTTGAGAACCACGAAGTGGATGCTGTGTGAAAGTCTATTTGCTAGTCCCGACTGACCTCCTGTTGGAAGGCCTCGAACAAGGAAGACACACTATTTCTTCGATTTCTAGCTTGCGAGGTAGAGGATGGGTTAATAGAAAGAGGGATAGAACCTTCTTCCATGCTGAGGATGTTGGCGCAGAAGGCACTAAGAATGAAGGATGTCAGGAGATTTTCTCTCACGGTGAACCCTCAGCACATCAAACTGGATATGAGATGGATGGTACCCTTGTTGAATTGAGAACCCAGATGGCAAGGTAAGATGAACTTCTACGGAAGCAACAGAAAATGACGGATAACTTCTTCATTTGGATAGATGGAAGGCCGAGCAACTACGACTTACTTTCTATAATGAGCACTGTGGGAATTCAAGCGACAATGAACTTGGCTCAAACACTCCCTACTCCATGGTTTAGATTGCACGGGACTCTAGGACAAGTTGGCAACGACAATCAACCTCCTCCTAGCCATGTGCAACTTGCAACTTCTGACCGTGACATTTTGGATGAAAACGACGGCAATGCAACAGCTGCTAGAAACTTAAGTGGAGTCTGACCAACCTCTACTCCAATTGAGATGAATGCTCCAAATCCAATTTAACTTCAATATGAACTCCCCATTCCTTAGTGCAGTGGGGGAAAGTGGAAGCATTTGAGGTGACTACAATTTGACCTTACCGCCACCCGATTTTAAAACTCAGAACTTGGAAGGGAGACCAAAGACTAACATGAGCTGGACAAGAACAAGTCACTTTGTGTCAAACTCTAACTCGCGACTTGATGAGGGAGTATGAATTCAGAGAAGATATGGATTTGATGCTTACTGCTTAGAAAAAACCCCATGGACGGGGGCATGGGATACGAGTTTCGAGCAGAGTAATTCGACTATCCGCCGAATTTATGCACATTAACTATCATCGGAGTTCCAAAGGATCCCAGACTGCAACACCCCAAAATTAGATACACTATAGCCATAATATAAAGATAATTAATTAAAGGGTTAACTAATTAAAAATAATAATAAAATGAATAGATGCATACATATACATATATTTAATTATGTTAAGCAGATGCAAGTTTAAAAATGAGCACTGAAAAGAAGAAAAGTGCATGTGAATTTAATTAGACTACAAGAAAGGTTAATGCAATTAGTACATATGATAAAAAGGGAAAAGGAATATAAGGAAAAAAATTCGAAAGGAAAAAATACATGCAATGTATAAAAAGGAAATTTACGCATGCAATTAATAAGATGCATAACGTTTAAAAATAGGTTTACAACCAAATAAGGAGAACGAGGATTAAAAGCAGAAACATCTCTATGCATGCAAGTTAGTGGTAGAAGGAAATAAATGTTAACATTAAAAAAAGATAAAGAATATTTATGTATATATACATACAAAAAAATTCTAATGGAAAACCTGATAGTACATGCAATAAATTGATTGCAACAAAAGAAAGAAAGAAAAACATGATGAAAAGAGGGAAAACATTAATGTAAGGCATGCAAATGTATACAATGAAAATTTAAATTAAAAAGTAGTATATTATTAATGCATTATAAATGGACATTTATTGCATTGGTTAAAGAGAAAGATAAGGAAATGTATATATATTTATATACTATTCAAATTTGGTAAAGAGAAGGCACAACTAAAGAAAGGCAAGATAAGGAATATACTGAGAAAGGAAGCAAGGAATAAATTCCTATTTATTTAGCGTTTAAACATAGACTATTTTTTTATATATGCGGTTCATTGGGTTATTTGCATAAGGAAGGTATGTATTATGCATGTAAGAAAATAATGTTTGAAAGATAGGGGATGTATGTAGTTATACATATGCAATATTTAAAAATTCAAATGGAGAAATATATTGTTAGCCTGCTTTGTGATCAGGCTACCCAAAGCCAGTGACTTGAGTATGAAGTCACAATCATTGGTGACCACTTGGATGGAACGATGGAAAGCTAGAAAACTAGAATTCTACGTGCGAACATCACTGGGACGGACCCACCCTTTCTCGGATAGATAAAGGGACCCTGAATTGAGAGAGAGCACTTGCACTCTCTGTTATCAAGCAAACAGTTCGGATCGAGGTAGACAGTTCGGATCGAACCCACTTATACATAAGAGAAACAACTCCTATGTGTTAAAGCCGGATCGGATCACGAGAACCACCATCCGATCCCCCAGTGCATGCATATACAGCAGGACATGTTTACCCTATTGGTTCAGATTGCCTGCACTCCTAACTGAACCGCCTGATGCTATGAAAGTATTCCACGAAGTTGACCTATTCTCTAGCCTATTAACCCAGATTGTTGTACACATGTCACCTCACGAAGAGAAGACACGTTCTCTACTACTTTCGAGATTTACTCTGAAGCTGCCATGTGGCCACTCAGCCCTAACTGAATTTCTGCCTATAAATACATGAATTCGCAGCCATTTCTAGGGACTTTTGAGATCTCCATGACGAGCATAAGCCATAGCCGTCATTCTACTACTAAGAATCATCCTCTTATGTAATAAAATCAGTGAATTCAGAGAGACAAATTCAGTGTAATCGAGTGCTAAAGTGATTCAAAGCCTTGTAATTGTAATTCAATGTTGAATTAAGAAACTATGAAGTGGATGTAGGCTCGTTAATGCTGAACCACAACAAAAACCTTATTGTATTGCTTTTTCTTCCTTTTTCAGTTATTTCTTTATCTTTTTCATGCTCAGAATACGACATATTGGGTGTTAGTGCCATTTTTTGGTTTAACATTTTGATGCTTTTACTGGGAAATAAAGATTCTCATCATATAAGGATACTCTTGTCTACTATCGAACCGTCAAGTTCGATGCGGAAATCCTATGAATGCTATATTTGCAATTGTAGAGATCACTAGAAGTGAAGCCATCTCCACTCATCCAGCAACAATCATTTAGGAACAAATTCCAGGAATGCTGCTTGATCGGTTCGGATATGCTTCCAGTAATGATGGAGAGCCTCAGGTCGGATGGGAAAGAGAGGTTCCGGTTCGAATTCAGAAAAGATAACCTCCGGATCGAATGAAGTAGACCCAATCCGCTCATGCTCGAGAATTGACCTGATCTGCTCGAATGAAGTAGGACCGACCCGACCCGAAGTGACTTGCTCAATCCGACCCAAGGGCTCAACCCCGATCCGATGACATACTCGAACTGCGATTCAAATAACATCTCCAGACCCGCTGACGGCTTGCCTTCGGCCCAGAGCACGGCTCGCCTTCGGCTCGGCATATATTTTGACTAACAGCAGTCATCAAAGCTTATTAATGATTATTAGACATATAGTCTGAGAATATCACAGCAAAATGGCAATGACTAGGTTTCTTCCAAGAGCCATGGACCCTATTTACCGATGTTCTTTAATGTGAGGAGCTATTGAGCGGATTCAACATGCTTACTATGAAAGTATAAAAGAGAATGATTGTTTCCTAACAGCCTCCTCTTCAAGGGTTCTAGTTGTGTATAGACTTCATCAATGCCAATAATGTTGTTCCTGAACGGGTAATGGCAACCTAGTAACGTGACTTAAACCTATCCAACCGATAGAAGCTCGAAGGACATTGATATGGAGCAGCCCGTACACTATCTCGAAGATGACTCGGATAGTCTTAGCGACGATGAATCACAATGACTAGATACCAAAAAGCGACTAAGGATCCTAACACTACAAAGCTAAAGTTCACTTGTATGATGTGGTTAAGACATATATCTCACGATTCATTCCCTGAAGAACTTAGAAAACACTTGCAATGACCATTTACTATCAAGCGCACCGATGATGATCGATTTTTGCCATATACGGGTCAAATCAACACAATCTGTTGCCCAGAGTCAGGCACCGGTTGAACCACCACAGGCCATTATTGGACCTATGGATCATTACCCAGATATTAGTGGCTTGAATACTCATAAGCTACATGCGACCAGCCATAACAAAATCAAAGCTTGCATTGCACTCTAGAGTCTGTTGCTAGAAATTACAACCGAAGCTGAAGTGGGAACGGTCCGTGGTGTCCGAGTTACTAGGAGAGCCTGCTATTTGGATGAATAGAATATGCTACGGAACAGAGATGGCGTGGAACCCAAAAACGCTTACCATCCTAAGGAGATGTAGTGTGAATGATTCCTGGGCTTAGCAAGCGAGGAAAACATCACAAAAAGAGTTGCTTGATGATCTGCCGGAAGACATGGATCCCAGAGAGAATGAAGATTCAGGATGCAGGAAGGCGTTTCAAAGGAGATGCGACCATGTCATTCGCTTACAATATCTACCTAACTTCCTTTGTCGCTCCAAGACCCCAATCAAGGTCTGTTCATTCTTGGGACCGCCTTCCCATGACGGTTTGAAAAGACGTTCATCATCAGTTAAAGATTTTGGCGGCCACCACCTGGAGGGGACAGGAAGAGGCAAAATGGATCTGCAAAGAGCATGCAATGCCATTTTTTCTCAAAATGATATTCATTCCTTTAACACGATTATTCTTTAACAATTATTTCCATGCTTTGTGAGTTATTGATGTACTTAACTCAAGTGAATTTATATGTGGATGGTGTAGGTACCCAAGATCTAGTACCGATCAAACTTCTAACGTCCTCATATAGAGTTATGGACCAATACCATAATGAGCCTGATTGAACCGCTCGCTTATGGAGTCGCGCCTTCCAACTGAGGGAAGTTGTATAGCTCAAGGTGGATCCTAGATGACCATCCACTCCTTGGCTCACACATAGAAGACCTCATGATAATTGTGCATTGATTTTTGCATTTCAAAAACAGAATACAATCGCAGATTGAAATAGTTCGACCGTCTATATGGCTCGATCCTTTGCTTAACGCCACCAGATTACATAAATCGAAATAAAGGTGGCATCATTGCCCCTTGATATGCTTTTTTTATCAATCATGCAATTTACTTTTACATGCTTTCTAAATTATTGACATGACTAATTCATGCAGCATGATTGATGCAGGTACTTAAAGTTTGTTGCCAATTAATCCCCCCATAGATTTAATGAAGGAACGCAAAGATTTGGCAAGTGTGGCCAGACCACTTGCTCGATAATGTACATCCGCCAGAGCGAATCGTGAAGTATGGATTAAAATTAAGTTTGAGGATGACACATGAGCCGGCAGAATCCTGCTCTTGGAATTAGAGTGCAGAAGGAAAGACGAGGTGAATGACATGACCGTTCACCTGATTAACTCTAACTCTCATGATTGGAGAGAGAGCATAAAGGACGTGAAGATGATTTCCGCAAGGCGTGAAGGTGCACCATGACTAAAAGACCGCTTTGATTCCACTCTACCCTTGGCATTCGACGGGAGAGTATAAAAGCGCCAGGGACTGAGCGCTATAAATGAACTCCTACCGCACTGAAGGATTGGGGGAGAGACTGAAAGCTAAGTTCGAACTTTATCCTGGCATATGGCAGGAGAGTATAAAGGCATTGCAATTAAATGCCATGGAAGGGCTCCTACCCTGATGCAGATTGGGGGCAAGAATGAAAGTTGAGCCCAAACCCCTCATTTCTGGACATGGGGGGCAACACATTGTCGATCCTAATCAATCCAAAACAAGCCCTAGCCAGGCACTTATTATTGATTGGTGGCTTACACCATCACACCCCTACGATGGCTGCAATATGATATGCTATTTATTTGCAGGGATTATGATTTGCAGGGATACTGAATTGATACCCTTATCTAATTTGTGATACGATTTATTACTTGCTACTCAGTGCAGTAATGCTCTGACTACAAATACATTCTATTGAAATATACAACAAACTTGCAAATGTACGATATTGTAGGAAAATCACTTTGTTTGCTGATGGGAGATTTACATAGCATAACTGGTCAAGAACGCGAGGCCCGTACTCGTAACAACAACAGGCCAATAGAAAACAAATAAAAGGGCCATATCTAGAAGGTTGACATTGATGCCCAACCATAAGCATCCTACGTGACTCAAGGTGGAGACCCAAAAGAGGCCTTGAGAGTGAATTATTCAATAACATATCATGTGATTTGAGGCGACAGTTGAAAGGAGGCCTTGGGAGTGATATCTTAAGTGCAACGACGAGTGCCACTTTCCAAGTACACTGCATGGAAAATGCAATCGCTTAAGCCATGCAATCAATGTCTTCTACATGCATACGTGTCTGAATTTAAAAGGATGTGATATGACCAACTGTCTTTTACCATTACCGCTGGACTGGGGGCAAACTATTGAAAATATTTACAATTGGTGTAACTTATCTGTCTGTGTCTAACTTATACCTTGATCTTGACGGATGGGCCGCTTGAGGACAACAAAATGGATGCAAAGTAAACGTCCATTTACTAGTCCCAACCGACTTCTCGATTGAGAGGGCCTAGACAGGGGGGCATGCTATTATTTTGACTTCTAACTTGCAAGGAAGCGGATTGCTTGATACTTCGACCCAAAGGTTAATAAGAAGGAAGATAGAACTTTCTTTCATGTTGAGGATGTTGGCGCATAAGGCATTAAGAATGAGGGAAGTTAGGAAATTCCCTCTCATGATGATCCCTCTATATATCTGACTAGGTATGAAATGGATAGTGCCCTTTCTGAGTTAAGAGCCCAGATGGCTCGACAAGATGAACTTCTTCAAAAACATCAGAAAATGATGAATAACTCCTTTACTTGAATAGATGAAGGCTGAGCAACTATGATTTACTGGTAGGAGCAAGCACCGTGGTAGTTCAAGCAACAACGAACTTGGCTCGAACACACCCTACTCCATAATTCAGATCGCACAAGACCATGCGACAAGTTGGCACGTCATCTTGGATGAAATAAGGGGAAATCAACCTCCTCCTAGACATATGCAGCATGTAATTTCTGATCATAACATTTTGGATGATAATTATGGCAAATGCAATGGCCACTAGAAACTAAAACAGAGTCCGAACAACCTCTGGTCCAATTCGGATGAATGCTTCAAATCCTACCCGACTCAACTTTGACACGAAGCTCCCCATTCCTTAATGTTAGGGGCAAGTGGAAGCATTTGAGCTACCTATAGCTTAACCTTATCACTACCCGACTCCGATCCTCAGAGCTTGGATGGGAGAACCAAGACTAACATGAATTAAAGGATGGAAGCTTGATTGACGGCTATTACATATGCGAAGCCAAGAAGCAAGAGACCGGCTTCCACCCACTTCAAGACTTCATGCTGGGAGCACCAGCGCTAAATTGGACAATCGGCGGTGACTCCGCAAAAACAAAGGCCAGATTGCCAACGTTAATTAATGCTTCACCAAAGGCGGCACACCTCAAGGGCGACGTGGGCAACACCAATCAAAATTCTTTCACATGAGGCACTAGGGATTTCAACAATTCCCCGCACTTCAACCTACCATTTTTGGATCTTGACTTGCATTGTTGTTATACAAATTTTGGTGGCATGCATCCGAATTGATCAACGATTGGAGCGCGTTGGTCACCCACTTCATTGAGCACTCAGAGGTCCACATATGTCGATCCAAGAATATCATGTTACTCATTTCAGTCAAACAAAGGTCCAACAAGAACCTGCATTCATTCCTAGAAAGATTCGACGCCATAGTGGCATTGGAAGATCGACCTGAACCGTCTATGATGTTGATGGTAGCAGTATCTGTTATTCTGGATAACTCTGACTTCAAAGTCTCTCTGTATTGGGACCCGCGAGGAGGCCCGAAACAGATAGATTCCTACAGCTAGAGGATACTAATGTCGAGAAGGATGGTCTCAATGTTATCATTACAATGGATGAAGGACTATTCGACTTTTGAAATGATGAAGATAGAAGGAAATACCCGAAAAAGACTAACAGGAATGTACAATTCTAAAAGGTCTAATTTTATTGATCGAGCCCGCGATCTTGATTTTCAAGCTTAATGGAACCAAGCATGAGGGATAAACTAAACAAGGCTGTGATGGCCATTCTGCATTATACTGAAGAATGAACAAAGGGGCTTGACTAACTCCCTAAAGGCATTCATTTACTTGCATTGGACGAGTTTACTCAGCCCCACGACTGATATGATGAGAGTAACTAAGTCCGCTGAAGCCCGATGAGGCAATCCTCGCTTTCCGAATGAAAGATCGAAGGACACCAATGCGAGTATGATTCGACCATTCGCGTATACAACTCTAACTCTTGTTGACTTGAGAAAGAATACAGAATGACTTGGATCGACTAAGATTGCTGAGCCTGCTTCTCTAGCCCGATGCGGCAATGAAAAGTGTAACGACTAAAAGAATGGATATCCGATCGGCTTGGCCCAACCCCCACCGATGATGAGGGCACAACCATTGACTTCGCTACTTCTCCACTAACAATAAGAGCATAAGCTTCAACTGAAGGAATAACCTTGGACATGATCCTCACTTTGTTCATAGCATATAAACTATATCTCTGGAATATGACATAATTCATCTTGACCGTTCATGAAAGCCTACTAATAGATAAAACGTGAATTCAAGGACTTGATCCGCAACTACATCAAATAGAGAATGTGGAGAATTCTCCAACTACTTTACGTTTATGATGATCTTACGAGCACTGGTTTATATGATTTCAACGTCATCCCCTGCTGATTTGCATGTGATCAAAGGACTATGGAAGGACCCGGAACAGTCGTGAATTTCTTTTTATATGTTCTGATTACTATCCTAATGCCGGGATAGTCCCAAGATGAGCGCAAATGACTGATTCGTGTACCAATTCTGGTGTGATCTACCCCAATAGTTTAGATGCTAGCTCATAGTTTCAAGATTCTTATACTGTCCTGCGACTTAGATGATCATACGTAAATTGATTTGTATGTAAAAGAAAGCCTGACTCGGAGGTACACTTGATTTGCATGAGAAGGCAATGTCATTTCGTAACGAACTATGATGCCTGATCATACGCACGGGAGCCGACATTCTTGAATAACCTATGACGAAAGAACTTGACCTCTTGATTTGACGAGGTTTAAATGACTACGTGATCATTTCGACTACTCCTTCCACTGAATTTGGACTGATTAGCACCCATGGAAGTAATGCCACAATTTGATTATGCCTTCTCAAGGACGGATGACTTTCCAGAAATATTTAGCTTGGCATATTCAAAGTACACCTCATCTTCCATAAGACGTACTTTGGGGGGCAAACTGTTAGCCTGCTTTGTGACCAGGCTACCCAAAGCCAATGACTTGAGTATGAACTCATATTGATTAGTGACCATTTGGATGGAACGACGGAAAGCTAGAAAACTTGAATTCTACATGCAAACATCACCGGGATGAACCTACCCTTTTGGATCGGGTCGGATAGATAAAGGGACCCTAAATTGAGAGAGAGAGCACTTGCACTATCCATGATCAAGCAAACGGCTCGGATCGAGGTAGACATTTCACATCAAACCCACTTATACATAAGAGAAACAAATCCCATGTGTTAAAGCTGGATCAGATCAAGAGAACCACCATCTGATCCCCCTGTGGATGCATATGCAACAAGACACATTTACCTTATCGGTTCGGATTGCATGCACCCTTACCCGAAACGCCTGATGTTATGAAAGTATTCCACGAAGTTGACCTATTCTCTAGCCTATTAACCCAGATTGTTGTACACATGTCGCCCCACCAATAGAAGCCACGTTCTCCACTACTTTCGAGATTTACTCTGAAGCTGCCACGTGGGCACTCAGCCTTAACCGAATTTCTACCTATAAATATATGAATTCACAGCCATTTCTAGGGACTTTTGAGATCTCCATGACGAGCATAAGCCATGGCCATCATTCTACTACCTAGAATCATCCTCTTATGTAATAAAATCAGCGAATTCGAAGAGACAAAGTCATTATAATCGAGTGCTAGAGTGATTCAAAGCCTTGTAATTGTAATTCAATGTTGAATTAAGAAACTATGAAGTGAATGTAGGCTCATTAATGCCGAACCACTATAAAAACCTTGTTGTCTTGCTTTTTTTTCCTTTTTCAGTTATTTCTTTATATTCTATGCTCTGAATACGACATATTGGGTGTTAGTGCCATTTTTTGGTCTAATATATATATATATATATATATATATATATATATATAAGGTGCCCAATTAATTAAAGGAGAAAGTAATTAAACGTTTTAACTAAAACATTGAATAGCTTCTGAACTTGGACTCGCTTTCTGACTGGGTTCGTAGGCTAATGGCTATAAATAAGGCCCTATTCTCATTGTTTTATTCATTCTAAAACAATAGAGAACTAGATGGTGTCTCTGCCCAGATTAGATTAAATCTTTTCTTCTTCAACAACAAATTAGAGATATTCAAGTGTAGAGATCTATGATTCAACATCATCTATTCTCCTTCTATTTTCTAGATCCAAAATCACTATGAGTCCATGTTAATTTTAGATCTAAATAATTAAAAAGTAAAACCTGATATGACTATAACTTGGATCTATACCTATGACCATTTGAATCACATCAGATCTATTATAACATGTTCATCTAAGTTATTCTGACATGATTATGCATTAGATCTGAATCTATACCTATTTATCTTGTCAGATCTGCCTTTGATTATAGAACTAATTCACTGTTTAGATCACCTTATACCTATTCTATTACGTCTGTGGCCAAATTGGATCTGTTATTAGTTGGAGGTCTAATTCACTGTTTAGATCTCATTATGCCTATTCATGACATCCCTATTCTATTAATTATGTCACCTTATGCCTATTATGATAGTTGGCCTAATTATGTCATCGTATATCTATTATATTGGATCACATAATCCTGTCATTATGCCTATTTTGTTAACATGACTAATTCTATTATCATATGCTAGTTTTATTTATTCCTACTCTTGTTCTCCTCTCTCTCCCTTTTTCCCTTTTTGTTTTATAGGCAGGCTACCTTCGAGCCTAGGCATGCCATTGAAATATACGAACGCACGAAATTAGGAACAATAGGGAATGTTTAATTTGGGCATAATTCATAATTGAAAAACATGATTAGGAATATAAGGCATAACTTTTACCTTGAGCCAAAACTTGGGATTTGGGGCATAATTTACATGTTGATCTAGATCTTAGTTGGGACATAACTTGTATTGGGAATTTGGGCATAACCTGAATAAAATACATGAGTATGAGTTTGGGGACATAAATCAAATTGTGATTAAAAACCTTAATTTGGCGCATATGGTTCATTATGAACATAACTTGGAAAAGGGGCATGCAAATCTATAATGAAATAGGGATAATTGTTAAAGAAGGAGAATGCCTAAAATAACAGTAATTAGAAACTGTAACCGCGCTTAGACACGAGATTAGGTTACACTTGTGGTAGAAGTCTGCCCGGACCCGACCGACATATCCAACGACCACAAGTGGTGAATCTAATGTGAGAGGTCTAAGTGCATAAACACGAAACGTGCTAAGGCACCAGATTAAGTCCGACTTGTGGAAGAAGTATGCCCGGACCCGACCAGCATATCCAACATCCACAAGTGGTAGGATTAATGTGGGAGGTCTAGCGCATTATGGCGATAAACGGATAAATAATCATAACCTATTATAATTAATTACTTTAATGAGAATGTTATATAATAGGTAGGCTTGTCCTAGGGACAAGTGGAAATTATAACATAAGTTGTAATAGGAAAGGAAGCTTATTAGTAGACCATAGTTAAGAGAACTAGGTTAATAAGTAAACAACAAAAGTTTTAGTGATATGTTAAACAGAAAACAGGTGAACTGAGACGAAGTATACTTAATTACATATTAAGTAAAACATGTTATTGTAAATATGAAGTCAGACAATGAATAATACAAAGGGATTGTAAGATTACATCCGTTAATTACAATCCAGGGGTGAAAGATAGTAAGATTACTTCTGTTAATTACAATAATTTCTTTTTAATCGATGACAAAGGGGGAGAAATATCTCTTTTATGATTCCCTGATATTGGAATATATATGCTAACATTTTTTGTTTCAGGAACCAAATGGTAAGTTTATAAATTTAGGAACTAACAAAATATTGCAGAAATTCAGGGGGAGCAAAACATTCAGGGGGAGAAAATCAGAAGCGTTATCATCAATCAAAAAGGGGGAGTATGTTGAAAACAAGATTATGATTAATGTCAACAATGAGAAGTGCATTGGAAATCATGTCATAAAGATAAAGTTATACACACACACACATTGAGTCGTGTTAGAATTATGTTAAAATCTATCCTCAAGTATAACACGAGTATAAAACAAAGCATATATACATGTACATTTACATTTCAAATGACATGAAACAGTCTGACTGGGCAAAAATGCCTGAACCAGTCGACTGGTCCAAAACCAACCAGTCGACTGGTCATACAATTTTGCTCCAGTAACGGCTTGTTTATTTTAAATATATACAATTTCATACTTCTTTCAACCGGTCGACTGATGATTTTTAACCAGTCAACTGATTCGAAACAGCACATATTTTCTGAAAGGTAGTCTTCATTCATGAAGAGAAATCTCTTCATTTCTGAAAGGAAATGGAAGCTTCTTTCAGTTAAAACTCTTCTTGAAGAATTGCTACCTTTATACCATTATATAAACACTTCAATATGATTTCCAAATCACCGAATCATTCTATTTCTTATATGATTTCCGAATTGCATTTCTATACTCTCGCAATACAAAAGCTCTCATAAATTCAAATACTTTTTGAATCCTTGAATTAATTTAATATCACTTGAATCAACAAGCAATTTTATTCCTTCAATCTTCACATTCAAATCATATACTCGAGGAGAAGATTATAGGAAGGGTGTACTTAAATTGTTGATTATCCGTGTTCATTAAGGAACACAAAGCAGAAGTCAAAACACTTGTAATTGTTGAAGTCCTGTATAGTTGTTCAGGCGAGAGGCATCCTTATTGGGGATCGGGTGTACTGACCTATTCCTCCGGGCTAAGAGAGCATGTGATAGTGAATTCTGAAGAGGAGCTTCAGGACTGGACGTAGGGCGGGAAGTCCAAACCAGTATAATCTTCCTGGTGTTGTTTCTTATTGCATTTACTTTTGATATATTTTTATAGCTCAGCCTTTACCTGTGTAACTATTGTATATTAGCTAGTTAGTATATCATTTACATTTCCACTATATCCATATAGATCCTGCTTAAGTCACACACATCGACTTTTCAACCCATCCTTATGACATTTAATCATAGAACTTAAAATTTGTAAGCACACTATACCCTGCAGGCCCCTTAATTTTGCAATATAAGTCATGCCAAGGCTGCCTCGGCTTTTGGTCTTTGTCTTCTATAAGACAATGAAAAGGCGAAGTACTCAGAAAAATCATAGCAAATTGTTGCAACAATTTTTATAACATGTAGATTTTACTGTTCGGATGCTTCCAAGTTGCATACGGTACATTCCTAACTGACACACCAATTTTTTTCCTAAATGAAAATCTTGAGAAAAAAATAAAGGAAATGAATCCTTAATGGAACAAATGGATGCAATGAGAGGAGGTCGGAAAATTAAAGACAGTTGAAAAGCTAAAAATGATCCAAGTAACCATTAATTATTGTCACATTGGAAATGTTCGGAAGTAGACAATTAATAAGGACCGCTTTCATTTATGTCATTCATACCTCAAACTACTTGTTTGTGATTCTACTTTTTTTTTTAGATGAAAGTTTATGGATTATGCAATATTTGTATAGTTCACATGAACATATGTAAAATACTCAATAGTTCAGAAACAACAATACATGTGCGAAGAGCTTGCCCCAATCACATGCAAAGCGCATGCCATTACATTTGTTTTTAAACAACTGAGGTGTAACCAGCGTCTTGTACACTGTATGTTATAAATATTTCTGAAAATTATATTATGCAATATATGGTGTTGACACACTTTTTGGTCGAAGATGTCACATGTTAAGAACATCGTCAAAAAACACAAAACAATTCAATAGAAGCCTCGACGTATTCTAAAAGGATTGTAAACAGCATCGATTCGTAAAATAATCATCGATTGACTTGGAAAAACTGGTGCAGTGAAAATACATGATCGACTCGGTCCGATCAGCTCAAAATTCTTAAGCACGCCGACCCGATCACGTGGCAAAATTCATTGTGCAAAAATATATGGATTTCGGTGAAATTGCATTTCGCGTGTCTAAAAACACGTGGTTGGCATGACACGATCACGAAAAATGGCTTGCTCGACTCGTGGCACGATCAAATTTGGTAAAATCGGCATTTGCCAAAAAACAGTGTCGTGCACCCAAAAACAGCTAATCGACATGCGTCGATCACGAAAAATAGCTTGCACGACTCACGAGATCAAAATAAGGTAAGCTGGCAAAAACTGATTCAGCACGTCAAAAATGCCTGATTGGCATGGGAAAATCACAAAAAAATCATAATCAAAACACGTGGTGATCAAATCCAGTAAATCTGGTAAAACTGGCAATTTGGTACATTGGAAAAGAAAGGAAAAACATGGTGGATCACGTTAAAAACCCGTGCCAGACACGGTCGGATCACTCACAAAAACTAGTTCAAATTGGCTTGGCAAAGCCAATTTTCGAATCCATCCACTTCGAATCCCAGGTGGCACGCTTTCTGCCCCGGCACGCAATCCCTCGACTCAATCAAGGGATTTAAAATTCTGTTAAGAGGCGAGGTAAAAATTTTGGCATTTGAGTTGGGGTGAGCGACATGGGTGGATTCGAGATTGGGCTTAGCACTGAGATTGAATGGCAAAGCAAATTGGCCAACCACTTTTGCCATGCCACTGAAAAACCCTTGCCAAACACACATTTTTCAGTGTTATCTGAGTGGTTCAAAATTCTAAAATTTGCACATGCTCCAGCAAATGGCGGATCACTTTGGCATGAGGTTTTTACGTCTCGATCAGCATTTTTAGCGTGATCCACACGTGTTTTCAACCATTTTTGAGGGATTCAAAATTTCCCAACATAGGGATACGAAATTTCAACATAGCACTGATTTTTCGAATTTGAATTTAGGATGTGGATTTTGTATTCCTCAGGGATACGAAATTTGATGTGTCACATCCAAAAGCCACCTATAAATAGCCCCATGCTTGGCATTCAAGGGAGTTCGTTCTCATTTGGTATTTTGGACTTCTTGGAGCTCTCAAGCATCATTAGTGGCAACCACTTCCTTCCCCATGACCCTTGGACATAGCATGGGCTTCTAAAACGTTGCATACACATTTTTCTTCCACTCTTGGACATTCAAAAGGACCTTTTCACCGCTTTAGGACTATTTTGCATATTTTTGGATTTCTTGGACATTTAAGCTACTATTTGGACATTGTTGACCAAGTCAACATATTTTTCACCCAACGAAGAAGAATATGGGCATTTTGGTCAAAGTTTAGAATTAACAAATATTTTTTGTTCTATTGCAATGCTTTGTACACAAATATTGTCCGAGCTTATACGATAGTTATAATCAGTAATTTTATGATATATGATTACTATAAAGTGGATGTGTGCGTTAATGTCGAACCACTATAAAAAAAATATGTTCTCTCCGCGTTTCTTTATTTGGATTTGGATTACTGTGTTTTCATTAAACATACCCTCGAGGGTTGGCATGCATTGAATCAACGACAATTCCCCATGTAAACACTTTGGCGTGCTAGGAAGGGGAGGCGCACAGCATTGACCTCTGCTTCGGATTAGATTATCGGATTTGTCTTCGGATTTCAACTTTAGTTTCAGTCTTTGACATCGACTTTGTTACTTGCTTTTCGTCATGGTTAAACACAGAAGGTTTGATGCTACCTCTAAGCCGCAGACTACTAATAGCGTGGGAAGTGAAGAACATTCTATGATCAAGGAACTCTCAAATTTGGTAACTCGAGAGGACCCGACGGTATCAGTTAGAGGTTTGACTACTTGTCTGGATCGGCAAGAGAAGGCTATGAATACCTTTCTCGCCCTGATCGAAGTTAGACTACATGGTTCTGAAAGGTTGATTGACCAAGTAGATATCATTGGAACGAGAGCTTATGTTCCACAGTTCGTATATCGGTATTTGGGGGCAACCTCACAAACTCTATAGCATGATGATGTCGATCCTCGAATCGGCCATTCCCGCTACACTCGGGGGCACCCCCAATCCCAACGAAAGCACGGTTCTAGAAGTTTTGTGTAGTCAAGCTACAGTTTCTGATAGAAGCAAGCCCATTCTGGGAACAATCACTTGGAGGCTAAGAAGAGATATAGGCTCTCGTCTTTCCTGGAGCTTAGTCACACCCTAAAAGAGATCTTTTTGCAGGTTCGATCCATCGCTCCATTAAATAGCCTCTAAGCAGGAACCTACTCAGAAACAGAAAGGTTTTAGTCGATATTGCGTGTTCCATGAGCTCCCCAGTCACAACGCAAATGACTGTCGGCATATTTTGAACATGATCATGGAGCGTGTCAGATGCGATGAGCTTGCACGGTTTGTTAGGAGTTAGGTTGTGGTGCCTATATAGGCACAAACCCTTGCTACTCTCACGACAAGCCCGAGCCTAGTGCCGATAGTCCAACCCTTAACTAAGCTTTATTTTGGCTCTACTGTCTAGGATGCAAGTCTCTCGGGCATCAGTATCTTATGACTTGCAGTTATGGCCTTTTGATATTCTTTGGCTTCTGGATTAATGGCTCTTAGATAATAGGCTTCCTACTTATGGCTTTCTTACTTCTGTCCAGCTTTTGAATTTCTTGAGCCCCATGGCATTGGCTCTCTTGGATTTATCTAATTACGAATATTCGGGATCAGGCCCCTAGATTTACTCTTTCGATTTTGTGGAATGTAAATGGCTGAGTGAACCTACCCATGCACAAGAGCAATTATAATTCCTAAGCATGCTCTTTGCTTGAAAAAGGCCATCTGGCTATCATTAAAATGGATTTTCTGACATTTCTTGGTTGTTTTCCCAAACTATGGCCACCTTGAACCCATAACACCTGGTCGTCTTGCCTCGTCAAGATCGCATTGGGAAAATTATGAATTTGGAACTTGGATCGCTAAGCTCGCTTACCCATGTACGAGATCAAATACCCCTAAGACTGCTCTTCGCGAATGATAAACCGTTTAGTTCCCTTCATGAATGAATTTGAAATCAACGACGGTTAAACTCGCATACCCATGTACGAGACCTTTTGGATCTAGATTAACCCTAGAGGGGGGTGAATAGGGTTTATTAGATTAATTCGAGATATTAAAAATATAACAGCACAGAATAATAATCACAACATAGATAACAGAGGAGTAAAGAAGTGTAGAAAGTAAATGACACAAAGATTTTACCCAATTTCAGCAAAACCTGCCTACTACTGCATTCCCCAAGGTTTTTACTAAGTATTAAACAGACACCCGCACACAAAAACCAATAAACTCGCGAACCCCTCGCTAACCGCCTATACAGTTTTGTACACTCACACAACCTGCTGCTATTATAATCCTACGCTCAAAACCATATACTGATTTTATCCCCAAAATCATATTTTCCCCTAGCTACAAACACATAACTAGTAATCCTAGTTATAATAGACACTAGAAAGCTGCTAGTTAAATCCTATAACTAGATGACCAAGTTTTTACAAAAAAACTAGAAAACAAAATTGACAATTTTAAAAGAGTTAAAACAAAACACTTAAAAATAAAAACAAAAATAAAAATAAAAAAACCCTTTGAACATAATTAGACCAGGCTGGCCACCCTTCATTAATTTGCATTTTTATCACTTTGGCCCGATTGCTTTTCTGTCTGCAAAATAAAATGGCGGCGGCGATTTAGGGTTTTTCTTTGTGAATCCCCAAAACTCGATCGATTGATTGAGGTGTTAATTCTCTGTGGCTCTGTACTCTTGTGGCTTGCTTCATGTTCGATTGGGGAGGAGGTTACGGTTGAAAATCTCTTGAAATTGATGAGTTCATTGAGAACTATTCTTGTCGATTTCTGTTGGCTAGCTTTTGGGCAAAGCCACCAAAATTCACACATATGGAGTTTTACTTGCGAAAGCCATAAAACCCCGATCATGGTCACCGAACCCTTACCGGATCGTGACACTACAGCTGCGGCCCCTCGACCGCGATTATCCTGGGCGATCTGGTCCGTCCTCTCAAAAGCCTCCACGATCCGATTCCTGAAGCTGAGAGATGAAGGTCACGACCAAGTCATCCATGATCCGAAGATGAAGGATCTTTTGCCACCTGTCCATAACTGCCATTTTGACCATTTCTCCATCAATCTACGAACCAGTCCGAGATCATTGGAATTTGTACCACGTGTGACCACGATCCGCTTGAAGAAATCAGCTATAAATAGCCTCAGACTTGGCTTTTTAGGGATCTTTTGAAAATTCAGAGCTCTGATTCCACCATTATCATATCTCCATTATTTCTATTCAGAGTTATCTTGAATTTACTTAGTGAATCAACATTGTAAAAGTGAAGTTAAGAGATAAATCACTGGTTATACTCGAAACTTAGGTATAATCATTGATATAAAGTGGACGTAGGCTCATTAACGCCGAACCACTATAAACCTTGTGTCTTTTCTGCTTTTCTTGCATTTTTTCGGATATTAATCTCTGCAAATTAGAACAATTTGGGTGTTTGACCCAATTTTGGATCTAACATTTTGGTGCTTTCTCTGAGAAACGAAGTCTAAGCATATTGGATTGTAGTTCTATTGTTTGGCTAGTCAAGTCCGAAGAAAACAGTCCAAAACTCCACTGTTTCGATTTTTGAAGATTTCAGTAAAGCTCAGATATCATGGCTGGAAAGAAGTCTAAGGAAGTACAAGCTTCGCAGGAGAATGAAGCTGCAAACGAAGCAATTGAAGAAAGTTTGCACGAATAGGTCAAAGAAGAGCTCTCGGATCGTGGTAATGTAGGGGCGATCTGATCCGGTGATGGTGTAACGAGCCAGACAACTGAAGAAGTTACTACCCGATCGCAGGACCATGCCGCGATCCCTCCTACACCTATCACCACAAACCGACGTCAAGACGGTACCACGAGCCACCAGCCTAGGAGGACCACGATCTGAACTGACAACCAGACTACTACCCAACCTGGAAAGGAAATTATGGCTTGTTCCGCTCGTGCTGGTACTTCTGCTCAACCCGGTTCGAGTTCCTTGCGTATAAGTGAAGATGACCAGTTCGACACTTCTGCTCTAGTTACCGAAGGACATCTGACTCGGATATTTGAAGCATTGGACAAGAAAACTGATCAATTGGTCGCTCAAAAGCAGGAGAGCTCGTTACTGCGTCAGAATATTACTACCTTAGGAAGACGAATTGACGATATTCAAAGGCAGGTTTCGCCACCTCCAACTCACCCTTTACCCCCGGAACATACATCCTCGTCTGAAGAACCTCGGAGAAACCGGCGATGGCCCTATTGGAAAGGGCTAAGAATATAGAAGTGATTAATCAGGAAACCAATAATGATAACTTAAATGTGCCCATCCTGTCGCCTAGGAATAGAGGCATTATTGATCCTGCTCAGAATCGATCTGTTCCTCCTGCTCGTCGTGCGACTGATCCCGGCTATAGGGGCAAGGGAGTTATGTCCAGGACCTAGAACTTGCAGCAGCACGTCAAAGAAATGCAATGCTGGAGGGGCTCGCCAGGCAAGAAGTGCTGATCCCGAATCCACTCTGACCCATGCGGATGTCGAAGCCATGATTAGGCAAATGATGGTGGAAAGTGGCGGACAAAGAACTGAAGATTGGGGTATAGGCCGTAGACATTCGCCTTTTGCCGATGATATTTTAGAGGTTCGATTCCCGAGGAAATTTAACATGCCATCCATGAGCTGTTATGCGGGAAAGGTTGATCCAGTCCGGCACCTGATGAGATATTCATGGTACATGAATGCATATGCCACTTCCGATGCCGTGAAATGTATGGCATTCCCGATATTCCTGGAGGATACGGTGTTAGTGTGGTTCACTCATTTGCCAGCACGATCGATCTCCAGTTTCAGGGAATTAAGTGAACAGTTTGTAAATCAGTTTCGGTTACACACCCAGAGATCTAAGAATGTCATTGAGTTGTCCCTCATTAAGTAACGTCCGGACAATTATTTGAGGTCCTATTTAGATCGCTTCAATTTAGCGGTCACAGAGGTTAGAGATCCCCATGAATAAACTATTTTGATGGCTCTGATTGACGGAGTGGATAAGGATACTGAGTTTGGAAGATACCTGGCTGGTAAACCACCGTTAAACAGAGAGATATTTTACGAAAATGCCAACATCCGCCTGCATCGAGAGGAAATTTACGCCAACCGAAAGAGGAAGGCTACTGATAAGGAGGATATCCAAAGTAATGTGGCCTTCAAGCAGACGGGAGAGAGCTTAGGAAAGGTTGAAGTTAATGTTGGGAACAAGAATCAAGGCAATGGTCGACAATCGGGGAATAATAATAACAATAATCGGAAAAGAAATCGAGGAAATAATCCTCAGAGAAGATCCCGGCCTAGGTCATTTGAGAGTTTTACACCATTAAACGATACTTTGGAGAATATCTTTCTGGATACGTACAATGTTCTCCAGTATAAGAGGCTTCCTCCGAGAGACTCGACAGAAAAGGAACATGAGACTGGGAAATTTTTCCTTTTTCACCAGACACATGGTCACACCACAAATGAGTGTCGTCATCTAAGAGATGTGGTCGAAAAGCTACTCCGAGAGGGAAAGCTTAATGAATATAAGGTGACCCCTAGGGACAGGGGGCAAGCCACGCAAGCCCAGAACCAAAGCCAACCAGCTGTCAAACCAACGGCTCAACAAAAAGGAAAAAATATCGTTATTAATACCATAATTGGTGGACTTCAACTGGCAGGGCACAGTTTCAGAGCTATGGATCAGTACATGAATGCGGCTAAACAACACTTTGAAGTGGGAGAATGTAGCAACCCCAAGGATAATGCTCCGGCTAAGCAACAAAAGAAGATGTCTGATGATGTCATATTTCGTGACCAAGGGAATATTAGAGTCCACTCCCCAACCGAAGACCCATTAGTGATTATCGTTACCATTGGTCCAGCTATAGTCCATAAAGTTCTAGTGGATAACGGAAGTTTGGTTAACATTCTGTTTAAGAAAATATTCGACCAAATGAAACTCGAGACGAACGATTTGAAACCATGCAAGGGTTGGATACGTGAATTTAATGGAGCCTCAACCGCACCGATAGGATAAGTGGAACTGTCAGTAACCCTTGGGGAAGGAGAACGCCAGAGAGTGAGGATCCTCCCCTTCGTGGTCCTGGATATTGAGTCACCGTACAATGCCTTTTTGGGCCGATGGCCCTAGCCAAATTTAGGGCCGGTATCACACCCTGGTGTTTATTATTGAAGTTCCCAACGGATGCCGGTGTAGGTATAATTAGAGGAGACTAAGTTGTTGCATGAGCATGCTACATAGCGGAGATGAAGTTGCTCCGCAAAGGGAGAGATGTTGAAACAAAAGGCGGTTCTTCACCTTCGAGGGAGGAATCATCGTAGCAACTAAAGAAAATACCTTCGAGAGGGTCTCTCAGAGAGTTGCCCGAGGATATAGATTCCAGAGAGGATGAAGAGCCTGGGGGAAGAATGGCGACTCTTGATGAAGCAACTGTGGACGTACCAATCGATGATAGTGACCCGGAGAAGGTCCTGAAGATTGGATCCCAGTTGGATCCTGTTCGAGCCAAAGAATTAACAAATTTCCTGAAAGCTAACTTGGATGTATTCGCCTGGACCCATGCGAACATGTGTGGAATATCTCCCTCGATTATGAGTCATTCGTTGAGCATCGACCCGAAACACCCTCCTATTAAACAGAAAAGGCAAATGCTTGGCCCAGAGAGGTCTACCGCCTTGAAGGAAGAAGTCAAAAAGCAGAGGAGTAATGGATTTATTAAAGATTCAACATACCCTGATTGGATTTCAAACCCGGTTTTGGTAAAAAAGGCCAATGGAAAGTGGCGTACGTGCATCGACTTCTCAGATCTAAACAAAGCCTGCCCAAAGGACAGCTTTCCGTTACCTCGAATCGATCAGTTGGTAGATTCAACCGTGGGTCATGAGTTGCTTTCTTTTATGGATGCCTACTCAGGGTATAACCAAATCCCCATGCACGTCCCAAACCAAGAGCATACTAGCTTCATTACAGATTTGGGATTATACTGCTATGCGGTGATGCCTTTCGGTTTGAAGAATGCTGGTGCTACATATCAGCGATTGGTGAATAGAATGTTCTACAACCAAATCAGGAAAACGATGGAAGTATACGTTAACGACATTTTGGTAAAGTACAGACAATCGTCCAACCATACTACCGATTTAGCAGAGATGTTTGGGATTCTCCGGAAATATGGGATGAAACTGAATCCTTTGAAATGTTCATTTGGGGTAGCATCTGGAAAATTCCTAGGATTCATCGTCAGCTCGCGTGGAATCGAAATCAATCCAGATCAAATTACAGCAATCTGAAATATCCAAGAACCAAAGCAGATTAAGGATGTCCAAAGCCTCGCTGGAAAGGTGGTGGCGCTAAGTAGGTTCATCTCCAAAGCTATAGATAAATGCATCCCGTTTTTCGAGCTGATAAAGCGAGGTAAGCGCAACTTTAAATGGACTCCCGATTGTATAGAAGCATTCCAGAATTTGTTGAACCATCTGGAAAGACCCCCGATACTGTCTAAGCTTGTGGGTCATGAGGATTTATTTATGTACTTGGCAGTGTCATCTCATGCAATCAGTTTGGCTTTGGTAAGAGAAGAGGATAAGGTGCAAAGACCGGTGTACTATGTGAGTAAGAAATAGGCGGCCGCAGAACGGAATTATCCAAAAATAGGAAAGCTGGCGTATAGCTTACTAATTGCATCTAGAAAACTTCGCCACTACTTCCAGGCTCATCCCATTACTGTGTACACCGATCATCCACTAAAGCAAGTTCTGCAAAGGCCAGAAGCATCAGGAAGGTTGCTCAAATGGAACATCGAGTTGAGTCAATTCGACCTGAACTTCCAACCCCGAAGGTCGATAAGAGGGCAGGAACTTGCAGACTTCGTAGCAGAGTTTACCATCCCAGAAGATGATGTAGTAAGTGAAGAAGCTGACCTACCAAAGCTATTCCTTGACCCCCAGTGCCTAGAAACTGTGCACTGATGGAGCTAAGAATGACAAACGATCTGGTGCCGGAGTGGTGCTTAAAACCCCAAAGAAACGGCTAATATACTACGCTCTTAGATTAGAGTTCCAAGCAACTAATAACAACTTGGGTATGAAGTCCTAATTGCTAGACTAAAGCTCGCAGAGGAGTTGGAGATCACGAAGCTGGACATCTTTTGCGATTCCGAGATAGTCGTAAACCAGGTCACTGGAAAGTTTCAGGCCAAGAGTCTAAGGCTGATATCATATTTGGAAAAACTGAAGAACTTGCTGGATGGTTTTGACCACCGCAGCATATCTCATATTCCTCGAATGGAGAATCAAAAGGCAGACAAGTTAGTGAAAATGGCTAGTTTAGAAAATCCTCAGGATACCGAGCTGGTCCCAATTGAAGTACTACAGTCTCCCAGTGTAGATCAGATGGAAGTTGATCCGATACTAGAGATTGAACCTAAGAGGGAGTCATGGATGACTCCTCTAAAGAATATTTTTATAAATGGAACGCTTCCAACAAAGAAAAGTGAGAGGCGTGCAGTTATAAAGCTTCCCGATATGTGTTGCAAGGAAAAGTCCTATACAAACAAGGTTTCTCGATGCCCCTCCTCCAGTGCATCGCCCATGATGACATCAAGCGTGTGCTGAAAGAGGCCTACGAAGCCGAATGTGGCAATCACACTGGAGGGCAAACGTTGGCGAAGAAGATATTGCGGTATGGCTATTTCTGCCCTACCATAAACAAGGATGTAGCCAAGTATGCACGACGTTGTGATGCTTGTCAGAAATTTTCCAAGATACCTAGGGAGCCACCTAGCCAGTTGAAGACAATGACAAGCCCATGGCCTTTTGCTCTGTGGGGGATTGACATTATTGGGAGCTGTCCCATAGCAAAGGTCAGAGCAAAGTTCGTTACTGTGGCCGTGGATTATTTCACTAAATGGGTAGAAGCAGAGCCATTGACCACTATTACAACCAAGCGAGTGATCAATTTTGTTGTCAAGAACATTATATGCCAGTTTGGGATTCCGAAAGTCGTCATAACCGATAATGGAACCCAATGCGACAGTACCGAGTTTTGAGATTTCTGTCAGAAGTATCATATCGAGAAAAGATACACCTCCGTAGCACATCCGCAATCGAACGTACAAGTCAAAGCGGCGAACAAGGTAATCAAATCCATTCTAAAGAAAAGATTGAAGCGGGCCAAAGCCATGTGGGTTGATGAATTACCCTTGGCACTATGGGCCTACAGGACAACGTACAAGTCGGCGATGGGTCACACCCTGTTTTCCCTTGCTTTTGGAGCTGAAGCGATCATTTCGGTCGAGTTAGAAGTACCATCCCATCGAACCACTTATTACGATCCAATGACCAACTATGAGCTGCTCCTTGAGTCTTTAGACATGGTTGAAGAAAAGAGGGATGAAGCCGATCTATGCGCCTTGAGGCACAAGCAACAAATTGCTCGGTATTACAACAAGAAAGTCCGAGCTCGAACCTTCGAACCTGGAGACTTGGTTCTGAAGCGCGTCTTTCCACCCCCAGTACATATGGACCCGAAATGGGAAGGACCGTACTCCATTTTATGAAGGCTTGATAATGGAACCTTCAAGCTAGTAACCGTGGAGAGAGATGAAATCCCCAGAGTGTGGAAAGCCCAGCATTTGCAGCCTTATCTGACATGAAATTGTCAGTTTTACTCTTTTGTTTTTAAGGCCATGTAAGAAGGCTCGACTTTCCTAGAACAGTCTGGTTACTTGAACAAAAGATTATAAAGTGGACGTAGGTCATGATTCGGCCAAATCACTATAAAAATATCATGTGTCATTTACCTTTTCTGCTCTGTTTCTTGTCTGCTCTTTTATTTTAATTAAAATAGATCATTACCATTTTGAGTTTTGTTTTAAACTAGGCAGCGATCACAATATACCTAATTCAAAACACCATCTATCAGATCGGAAGACTAGTGGTAACTAAAGCTCCAAAAGGTGCGGCGAGTTAAATCACACTATTGCTTGCACTTTAACTCTTGAGATTAGAGAGAGAGTATAAAGGACGCAAAAATAACGTCCCTAAGGCGTTCAGCTGCACCGCGATAAAACTGCCTTGATAACACTCTAACCCGCCGAAGGATCGGGAGAGTATAAAGGCGCTAGAGACTTAGCGCCACTCGAACTCTACGCACCGAAGGATCAGGAGAGTATAAAGGTGCTAGAGACTTAGCGCCACTCGAACTATAACCCATTGAAGGATCAGGAGTGTATAAAGGCGCTAGAGACTTAGCGCCACTCGAACTCAAACCCGCTAAAGGATCGGGAGAGTATAAAGTTGCTAGTGAGTTAGCGCCACTCGAAATCTAATCCGCTGAAGGATCAGGAGAGTATAAAGGTGCTAGAGACTTGGCGCCACAAGAAATCTTACCCCGCTGAAGGATTGGGAGAGTATAAAGGCACAGTGACATATGCCACTCAAGGGCTCCTATCCCATCACACGAGTGGGGACAAGAATGAAAAAGGGGCCCGAACCCCTCATTTCCGGGAATGGGGGGCAGCACATATATGACTCTAATCAATCCTTAATAAGCCCGGGCCAGGCACCATATTAATGATTGATTGGGGGCATATGCATACAACACTTTGCATTCGTGAACACTACAGGTTACTTATCACACGAACTTTTCAATGATTATCATTCATGACTTCAGTGTTTAATTATGATTGTTTCGGTAACGATTATTTTTAATTTTTGTGATTCAGAAGAATAAACTCTGCAAACATGGTAAACTTGCAGGTACACAATGGTGTAAAAGAAATAGATTTTCATTCACTTAAAAGCAGGTTTACAAGAACAAGAAGCTAAACAAAAGTGAGGGCCACTCTCACAAACACATTTTTTGGCCAGTGGAAAGCCTAAAAGCAATAATATGAGCCAATAAGCGCATTCTATTTACGCTTGGGAGACGACTTTGACTTCTTTTCCTTCTTCTGCTTCTCCAACTCCTCTTTTTCAGCATTAGAGCGGTCACTCTTCTTCCTCTTTCTCTTATCAACAAGAGGCTTCAGGGGAGAGCTAGAAGGCTGGGAGGCAAGCCGTGTTCTTGATTTGGAAGAGAATCTTATAACCAACCCAGTTTTGGGATCGATTTTGGGGATGGCGGCACGTATACAGGGTCTTGTTCCTCCTTCTTAAGAACCAAACGCTTTTCTTTCCTAGCCTGCATATCAGCCAAAGTTTCGTTATCATCATCCTTGACCTCATCTGTGATGACAAATTCATCTTCCTCATATCCGTGACCACCATCTGTGTCTTGCAAAGCCACAATAACCTCAGCGTCCGCAGGAGCGCCGGTGCCGGATTCCACGGGTGCTATAGTGACCTTCTCAATTGTTGTACCCTCGGTTTGCTTTGGAATCTCAGAAAATTCAACATTAGTGCCCTAGGGGACATCAACTTTCTCTGCCACTACCTTCTCCTCTGCATCTTTCTCGACCGGTTTGATACCTATACCATGAGAAGCAAATGTTAGTGAATCGGGAGAAGATGTGACCACATCAGTTGTCTGTCCCGTGAGACAACGACAAGCTACGACTGCTTTGATGAACTATGGAGAGAATATGGAGATACGTTCAGCCGACTCCTCACCCAGATTTGTAATGGTGGCTCTGACAACTGGAGGGGTTGGAGCCAAGGGAATCAATGGATCTTCAGGGTTATATTCCTCAACTTCAGAGGTTTTGGGCTCTACCACCGAGCTTGAGCCTTCCTCAATCTTTTCCTTGCCCTTGAGCTTAATCTTATTCCTCTCGATCACTTCATGGATTAGGCATCTGCCTTTCTCCAAAGCCTCAGGTTCTTCACCTCTGAGAAAGGTCTGCATCAGCTGGTTTTCATCAATCTCGTCGATCATCAACCGCCGCTTCTCGCCTTCGACAGTTACATCCCATACATTGGCCAGAGTAACATGATAGTCCGGATTCCAAGAGATGTCTCAAGTCTTGTTGACTTGACCAAAGAAGTCGAACAACAGTTCCTCAAAATCTGCTATCTCTTTCTCTTTTTCAGCGAGCTTATTAGCAGCAGCAGTGGCCGATTCAAGAGCATTATTGGCATTACTTTCAGCGAGAGTTGCACGCTCCTCAGCTTGGACAAGTTGATCATTTATAACTCCTTTTTCTTTTTTGGCAAGAGCGAGGTCGTCTTTTAAGCTCGCCCTCTCTTTCTCCCAAGCAGCTTTCTCAGCAGCAAAATGTTCCTGTGCTGCTTTCAGTTCAGTGTTAATTTCCCTAAGATCTTCCACTTCCTTCCTTAGAGCCACCCGTTCCTGGCTGTTTGAATCAAGCTCACTTCGAAAACACTCCCTAGCACTTTCCAGTTCCGACCTGTAATTCTCTACATCTCGCCGAGCTAAAGCCAGTTGGGCCTATGCATCCTCTATTTCTTTTTCCATTTTGCTCTTAGCCCTAGCATCATTCTCAATTTTCACTCGGGACCTGGCCGCGTCCGTTTCTAGGCGACGGATGGCATCTGAAAGATGAACGGCATGCCTCTTCATTACCCATATTGTTTAGCCACATGGCATACATACCCTATCACCTCTGTGTCCCAATCCTCGGGGACCGGTTCAATCCGGGACGAGCATAATCCTCTCAAAGAAAATATCAGGGAATTGCTTTTGCAAGCACTCCAGCCTGGCCTGAATTTCAGAATTGAGAGAAATTTTCTATGCAGTGGCGGTATCCAAGCCATTCTCACTAGAGGAAACAAGAGATGCCTTCCCCTTCTCCACGATCTTGCCTTCATCTTTGTTTTTGTCCTCTGGCTCATGGTGTTTTTTTGGAGACTGGATATGAGAAGGCGTACTTTTCGGAGGAGTCAAATCTCTAGGAAGTTTCTTACCCCCAGCCGGTAGCAATGGACGACTGAGAGACTTTCTAGAACCTTGCTTTGAAGGAGATCGAGATCGTGTAGAATAAGATTGATGAGGATCCCGGGGCCGATGACTATCTCTTCCACAACTATCACTACGAACATGCTCGGGATTTGGAAGGAGACTTGATATGCCCTCACGAAGGGAACGATAAGAGTAAGACCATTTTCGAGGCTTTTCCCCTGCAAAAGAAATAAGTACATGTTATAACCACGAATGTTAGTGGCATAAGAGTGTTATGATAAATGGTGCATGTGATTTGTGCAACTCGTGAAATCCCCCTTTAACGGACCAAGGCCCAGAGTTAGGCTCGTTTGTGTGACTTCTTTTTCACCAACTGGAGCATTCATTTCCTCAGAGATAGGAAAAATTGGTTCCCCTCCGAAATCTTCCTCAGTATAGATATCGTCTGGTAAAGGAATCTTATTCAATTCCCCGAGTATCTGTTCCTCCGTTAACTCATCCTGAGCGACAGACTCAACTGGTGGTGAAGTTTTAAAGGGAGACTGCCCCTCGGACGTCGGGACCTCCTTTGGCTCATCAGCTCGGCCCTCGTTTCCTTTTATACGTTTAAATCTTCATCATCCCGATTGATCATCGGCGAAGGACACTTGCGAAGGTTGGTTGCCTCTATGACTGGAGAAGTTCCTTCTCCCTCAGTCGGGGGCACGTACTTGTAAGGTTTGCCACCCGCTCCAAGTCTGAATCTTATATCTAGAAGACAGTGTTTGTGAAGGTTCTCATCGGCAATACATTTCTTAATCCTTAAGAAATCTGAGTTACTTTTGAGAAGGTGGGACATTCGGTCTTCATATAGCGAACCTTCCGTTCTCTTAAAGTTGTGATCTGTATGGAACAAAATGACACATTAGCACTGAAATTATGCATTCAAAGTAAATGAAGAAAAGTTGAAAACATACTTGCATGTAGCCACTTCCTCGCACATCCAGCTTGATGTTTTATATAGAACCAATCATATTTGATATCCCCAATATTACTATAACCATCCGTCATAACTTTTCTGTTGGCAACTGATTCGAAGAAAGAAAAATTGGGAGCCCCTGCGGAACGATGCTTGAAATGGTAATAGAATTTCAGATCTTTAGGGGTAAGTTCGGTCTGTAGAACCTCTGCGTATGCAATGTACAGAGTATACAAAGTTATGTAAGAGTTAGGATGGAGTTGCATGGGGGCAATTCGTAATTGCCTGAGGAGATCGACAACAATTGGAGAAAATGGTGGAATAGCGCCTACCCAGCACATGAGTTGGCTGACTGCCATGCACCCTTCGGGGGCAGAATGAGGCCTATCTCCATCCTCTGGGGTTTTCGCATTGTCCCAGGGAATCCCATGTCTTAAACATATCTACTTAAGTTTTATATCATCTAATTTGGAAGATAGATAATCGGCGATCTTCTCTATTTCCTTAACACCCGGGATTTCGTCAGGAGCTCGATCATCTTCTTCTTCCTCGTCTTCAAGAGATGTGCTCTCAGAAGTCGTTGACTCTGTATCAGTATCCATCTCGTAATTGGAGTCGGATTTTTTCCTATCTAAATCTAAAGAAAGCACATCAGGATCATGATGTACTGATGTCTCTGGTTCGGTGCCTTCCTCTGGCGTCTCATTCACTTGTTTATCAGACATAGCTGTGTTGGCGAGTAAAAAATTAAAACACGAGTTAATCGTTCCCCTTGTGTGTAAGTGCAAGTGTGCATGAGCATACAATAAGCAAAGCATGAAGTTAGTTAGATAGACGGAATAATGGCCGTTACATTTTATCAGGTTATGCCACTGATCAGTCCAGGAAATTCATCACGAAGGGTTCTAGCCTAACTGTCCATTAGTATATCAGAACTGCATTGTATTTTCTAGTCGATGTGTTCATGGGAACGTTAGTAAGAATGGTTCGTCAAGTCGTAAGGCTTGGATCGCTATATAGGTATCAAGGCATGAAACAGGGATCGGGTCACGGATGGCGGATCGCCAACAAGCTCCTTCCGCGAAGGAACACCGACTCATGCAGGAAACTTTGGATCGCGGAATGACCCACCTGGCTATGACTCTTCCTAATTCCAACGACTCGTGGAAGACCCTCCATGATCCACTTTGTTTCCTGGCGCGTGATCCACCTCACTCCCCATCTCCACGACCTGATCCATTAGTAAAAATAATACTTTGTCCACATTTCTTATCTCACCAACCGACTACCGCCGTGACCCAAGTCAGAAACTCGTCCACGAGTCGATCTGTTCTCCTCCTTCCTCCACGTTCTTCCTCTCCATCCATCAATCCATGAAATTGAGTCCCCTACCGCCATCGCAGTACCGGTGGAAATAGAGAGAAACGAAGAATAAATAGTACAAGAATGGAAGTAATCGTATTGCCATTACCTGTTGATTATGGGATAACGTCGATTTCTAGTAAAAGAAAAGTTAGGGTTTTGGCTGAAGAACTGGTGGCGGTGGCAAAGAAAAAGAGGAGAGGAAAGGAGATTTGGTCGGTCAGCTTATATAGTTGAATGGGGGACTCTTCGTCTCCCAGTTTTTGTTTTATTCCGATCCATGAGGACCATTGGGCCACGGGCACGTAAGAAGGCCCATCGCAGTACAACAAGTGGCCCATTTGATCATATGACCGTTGTGTCCACTCCGATCGCGCTATATCACAGTAAAAAAAAAGGGACTTACTCAATAGATTAGTCACAATGTCTTCCGGAATTCAAGAATTGAAAATTAGTCGATGAACAAAGAAATAATGAATAACTTAATCCGGTATTTATACCAGTCAAAGATCGCAACTTTCTGAAGCAAAACGACATTTCAGACAGATGCGACCACTGATTTACACCGTTTCGCAAAAAAGATAGCTCAGTAATTTCGGAGCATGTTCCATCCTTGATAAAACGTACTTCGAGGGGGCAAAATGTTAGCTAGCTTTTGGATAAAGCCACCAAAATTCACACATATGGAGTTTTACTCGCGAAAACCATGAAACCCCGATCGTGGTCACCGAGCCCTTGCCGGATCGTGACACTACTACTGCGCCCCCTCGACGCGATTATCCCGGGCGATCCAGTCCGTCCTCTCAAGAGCCTCCACGATCTGATCCCTGAAGCTGAGAGATGAAGGTCGCGACCAAGTCATCCATGATCCGAAGATGAAGGATCTTGTGTCACCTGTCCATAAATTCCATTTTGACCATTTCTCCATCAAGCTACGAACCAGTCCGAGATCATCGGAATTTGTACCACGTGTGACCACGATCCGCTTGAAGAAATCAACTATAAATAGCCCCAGACTTGGCATTTTTGGGGATCTTTTGGCAATTGGGGGCTCAGATTCCACCATTATCATATCCCCATTATTTCAATTCAGAGTTATCTTGAATTTACTGAGCGAATCAACATTGTAAAAGTGAGGTTAAGAGATAAATCATTGGTTGTACTCCAATCTTAAGTATAATCGATGATATAAAGTGGACGAAGGCTCATTAACGCCGAACCACGATAAACCTCATGTCTTTTCTGCTTTTCTTGCATTTTTCTAGTATTAATCTCTGCAAATTAGAACAATTTGGGTGTTAGACCCAATTTTGGATCTGACAATTTCTGTCTTGATTTTTCGATACTCGGCAAATAAAGAAATAGTGATTAATATATAGGATAATTAAATCCTATAAACACTTTGATTTCAACATATGTCTTGATTTGATTTGGTGTGTGAATTTAATTACTTGAATTGAACGGTAATACATGTTTTGATCTTGTGGCCTCTTGAAATATCCCCTTGCATGAATTTTGGATTGTTGCCTTGAATTGATATTTGCCTTGATTTAAACATGTCGTGAATGTCATGATAATTTCTGGAAATTCTTCAAATGATTTCGTTGCCCAAAGTAGATTGCGTGATTGTTACCATGCCAAATTTGTGCATTTGAAATCTTGAATTGATCTTGTGAATTTTGGAAACAAAAAAAATTGTTTTCCATGCTTGAAAAACAGACCACTACAACAAAATGACCCTATTACAATGGTGGAACACCATTGTAATATATATTTTACAACGGTGGGCTAACTGTCGTGTATTAAGAAGTTGTAATAGACTAAAATCTTTTACAACTTTTTTGCACCGTTGCAACACCGTCGTAATATGTATATCTTACAACTTTCTTCCACCGTAGTAATAAACTTTATTACAACAGTTATGCACCGTTGTAATAATATCTACTACAACTGTTAGGCACGGTTGTAATTGACAGTTGCATTTAAAAAAAATAGACTTCCTTTGCAACTAAAATGAACCATACACTAAATATAGCAATACTCCATAAGCAAAACAAATATTACAATTATTTGCAAACTATTTATTAAAATACTAAAATTTTCAGTATTACAAACAATAAGTTTTACAAAAGATTTCGCGGACTATTACATACTTGACCGTTACAAAGCAACTTAGTACAAGAAGGTTTAACCTCTTTTTTCTTCATGTTAGTGAGAAATACCTTCAGTCTCCACAAGAGTACTGGAGATGGCAATACTACAACGCTATTTATTGGTAAAGTCACACCTTTCATCTGGCCGTCCACTACAGAATGCAATAACCCCTCCTGTTGACATTTCCAGGCTCGCTATAATCTGGTGCGTTCACAAAAAATAAACAAAACAAGTTTTAGAGATAGTTTTCAACACATCAGAGTTACTTATATACCATTTGCAATAAGTTACACTTATAATTTTCTGATATTACCTATACCATACCACACAAGGAACAATGCATACATCGTATCTTGTTCAACACGCCCACCACTCATCAGGATATTTGTTACTGTGGATATTTGATAACATTGTTTGCTGATTTTGTTTGAGAAACAATAACTTGTATCTTGGCTCAACTGATTCTTGTCAAACTGGAAATGAAACAATAACTCATCAAAAACGAACTTCTTAAATATTTTGTTATGCCCAACTAATTCAAGTAGCAAATGGAAAAAAATTAATCACAAATATTTGTTCACACGGAACAGCAAATGAAATCAGAAAATACAAATATTAAACCGTCTAAGCAAGAGATATAAGTCAGCAAATGAAATCAAAAAATAAAAACAGTAAACCATCTAAGAAAGAGATATAAGTTAACAATGTGATTGTACATAGCAGGGTCAAGAAATACATGACATGGTAAGCTAAGATGGATGAAATTGATTTTATTTGCGGATTCTTCGGCTATGACGCTTGCTGTAGATATAAGATATCAAACAGAGAGAACTTGACGATTCATCTGCATTTAGTCAACAAAGTCGATAAATTTGGATAATCGATGCCTATAATTTAACCGGAGCAGTTAGATGCAGTTCCATTTTCAGAATCATAAAGAAATATTTAACTGTTACAGTACATCATTCAACCTTTCGACCGCCTGGCCAAACTCTTCATCACCACTAGGACCCTCGACCGACGTCCCCTTCATCGTGACTCAAACAATCCGTACACTATTAGGTGTGAAACATTTTGGTGCCAAAACCACCCAAAAAATCGCTTTCCACGGTCCTCCTTCCCATGATCACCAAGCGCCGCCCAATCCCCTCGACGACCCCTGTTGCCTCGAAATCGACACCCTAGGGATGCTGCCCCAAAACCCTTGTTTCTGAAAATCGAACGCACCTTGAAAATGCGACCTAGAGTTGGAGCCCTTTTTTCCAGAAATTAAACGTATCAAAATTTGGTTTTCTGAATTTGTAATTGATTGTTCTTTTTTTTCGTTATCTAAAGAAGAAGGAATATGGGGACTGAAATGGGAAGACGCGATACAGAATTGAGAAATTAGGGATTTGGGATGATTATTAGAAATTAGGGATTTGAGAAATTAGAGAAAAGATAAGAGGCCGCCTACATGTGAGTGAAAATATAGCACGTGAGTTACTTTTGGAGCCAAAATTCCAAATTCCCGCTTAAGATTCCTACCGCAAGTTTACTGCCACATGCCATCAATTTTTCTTGGTTCATAGCAAAAAATGGATAGAAATGAATATTATAAGTTATAATTAATAAGTAAAAATTTATATTAAATATAATATGAATATCTTGAAAAACTATTTTTTTACTAAAGTACTAAAATATTACTTCTTAGTTATTATTACTTTTTTAATTCTATGTTATAATTTAATAGTAATTATAAAATAGTAATTAATCTTTTATTGTATTAATCAATGAATATTAGTTACTAATATGAATTATTTCATATTTAATTATTGTTTAATGGTGATTATTATTTTTAATTTACTATTTAAACAGTAAGTATTAAATTGACAAATATTATTGATTCCAAAGTTTATTATTAATTATTATTATTAAATATCAATATAATTAGTTATTAAATATAGATATTATAAACATGAAGTTTGTACTAGGCAATTTTATTACAACGAATAAAATGAAAAGTTGTGATATATATGTTTATTACAATAGTGATTTTTTCACAGTTGTGAAAAACATTTATTACATCAGTGCGTTTTGCACGTTGTAAAAAAGCATTTTTCACAACTGTGGTTTTCGCATAGTTGTAAAATTAAAGTTGTAATATGGTGGTTTTGTTGTAGTGGACAACCAGTTTTAATGCTCCAATATCATTTCTGATTAATGCCTTGAGCGAGAATTCTGGAATGAAAAAAATAAATCTTCCTACATATAAAAATTGTTTGCAAGGTTTAAATGGATTTTTTTTCCAAATCAGTTTTGTTAATTTCTAGAAAACAATTCTTTCCATTCATTTGTTTCTCTAAGAAATGTTGAAAGATTTTTGCAGAAAATTGTCTCACAGATTTCATGCAATTTTATTTCTTGAACCTCTGGAGATCCTCTTGAATGCTGGAACCAATTTAACTTTAATTCCTGCTTATAAACAACATGCAACTTCAATATAATTTCTGTTTTTTCTTGACATTTTCTTGCCCAAAATCTTCACTATGATTTTGTACAGAAATGAATTTGTCTTGATTGCAAAACTACTTTTCCATTTTTTCATTGGTACATATGCAGCTGCAATTTCATATTATGTATCCTGCTTTTTTTGCCAAATGATCAATACTCTATCCATGGTTGTGAAACTGGAATTTTTTTGTCAAACATTTGTTGCTGAAAAACAGTTTGCCAAAATGCTTGTTCAAATTAGGAGACATATAAAATCCTTTTGCATGCTATTTGCATAGCATAATGATGCTTCATTTTATCATACCATGTATTTTTGTATATTTCATCATACTGCTAAGCTTGTGAAATTATATTTCATTCACATTTCCATAACACACCTTTCTGAAATCATGAAGCTGAGTTGCTTTTTATTTGAAACTTGGCTCATTTGTTGTTTTTATTTAAAATATGGCTGACCTGAATTGTTTGAGACATGCTTGAATACTTATGTCTTGACCAAAATGAAATTGTGCTTGCCCATTGAATACTTGAGCCTGTGTTGTGTTCCTTCCATGATCATTTGCACCTGCCTTGACTTCGTATGCTTGTAGACTGCTACACTTTTGAGTTTACCTAGCTTGTGACCTTGTTATGTTCATTTGGCATTTGCTCGACATTAGCTATGTATGACTTATGCTTGTATATGCTACTTGTATTTGCTCCAATATACATTGCTCCTTTTATATATGCTGTCATGGCTATTGTGAGATGAAAAAATGTTTTGGCCCATGCTCATGCAATTGCACTGGGTCGAGCTTGGTCTTCCTGGCTGCTCCTCAGTGCATGTGTGTTGCATTGCGTCTTGTACATGTGTACCCATACACACGTACATATGCCTGCTTGACAGTGCGTTCATGGATAATTGACCCACGCACTGTGCATGCGTGTTAAACTTTATCTGAAAACAAGTTGTTTCATATATTTGTCTAGAGTTGACCATTTGACCCTGCACAGAAATATGTGTATATACATACACATGTATGTGTATACATGTATAGAGAACGTCCTATATATATATATGAGCACTACAAACGATGTATATCTTGTGGTATTTACAGTGTATCACTGAGAATATCACAAGTTGCCTAGACATCGATGGATGTCCATTAAAAATCAGATCAAGTCATGGAAAATGATGAGAAACACACCAAAATTTTGAGGCAAATAAATTTTAAAATAAAAATTAAATCTACTAGAATATAAAATATTTCTGTTCCAGATTACTGTGTGTATTTCTTTGTGACTGGTAAGTAGAAGATTGGACTGATAGTTAAGCAGGCAGAAGACATTAGACAAAGCTGTGAAACAATATATGAGAGTGTAAATGAATTTGTACAACTTGAGTGAAATGTAACTAAGTGTACTGTAGTGAGGAGCATTGTCTACAAATGAAATTTAATATGAAATGTACATCTGTGAAATGTACAAATTGTGGTGTTATAAATTTGTACTCTTTGAAATGTTTAAATAAAGTATTATATTTAAATAAAATACTGTTTGATTATTTAAATTCTTATGTAGTAGTATTCTATTTAAATATAAATATTATATTCTGTCTGTGATGTAGTATAATAGTATAATTACGCACTAATAAATATATGTTTTTTTATCATCAAGTAAAAATCATAGAATTGTTAGATACAACAATCTCCCCCTTTTTATGATGATAAATATAAAATAAGATTTTGAGTATAATATTATTATAAATGTGTTTGACAGTGAATTATTGAACTCCCCCTAATTGAATGCTCCCCCTATAACAAAACACCCCCTAAATACGTGCATGAGTGAAAAAAAATTTGAAACTTCAACATTAAAATATTCAAAGAATATTCACTCATTGATCAAAATCTTAACCCATTATCCCCTTTTGTTATCATCAAAAGGGTACATAAATTGAAATAGTGATGAACAATAGACTAAAAATATAATTTCAACTTAAGATGAAGAACGATCGTCATAAATCTCAATCAATCAAACAAAAATCATAATATTCTAAGAACTAGTGGCATACTTCATATTGTAGAATGATGGATTTATGATGAAATTTATAAAAATGGAGAGGGTTTTAAAAAAATGAATTCAATTATTTTCCAAAAGAATTTTATAAAAAAAACTGAGCATAAAATAGTGATAGATTTGGACAACTATTATAAATTCAATTTAAGTGACGCAATCAAATTATCTCAAATACCAGTAACTATCAATCAACAAACCAAAATATATCATAAGATATAAACACATTCCATAAAATAGAAAAATGGATTGATAGGCTGATTTTTACACACCAAGGAGAATTTCATATAAAAATTTATTTATTTATTTCCTTTTCCTTTTTGTTTAAGAGCACACTGACCACACATAATCAGATCTTGGATTTTTAAATGAGGTTAGTTGCAGCTTAAGTATAAGAAATCTCATAACCATGCATAACCAAAGCTTGGATTTTTAATGAGGTTAGAGAAACAGTTATGAATATTATATTTTTATTATTTTCAGTTCCAAAAGAAAAAACCTCAGTATATAAAAATTAGTATGGATGATAGAAATGTGGTAGGTTCAGAGATGGTTGTGAAAAAAATTCTAAATTAATAATGTTATGAAATATGCTCAACTGTACTGGGATACTTGAAAATTTTCAATAATCATTAATTCTGAAAAAATAACATATTCACAATTTCATCACAAATATTTCCACTGTTTATTCAAGATGATTTTAAAAATATTAAACTCTCGACATTAATATAAAATCATGATGGATGGCAGAATGATGATAGACTAAGAAAATGTTCGTGAAATAGGCTCCAATTCAAGATATTATAACAGTTGTTCAATCATCATGAAAATTTAAATAAAATTTCCTCTTGTTGTGAAATATACTACAGTCACAAGTCATTACAATTTCAATAATCTGATAATAATTTTGATGAGTTCTAAATATAGTTCATTTTAATTATTGATTTCAATAACTGAATAAATAAACAATAAATGATTTTAAAATAGAAAAATCAATTACAAGAGGGAATCAGAAAGATTTATACAAGAAATTTAAAAATATATGCAGGACGAGAGTCGGATCAAAAAAAATTCAGCACATCTAAACTGATACCACTTGTTGTCTCTACAAACGGGATTTTAAGACCACCCTGGTGGCCAAAAAAGATATTTCAGACAACAGTATCCAATCACCAAGCCCAAGAAAATAAATCAAATAATTCGGTTCCATTTTTCAGAGAAGCAAGACAAATTCAAAATAAGTTTCACAGGAAGTTTTCCAGTAAGTCTAAGAAGACAAATCTAGATTTAAAGAAACAGTTTATTTGAAATCACTTGACGGTATGTAAAAACTCTAAGATTCAATAACACATGGTAATTAGTGTGAGATTCAAGATATTAATCAATATCAAATGATTTCAAACAAAACAATATCCAAGTAAGTTATCATGAATTCTGAATGAATTTTAGGATGTAGCGCAAGATAGATTTTCAATTCAGAGTAGTTAAGTCAATCAGAAATTTTTTGAACTTTTTATCAAAGCAGCAGAGCAATCAATTACAAATGTAATTTGTCAAGAAAATTTTTCATGGATATTTCTGATAGACTCAAAAGATGATTCATGAACCAAAATACAATTTATTTGAAATCATTTGAGGGAATATGAAGATTTCAAAATTAAATGAATCCATCACACTAGATTATAAGTGTCAAATCAAAGATGCGTGTGAGATTTAAGAAATCAATAATTTCAAACAACAAATATTTAAGTTAAATGATCATGAAATAGCAATGAGTTTCAAAACCAGATTTTCAAAAAAAAAAAATTCATAATTATTTTTGACAATCACAAAAAGAAAATTTCAGAATATTTACATCCAACATGAGAAATAATTCACAAAATTTTAAAAAATATATTTGAAATCACTTGAATCGATGTAAATTTTGAGATATAATGAATCAATCACATAAGATTAATAATTTCAAATCTAAGAAATATGTGACATTCAAAATATCATAAATTTCAGGTGATCTCAAACAAATACATGTTCAACAAAGATGATCATGAATAAAGATGAATTTCAGGTTGTGTAACACAAAGATTCAAGCCCAAAAGTTTTCAATTAAAAATAATCTAACCAATCCAAAAATCAATGAAAGGTTCACAATTGAAAAATAACAGTGTGTTGTAATGAGTATAAGTTTTTTAGTCTTTCCAAAATGGATAAGAAGAATCTCAACACAGCAAAGGTGTGAAATTTCATTAATTTTACTAATCTTCAAAGATTTAGAATTCAAAAATAACAGTGTTCAAGATATAACAAGAATGCTTCATCACTGTTATGAATTCAGAAATAAAAAATAAACTTCAAAACAATTGTTGATAATTACCAGTTTAAATTCAAGATCTGGAAATGATTAAAACATGAAAGTTTTATTCAAATGAAGCGAATTTCCAGAAAATCAAGAATTTTGCAATTTGAATTTAAAAAACTTAAAAAGAAACAAAAATATATAGTGATATCAAATCAAATCACCATAATCAAAAGAAAGAAATAGATGGGGTAAAAGGAGGAGTAAACAAATAAGAATAAAAAATATTTACAGAGACGAGTTTAGAGTTAAAGCCTGAATTCAATGTAACCAAATGAATCTTTAACTCAACAAACTTGTCTAAGGAACTCTGAATGATACAGAAATATGGAACATCTTGAATTCAATTCTCTTTTGTAAAGCAGTTCCTTATCCTCCTCCGGTGCCTAATAGTTTAGGGGATCGAGTGGTTTAACAAAATTTGTAAAACCACTCTGAAATGTGTTCACGATTTTCGGTACCAAAACCTTTTTGTATAACAATACCTCGGAATTTACTTTTATGCCCTTAGGAACCCGAATAGGTTTGAATTTAGTCAAAATTGTTTCATTTTCTTTTGGGATCTAGGATTGTTTAAATGGATTGTTATACAACAACTTCACATCTCGTTTGTGTTTCAAAATCCTTTGAAATAATCAGAATTTAAATTTACAACATGATTCTTTTCAAAGTAGCTTAAAGGATTTTTAAAACCATTTGAATTGACATTTTCAAAAACATTATTTTCCCCAAAGCCAAGATCACATTTATTTTCAACAGAAACTTGGTTTTGTAACAACATATTCAATGATTTTCCCCATTAGAAAATTTATCCAAAGTTGGTTCTAATCGTTGAATTTTGGACTTAAGATCGTTGTTTCCTTTTATCAAATTTAAGCAATGATTTATAGTGATCTTTTGTTCAGCATTGGATTGTTTCAAAATCAAATTCTCATTTTCAAGTAATTTAATTTTAGCTTGGGATTCAGAAATTTCAAGTTCAAAATGATTTTTCTTTCCAAATTAAAGTTTTTCAAAAGTTTTGAATTTTTCAATCTCATTTTCAACCTCTTTCAAAATCAAATCAGTTTTCAACAAGCTTTCTTTTTCTGCAAATTCATGTTCAAAATTTTTGGTAGTCTTAAAATTTTCAATTTTTTTTGGTAAATAACTGTTTGTATCTTTTGTCTCAATCTCATTACCTTTTAAAATCACAATTTCCTCTTCAAGCTTTTGAATGATTTTAGTGAGATAAACAAGATCAGCTTTCAATTTTAAACAATTGTCACAATCAAAATTTTCTACTTTCAAGATACTTGAAAGTTCTGATTCCAAACAGTTATTTTGTGGATCAATTCAAGATTTTTAGTATTCGAAGATTTGTATTTTTGATGGAGATTATCAATAGTTTTTGTCAAATCGGCACACATATAAACCAAATCTTCATAAGAGAAGTTTTCTGTCTCATCTTCCATCGAGTCTCATTGTCTGATCTATTTGAAATTTCATCTGTTTCTCCTTTCAAGCATAGATCTGAATCTGAGTTGACCATCTGGGGTTTTGAGTTATTGTTGTCGTTTCCATACAACGCATCGAGAGTTTTCCAGATATCCTGCGTAGTTAAACATTGAGAGATAAATTGTAATTGACTACCTTATTCCTCCTATCTAACATATCTCCCAAATTTTCAATAATATCCCAATATTCTAAATTAACATATTTTAAATATAATTTGATTTTTGAATTCCAAATTAAAAAATCTGTTCCACTAGTAATAATTCGAATATCACTAGACTGACTCTCAGTAGACTGACATCTAGGGAACACCATCTCTAGAGTTAATAAAATACCAAGCTTTGATACCACTTATTGGTCTAGATTAACTCTAGAGGGGGTGAATAGGATTTATTAAATTAATCATAGATATTAAAAATATCACAGCATAGAATAATAATCACAGCACAGATAACAGAGGAGTAAATAAGTGTAGAAAGTAAATGACACAAAGATTTTACCCAGCTTCGGCAAACCCTGCCTACTGCTGCATTCTCCAAGGTTTTTACTAGGTATTAAATAGAAACCCACATACAAAAACCAATAAACTCGCGAACCCCTCGCTAACCGCTTATATAGTTTGTACACTCGCACAACTTGTTCCTATTCTAATCCTACGCTCAAAATCCTGTACTGATTTTAACCCCAAAATCAGATTTCCCCTAACTACAAACCCATAGCTAATAATCCTACTCATTACATGCACAAGAAAACTGCTAGTTAAATCCTACAACTAGATGACCTAGTTTTTACAAAAAAACTAGAAAATAAAATTGACGATTTTAAAAGAGTTAAAACAAAACACTTAAAAATAGAAAAATAATAATAAAAAAAACCCCTTTGAACACAATTAGACTAGTATGGCCACCCTTCATATGTTTGCATTCTTATCTCTCTGGCCCGATTGGATTTCTTTCTGCAAAATAAAATGGCAGCGGCGATTTATTGTTTTTCTTTGTGAATCCCCAAAAACCCGATAGCTTGACTGAGGAATTGATTTTCTGTGGCTCTGTACTCTTGTGGCTTGCTTCACTTCCGATTTGGGAGGAGGTTGCGATCAAAAATCTCTCGAAATTTGTAAGTTCTCTGAGAATAATACTTGTTCGATTTTCTTTCTTGATTTTTCGATACTCATCTTTTGATGAAATGGTGATTAATATATAGGATAATTAAATCCTATAAACACTCTGATTTCAACATATGTCTTGATTTGATTTGGTGCGTGAATTTGTTGATTGCTTGCAAGATTTTTGTTGCCCTGATTACTTGAATTGAACGGTAATGCAGGTTTTGATCTTGTGGCCCCTTGAAATATCCCCTTGCATGAATTTTGGATTGTTGCCTTGATTGATATTTGCCTTCATTTAAATATGTCGTGAATGTCATGATAATTTCTGGAAAATTTTCAAATTATTTCCTTGCCCAAAGTAGATTGCATGATTGTTACCATGCCAATTTTGTGCACTTGAAATCTTGAATTGATCTTGTGAATTTTGGAAACAAAAAAGAAATTGTTTTCCATGCTTGAAAAACAGACAACCAGTTTTAATGCTCTAATATCATTTCTGATTAATGCCTTGAGTGAGAATTTCTAGAATGGAAAAAAAATCTTGCAACATATAAAAATTGTTTGCAAGGTTTAAATGGATTTTTTCCAAATCAGTTTTGTTAATTTCAAGAAAATAACTCTTTCCATTCATTTGTTTCTCTAAGAAATGTTGAAAGATTTTTGCACAAAATTATCTCACAGATTTCATGCAGTTTTATTTCTTGAACCTTCGGAGATCCTTTTGAATGCTGGAACCAATATAACTTTAATTCCTTGTAACACCCCGCCTCCACTAGGATCACTCCTTAGAATGTACTAGCTTTGGAGGGGCGTTATTGTGAGGGTAAACATGCACCGAGATATCGCAAGACAGAATATATGAAAATAGATATAAATAAAGCAGCGGTAGCAGATAAAAACCCATCATCACCATTTCAGAAAAACCAACATAGTCAAGTACATAATATCAAAATGTCATAATCCAAAATACAACATGAGTCTAGATACGTGATAACAAAATACATGGTAAAACATCAGTACTAATCCCCAGAAATAAAAGATAAGCCACAGCTAGCTCAGATCCATACATGATCTATCCAACAAGCAAGCCAAAGGTCCACTAAGCAGATGTAGCCCCTCCCTGAGAACCTGTGGGGGGGGGGGAAACGGAAGAAAAGAAGCGAAAGAAAACAGGTCAGTCAAAAAGACTGGTAAGCCCTACTACGATCAATCTATAAACTAATAAAGTTAACAGCATGATGGAAACTGAGATGAACATACTGGCAATAGATAAAGGTGACATCACATAGATGAGATTAAACTTTGCACCACCGTGTACTAGCAAACCCACAAAACAGGTCTTGATCCCTTAGCCCAAACTTTGGCCCAATAACATGAAGTGACCTTAGTATAAGGTCCAGCCCAACGGTCTAGTCGATCGGCTCCCTATAAACCTAACACGTCCAGTGTTGGTGTCCATACGGCCCACATGGATGTAGTCAGACTGCGCTGGGTCCACCTTTGGGTGTATCAAGACCTCGGGTGTCAACCCCAGACACCTAAGCAATAATGCACAGTCTAAACCTACTGGTACCCGTGCCTCGAGTTTGTCCAATATCGGACTACGTGCACGTCCGTAGCCCGCCGGACCCGCACCGCTGTACCACTCAGCCGTCGCTTTGGTCGCTTACATCCGTCCAGTAATCGTGCCCCGCCCTAGCCTAGCCTCTAGGGTTGTGAATGATACCAAACTGGGATTACTGCTGGAACAGACCACGTTGCTAGGGTTTCTAAGAGGGTGAAGTGTGGTTTTAACCCCTCACTAATCCTGGATTAGATTAGTTAAGTGTAACCGCTTAACCCCATCTAATCCTCGCATCCCCATTATTGGTTAAGTATTAGTGGGCCATGACTTAACCCTAATCATGAGGCATTAATTTATTAATGCACCCAACCTCTCACATTAGACATCCGTGGTTACCTGGGAAGATTTACACCACGTCTAGGTCTAACCTCGGGTCTTACGGTGCAACATGACCAACTACCCACATTAGACCCCACGTTGTGGTTACCTAGGAAGATTTACACCACAACTAGGTCTAACCTCGAGTTGGCCATATCATGTTATCTAACGTCATGTCCACTTTAAAACATATTTACAAATTAACATATACTTGGGTAGACCTAACTTAATAGGTAAATTCCCAAAGGGTAGACCTAACTTAATAGGTAAATTCCCAATCTTTTAGTTTCATGTATTTTTAAGTTTACCCAAAACCCCCCAACGTCATTATATCGCTTACATATTCGTCATAACGCATAAGGGTATACATTTGGCATAACATACATGATGAACTTCATATATCATAATAATGATGCATAACATGCTAGACTTGCAAATCATGTCATAGTGAACTCGCATAAACATGCATAACCCATAAAACTTGCATAACATGGTAAGGTGAACTTGCATAATCATGCATAACCCATAAAACTTGCATAACATGGTAAGGTGAACTTGCATAATCATGCATAACCCATAAAACATGTACAACATGGTAAGGTGAACTTGCATAAACATGCATAATCCATAAAACATGTACAACATGGTAAGGTGAACTTGCATAAACATGCATAATCCATAAAACATGTACAACATGGTAAGGTGAACTTGCATAAACATGCATAATCCATAAAACTTGCATAACATGGTAAGGTGAACTTGCATAATCATGCATAACCCATAAAACATGTACAACATGGTAAGGTGAACTTGCATAAACATGCATAATCCATAAAACATGTACAAATCTCAACTTTCACCACATGATAACTTTAGAGTTTGTAAAGTGAAAGTAAGAGGGCTTACAATTATAAACAAGTCACAAATCCACCAAATAAGATGAAGAAGCCCCTTTAAAAACCCAAACAAAGCTTCAAATAAGAAAACCCTTTTGCAAAATCTCAAAAACACAAACTTTAGCAAATCAAGCTTGCAACTTAATGAAGTATGCAAGTTATTAAGCATTCATACAACATAGAAAAGGTTGTATGATCATCATATCTTCATAGGATAAATTTTGAGGAAGGTGGAGGCTAGGATTTTTAGGTGGAGGCCATTTGAGGATTCAAATTGACATAGTTTAGTTGCAAGATTTATTAATGAGGCTTTAGGGTAGGATTAGGGGTATATTTATAGAGAATTAGAGTGATTTAGACCATAGGATTAACCCTAGGTGAATTTTGGCCCGTCAGATTTCGGAATGCTCTAGAACCAGGCCACACAATCAAGCCCAAGCCAAGCCCAAACCAAAGTGGCGCGCCAGGCTAATCTGCCTGGCTACCCCCTGTCGACAGGGCTGTCGACAGGGCTGTCGACTCCCTAGGGGCCCTGTCGACATGCCTGTCGACATGCGGGTCCTGGCGGGAGTTTTCCCGCCTGACCCCGATTAGCCCTAATCCCTGCTCTTAATTTGAAATTTAAATCTGATTTTAGCATAGAAATTTCTGAAAACTTCAATGGGCCTTAACCGGGTCATACGGACTCCGATTTTCGAAAACTCGGACTCTATTTCGCGTATTTTTCCGAGATGAACGCAATGGCATAGCCCGTTCCCCTTTATTCAGATTTTTAAATTAAATTCTGCCTCATTTATATCTTAACAGGTTAAAATTACATGTTGTTACATTCTCCCCTCCTTAAAGGATTTCGTCCCCGAAATCTTCAAGTTAGGAAGAATATATCCTACCATCCAATCATCCATCTACTCAAAACATCACCCACGAGCAACCATTGTCCTTAAAAGGTTCTAAATGTTGTATGAACATATGCAAGAGTGTGTGTATATGTACTTATCTAATGCAAAGATCAATGCAGAATATGTTAGTGAAATGTATCCATATGTATGCAAATCCCTAACATAATGTATAATATCTACATGCGTGCTCAATCATTCATCCATATGCAACATCCATGTGATATCATACAAAATTCCATCCATGAATAAGCATAAACACCCATGCACATGCAATATGAGAAGTGTATGAGCCGATCTAGTGCCTACTGTGTATCATGCATCCACGAGCAAACACTTGCAACCACTTGCGTCCATCAATCATAACATGTTTCAAACACATGTTTCATCTAAAGGATTCTACCTAAGGTTCTCATGATAAGATAGATACGATGAACTAGATAAACTAGATAGACATGGATAGCAAAAGAAAGAGATTGAGAGTGTACCCTCAAAAAGAAATGGATAAAGCCTACGCATCTTCTCTTCAGTCTCCCAAGTCGCGTCTTCCTCGGCTTCACCCCATTGAACTTTCACCAACTGGACCTCACGATTCCTTAGCTTCTTGATCTCTATTCCTAAGATACGAATCGGAGCTTTCCTTAAGGTAGCCTCTTTCTCTACTTCCACATCTTCTAGAACACTTGGCTCAACCACCTCTGCTGACTCATGCAAGCACTTTCGGAGATGCGAAACATGAAAGACATTATGCACTCCAGCAAGCTTCTCGGGCAACTCTACTCTATAAGCCATCTGCCCGATCCTCTCTATGATGGGGAAGGGTCCAACGAATCTTGGTGCTAATTTCCCAACAGCTCCAAACCGGACCACATTCCGCAAAGGAGAAACCTTCACGAAGACCTTGTCCCCAACCTCAAATTCCAATTCGGACCTTCGCTTGTCAGCATAGGATTTCTGCCGGTCTTGGGCCGCCTTCATTCGTCTTCTAATCAACTCGACCTTCTCGGATGTATCTCTAATCATATCAGGCCCAAGTATAAGCTTATCGGTAGCCTCCCACCAACATGTAGGCGACTTGCACGGCCTCCCATAAAGAGCCTCAAATGGTGCCATCCCAATGCTCGCCTGATAACTGTTATTATATGCAAATTCTACAAGAGGAAGGTGGTCCTCCCAAGTACCACCAAAATCCAAAATGCAAAGTCTCAACAAGTCCTCAAGCACTCGATTCACCCTTTCGGTCTGGCCATCCGTCTGTGGGTGATAAGCTGTACTCAGATTCAATCTTGTGCCCATAGCTTCCTGCAAACTGTTCCAGAACTGACTAGTAAAGATGGGGTCTCGGTCACTGACTATGCTGGAAGGGACTCCATGTAGTCGTACTATCTCTCGCAGATATACTGATGCTAGTCCAGATGCGGTCCTTTTGCTCTTCACTGGGATAAAATGAGCACTCTTCGTAAGCCTATCTACAATGACCCATATGCTCGTATTCCCTCTCCTTGACCTTGGAAGCCCATCAATAAAGTCCATAGAAATGCTCTCCCACTTCCATAGCGGGACTTCTAGCGGATGTAATAGCCCACCGGGCTTCTTCGACTCAGCTTTTACTCTCTGACAAATAACACATCTCGAGACAAACTCCGCCACATCCTTCTTCATTCCGGGCCAGAAGAAAACGCGCTTCATGTCCTTGTACATTTTATCACCACCTGGATGTATAGTCATCTTGGAGCGATGTGCTTCCTCAAGAACTTTCCTCACCAAGTCTTCTACCATCGGAACACAAAGCCTTCCGTCTCTCCTCAGCCAACCCTTATCGTCTATAGAATACCGAGCAAGGTGACTAGATGTCTCCCCTCGAACCAGCTTGTCCATGATCTCAGTTATCTGAGGGTCTTCTTTCTGTGAAGCCCCGACTTGATCCAGAAGGGTAGGCCTGAGCTCTAGAGATGCCAAAGAACCGGTCATCGACTCAACTGTCAAGGAAAAATCAAAGGTTGCCAGGAACTCTAAATTCTTCATCTCAACAAATAGAGGACTTAGTGTCAACCTTTTCCTACTCAATGCATCCGCTACAACATTCCCCTTGCCAGGGGTATAGGATATCTCAAAATCATAGGAAGCCAAGAATTCCATCCATCTCTGCTGCCTTAAGTTCAGATCCTTCTGCGAAAAGAGATACTTCAAAGACTTATGATCAGTATATAGCTCAAATCTCTCTCCCAGAAGATAATGACGCCAAGCCTTGAGTGCATATACAATCGCTGCCAGCTCTAGATCATGAGTGGGATAATTCCTCTCATGCACCTTAAGTTGCCTCCCACTAAAACATATAACTCTGCCCTCTTGCATCAGAACGGCGCCCAATCCCGTGCCACAAGCATCAGTGTACACGGTAAATATCTTGCCACCATCGGGTAAGGCTAGAACTGGTGCTGAGGTAAGGGCTCTCTTGAGTCTCTGAAAAGCAAGCTCATAATCCATATCCCAAGCGAAGACTAAGTTCTTCTTCGTCAACTTAGTGAGAGGAGCGGATATCTTCGCGAAGTCCTTGATGAACTTCCGGTAAAAACCCGCAAGACCCAGAAAGCTTCTCACCTCAGTTGCATTCCTTGGAGTCTTCCAATCCTGAACTGCAACCACCTTAGCGGGATCCACCGCTAAGCCTTGCTTGGATACGATATGCCCAAGGAATCTGACTTCCCTTCTCCAAAAATGGCACTTGGAGAACTTGGCCTTTAACTGATGCGCTCTGAGTGTATTCATCACCTCCACAAGATGCCTCGCGTGTTCTTCTTCATCCTTGGAGAAAACCAGAATATCATCCACAAAGACCACGACAAACTTATTCAAGAACTCCCGAAACACCCTACTCATCAAATCCACAAAATACGCGGGTGCATTCGTTAAACCGAACGGCATAACAAGCCATTCAAAGAATCCGTCTGGAGTTCTGAATGCGGTCTTGTCTATACTATCTTCAGCCACTCTGAGCTGATGAAAACCCGTAGCAAGATCAAGCTGAGAGAAAACAGAGGCACCTAAAAGCTGATCAAAGAGATCATCGATCCTCGGTAACGGGTGTCTGTTCTTCTTAGTCAGCTTATTCAATTCTCTATAATCCACACAGAGCCGAAGAGAACCATCTGCCTTGGTTGCAAACACCACAGGCGCTCCCCATTCGGATATACTCCTCCTGATGAAGTTCTTCTCAAGCAATTCCTTCACTTGCTTGCTGAGCTCCCGTCTCTCACGCGGAGCCATGTGCCGAACGGGCAAAGAAACAGGCTTAGCATTATCTACTAGATAAATGCGAAAATCAATCTCTCGTTTAGGGGGCAACCCCTTCACTTCTTCAAAAACATCTGGATAATCTCGGACCACCCTTACAGACTGAAGGGCTTCCTCTGGCGAGTCGAGAGATTCGAGATAGCACAACATGACGGGATTCTTCGGATTGCATGAAATTTCTAAGGTGTTGCCCAGGCGAGTCACAAGCCTTACAACCCTATGCTCACAATCCAGAATGGCTCCATATCTAGACAGCCAATCCATGCCCAAGATCAATCCGTATCCCCTGAAACCAAGAACATACGCACTACACAAGAACTCTACACTGAGTATAGAGATCCTCAGATCCTCACATATCATAGATAGATGAGCAGAACCCCCAATGGGATTCGAAACACACACGGGATCATCCACTAAGCTAGTACTAAGGTGCAAACTATCAACAAGATCGGATGAAATAAAGCTATGTGATGCACCAGAATCAAATAAGGTACGAATTGGAAGATCGGAAATATAGACAAGGTTCTCCACAGAAACAATACCTCGTTCTGGAACTGTAGTGGTGTTGAGAGCATGCACTTGCCCTCCAGATGACCCTGCACGTTGAGCCTGACCCTGCCCTTTCTTCTTTGGGCATTCCTTGCTAAAGTGCCCAGCCTCTCCACAAGAGAAGCATCCTCCACTAAGTTTCCTTTTCTTCTTCCTACAATCCTTAGCAAAGTGCCCAGCTATGCCACAGTAATTGCACTTTCCCTTGCCTTTGTTATTGTTGCCCTTCTTGTTCTTGCTCTGATTCCCCTGACTGCTTTGACCACCTTGATTGCCTTTACCCTGAGGATCAGTTTTCTTTGCTTGGGTATCACCCGACTTGACCTCTTTCTTTCCCTCTCCCTGAAGTAGAGCCATATCGACTAAACTCTCGAAAGTAGCTCCATGCGGAATATGCGACATCGCCAAACCCTGTAGTGGTTCATTTAACCCTCTAGCAAATCGGAGAGCTTTCTTCTTAGGAGTGTTTACTAAGTCCAAACCAAAACGGGCCAGCTGATTAAACTTGTTAACATACTCCTTGACAGTCATATCATCTTGCTTCAATGCAATGAACTTCTCCATCTGTAAATTCGCCTCGGCGGAGGATAGAAACTTGGCCACAAATCTAGCCCTCAAATCGGCCCAAGTCTCCACGGGCCTCGTCCCATTGGTGACCTCCCACCAATAGGCTGCTTCGTCCTTCAAAAGCCATACTGTCAATAAGATCTTCCTCTCATCATCAATTCTAAAGATAGCAAACAAGTCCTCCGTGTCTTTCAGCCAATTCCTAGCTTCAACAAAGGATTCTGTGCCTAGGAAATTTTTGCCTCCCATTGCCTTGAAGTCTTTACAAACCTTCGTGAACTCAATCTGAGGATGCTGAGGGGGAGGAGGAGGAGGAGCCTCAGCAACTGGAGGAGGGACATTAGGGAGAGGATTCTCAACTACAGGAGGAGGAGTGGGAGTAGGAATTGCGGGGCCAGCTACTGCCCTAGCTTCTAGAAGTCTCCTATACCGGAGTGGTACGTTTACTCCATCTGGGATGGCAAGATTCTCAGCCATACTGAAACGAAAGATAAGATAAGATAAGATTAGGTCAAGGGAACGAAGGATAACGCTAGTGGCTTTTTGGGGATTAGCCTTAAAATAATCTAGACTTTATTTTGGAAAATACTTAGTAGGTTTTTGAAAATAGTTTTTCGAAAAGGGTTTTTTTTTCAAAATTTTTGTCCAATCTTGCTAACCTTGTGCTCTGATACCAAATGTAACACCCCGCCTCCACTAGGATCACTCCTTAGAATGTACTAGCTTTGGAGGGGCGTTATTGTGAGGGTAAACATGCACCGAGATATCGCAAGACAGAATATATGAAAATAGATATAAATAAAGCAGCGGTAGCAGATAAAAACCCATCATCACCATTTCAGAAAAACCAACATAGTCAAGTACATAATATCAAAATGTCATAATCCAAAATACAACATGAGTCTAGATACGTGATAACAAAATACATGGTAAAACATCAGTACTAATCCCCAGAAATAAAAGATAAGCCACAGCTAGCTCAGATCCATACATGATCTATCCAACAAGCAAGCCAAAGGTCCACTAAGCAGATGTAGCCCCTCCCTGAGAACCTGTGGGGGGGGGGGAAACGAAAGAAAAGAAGCGAAAGAAAACAGGTCAGTCAAAAAGACTGGTAAGCCCTACTACGATCAATCTATAAACTAATAAAGTTAACAGCATGATGGAAACTGAGATGAACATACCGGCAATAGATAAAGGTGACATCACATAGATGAGATTAAACTTTGCACCACCGTGTACTAGCAAACCCACAAAACAGGTCTTGATCCCTTAGCCAAAACTTTGGCCCAATAACATGAAGTGACCTTAGTATAAGGTCCAGCCCAACGGTCTAGTCGATCGGCTCCCTATAAACCTAACACGTCCAGTGTTGGTGTCCATACGGCCCACATGGATGTAGTCAGACTGCGCTGGGTCCACCTTTGGGTGTATCAAGCCCTCGGGTGTCAACCCCAGACACCTAAGCAATAATGCACAGTCTAAACCTACTGGTACCCGTGCCTCGAGTTTGTCCAATATCGGACTACGTGCACGTCCGTAGCCCGCCGGACCCGCACCGCTGTACCACTCAGCCGTCGCTTTGGTCGCTTACATCCGTCCAGTAATCGTGCCCCGCCCTAGCCTAGCCTCTAGGGTTGTGAATGATACCAAACTGGGATTACTGCTGGAACAGACCACGTTGCTAGGGTTTCTAAGAGGGTGAAGTGTGGTTTTAACCCCTCACTAATCCTGGATTAGATTAGTTAAGTGTAACCGCTTAACCCCATCTAATCCTCGCATCCCCATTATTGGTTAAGTATTAGTGGGCCATGACTTAACCCTAATCATGAGGCATTAATTTATTAATGCACCCAACCTCTCACATTAGACATCCGTGGTTACCTGGGAAGATTTACACCACGTCTAGGTCTAACCTCGGGTCTTACGGTGCAACATGACCAACTACCCACATTAGACCCCACGTTGTGGTTACCTAGGAAGATTTACACCACAACTAGGTCTAACCTCGAGTTGGCCATATCATGTTATCTAACGTCATGTCCACTTTAAAACATATTTACAAATTAACATATACTTGGGTAGACCTAACTTAATAGGTAAATTCCCAAGGGGTAGACCTAACTTAATAGGTAAATTCCCAATCTTTTAGTTTCATGTATTTTTAAGTTTACCCAAAACCCCCCAACGTCATTATATCGCTTACATATTCGTCATAACGCATAAGGGTATACATTTGGCATAACATACATGATGAACTTCATATATCATAATAATGATGCATAACATGCTAGACTTGCAAATCATGTCATAGTGAACTCGCATAAACATGCATAACCCATAAAACTTGCATAACATGGTAAGGTGAACTTGCATAATCACGCATAACCCATAAAACTTGCATAACATGGTAAGGTGAACTTGCATAATCATGCATAACCCATAAAACATGTACAACATGGTAAGGTGAACTTGCATAAACATGCATAATCCATAAAACATGTACAACATGGTAAGGTGAACTTGCATAAACATGCATAATCCATAAAACATGTACAACATGGTAAGGTGAACTTGCATAAACATGCATAATCCATAAAACTTGCATAACATGGTAAGGTGAACTTGCATAATCATGCATAACCCATAAAACATGTACAACATGGTAAGGTGAACTTGCATAAACATGCATAATCCATAAAACATGTACAAATCTCAACTTTCACCACATGATAACTTTAGAGTTTGTAAAGTGAAAGTAAGAGGGCTTACAATTATAAATAAGTCACAAATCCACCAAATAAGATGAAGAAGCCCCTTTAAAAACCCAAACAAAGCTTCAAATAAGAAAACCCTTTTGCAAAATCTAAAAAACACAAACTTTAGCAAATCAAGCTTGCAACTTAATGAAGTATGCAAGTTATTAAGCATTCATACAACATAGAAAAGGTTGTATGATCATCATATCTTCATAGGATAAATTTTGAGGAAGGTGGAGGCTAGGATTTTTAGGTGGAGGCCATTTGAGGATTCAAATTGACATAGTTTAGTTGCAAGATTTATTAATGAGGCTTTAGGGTAGGATTAGGGGTATATTTATAGAGAATTAGAGTGATTTAGACCATAGGATTAACCCTAGGTGAATTTTGGCCCGTCAGATTTCGGAATGCTCTAGAACCAGGCCACACAATCAAGCCCAAGCCAAGCCCAAACCAAAGTGGCGCGCCAGGCTAATCTGCCTGGCTACCCCCTGTCGACAGGGCTATCGACAGGGCTGTCGACTCCCTAGGGGCCCTGTCGACATGCGGGTCCTGGCGGGAGTTTTCCCGCCTGACCCCGATTAGCCCTAATCCCTGCTCTTAATTTGAAATTTAAATCTGATTTTAGCATAGAAATTTCTGAAAACTTCAATGGGCCTTAACCGGGTCATACGGACTCCGATTTTCGAAAACTCGGACTCTATTTCGCGTATTTTTCCGAGACGAACGCAATGGCATAGCCCGTTCCCCTTTATTCAGATTTTTAAATTAAATTCTGCCTCATTTATATCTTAACAGGTTAAAATTACAGGTTGTTACATTCCTGCTTATAAAACAACATGCAGCTTCAATATAATTTCTGTTTTTTCTTGATATTTTCTTGCCCTAAATCTTCACTGTGATTTTGACCAGAAATGGATTTGTCTGGATTGCAAAACTACTTTACCATTTTTCTAGTTGTACACATGAAGCTGCATTTTCATGTTATGTATCCTGTTGTTTTTGCCAAATGATCAATACTATGTCCATTGTTGCGAAACTGGAAATTTTATGTGACACCCCACGTCCGTTAATGTTACTCACTAAGGGAATGCATTAGGTTTCGTAAAGCTTTATAGGTAAACAGAAACAGAAATATTACAAGACAGATATAAAAGCAACAGTGGAATTTAAATTTTTATTTCAAATATAAACCATAACATCGTGGTCCAAAATATCACAAGTCTGAAACTTCATAAAAGCCATTACAAAAATATAAAACTTTCTGTCTTGTTCCATAAGAGTACATAAACATCATAATTCCCCAAAAAGAGACAAAGCCATAATTGAGACAAGAACTTGAGCAATACTTTAGAAGCTGCTCCAAGTAAGATGATAACCGAGTCCTGACTAAGCCTGAGAAATCCCTCCCTGAGAACCGGGGGGAACATAAGAAAGAAGAGGAAACAAAAAGGGTCAGACATAAGGTCTGGCGAGTCCAGTTACTTTTAACAAGTAAATAAATAAAAGTATCACGACAGGCATATAAGATGGATAAGAATGACAACATCATATAAGGAAGGTATGATAAGGTAAACAGGATAAACACGATAGAGTATGTTGCGCTTCTCTAATGATTTCTATTTCTCTGCACTAATACTAGTATATCCATAATAAGATGATCCCTTCCACTATAAGGTGGTAGACTTAGGCATATGTCCAATTGTACCCAAACTACTACCCTAATCGGTCGACTCCCCAATCCGCATAGATACTCTATTTCGGACACACCGTAGGATGTATCACGTCCTAAAGTTGCAACCCTTCGCCGATATGCACAGCCCCATATCTACAGGTATCACGGTCGTTTTATCCCCCTCTTCCCGGCTCATGCATGCACATGGCCCAATCGGTTTGCGCCGCCCACACCGTCCTCCATGTTTGGATCTCTTACAATCAGTCCAGTAAGTGTGCCCCTTCTCCTACCTAGTTCGAAGTACATATTTTGATACCTACTCCGGGTTACTGGATGAAACGGGTCCCTCACAATATGACACAAGCTCTCCCCTTTGTCTTGTATCCCTCACTAGGTTTTCTTTGGCTATGTATACAACTAGGTGTCTTTAATTACATAACCCTATCATTTCTACAAGTTATACTTACCCTAAAAGGTGTCTTTAATTACATAACTTTATTATCTCCACGGTTATGTATACCATTAGGTGTCTTTAATTACATAACCTTATCGGGTTAAGTTTGTGGGCCTATATATGCTAATATTACCCACCTATCAAAGATTTACTTAACCCTCCCACTGATCCAAGCATGTTGATTTAATGGTTAAGTTTGTGGGACTATATATACTAATATTACCCACCTACCCAAGATTTAATTAACCCTCCCACTGATCCATGCATGTTTATTTAACCCCTATTCATGTTTATGTCCACACAATCCCTATGGATTCAACTAGATTAAGTACTAATAGGTTATCCCCATTCACATTGACTGCTTTTTACTTGCCAAAGTTTCACTTGCTTATTAATGTCATATAAATATAACTTAATCCATTTAAATTCATTAATAAGCCCCATTACATGTTATTCTTTAGACTGTAATTAATAGAAGTGATCTTTCAATTTTTCACCCCTGGATTGTAATTAACGGAAGTAATCTTATAATACCTTTTGTATTGTCTATTTCCATAGTAACAATAACATGTTTTACTTAATATTTAATTAAGTATACTTCTTCTCAGTTCACCTCTTTCTTGTTTAACATATCACTACAACTTGACGTTGTTTACTTACTAACTTGGTTTTCTTAACTAAGGTTTACTAATAAGCTTTCTTTCCTTCTATTTTAACTTACATTATAATTTTCCACTTGTCCTTAGGACAAGCCTACCTATTATATGAGAATAAAGTAATTAATGATAATAGGTTACTATCATTCCTTATTTACTCCAATTCATTACCATGTCCATTTATGGTTATAATGGGCTAGACCTCCCACATTAGGCCTACAACTTGTGGATGTTGGATATGTTAGTCAGGCCCAGGCAGACTTCTTCCATAAGTTAGGCCTAACCTCGTGTCTTAGCCCGTCTCATATTTGGAACATAGACCTCTCACATTAGGTTCAACATTAGTGGTTGTTGGATATGCCAGTCGGGTCCGGGCAGACTTCCACCACTAATGCAACCTAACCTCCTGTCATAAGTGCAATTACAATTTCTAATTGTAATTACTAAATATTCCATTTTTATCCAATTCTTACCTATGTCTTTATAGGTGATTACATCCCCACTTCCCCCTTTTGAATTATATGTCCAAGTCATATAAACATTATTTAAATTATGCCAATTCTAAAAAAAATTCCCATGTTCCCTAACTAATGTATTCGCATATATTTGGCGGCATCTAGGCTAGAAAATAGCCTAGTCATGAAAAATAAAAGGGAAAGGCGATGGGAAAAATGACAATAGTGATCATTCTAAAAGTGACATAAGCATATATGCTGGCATAGACAAGTAATAGGGATAATAAGGTGGACAAAAAAACAGATCTAGTAAAAAGGGTAATGATAAAACAAGATCCAATACTTATGATGAACAGATCCAAATAAGAATTCATATGTTCGATAATAATAGATCCCAATTAATCACAATATGATGATCTAGATCTAAACAAAGGTTTAACTATCTAGAAAATGTTAATCCAAAATTAACCACAAACTTAGAGAAAAGGTAAGATGCGCATATGTGACATGATGAATTAATAACAAAAGGATTAGATCTAAAGAAAATAGATCTAACTTAGTACAAGTTAAGCTCCCAAATTTGACGTCACAAGTGAATTAGATCTATAGAAGTAGATCTACCATAGTATAAGTTAAGATCCAAGGATGTCATAGATTCAAAATTTATAATAGATCTAGTATGATAAATATTGAGATCCAAGCCATGCAATATTTTAGATTCAAAAAATATGATAAATCCAAGATGATTTAACCACAGGTGTATATCAAAATCATAGTCATAACATGTTTACTTTTAATCATTTAAACCCAAAAGTAAATATACTCACAAGGATCAAATCTATGAGAATAGAAGGAGAAAACTGAAATTTGAATCTTAGATCTATACTTGAGGCGCTTGGTTTGTAGAAGAAGAAAGGGTTAGATTCAGTTCAAGCGCTGACAGCATTTGGCCTCCATTGTTTTTAGTATGAGAAAACAAGAGAATTGAGGCATATTCATAGCTGCTAGCCTCCAGAATTCGAATGCCACCTCAGCCATAGGATGAATCAGACCACGGTCGACACCCATTTGGGTCCAGGTGCCCAAAAACACACATGGGCACAATTTACAGGTGCGCCAGTGCAAAAATACATTGGCGCACTTTTCAAGTGTGCTGGGAATTCCTGCCCTTTATACCAAACTTCTACCGTCCATAACTTCTTTGTACGTTATCCGTTTTACGTAAGCCAGGTGTCTATTTTGACCAGAATTTCGAGACAGACACAATGACATAGTCTGCTTCCCTTAATTTTGAATATTAAATTAATTATTTTTTAATTTATCCACTTTAATTTAGTTAAAAATACAGGGTGTTACATTCTCCCCTACTTAAAGGATTTCATCCTCGAAATCTCCAAGTTAAGAACAATGTATCCTACCATCCATCATCCATCTACTCATCCACCAATCACGTGCATCCATTTCCTTAAAAATTTCTAATGCTTACATGAACATATGCAAAGGTGTGTGTATATGTCCCGACACTAATGCAAAAGATCAGGCGGTCCACTAATTCAGTTGACCTTCTTAATGCAATGTATGTTAGTGTCATGAATCCAACATGTATGCAAATAATCCTATTATAACATGTAAGTTCTATATGTGTGCACAATCATCCGTCCAAATGCAACATCCATATGATGATACATCCATTTTCAAACATTAAAAGAAAGAAAAAATCACACACATCCACATGCAGTATGAGAGTGATTGAGCCGATCCAGTGCCTAATGTGTGTATATGCATCCACGAGCAACCATTAGCAACGACTTGAATCCACTTGCATTCATCAAACATAACATGTCTCAGACACATATTTACAATCATGGGATTTCCTACCTAAAGGTCGAAGATCCGATCGATATGATATACTCAGACGATAGAAGCAAGTGCACATAAAAGCTTTGAAAAAAAAAGTTAAGAACATAGTCCCAAAAAGGAAAGGGTATGAAGCATGATTTTTGTCTTCAGTCTCCCAAGTCGCATCCTCGCTGTCTTCTTCCCATTGCACTTTTATTAACCTAACCTCATGGTTGCACAGTTTCTTAACCTCTGATCCAAGTATACGGGTAGGAACTCATCTAATTGTCGTCTCCCATTCTACCTCTACTTCCTCACGCATGTTCGGCTCAACTACCTCTGTTGTATCGTGTAGACACTTCGATAAATAAGAAATAAGGAAAAACATCATGAATATCCATACATATGCGAAGCGAGCTGTACGCCTTAGTTGCGAATACCACCGGAGCACCTCATTCAGAAATGCTTCGCCAAATAAATCCTTTCTGAAGTAGCTCCACTACTTGTTTACTGATCTGCCTCCTTTCTTTTGGGGCATATGGCGCACGGGCAATGCAACTGGCTTTGCAATGTCCACCAAATATATGCGGAAATCGATCTCGCACCTTGGGGGTAAACCTCGAACCTCATCAAAGAAATCAGGATACTCACAGACTACCACTACAGATCGTATATCATCAATAGATGCATCAAGAGATTCTAGAAAACTAAGCATGAAGGACCCTTTTGGGTCACAAGAAATCTTGAGGGTCTTTCTATGGCAAGTCAAAAGTTTAACGACCCTCCTCTTAGAATCGAGAATGGCACTGTACGTGGTTAGCCAATCCATCCCTAGAATCAATCCATAACCCATAAAACCGAGCACATACGCACTCAAACTTGATGCCCAACACTGATATTCTCAAACCCCGACAAATCATAGACAAATGAGCCGAACCACCAATGGGGTTTGAGACAACAACGGGATCCACTACCATACTAGTATTTAAGTGCAAACATTCAACTACAGAACTAGATATAAACGAGTATTAAATCACCAGAATCAAAAAAGCTATAATAGGGTGACTGGAAAGAGAAATCAAACCTTCCATAGAAACTTTCCTACCTCTATCTGGAGCACTGGCCACTAGAGCATTCGCTTTCCCTCCAAAGGTTCCTATCCTTTGACCTTGCCCTTGCTTCCTTAGGCACTACCTAGAATAGTGTCCAACCTCTCCACAAACAAAGCAAGCATTCTTCCTTTTCCTACAGTCCTTGAACAAGGGACCCTCTCACCCGCAACTATGGCACTTCCTCTTACACTTATCATTCTTTCCGCCCTTCTTCTGTTGTGGTTGTCCTTTCTTGGGCTATACCTTTTTATTTTGTGTTTCCTCAACCTTAACTTCTTCCTTTTCACCTTTATTTGAACTTTATCTATGTTCCCTTTCTAGGCCATCATTTTTTTCATCCTTGGGCTGTGCTCATTAGCCCTAACTCCCTTATTCTCCTTTTTACCATATTTGCGTAACAAGCTAACTAGTCTCTTGAAAGCTGCCTCCATCGCATGGAAATCCTTACGAAGCTCGAGAAAGTTAGCCGCAGGTGAAACTATTGCGGCTACAGATGGAGGTTAGGCGCTTCATTGCCCTTCAACATTTGTCATAGTCTTAAAATTCCTATGGAACCATGCCGCAATGAGGACACCTTTTGGGAAGGATTGGTTCCCCAGACAAAAAGAAAAAGTAATCAAGTGGAGAATCGAGAGATATTACATATGGCTTAGGGGAATATTATTTTTCAAAATAGACTTTTCTTTTTGAAAATGCTTTTTTTTAAAACCATTTTGAAAATAAATTTCAAAAACTTTATCCAATCTGGTAACCTTCAGCTCTAATACCAAGTGTGATGCCCTACGTCTGTTAATGTCACTCACTAAGGGAATGCAATAAGTTTCGTGAAGCGTTATAGGTAAACAGAAATAGAAATATTGCAAGACAGATATAAAAGCAACATCGGAATTTAAATTTTTATTTCAAACATAAATCATAACATCGTGGTCCAAAATATCACAAGTCTGAAACTTCAAAAAAGCCATTACAAAAATATATAACTTTATGTCTTGCTCCATCAGAGTACATAAGCAGCATAATTCCCCAAAAAGAGACAAAGCCATAGTAGAGACAAGAAATTGAGCAATACTTCAGAAGCTGCTCCAAGCAAGATGATAACCGAGTCCGGACTAAGCCTAAGAATTCCCTCCCTGAGAACCGGGGAGGGGGGAACGGAAGAAAGAAGAGGAAACAAAAAGGGTTAGACATAAAGTCTGGTGAATCCAGTTACTTTTAGCAAGCAAGTAAGTGAAAGTATCATAACAGGCATATAATATGGATAAGAAAGACAACATTATATAAGGCAGGTATGACAAGGTAAACAGGATAAACACGATAGAGTATGTTGCGCTTCTCTAATGATTTCTATTTCTCTGCACTAATACTGGTATATCCAGAATAAGATGACCCCTTCCACTATAAGGTGGTAGACTTAGGCATACGTCCAAATTTACCCTAACTGCTACCCTAATCGATCGGCTCTCTAATCCGCGTAGATACTCTGTGTCGGCCCCACCATAGGATGTATCATGTCCTAAGTTGGCTACCCTTCGCCGATATGCACAGCCCCATATCTACAGGTGTCACGGTTGTTTTATCCCCCTCTGCCCGGATCATGCACGCACGTGGCCCGATCGGTTTGCGCCGCCCACACCGTCCTCTATGTTTGGAACTCTTACAATCAGTCCAGAAAGCGTGCCCCTTCTCCGACGTAGTTCGGAGTACATGTTTCGATACATACTCCGGGTTATTGGATGAAACGGGTCCCACACAATATGATACAAGCTCTCCCCTTTGTATTATATCCCCCCACTCTATTTTTTTTGGCTATGTATACCACTAGGTGTCTTTAATTACATAACCCTATCACTTCTACAAGTTATGCTTACTGTAAAAGGTGTCTTTAGTTAAATAACTTTATTATCTCCACCGGTTATGTATACCACTAGGTGTCTTTAATTACATGACCTTATCGGGTTAAGTTTGCGGGCCTATATATACTAGTATTACCCACCTACCCAAGATTTACTTAACCCTCCCACTGATCCAAGCATGTTTATTTAATGGTTAAGTCTGTGGGCCTATATATACTAATATTACCCACCTACCCAAGATTTACTTAACTCTCCCACTGATCCAAGCATGTTTATTTAACCCCTATTCATGTCTATAGGATAATTGCTATACTGCACCGCTACTAGCCACCCTAAAAGTTGGTCCCGCCTACTGAACACAATAATCATAATGGTAGTTTCGTGTACCCCTAGTTGTCTTCATAGGTGCCGCCTACCCCTATCTCCACTAGTTGCACCCACTACCCTCATGCGATCGGCTCCCTAATTCGTAGATACCCGTGTTGATCCCATAGTGGAGTGTATCACTCCCCAAAGTGGCTACCTGATACCACTAAAGATGCACGGCTTATATCTACATGATGCAACAACGTCTTACCTACCAGCTCGGGCCCATGCATGCACATGACCCCGTTGGACTTGCGTTGCCACCGTTAACCCGTTTTGACCTCATATAATCAAACCCAGTAAGCATGTCCCGTCCTCGATCTAATTCGAGCTCACAAAGATACTTAATGGGTTACTGGTTTGAAATGGGTCCCCCATGCTTGACACAAGCTTTTCGCCTATGCTTGGTGCCCACGAGAATTTTCCACTTAACCCCATCTTATTCATGTCTTCTTTACATGTTTAAATTTGGTTAAGTGTTTCTAATCGTATTTCACATGCCACCTATGTCACCCACTTAACCCCCATGTCCCACCACATGTTTATCTTGGTTAAGTGTTACTTAGTTCATTATAACCGTAACTTTGTAAGACCTCCCACATTAGACTCCTGTTTGCGGTTGCTGGATTTGGCGGGCAGGTCCGGGCAGTCTTGTACCGCAAACGTGCCTAACCTCGTGTCATTACAACTATTACGCATTTAATTTATGCCTTCGACCTCTCACATTAGAATACCGTTTGTGGTTGCTGGATTTGCCGGGCGAGTCCGGGCAGTCTTACACCACAAACGAGTCTAACCTCGTGTCTTAGGCGTTTATTATTATAAAATTATTTCACCCCAATATGAATTAATTATCCCTATTCAAATTTTCAATAATTTCCAAATTAATTATGTCCATAATTGTCACCTAAATTATGTCCATACTTTTTAGGTATAAAATTACACCAACTAAGTCTCAATTTAATTATACGCTTTTAAAGCCATTTTATGCCAATTCACAATTTACATAATTAGTATTTTCCCATTTGCCCCCACGCTATTCGTACGTTCAAATATGAAATACGTTAGACTCGCAAATATTCTAACTTATATATAAAAAAAAGAACATCGCAACTTGCATAACACTTAAAAATAGATCTAACTTGCAAATGGGAATAAAATTGCATAGCCAACAATTTGCATAGACAATGTCATATAGAATCATATATTTGCATAAACTACCATGGATCTAAATAAAGATCTAAACGTGAAATTGTGTACTTGCATATATAAATTATGGGTCTCACTTAACTTGCATATGTGAATATAATTTTCACCCAAAAATGTGAATATAGTTTTTCACCTAAACTTGCATATCGATTTTTACAACTTGCATACGAATTTCTACAACTTGATATGAATTTCTACAACTTGCATATGAATTTATCACATGATTTTGCATATAAACTAGCATATGTATATACTTGATTCACATATAAACTTGTGTACAAATCACATATAAACTTGCATAAGATTCATATTCAAACTAACATACAATTTAACATCCCAAACTTGCATAAGATTCACATATGAATTAACATATGATTTAACAACCCAACTTGCATAAGATTCACATATGAAATAACATATGGTTTGACATCCCAAACTTGCATAAAATGAATCAAGTTAAATATGAAATAGATCTACAAAGTTAAACAACATCATGCGATTCAACAGACATGTTCTCATAATCCAATTACATCCCATCATAATTAATTTAATAATTATATTGTGAAAGAAATAGTACTCACAAACAAAAGAACAGTCTTGTTTTTTTGGGATATGTATTATGAAACTGAATTGCTCGCCTTTGATGTAAACTAATTGTTATTCTAATTTAGATTTGATTTGATTTTGATTCTTGCTTCTAACTTGCTTTTGAGTTGAAAGAGAACGGCAGCTACTCTAGGTTCACCACTGACAGCATGATGGCTCTTGGTATGAATTAGTGTGATTTTAGGTTGAGGGTGAGGTTGCTTATATAGAATTTTAATTAATTAAGAGCCGTCAGATTAACCTAGAAGCAATCAAGACCATCCATACAAGATAGAATAACCACCTCAGCCCTAATGACTCAACAGTGAGTCAAAACATTATCACATTTCAGATCTGCCCCGGGGGTAGGTAGACCCCCAGGTCGACCTGGCCCTTTGGCGGGAGACTTCCCGCCCAGCCTGCTCCCTGTTTGACTTTTGAATTTCAAATTTTTTGAACTTGAGCTGTTTTTAATTTATTTAAATTCTGAAACTTAGGAAGGCCATAACTTCTTCATACGGAGTCCAATTCACGCAAACCCAGACTCTATCTCAAGCAGAATTCCGAGACGAAAGCAACGGCGTAACCCGTTTTCCTTAATTCTCACATTTAAAATTAAGTATTCTTAAATTCGTTAATTTTTATATTTAAAATCATAGGGTGTTACATTCTCCCCTTCTTAATGGATTTCGCCCTCGAAATCTCCAAGTTAAGGAGAATGTATATCCTAACATCTAATCATCCATCTACTCAACCATAAAACACAGGCATCCATTGTCCTTACAATATTTCTAATGCTGTATGAACATATGCAAAAAGGGTGTGTATATGTTCCGTATCTAATGAAAAATCAGGCGGACTACTGATTCAGTTGACCTCGTTAATGAAAATCATAATAGTGCCATGCGTCCATTATGCATGCAAAAGAATCATAACGATACATATTACTTCTACATGTGGGCACAACCATTCATCAGAATGCAGCTTCCATATGATAACACAACCATTATACATCCATTAATTTAAATATGCACACACATTTATATGCAATATGAAGGTGATTGAGCCGATCTAGTGCCTAATGTGTGTTTACATGCATCCACGGGCAACCACTTGCAACCACTCGCAACCATCAATCATAACATGTTTCAAACACATGTTTACATCCATCGGTTTCTATCTAAGGATAAAGAATAGGACTGAGGAGATATACTTAAAAAGGTAGATATAAGCATGAATAAACTTATGGAAAAAGAGATCAAGGAGGTACCCTTAAAGATAAAAGGGTAGGTTGCGCGTATTTTCCTCTCAGTTTCCCAAGTCACATCTTCCTCAGCATCACTCCATTGAATTTTAACAAGCTTGACTTCACGGTTGCGTAGCTTTTTGACTGTCGTACCCAAGATACGAGTTGGAACTCTTCTTACAGTCGCTTCTCGTTCCACTTCTACTTCCTCTAGTATAATTAGCTCCACCACTCCCGCAGATTCATGTAAGCATTTTCGTAGTTGAGAAACATTATAAACTCCAGCCAGTCTCTCGGGTAGCTCTACTCTGTAAGCCATCGTCCCAATCCTTTCAATGATAGGAAATGGACCTACAAATCTTGGTGCTAGCTTTCCTATGGACCCAAAGCGAATGACATTCCTCAAAGGAGATACTTTAAGGAACACCCTATCTCCAACCTTAAACTCAAGGTCAGTCTTTCTTTTGTCTATGTAGGACTTCTGTCTATCTTGTGCAGCTTTCATCCGTCTTCTTATCAAGTCCACCTTTTCTGAGGTCTCTCTAATCATGTCTGGCCCAAGTACGAGCTTGTCCGTAGACTTCCACCAACAAGTTGGTGATCGGCACGATCTTCCATATAAAGCTTCGAAGAGCGTCATTCCTATGGTGGCTTGGTAGTTATTGTTATAGGCGAATTCCAGCTAAGGAAGATGATCCTCCCATGTCCCTCCAAAGTCAAGAATGCACAATCTTAAGAGGTCTTCTAATACTCTATTCACCCTTTCTGTCTGACCATCGGTTTGGCGGTGATAGGCCGTGCTTAAGCATAATTGGGTGCCTACTGCCTCTTGCAAACTCTTCCAACACTCACTCATAAAGATAGGATCTCGATCGCTCACTATGGTGGAGGGTATCCCATGGAGTCGAACAATTTCTTTGAGATAAATGGATGCAAGGGACGAGGCAGTCCTTCTACTTTTATCAGGTATAAAGTGAGCGCTTTTAGTGAGCCTGTCCACTATTACCCAAATACTGGTATTTCCCCTTCTTGACCTAGGCAACCCATCAACAAAGTCCATTGAAATGCTATCCCACTTCCACTGTGGGACATCAAGAGGATGAAGCAGACCACCGGGCTTCTTCTGCTCCGCTTTAACTTGCTGTCATATCAAACACTTAGCAACGAACTCAGCTGCATCACTCTTCATGCCATTCTAAAAGAAAACCCTTTTTATATCTTTATACATCTTGTCTCCGCCTGGGTGTATGGCCAGTTTGGAATGGTGCGCCTCTTCGAGAACCGTCTTGTAATAACCTAGAAATTCTGAACCAGTTTAATATTTTTATTTTGGCAATTTAAGCGAATTTTGAATATTTAAAATAGATTATTTTAAATAAATATCGATGAGAAATTTATTTTGAATATATTTAGAACGTATATATTATATACGCCGTCGTTAGAATATAAATATTTATATATAATTATAAATAGAATTGAAAATGGCGCGGTAGTTCGATAATTCGATTTCAAACTTCAATTGGATGTACCGGGTGCAAAACAATCCGGATTTTAGTGAAACTAAAAATAATAGGATCTATTTGATAATATCTTTCCAACGAATCCGAAAAATCGAAATTTCATAGCGGGAATCAAAAGATATGTCTACTTGAAAATTCTGAATAGTCGCTATGGAATTCAGGCCCTTAAAAATGGACATTTTGCAAACGACCTCGGATTTCGACGAAACCACTTTTGTTGGGTCCGTGATGTAAAATTATTACTAGATTCCAAATTTCATAATTTTTCGAATCAATATGTGAGCGTGGCAAAGGAAAACGCGTTTGACCAGTTTAAGTTGATTTTAATCGACGGGAAAATGACCATTTTTCCAACGATCTCAGAATTCGACGAAACTAGTTTTGTTAAGACCGTATTGTCAATACGAAGCTAGAAAATATTTTTCGGGAATTTATAGAGTTAGTATGTGACCCTGGTAAATTGAAATGCGCGTTTAAAATTCAATATAATGATTTAAATGTAAATTCAGCGGAAACTGATCAAAACGACCAAATCAGCCTACGATACATATCCCATTGTGTTCGGAATGGGGGTAATACGCTATGGACGACAGGCGGTGGGCCTCGTTTAAAGGTCGTATGTAAAAGTCAACTTTTTCATAATAAAATAATTAATTAAATAAATAAAAAAATAACCCTCCCCCTTTTTTCTTCTTCAGATTGCCCCCCCTTTGCGTTTCATATCAGGAAGAAAAAAAAATCAAAAGGGGGGATCGCGACCTCGTCGCCCCCCCCCCCCCCCCCGAAAATCGCCGCCGCTTCCCCTTGATGACCGACGACGGCCACGCCCCGCCTCAGGCGCGAGACCTCCCTCCTCTTCTTCCCTTCCTTCTCCCTCCTCGCCCGAGAACGGAGCCGCCCACCGCCCCTCCGACGCGATGAAGACCCCAGCGCCACCTCAGAAACCCTCCCCCCCTTGCCGCGACACTGAAGACCCCCCCCCCAATCGAACGCTGCGCCACCAACCTCCGACCCCCATTCCTCCTCTTCGATTTAAAACCGTGAGTTTTCTGACTTTATTTTCTAATCTGATTTTATTTTTATTTATATAACTTAGATCAGTTTTAGATTTAGATAAAGGATTTAGAAATTATAAAATAGAAAAGACGAGGTTTTTAAAATAGAAAAGACGAGATTTTTAAAATAGAAAAGACTAGATTTTTAAAAGGCAAAAGATTAGATTTTTAAAAGGCAAAAGATTAGATTTTTAAAAGGCAAAAAATTAGATTTTTAAAAGGCAAAAGATTAGATTTTTAAAATGCAAAAGATTAGATTTTTAAGAATGAAAAGGAGAAATCTTTATATTGAAAAAGGCGAAATCTTTATATGGTGAAGAGCGAAGAGAAAATATGATTTTGATGATATAGAATAGAAAAAAAATTCGATTTTTATATATTGAATAGCATAATAAAAATTCGATTTTTATACATTGAATAACGAAGTAAAAATTCAATTTTTATAGATTGAATAGCATAAAAAAATTCGATTTTTATATATCGAATGGCGAAGTAAAAATTCGATTTTTACATATGTAGTGAAAGCGGACAACGAAGGTGACAAAAAGGCGAGAACGATGAAGATTTCTATCAATGAAGAGTCGTGGTATTGGATAGCTTTCGGTGAGAATTTCTCACCTTTCAATTTCTTTTTCTAGTTATATATATATACTAGGATGCAGACGGTGCTTAGTAGCACCCGACACAATCGTCCACAGACCGTGGACTTGTTTGTTTGATTGCAAAAAATTAGTTAGATTATTTGATTGAAATTTGAGTTGTTTGGTGAAATGGAATGGATTGATTGATGTGTGAATGGCGTGGGCCTTCACTAGACCGGGGATAAGGCCAGGCCTTGTCCCGTTTCTAGTATCGTGCCGTTATGCCGCCGAAATTTTCTAAAATAAGTTAGAAAAATAAAAATATCATTTTTATTTTGTACAGGAACTGAATAGAAATCCATGTGTTAAAATAAAATATTTTATCGTTAAAAATATAATTTTTGGCGTGAATGTGAATAAATAAATATTTATAAACAAATCGACCGATTTGTTTATATACACTGATTTGATTGATATTGATTGGGTCGATAAATTTTACACATCGCCCAACTGCACAAATAAAATCTATGTCTGATTGTTTGAAACCCCACACGGGTGTTGGGATGAAATTTGAAGTTCACTCATCCTGATTGATTAAATATGTCGATCGATTGATTGACAGGCTGTTATAAGCGTTAGATATCTATATTTGATGCTTATACAGTGTAGTGCACTTTGGCTGATGGTTGATTATTTTTCAATGCTATTATATACATGTGTTGTATGAAAATCCATATAGTTAACGTTATATGGTAATTGATTGGGCCTCATTCCAATCGGGAAAATAAAGAATATTATAAAATAAAGGTTCATGTGTTGACTGTACTCATCCGTAGAGATTAGTCATGTGTTAAATGAAATATTTTAACAATAAAATTTATATCTTTATCACTATAAAGTAAAGGTTCATGTGTTGACTGTACTCATCCGTAGAGATTAGTCATGTGTTGAACGAAATATTTTAACAATAAAATTTATATCTTTATCACTATAAAGTAAAGGTTCTTGTGTTGACTGTACTCATCCGTTGAGATTAGTCATGAGTTGAACGAAATATTTTAACAATAAAATTTACATCTTTATCATATATAGAATTAGAAATCAACTGGAAAATAGATGAGATGAGTGGTCTCCTGGATATTAATCTGATGTTGGTTTCGGCCTTCGGGTTAATATTCAGGAAATCGTTCTCTTACTAATTTACGGTTGGAGTCCGATTCAATATCAAACGATAGATACCTTAATTTTTATAAAATATATTAAATAACAAAAATAGTCACACGTGGACAGTACTCATCCGTTGAGATTAGTCGTGTGTTGACAAAAATAAATATTCATTTGTTGAATAGAATATTTGAAAATAGCAATATATGAAGCCGTGTTGGTTAGATTGACGCAATTTTTGACGTGAACGATATTTATATCGATTTTATTCATTTAAAATGAATATTGAAAAGTGATTTCGAAATCGCATATTTTGAAATGAAATTCGAATTAAATTGAATAGAAATTGAATTCGAATTGAATATAAAGCGAATTTGATTTCAATCGAATATATAATGAATTTGATTCAAATAGAAAACGGAAATGAATTGAATATAAAACGATTTCGAAATGAATTGAATATAAAACGATTTCGAATTAAATTGAATAGAAAACAAATTGAATTCAAATGGAATAGAAAACGAATTTGATCTCAATCGAATATATAATGAATTTGATTCAAATAGAAAACGGAAATGAATTGAATATAAAACGAATTTGATTTCAATCGAATATATAATGAATTTGATTCAAATAGAAAACGGAAATGAATTGAATATAAAACGATTTCGAAATGAATTGAATATAAAACGATTTCGAATTAAATTGAATAGAAAACAAATTGAATTCAAATGGAATAGAAAACGAATTTGATTTAAATTGATTAGAAAACGAATTTGATTTAAATTGATTAGAAAACGAATTTGATTTAAGTCGAATAGAAAACCAATTTGAATTGAATCGAATAGAAAACCAATTTGAATTGAATCGAATAGAAAACGACTTTGAAATTGAATGGAATTAAAAACGAATTCAAATTGAATTGAAAACGAATTCAAATTGAATTGAAAGCGAATTCAAATTGAATTGAAATTTGAATTGAATAGAAATGAATTTTAAAACGAATTTATAAAGAAGAATTCAATTTTGCTTTGGATTGAAATGGAAATTGAAATGTTTTTGAAACGAATTCAAAACTATTTATAAAATTCGTTTTAAATAGTAATCGACGAAATATATATTATATATATTATATATATAATATAATGGCCTGAATAGAACGTGCCGCGCCGCGGCAGTTCGTGAATTTCGACCATTTATTTCAAACGGACATTACGGGAGATCCGACCGTCGGATTCTCCTAAAACCGGAACCGTTGGGTTCGTATCGAAAAGAGCTTTTTAAAGAATATTAGAAATTTGAAATCTAACGGTTGGATTTGGAGTTACATCCAAATCAAATTTAAAAAAGGTCGTTGTAAGTGCAGTTCGATGGCCATTGTTGCAAATCGATTGTACGGGCCTTAATAAAATTATTAAAAATAGTAATAATTTGTGTAAAATCATAAGAAATGATTTGGGAAAAAATTGGGGTGGAAAAACTCCATATTTGAAAAGATAAAAATGGATTTTTATCGAAATGAACTAGTTTTGAACTAAATTTAAAACCCAATTATTTTTAAATAAATAAATTAGATTTAAAACGGGGTTTTAAATAATCGGAATTTCTAATATATTTGATTGGATTTGAAATGGGTTTATCGTGAACGGTGTTTTAAATAACACTAGTTCTTTAACCCGATAATAAATAGAATGTGATTTGGGTTTGTCGTGAACTGTGTTATTAAATAACACCTAGTTCTTTAACCCAGTAAAAGGAGTTTTAACGAATCTGCAATTAGGTTGAAAAGTGAATCTATAATCTAAATTATCAAATTTAGAAATGAGCGAGAATGGAGTATCGCCAGTTTTTCTCCAAAGCGATAGTTAAATCTTTAATTAGATTTGAGCATGAAATGGTAATTAATTTTACCGATAACACCATAGTATTAGATATGGAGTATTACCAGTTTTGCTTCATGGGATGAATAGGTTGGGATTGGGAAATAAAATAAATAATTACTTCGTTGTGGTTCGCTAATCTCGACTAGTTTGGAAAACCATAATTTGGTTTGAAATGACATCCAAAGGAAGATTAAAGGATAAATTTTATAGAATTTATCTTGGATAAAATTAATGGGAACCTTTCCCTAAGAATGTAATTTTGTGAATAAAAGGATATTCTGCATTGGAATGAGGCGTATGTTGTGTTTGTGTAACATTCGTTTTTAATATACGCGGGTTGTTCGGAAAGTCCGGGTTTATACCCATTCTGAATAACTGATTCGACGATATGTCGAAGATGAAGACGGTGGTTGAAGACCGGAAGTCTTCACATCGTTTGGGTGATTACTGACGATACTGATTGGGCTGTACACCCAAGAGGATGGAAATAGTTTGTGGTCGTCCAGACGTACTTGGAGATGAATGGATATGCGAGGAAAGTGCCTCCGGTTTCGTTCAGACCCAGAACGGACTTGTAAATGGATTGTGTGTGTGACATTGGATTTTATTCTGTGTTGATTGATTTCTATTAAATATACATCTGTTTGGCGGCGGAGAATTTATTCTTTTGCCTAGCGCCCTTCTCTGAGACGTACGATCTCAGAGGTTGTATATCGATGGATATCAGTCGCATGGCATGAATTGCCTGTGTGGCACGCTAAGATGCAATGATCAAGGCTTCTGTTGAAAAGCAAAGTCTTGTGGTTGATGATCAAAGCACGCCTACGTGGCAGCTTTGTGTATAACGTGAATTCGCGAGCCTCACACCTCGGTATGAGTCAAAAACGGGATACGGACTGCAGGGAGAGCACGACGTTTCTTTCTAGCTTTGGTGGTGTCAGTGACTTACCAGCCCTGACATTTATATACTTTTCACCTTTGTGGTTGTTGGATGAGGCGCCTCGATTTTAGGTCTGTAAGGACCGGGAAACGTGTGTTCAGGAATACTAATCCTCTAACGTAAGTGAGGACCGGCCCTGAAGATCCAGGATTGCCCAAGTGTGTAGTCCTGAGACATTTGCTAGAGTGTCTCGAACGCGGAGAGGATCTTGCCTCTTGCCTCGACTCATGACGGAAATCCAATTTCCAATACGTGTATTTCGGCTTTATTTGTAGAGCCTAGTATGGCGACATAGTAGCATGGGATGCTATGCCGTCTATGATTTATATTTATGATTGAAATTGTTTTGACACTATACACTTATTATAGTATCAAATGATTTGTTTTAAATGTACCAAGCATGTTTGGCTGTTATAAGGTAAAACCCTATCCTACGACTTGCATTGCATTGTGTGATGGGACCTGGGTCTTATAATAGCTTCATTTTTCGAAAAAGCATTGCGTTATTTATTCTATGCACTGGTATTCTTGGGAGGAAACCCGTTCCGTGTTATACGGCGTGGTCCCTTGAATTACCCTCTTTTAAAGTAAAGTTTTAAATAACTGTTTTAGTTCTCACACCAGTCACATGACTGACTTGGAGTTTATTGTTTTAACCTAAACTCTGGGTGCCCCTATTTTCCGCACGGGCAGCTAGTAGTTTTGGTTTTGCAGATTTATATTCACAGGATCCTGGTTTACAGCTGGAATGATATCCGGAAAGCTCTATATCCGTATATCACCTTCAGTTGTGCTTTGTATTATTTTCCGCTGCTATGTAATTTATTGTAATCTCTGATATTTATCGAATGTAATTTATTCAATTATACTCTGTATATTCTGGTATCTGATGGCATTGTTGTAATAGCAATGAAATGTTCTTCCGTCTGCGTTCTGATTTGTCTTGTCCTCACAGTAATTCGTTCTTTCTCATCTCTTCGGAGACCGGGGAAGTTACGGGTCGCTTCACGTCTTCACTAAATCCCTTACTTGTGGGACGCATAACCTTCCATCCCGTCTCAACCAACACCTATCATCGATGGAGTATCTATTGAGGTGACTAGAAGTCTCACCCGTAACTAGCTTTTCCATCACATCAACTAGCTGAGGGTCTTCTCGTTGCGCGGTTCCTATTGATTCCAAAAGAATAAGCCGCACCTCTAGTGATGCTAACAGACCAGGCACAATTTCAGAGGAGGGTCTAAAATTAAAGTTTTTTATATATTCCAAGCTTTGCCTTTCTACAAAGAGAGGACTCAAGGTCAGCTTTTTCCTACTTAAGGCATCTACTACCACATTGCCCTTGCCTTGGGTATAGGAAATCTCAAAATCGTAAGAGGCCAAAATTTCCATCCACCTTTGCTGTCTTAGGTTAAGTTCTTTCTGCGAGAAAAGGTACTTCAATGATTTATGGTCAGTATACAATTCAAACTTCTCACCTAGGAGATAATGGGGCAAGGACTTATGCGCAAAGACGATGGCACCTGACTCTCGATTGTGGGTTGGGTAGTTTTTCTCATGTACTTTCAACTGTCTGCCTTTATAAGCTACTACCTTCCCTTCCTGCACCAAGACAACACCTAGTCCCATACCACATGCATCCGGGTATACGGTAAACATCTTGCCCCCATCCGTAAATGTCAGAACTGGGGCTGTTGTTAGAGCCCTTTTCAAACGTTGGAAAGCAATATCGCAATCCAAATCCCAAGCAAATGTTAGGTTCTTCTTCGTTAATCTTGTGAGTGGGGCCGAGATTTTAGCAAAGTCTTTATTGAATTTTTGGTAAAATCCCGCTAGCCCTAGAAAGCTTCGAACTTCGGTTGCATTCCGTGGAACCTTCCAATCTTGCACTGCAATTACTTTTGTGGGGTCCACGACCAACCCCTCTTTGGACACCACATGTCCAAGAAACCTCACCTCTTCTCTCCAGAAATGGCATTTGAAGAATTTGGCCTTCAGCTGATGTGTACGAAGAGTATCCATGACTTCTCTTAAATGCAAAGCATGCTCTTCTTCATTCTTCGAGAAGATCAAATTGTCGTCTACAAAGACCACCACAAACTTATTAAGGAATTCTCTAAACACCCTACTCATCAAGTCAACGAAGTAAGCTGGTGCATTTGTCAAGCCGAAAGGCATGACAAGCCATTTGAAAAAAACCACCCGGTGTTCTGAACGCGGTCTTATCAATGCTGTCTTCGGCCACTCTTAGCTGATGGAACCCGGTAGCCAAATCTAATTGGGAGAAAACAGACGCACCTACAAGATGATCAAACAAGTCATCTATTCTTGGAAGTGGGTGCCTATTCTTCTTGGTCAGCTTGTTTAGCTCCCTATAATCAACGCATAGGCGAAATGAACCATCCTCTTTGGTTGCGAATACTACTGGAGCACCCCATTCAGAAATACTCCGCCTTATAAAACCCTTTTCGAGCAGCTCTTTGACTTTCTTACTGAGCTCTTTTCTATCCCTAGGAGCCATGTGTCTAACGGGTAGAGCTACGGGTTTTGCATTATCAACAAGGTATATGTGGAAGTCTATCTCCCGCTTTGGAGGTAAGCCCTTCACCTCTTCAAATACATATGAATATTCACGGACTACTCTAACAGACTACAAGTTTTCAACAGACGCATCAGGAGATTCTAGGTAACTAAGCATAACAGAATGTATGGCGTTACAAGATATTTCGAGAGTGTTGCCAAGGCAAGTCATAAGTCTAAACACTCTCTTTTCACAATCGAGGACGGCACCATTACTGGATAACCAATCCATTGCCCGTGAAGCCAAGAACGAAGGCGATGCATTCAAACTCAATGCTCAAAATAGACACTCTCAAATGCCGACAAATATTGAAAGATGAGCCGAACCACCAATAGGATTTGAGGCTACTATGGGATCCGTAACTAGACTAGTATTTAAGTATAGTGTTTCAACTAACGAAGCAGAGACAAACGAGTGTGAAGTGCCAGAATCAAATAAAGTACGAACATGATGATCAAACAGAAAAACCAAACTTTCAACAGAAATGTTTCTACCTCTCTCCTGTCCTGGTGCCATGAGAGCCTGAATCTGCCCTCTTGCCTGCCCTGTTGCCATGAGAGCCTGAATCTGCCCTCCATAAGTGGACCCTATTCTTTGCCCTTGCCCGTGTTTCCTCGAGCAGTCTTTAATTAGATGTCCTGCCTCTCCACAGTGGAAACAGCCATTCTTCTTCTTCTTCTTCTTCCTACAGTCCTTGCTTAGATGGCCTGGTGTTCCACAATTAAAGCACTTTTTCTTTCTTTTGCTATTGTTGTCCTTACCACCTTTCTTAGGTTGCTGCTGTGACTTCTTTTTATCCCCTTTCTTTTCTGGTGCCTTATTAGCGTTAGCGCCTTTCTCCTCTTCATGCATAAGCGCCATATAAACTAGTTTCTCAAAGGTAGCCCCCATAGGAATGTGGGTCATAGCTAACCCATGTAGGGGCTCATTCAAACCTTTAACGAATCTCAGGGCCTTCTTTTCAGGTGTGTTCACTAAGTCTAAGCCAAACCTTGCCAACTGATTGAACTTGTTGACGTACTCCTTTACTGATAAATTCCCCTGCTTCAATGCCAAGAATCTTTCCATGTGTAAATTCTCTTCTGCTCGTGAGAGAAATTTCATCTCGAACCTATGTCTGAAATCCATCCATGTCTCTACTGGACGCTCTGCATTCGTGACCTCCCACCAAAATGAGGCTTTGTCCTTCATTAACCAAGCGGCCAATTGGACCATCCTTCCATCTTCTACCTCGAAGATACCAAACAAGTCTTCTACCTCCTTAAGCCAATTTCGAGCTTCAACAAATGTCTCTGATCCGTGAAAAGGTTTTCCGCCCATTTCTCGAAAGTCTTTGCATATCTTTGAAAAAGTATCAACACGGGGGAGGGGGAGGGGGAGGAGCGGCTACAGCCGGGGGAAGAGGGATGTCTGTTGGGCCTGCGGCGGTGCCCCTAGCCTATAGATACCTTCTGAACCAGGTTGGTATCGGTATTCCCTCGGGTATCTCGGGTAACCCAGACATGCTGAAAAGAAAATGAAGAGATTCAAAACGGAGAATTCGAAAGAAAGATATGTGGCTCTTGGGGGTTATGTTTTTAAAACAAACTTTTGTCTTGAAAATACTCTCCTTAAAACATACTTTTGAAAGTATTTCTTTATAAAACGCTTTTGAAAAACAGTTTTTCAAAATCTCTTATCTGTTCTATTAACCTTCAGCTCTGATACCACGTGTAACACCCCACGTCTATTAATGTCACTCTCAAAAGGGAATGCATTAACTTTCATGGAGTATTATTGATGAATAGAATAGAATATATCAAGATAGATACATTACTTGAAAATTTTCAAAACAACATTTATTGCAGCGGAGAAATAGTTTGATTACAACAACATCATAAACCAACAAAAAAGCCAAGTACACTTAGTAACCATCTTGACAAATTGTTTTCTGAGTACATAAAATAAAAAGCATAACCCCAACATAAGTAGCCCTAAAAGAGATGAGCTGAACTTTACTTTCAGCAATCCAAGCACTTCTAAAAGAAAGAGAAAGATCCTGATCAAGCTCTACTAGTACTAGTCCCACCCTGAGAACCTTGGGGGAGGGAGGAAGAAAAGAGACGAAAACAAAGGGGGTCGGACATAAAGTCTGGTGAATACCATAACTTTAACAATATAGTTATGAAAGTAATTGGGATAAGGCATAAACTGGTAAAATAAGGAATGACTGTGAAACAAGTGGGAAAGGCAAATCTAATAGGAGGAATATTCAGGCGTTAATCTCGCTCCTAATCACTATAGGGTAATTGCTATACTGCACCACTACTAGCCACCCTAAAAGTTGATCCCGCCTACCGAACACAATAATCATAATGGTAGTTCCATGTACCCCTAGCTGTCTTCGTAGGTGATGCCTGCCCCTATCTCCACTAGTTGTACCCACTACCCCCATGTGATCGGCTCCCTAGCTCGTAGATACCCGTGCTGGTCCATAGTGGGGTGTATCAATCCGTAAAGTGGCAACTCGATACCACTAAAGATGCACCGCTTATATCTACACAATGCAATAACGTCTTACCTACAAGCCCGGGCCCACGCGCGCACATGACTCCTTTGGACTTGCGTTGCCACCTTTAACCCGTTTTGACCTCTTACAATCAAACCCAGTAAGCGTGTCCCGTCCTCGATCTAACTCGAGCTCACAAAGATACTTAATGAGTTACTAGCTTGAAATGGGTCCCCCATGCTTGACACAAGCTTTCCACCAATGCTTGGTCCCTACTAGAATTTTCCACTTAACCCCCTCTTATTTATGTCTTCTTTACATGTTTAAATTTGGTTAAGTGTTTCTAATCATATTTCACATGCCACCCATGTCACCCACTTAACCCCCATGTCCCACCACATGTTTATCTTGGTTAAGTGTTACTTAGTTCATTATAACCATAACTTTGTAAGACCTCCCACATTAGACTCCCGTTTGCGGTTGCTGGATTTGCCGAGTGGGTCCGGACAGTCTTATACTGCAAACGTGTCTAACCTCGTGTCATAACAACTGTTACGCATTTAATTTATGCCTTCTACCTCTCACATTAGTGGTTGCTGGATTTGCCGGGTGGGTCCAGGCAGTCTTACACCACAAATGAGTCTAACCTCGTGTCTTAGGCGTTTATTATTACAAATTATTTCAACCCAATATGAACTAATTATCCCTATTCAAATTTTCAATAATTTCCAAATTAATTATGTCCATAATTGTCACCTAAATTATTTTCATACTTTCTAGGTATAAAAATTATACCCAATAAGTCTCAATTTAATTGTATGCTTTTAAAGCCATTTTATGCCAATTCACAATTTACATAATTAGTATTTTCCCATTTGTCCCCACGTTATTCGTACGTTCAAATATGAAATACGTTAGACTCGCAAATAGTCTAACTTATATATATGTTTAAAAAAACATCACAACTTGCGTAACACATAAAAACAGATCTAACTTGCAAATGGGAATAAAATTGCATAGCCAACAATTTGCATAGACAATGTCATATAGAATCATATATTTGCATAAACTATCATAATATAGATCTAAACATGAAAATGTGAACTTGCATATATAAATTATGGGGCTCGCTTAATTTTCATATGTGAATATTATTTTCACCCAAAAATGTGAGTATAGTTTTTCGACTAAACTTGCATATGGATTTCTACTACTTGCACATTGATTTCTATAACTTGCATATGAAATTCTACAACTTGCATATGAATTTATCACATGATTTTGCATATAAACTAGCATATGTATATACTTGATTCACATATAAACTTGTGTACAATTCACTTATAGACTTGCATAAGATTCATATTCAAACTAACATACAATTTAACATCCCAAACTTGCATAAGATTCACGTATGAATTAACATATGATTTAACAACCCAACTTGCATATGATTCACATATGAATTAACATATGGTTTAACATCCCAAACTTGCATAAAATGAGTCAAGTTAAATATGAAATAGATCTACAAAGTTAAACAATATCATGTAATTCAACAGACATGTTCTCTTAATCCAATTACAACCCATCATAATTAAGTTAATAATTATATTGTGAAAGAAATAGTACTCACAAACAAAAGAACAATCTTGTTTTTCTGGGATCTGTATTCTGAAATTGAATTGCTCTCCTTTGATGCAGACTAATTGTTATTCTAATTTAGTTTAGATTTGATTTTGATTATTGCTTCTATCTTGCTTTTGAGTTGAAAGAGAACGGCGGCTACTCTAGGTTCACCATTGACAGCATGATGGCTCTTGGTATGAAATAATGTGAATTTAGGTTGAGGGTTAGGTTGCTTATATAGAATTTTAATTAATTAAGAGCCGTCAGATTAACCTAGAAGCAATCAAGACCATCCAGAAAAGATAGAATAAACACCTCAGCCCTAATGACTCAGCAGTGAGTCAAAACATCATCACATTTCAGATCTGCCTGAGGGGTGGGTCGACCCCCAGGTCGACCCCCTGGTCGACCTGTATGGGTAGATCGACCCCCTAGTCGACCTGGCCCTTGGGCGGGAGAATTACCGCCCAGCCTGCTCCCCTGTTCGACTTTTGAATTTCAATTTTTCGGAACCTGAGCTGTTTTTAATTTATTTAAATTCTGAAACTTCGGAAGGCCATAACTTCTTCATACGAGTCCAATTCACGCAAACTCGGACTCTATCTCAAGCAGAATTTCGAGACGAATGCAATGGCGTAACCTGTTTCCCTTAATTCTCATATTTGAAATTAAGTATTCTTAAATTCGTTAATTTTAATATTTAAAATCATGGGGTGTTACACATATTTTGCTTAATATTTAATTAAGTATACTTCTTCTCAGTTCACCTTTTTCCTATTTTATATATCACTACAACTTGACGTTGTTTACTTATTAACTTAGTTTTCTTCATAAGGTTTACTAATAAGCTCTCTTTCCTTTTATTATAACTTATGTTATAATTTTTCACATGTCCCTAGGACAAGCCTACCTATTATATGACATTAAAGTAATTAATTATAATAGGTTACTATCATTCCTTGTTAACTCCAATTCATTACCATATCCATTTATGGTTATAATGGGCTAGACCACCCACATTAGGCCTACAACTTGTGGATGCTGGATATGCCGGTCGGGTCTAGACAGACTTCTTCCACTCGTTGGGCCTAACCTCGTGTCCTAGCCCGTCTCGTATTTGGCACTTAGACATCTCACATTAGGTTCAACATTAGTGGTTGTTGGTTAAGCCTATTGGGTCCGGGCAGACTTCCACCACTAATGCAACCTAACCTTGTGTCATAAGTGCAATTACAGTATCTAATTGTAAATATTAAACATTCCATTGTTATCCAATTCTTACCTATGTCTTTATAGGTGATTATGTCCCCACTTCCGCATTTTGAATTATATATCCAATTCATATAAACACTATTTAAATTATGTCGATTCTAACATTTTTCCCCCGTTCCCTAACTAACGTATTCACATATATTTGGCGACATCTGGACTATAAAATAGCCTAGTCATGAACAATAAAAGGGAAAGGTAATGGGAAAAATGACAATAGTGATCATTCTAAAAGTGACATAAGCATATATACTGGCATAGACAAGTAATAGACATAATAAGGTGGACATAAAAACAGATCTAGTAAAAAAGGGTAATGATAAAACTAGATTCAATATACTTAGGATGAACAAATCCAAATAAGAATTCATATGTCCCATAATAACAGATCCCAATTAATCACAATATGATGATCTAGATCTAAACAAAGGTTTAAATGTCCAGAAAATGATAATCCCAAATTAACACTACGCCATAGATGGCCTATCGCAACGAAAATCCAAGGTGTTGCTAGCTACAATATAACTATAGGTATGTTGTTTTTTGTCTATTGCAACACACACTTCAAAGTGTTACCATTGAAAATCCAAGGTGTTGTAGTAATCACGTGAATAAATTTATCAATCCGGATGATTACGATCCAATGGACCACGTTAGCAATCCGCGTGACGTGAAATAATCTTTAACGCGGGCAGCAAAAACAAAAAATAAAAAACAAATCTGCAAAAAAATTAGCCAAATTTTCAATTAGGGTTTCAATCGAAAACTTAACAAAATATATCGTCGCTCAATCTGTCAAAGACTCTCACTCGCAATTTCATTAGGTCTAAAAGTTCAAGTTTACAAGCTTAATTGGGATTCGATTACGGCAAGTTCGAGTTCAAGTTCAATTAGGGCTTCGATGATTCAATTAGGTCTTCAATTGGGGTTTGTTTGGGTCTCAAATTTCAGTTAGGGCTTCGATTTAATCTGCTGCTTAAGGTATTACTCAATGTATATTTCAAGTTTTTCATAATTTGATTGTTTTGTTACCTAATTTACAGATTTACTTGTGTATTCAGGCGTAATCATATTCCTGATTTTATTATTATGTTTATTTTTGTAAAAAACTTATGTTGAGCACTACTTATATGATATTATTCTGTTTTTCTGCCTTATAGTCATGGCTAACTAATGTTTGTATGTAAATTAGTGATGAACAAGGAAAAAATATAGGCAGAACTTCATAAGTTCAGATGGCTGCATGTTATTTGTGTGTAAATTTAGGTGTCGATTATCAAAGAATACATGCATGTCCAAATGACTGCATGCTATATTGGGGGAAAATGAAAAGGAAAATAATTGCAAAACTTGTGGTGTTTCAAGGAAAATAACTGCATGCTATTTAAGTAAGAAAATGTTGTTTCTGCCTTGATTATATGTTGTAACTGATGTATCATATTTGAGGCTTCTTTTTGTATCTTTTTTACTGTTTCTGCCTATATTACATGTTAGTGAAGTGGTTGTTCTATTTTATAATTCAGTTGGTTTATTTTATTTTTTAATTATTTCAATCGAATGCTAATTTCTCCATTTTGTGTAGGATAGAGGCAAATCTAAGGTTCCACCACAACGGAAAATTTGGGAAGAATGGATGTGTTGGTGGAGAAGAGGTTATTGTCAAGGATGTTGATCTGGATAGGTTTTCATACATAGTACTGATGGAGTTTGTCAAGGAAGAGATAGAGTACACCGAAATTGGGGGAATATATGCATGGAAAGGTCCAACGAATGGGTGGAAATTGGTGGTTGATGATGTAGAGCTGTTTTTTATGATGCAAATAAAAAATAATGGTGATTACATAGATTTCTATGTCGACACTGTCGTCGAGGATAATACCGAGCCAATTAAACAAATGCCGCCACATGTCATCGTACGCCCGAGGAAGAATCTGTTCCCAGGTATAAATATGTCTTCTCATTTGTACTATTTTGATGAATTTGGTCGTTTTTCTGAATATGTTCTTCATTTAGGACTTTTTTGATTTTTAGTGCACTTAGTAGAATAATAAAGAACTTGTATGTTGCAGCTGCGAAATCACAGAAATGACAGTTTGTCACCGCTCGCCATCTACAACAGGTAGCAAAAAAGAAGCAGTAGACCGATCAAGTCTTTACTCCTAGAAAGTCGACACAGCTAAATAATTCCCAAATGATCAGCGAAGCTGCTGTAAGTCTGCCTATCAACAACAAGCAGACGAATCAAGTCTTTACTCCTAGAAAGTCGACACGGCTAAATAATCTAGTTACAAACAATTCAGAAGTGATCAGAAAAACCGTTGCGAGTCCACGTATGAAGAAGAAATAGGGGGTCAGCAAGAAGTCAACTAGAGTCAGTAGTTCGATGAAGTTACCAGAGAAGGAAAATCCAACTGAAGTCCGCAATGCAACTTTGAATATCAACTCATCAGCTGTAAAAGTAAATTGGATTTCAATAATTCTCCACATGATGAAGAGGAAAATACAGATGAAAATGAGTTTCTGGTAAGAAGACAATAATCTGATGTTCTAATATATGATCTACATATTTTGCTAATATTTACAATAATGTCTTGTTTAATTACTTTCAGAATGATGGTCTATCACCTTCGCCACCTCCACCGCTTATAGAGTACGAAAGGGAGAGAGACAAAAATGTCTCAGAGAAGAACAGTGTTTTTGAAAAACTTGGGATGCCTAAATTAGTTTCTAAAATGAGAAATGAATTTGGAAAAAATAAAGCAAATAAATGATGCCTGATGAGGAAAGCGAAGATTATGTTCCAGAATTTGAAGACGATACTTCAAAAAATCAGGCAAAGGTGCGTTATAGCTAAAGATTTAAGTTTATGTTGGTAACCATAGACTAGCTTCATTTTTTTTTATTTTATTGTTTTTGTGTGCGTATTTTAGAGAACCAAAAAAAGATAGGGTTACAAAGCCTCAATCTAGACCAACAACTCGTTAACGAGCCAATGTTGAATCTACAACTGATAATAATGCAACTCTGAAGGTAGGGGAAGTACCAGTTCGTACGCAATCTGATGGTCCATGTAGCGTCGAGTTACCACACAATGAAGGGATAGGATCAATAGCGACTTATTTGGCTATGCGAGATGTAACACCCTACCTCCGTTAAGGTCACTCGCAAAGGGAATGCCTTAACTTTGGTGGAGCGTTTTTAGTAGACATAACAGAAATTTACAAGACAGATAAAGTAGTACTTGAAAATTTTATAACTTTATTACAACAGAAACATAAATAAGTTTGGTTACATCTTTCAAAATCACAATATCGGAATTCAAGTACATAAATATCGGCCTTGTACAAAAGCCATCAGAATGCACAGTTTTTAAAGTCATAATCCCCAATATAAACTGCCATGGAAAGATAGAGCCAAAGCCAAGCAATACTTCAAACACTTCAAGCAGAGAGAATCAGAATCAAGCTCCGATGTTTCCACCCTGGGAACCTTGGGGGGAACGGAAGAAACGAGGCGAAACAAACTAGGTCAGACATAAGTCTGGTGAGTCCAGTGACTTCCAGCATATAAACAGATAATATTATCATGACATGTAAATAAAGCTGGGTGAGAGATTACATCAACAGGAATAGAAGATATGCTTTAAGTAACGGAAGAAACAGAATGATGTAAATCAAGTTATGTTCCTTACTTACATCTTACTTCTCTGCACTAATACTAGCATAACAGGGTCAGGTGTTACCCTAATGTCTAAACTGAAACAGAATTGAAACAGAATAATCTATACAGAAACAGAATGCTAGTAATGGGCCCTCACCACCCCCAACAGACAGAAGGTACAGAAGCAGAATACTAATAATGGGCTTTTGCCACCCCAATAGACAGAAACTACGGAAACAGAATACTAATAATGGGCCTTTACCACCCAACTAATGGGCCTTTACCACCCCAATAGACAGAAGGTGCAGAAACAGAATCGGAAATGAAATCAGAGACGGAAACAGAATAACCCCAACGGAAACAGAATGTTAGAATTAGGTGTACACTAGTAATGGGACTTTACCACCTGAACAGACGGTACCACGCAGAAACAGACAGGTGTTAACACCCAACAAAAACAGATGGTACCCACAGAAATAGACAGAACTAGGTGTACCCTAATGTCTAAACTGAAACAGAAACGGAAACAGAATAATCTCTACAGAAACAGAATTCAAGAATTAGGTGTACACTAGTAATGGGCCTTTACCACCCGAATAGACGGTACCACACCGAAACAGACAAGTGTTACCACCCAACAGAAACATACGGTACCAACAGAAACAACAGAACTAAGTGTACCCTAAGTCCTACCCCCAAGCGATCGGCTTCCTAATACATAAATACCCTGTTTCGGCCCCATAGTAGGGTGTATCACTCCCTAAAGTGGCAACCTATTGGCATAGACCTATTTACAGATGTCATGGTGTCTTACATCCTCAGAGCATACTGGATCCATGCACACACATGACCCGGTTGGAATGCGCCCTCAACATCCCTCGCTATTATCGGAATGAACCGCTTATAATTAGTTCAGTAAGCGTGCCCGGACCCCTACATAGCGTGGGGTCAAATTTTTGATACCAGAAAGGGTTACTGACTAATATGGGTCCCAAACAACAAATTACACAAGTCTTTCCCCTCCTTACCTTGTGTCCCCAGACTAGCAGATTTCAGATTAACTTGTTTACAAGTTTCAGACAGAGTTCAGATTACTAGTTCATAGATCAGACAATCAAGTTAACAAGTTTTCAGATTAACAGATCAGATGTACAGATTTAACAGACTTACAGATTGTCTAACTTTGTATTGGGCCTACAGATTCACGAAACGGGTTTATTAGATTCATCGGTCCAGTTGGTTTAACCCTAACCACCCAACACGTTTTAGACATCATGCTTATCATGGATTTGCATTAATTAAATATTAATGCATAGATCTCTCACATTAGGTTGGTAGCTTGTGGCTGTTGGATATGCTGGGCGGTTCCAGGCGGACTTCTGCCACAAGTCAGACCTAACCTCGTGTCTAAGCATATTTTAGTTATGCCTACGACCTTTCACATTAGACTGATAGTTTGCAGTTGTTGGTTAAGCCGGTTGGTTCCGGGAAGGCTTCTACCGCAAACAGAGTCTAACCTCGTGTCATAGCCACTTTATTCCATTACAGAAAATATTAGACTAATTATGTCCATTTAACAGATTTAACTTCTTTACAAGTTACGGCAGATTATCCAAAATTCTATTAACATGTTTTGCTCAATTTTAGATCGAGCCTACAGATTAAAATTATTCAACTGTCAACAGATTAGGAAATTCAACAGATAACAGATCTAGCAGATTAGACGATTCAACAGATTTAACAGATAACAGATTTAGCAGATAACAGATTAAGGCAATTCAACAGATAACAGATCTAGCAGATTAGGCGATTCAACAGATTAATAGAATTAGGCAATTAAATGGATAACAGATCTAGCAGATTAGGCGATTCAACAGATTAGCAAATTAGGCAATTCAACAAATAATAGATCTAGCAGATTAGGCGATTCAACAGATTAGAAGATTAGGCAATTTAACAGATTTAGCATATTAGGCAATTCAACAGATTTAGCATATAACAGATTTAGCAGATTAGGCAATTCAACAGATTTAGCAGATTATATATTTCTAAAATTTTGTTTACATATCTTGCCTAATCATAAATTAAGCCTAAACTTACATGCCTAAATCATGGTCATAAATCATAATACAACATATGCCTAAATCTTTAGTTAAACTTTGCACAGTACAGAATATTCTCTAAAAGCCCAAATCATGACATACCATATGAATTATGCCAAATTATAGCCTTTAATGCCGAATATCCAAAAAAATCCACTTTTACGCGTATTCACATTGATAGTTATCCTATTATGATATAGGTCTCTACGCCTAAGTCACATATTCCTTTTTCAAGTCATGAATCGTTACATAAAATTTACCCAAAAATCTATATCTTTAAACTATAACATCTCAAAATTAGATCTCAATTTTAATATGCATTATCTCCCCCAAGTTTCAAGTCATATGTTATCATACAATGATTTCTCTTCTTCCAAATTACAGAGTATACACAAATCCAGATCTAATTTACAACCTATGTCCATTTCACAAATCAGTCAAAGATTAGTCATGTCCAATTATGCATTATCCATTATTTTTCCCAAAATTTAGCGTTCATGCGTTAATCTCTTATGAGATTTGGCGCAGGCTCGTGGTAGCCTGACTATAAACAAAAAGGAAGAAAAGAGAGAACAGATGCAGAACAGTCACAATAATATTAACAAGATAGATCCACAGAAAAATATGCATAATCTTAGATCCAAATTCACAAAAATGTCAAGATAATTATTAAATTTCATATTTGAAAATAACTGTACTCACAAAAAGGGAACGATTCTTGTATTCTGGAATCTGTATTCTGACACTGAATAGCTCTCCTTTGGCGTAGACTATCGATTAGATTAGAAAATAGTTGTCCTCTTTTAATTCTATTCAGATTGGAAGAAGATGCACTAGTTCTAGGTTTGATTCTAGCAGAGTAGCGACGCCATTTTTATTTTTAATTAGAATAGAGGCAGAGTATAGGCAGAATGAAATTGTGTGGAGAGAAAGCTAGGTTTGGGGGTGTTTAAATAGCATAGGGGTCACGAATCTGGTCAGAACGGGCGTCTAAATACAGAAAAATGCATCTGTCCATGGATCTGGAAATAGGTGGGGAGGTCGACCCTAGTGTCGACCTGCTTACATAGGTCGATCCTAGTGTCGACCTGGGTCTTGGACGGGAATTTTCCCGCCTAGCCCGGGTGTCTATTTTGAATTTCGAAATCTGAATTTTGAATTTCGGGCTGCTTTTTATTGAAACTTCTGAAGGCCATATCTTCTTCATACGGAGTCCGATTTACGCAAACTTGGACTCTATTCCAAGCAGAATTTTGAGACTAACGCAATGGCGTAACCCGTTTCCCTTAATTATTTTGTTACAATTTAATTATTCTCTGATTTTTTATTCTTATGTTCACAAAAAATACGGGGTGTTACATTCTCCCCTCCTTAAAGGATTTCATACCCGAAATCTTCAAGTTAAGAAGAATGTGTCCTCCCATCCAATCACCCATTTACTCAACCATCATCCACAAGAAACCATTGTTCTTAGAAAACTTCTAATGTTGTATGAACATATGCAAAAGTGTGTGTATATGTTCCTTATCTAATGCAAAGATCAGGCGGTCCACTGATTCAGTTGACCTCCTTAATATGAATTATGTCAGTGCCATGAGTCCAACATGTATGCAATTTTCCTATTCGATACATATCCTTTCTATATGAGTGCACAACCATTCATTCATATGCAACATCCATGTGCTGAGTCAACCATTTTTCATCCATAAAATTGAAAAATGCACACACATCCATATGTAGTGTGAGAGTGTTTTTGAGCCGGTCTAGTGCCTAGTGTGTGTATATGCATCCACGAGCAACCACAAGCAATCACTTGCATCTACTTGCAATCATCAAACATAACATGTCTCAAACATATGTTTACACCCATTAGTTTCTACCTAAAGGTCCAAGATTTGATCGACATGATACAACTGAGTGATAGAAGCAAGTAAAATTAAAACAAAAGCTTTATTCCTATCAGACATTGGTTTAAGAGAATAATCCCCTAAGTATCAACCCCGAAGACTGAAATCAACATCAGATTGACACTTAGAGAATCACTCACATTAAACAAATGTCCAACTGGAAATCTACTTCACGCTTTGAACAAAAAACCCCTATCCTTTTCAGAAATATATAGACACTTACAGACTACTGGTACAGATCAGATTATCAAATGATTCTTAGAAAACTAAGCACGATAAAATCCCACCATATCCCACAAAACACCAAAATGTATGCGTCACAATCAACTTTAACGCCCAACACAGATACCTTCAAACCCCAACTTATCCACAAACTGATGGGTCATAACCCTCATGGGGCTTAAGACTATAGCGGGATCAGAAACAAGACTAGTAGAGACTCAACTACAGAATCAAAATGCCAGAATGATCAGATAAGGAAATTAAACTTTCTACGGAAAAAAATTTCCACCTCCCTCCTGTCTGCCAACTACGAGAGTATCTACCCTCCAGAAGATTCTACCCTTTTCCCTTGCCTTCTGGAGCAATCCTAGATAAAATGTCCTTTCTCACCACACTGATAACAACCAGTCTTCTTACATGTTAACAATTCTTTCTCCAAAGTTGCCCTCATCGCATGGAAAACCTTACGAAGCTCGGAAGAGGATTAGCCGTAAGTGAAATTACTGCGGCTACAGATGGAAGTTGGCACTTCTTTTCCCTTCGACAGATGTCGTAGTCTCATCATGCCTATGGAACCATGTCGCGATAAGGTTACCTCCTAGAAATCCAGGAGCCCCGGAGACTCAGAAAAGAAGGAAATAAGGATTAAACAGGAAATCAAAAGATAGATATATGGCTCTTGGGGATTATGTTTTTCAGAATAAACTCTACTTTTGAAAATATTTCCTTTTTAAAACCTTTTTGAAAATAGTTTTCAAAAACTTTATACCGAATCTGGTAACCTTCAGCTCTGATACCAAGTGTAACACCCCACCTCCGTTAAGGTCACTCGCAAAGGGAATGCCTTAACTTTGGTGGAGCGTTTTTAGTAGACAAAACATAAATTTACAAGATAGATAAAGTAGTACTTGAAAAATTTATAACTTTATTACAACAGAAACAGAAATAAGTTTGGTTACATCTTTCAAAATCACAATACGGAATTCAAGTACATAAATATCGGTCTTATACAAAAGCCTTCAAAATGCATAGTTTTTAAAGTCATAATCCCCAATATAAACTGCCATGGAAAGATAGAGCCAAAGCCAAGCAATACTTCAAACACTTCAAGCAGAGAGAATCATAATCAAGCTCCTATGTTTCCACCCTGGGAACCTGGGAGGGACGGAAGAAAAGAGGTGAAACAAACTAGGTCAGACATAAGTCTGGTGAGTCTAGTGGCTTCCAGCATATAAACAGATAATATTATCATGACATGTAAATAAAGCTGGGTGAGAGATTACATCAACAGGAATAGCAGATATACTTTAAGTAACTTAAGAAACAGAATGATGTAAACCAAGTTATGTTCCTTACTTACATCTTACTTCTCTGCACTTATACTAGTATAACAGGGTCAGGTGTTACCCTAATGTCTAAACTGAAACAGAATTGAAACAGAATAATCTATAAAGAAACAGAATGCTAGTAATGGGCCCTCACCACCCAAACAGACAGAAGGTACAGAAGCAGAATATTAATAGTGGGCCTTTACCACCACAACAGACAGAAGGTACGGAAACAAAATACTAATAATGGGCCTTTACCACCCAACTAATGGGCCTTTACCACCCCAACAAACAGAAGGTACGGAAACATAATCAGAAACGGAATCAGAGACGGAAACAAAATAATCCCTACGGAAACAGAATGTTAGAATTAGGTGTACACTAGTAATGGGCCTTTACCACCCGAACAGACGATACCACGAAGAAACAGACAGGTGTTACCACCCCACAGAAATAGACGGTACCCTCAGAAACATACAGAACTAGGTGTACCCTATTGTCTAAACTGAAACAGAAACGGAAACAGAATAATCTCTACAAAAACAGAATTTTAGAATTAGGTGTACACTAGTAATGGGCCTTTACCACCCGAACAGACAATACCACGTAGAAACAGACAGGTGTTACCACCCAACAGAAACATACGGTACCAACAGAAACAGACAGAACTAAGTGCACCCTAAGTCCTACCCCCAAGCGATCGGCTCCCTAATACATAAATACCCAGTGTCGGCCCCATAGTAAGGTGTATCACTCCCTAAAGTGGCAACCTATTGGCACAGACATATTTACAGATGTCACGGTGTCTTACATCCTCAGAACAGAACGGATCCATGCACGCACATGACCCGGTTGGAACGCGCCAACAACACCCATCGTCATTATCAGAATGAACCGCTTATGATTAGTTCAGTAAGCGTGCCCGGACCCCTACATAGCGTGGGGTCAAAGTTTTGATACCATAAAGGGTTACTGACTAATATGGGTCCCAAACAACAAATGACGCAAGTCTTTCCCGTCCTAACCTTGTGTCCCCAGACTAGCAGATTTAAGATTAACTTGTTTACAAGTTTCAGACAGAGTCCAGATTACTAGTTCACAGATCAGACAATCTAGTTAACAAGTTTTTAACAGATTAGATGTACGGATTTAACAAACTTATAGATTGTCTAACTTTGTGTTGGGCCTATAGATTCACGAAACGGGTTTATTAGATTCATTAGTCCAGTTGGTTTAACCCTAACCACCCAATATATTTTAGACATCATATTTATCTCAGATTTTCATTAATTAAATATTAATGCACAGACCTCTCACATTAGGTTGGTAACTTGTGGCCGTTGGATATGCCGGGCGGTTCCGGGCAGACTTCTGCCACAAGCTAGACCTAACCTTGTGTCTAAGCATATTTTAGTTATGCCTACGACCTCTCACATTAGACTGACAGTTTGCGGTTGCTAGTTAAGCCGGTTGGTTCCGGGAAGGCTTCTACCGCAAACAGAGTCTAACCTCGTGTCATAGCCACTTTATTCCACTATAGAAAATATTAGACTAATTATGTCCATTTAACAGATTTAACTTCTTTACAAGTTATGGCAGATTATCCAAAGTTCTATTAACATTTTTTGCTCAATTTTAGATCGAGCCTACAGATTGAAATTATTCAACTTTCAACAGATTAGGAAATTCAACAGATCTAGCAGATTAGGCGATTCAACAGATTTAGCATATAATAGGTTTAGCAGATTAGTCAATTCAACATATTTAGCAGATAACAGATTTAGGCAATTCAGCAGATAACAGATCTAGCAGATTAGGCGATTCAACAGATTAACAAAATTAGGCAATTCAACAGATAACAGATCTAGCAGATTAGGCGATTCAACAGATTAGCAGATTAGGCAATTCAACAGATAACAGATCTAGCAGATTAGGCGATTCAATAGATTAGACAATTCAATAGATTTAGCATATAACAGGTTTAGCAGATTAGGCAATTCAACAGATTTAGCAAATAACAGGTTTAGCGGATTATATATTTCTAAAATTCTATTTACATATCTTGCCTAATCATAAATTAAGCCTAAATTTACATGCCTAAATCATGGTCATAATTCATAATACAACATATGCCCAAATCTTTAGTTAAACTTTGCATAGTACAGAATATTCCCTAAAAGCCCAAATCATGATATACCATATGAATTATGACAAATTATAGCCTTTAATGTCAAATATCCAATAATCCACTTTTAGGCGTATTCACAATGATAGTTATCCTATTATGATATAGGTCTCTACGCCTAAGTCACATATTCCTTTTTCAAGTCATGAATCGTTACATAAAATTTACCCAAATGTCTAGATCTTTAAATTATAACATCTCAAAAATAGATCTTAATTTTAATATGCATTATCTCCCCCAAAGTTTCAAGTCATATGTTATCATACAATGATTTCTCTTCTTCTAAATTACAGAGTATACACAGATCAAGATCTAATTTAGAACATGTGTCCCTTTCTCAAATCAGTCAAAGATCAGTCATGTCCAATTATGCATTATCCATTATTTGTCCCAAAATTTAGCGTACGTGCGTTAATCTCTTATGAGATTTGGCGTAGGCTCGTGGTAGCCTGACTATAATCAAAAAGGAAGAAAAGAGGGAACAGATATAGAACAGTCACAATAATATTAACATGATAGATCCACAGAAAAGTATGCATAACCTCAGATCCAGATTCACAAAAATGTCAAGATAATTACTAAATTTCATATTTGAAAATAACTGTACTCACAAAAAGGGAACGATTCTTGTATTCTGGAATCTGTATTCTGGCAGTGAATAGCTCTCCTTTGGCGTAGACTATCGATTAGATTAGAAAATAGTTGTCCTCTTTTAATTCTATTCAGATTGGAAGAAGATGCACTAGTTCTAGGTTTGATTCTAGCCGAGTAGCGACGCCATTTTTATTTTTAATTAGAATAGAGGTAGAATATAGGCAGAATGAAATTGTGTGGAGATAAATCTAGGTTTGGGGGTGTTTAAATAGCATAGGGGTCACGAATCTGGTTAGAAAGGGTGTCTAAATACAGAAAAATGCATCAGTTCACTGATCTGGGAACAGGTGGGGAGGTCGACCCTAGTGTTGACCTGGGTCCTGGGCGGGAATTTTCCCGCCCAGCCCGGGTGTCTGTTTTGAATTTCGAAATCTGAATTTTGAATTTCGGGCTGGTTTTATTAAAACTTCTGAAGGCCATATCTTCTTCACGCGGAGTCCGATTTACGCAAACTTGGACTCTATTCCAAGCAGAATTTCCAGACGAATGCAATGGCGTAACCTGTTTCCCTTAATTATTTTGTTACAATTTAATTATTCTCTGATTTGTTATTCTTATGTTCATAAAAAATACGTGGTGTTCCACGAGAATGCCAGAAGATTAACAGTAGTGGAAGTGTAAGGAATAAGGCTGTTGTCGGAAATGTCTCGACAAATATTGAAAATGAAGAAGATGAAGTAGCAGAAGATGAAGGTAGTATTTGATTGAGTTCTGATTTTAATAGTTTAAGTTCTCATTTATGTTTTGTCTAGCCTTCTCATTACTATTGTATGTACTTTGTAATGGTAGTCGGAGCTCCCAGAAGGCTCAGGGGAAAAACAAAGATGGATAAGTTCATTCAAGGCCATATGACAAAAAAGTTGTAATCCAAATGAATGATCGGGGCCAACCTATTTCAGACGATGACCGAGTAATGACTGAACTGAGCTATTTTTTAGGAACACTGAAGAGGAGTGCTCCACTTACTTACAAGTCTTGGTTTGATGTTCCTGCAAGCTTGAAATACAGGCTGTGGAGCTATGTGAAGGTAATTTGCAAACTTAGTTGAATTTTACTTAAATACATGAAACTTGTGACAAAAGTAGCAAGGCTGTTCTTTTTAATGTTTGATTTGTATTTAAGCAACGGTATATTATTCCGAATGAATGTGAATATTGGGCTTTGAGGTTAATTCGTGATGCTTGGAGGGGGTACAAAAGTCGTATTAAAAAGGCACACTATACGGCTTATGAAACTAATAAAGAGAGGCTTGAAAATAGGCCGGACGAAATTCCACTTCAGGATTTCAAAGTACTCTTGTAACAACCCGGATTTTGTCGACTTTGGTTATCGTCATAAACTCACTAACGACTAACCAAACATCGAAAAATACCAGATGGTTAATGAAAGAAATGAGAGGGTGAGGAAAGATAAGATAGAAACCTAGAATAGAAGAAGAAGAACACAACATCAGAGTAACACGAACCTCACAGCGGAACGAATAACATGTAATATATAACATAACTTTGAAATATACATCTGTACTTGAATATAAATCATTGTCAAAGTACAGCACTTACAACAGAGCGGAATAATAATAGCTATATAATCCTGAAGCCTCATGCTCCAAGCTCTTCCAATATATCTGTAAATCCTGACTACTTGACTGCCCGTACAAAATTAGGCACCCAAGAGTTTAGGGAAAACAAAACAAAATAAACTCCGGGTCAGTCATGGGACTGGTATGAGTAAAACAGTTTAAAACAGTTTGAACAAGTAAACGATATCTCATAAGACCATGACGTATAACGGAACAGGTTTTTCCCTTATGAGAATCCAAAATACCTTTATATCAAAAACCTTTTGATATTATAATAATGTCTATCAACCACAATATAATAATCATCTAGCAGAAACGCTTTCATCTCACGTTCTACATATATAGTATACAATCAAAACCGCAAGCACGTATTGGGTAATGGATTTCCAACTATGACATGGTATGGAAACACCTTTCGCTAGTGTACCTCTAGAAAGGAATACACTGGGTTCAACAAGAACATCTTGCAACCCGGCCACACATGACCGACCACTCATTTCGCTTGAGTGTATCAAATGTATATCACCAACAGTTGGGGTCAGCAACCGTTTCCCTAATAGGACAGTATCGACAATAGATTTTTAGAAGTAAATGAAACTCTAGATCAGGTGATTATACACCCTACTTCGGAGCGACCGACTTAGCCATGCTGCTTGCCCGATTTCTGTCATTTACCGGTTGTGAGGCTAGAAGCTACGCTTTATCATCACACCAGATTCACTTTGAATGCCACATCATCAAATCCATCAAATCACCGATTGACGTCCTCAACCATACGTTATGTGTTAGCTAAAAGAAGTTTCCTTCTCCGCTTCCACTCTTGGTACAGTTGGAGAAATCAGTATACGTGATCGTTTGGAAATACTCTGTCAGACATCCGCCCATACAAGTCATCCAGGAACAGGATGAACCGAAGGCACTATTCAATACATCCATCTTAGACACTGTTATCTAAGACTTATACAATAGCCCTTGCACTTTACTCCGTCTTCAATTATCTTTGGCATATATGCTTCACAATGCTTATGCCAATACAGAGTGGTTCTTTGGATAATAATCCAACCGGTCTCTCCATTTTAACAACGTTAAATTGGTCAAAACTTCGATAGTCTGTGATTTAACCATCAAAGAAAAATACGTGTGCAAATAATGATATTATTTCCAGATGGAAATTATATCTATCAATCATCAATCATATATATATATATTTCCTTATTTCAATATTTCATTACGTTTCTGATTCTATTTGGAAAACATTTCCAAATATTCTTTACTTGGATTTAAATAGATGTTTAAATCAACATCGTGACGGCAACTCAAACCACTATACTTATTTACTAAATCACCTAACCACTTTCACTTTTGAACCTTAACCATTTCTAAATTAAAAACGAAGTCAATCAAGTTGGGGTATAACTACCTCTCAGACCTTAACTGAACAACATTTCAAATCATGAAATCGGTTAAGTTCATCTTTTAATTCTTTAACACTTCCTTACGTAACTCTCATTCGAATAGATCTCTATTCGATAACTCCTCCCTTCGAATAACCATATTTGATAATCTCTCTAACGAATAACTAGATTTGAAAACCTTTCTTCGAATAAACTAAATTCGATTAACTCTATTTATTTAACCCTAATCGATTAACTCTTTTTACTTAACTCCTTTCGAATAACTTGTTTGATAACTCCTTTCTAATACTCCTTTCGAATAACTCATTCAATAACTCTTATGCATTTAACTCTATTCGAATAACTAATTCGAATAACTCTTATTTATTTGACTCTATTCGAATAACTAATTCGAATAACTTATATTCGATTTGCTTACTTTCGAATACTTATATCCGATTATCTCTTTCGTCGAGTAAATCTAACTCGATTTAACTCCTGTCGAATAACTAGATTCGATCAACTCACTTCGAATATTTCTGATTCGATTATCTCACTTCGAATATTTCTGATTCGATTCTCTTCTTCGAATAACTAAATTCGATTAACTCATTTCAACTCTATTCGAATAAACTATTCATTTATAAAGATTTACTTTTAGTAATGGTTCTTCACTTTACAAATGATTTCCTTTTTAGTAACGTTTTCCTTTTTATAACATCCTATTCGGTTATAAACAAAATTCCTTTTTATAACTCTATTTATTTTCTAAATATTTCCTTTTTAATTCTATTTGTAAAGGTTTTACAAATATCTCCTTTTCGATTTCATTTGTAAAGGTTTTAAAAATATTCCTCTTTCTGATTGATTTGTAAATGGTTTACAAACCTTTCTCGTTCTAATCTATTTGCAAATGGTTTGCAAATAATTCCTTTAGGGTTTCATTTCTAAGTATTTTCTATTTATAAATAATCCATTTATAAATAAATTTCTATTTTGTAAATATTCCATTTATAAATAATTCGTTTTATAAAATCTCCTTTGATTGTTATAAATATTATCTCCTTTATAAAATCCATTGATTTTATAAATAATCTATTTTCAATATTCATTTTGAAAATTCCCTTTTCACCATTCCGGTATGTTATGGTATTTAACACATCAAATCACGATGACCAATATCGTTCAAACACATATAATCGACAATATATTATATATCACATCATATATTACAATATATGAATCACAGTAAAATAAATGTTGAGGAATCCAGTTGGATTCCTCCAACCTGTCTCCCTGCATCCACAGATGTTACACAATAAAATCGACATCACTTTCAGTTCCACATGATATATTCTGTTAAACAGAATCAATATAGAAATTTAACTAACTGACTAGCATTTCAATCAAACGGTCAACTCACAGTCAATCAGCCAATATTTAACAGTTCTAAAAATAAAACATGAAATTATAAACTATTCAGAGTTAGTGAGATTTACTCACATTGGACGACCATCGTTAATAACGATAACCATCGCTCGATTTGATTCAGACGGACAATTTATTTTGTCATAAATTGTAACGAGCTCTGTTTCCCTCCCCGTCAGTTCCAGTGCTTAGCTCTCTCCCATACGATCCCAACGTGACCAGTTTCGCTGAATTTCGTTTTTGTATGATCGAGTTATGATTTTTCAAACTTAATATACATTGAATTTAAAATAAACTTCAAATTAAAGATCCATTGGGCTTAACCTTTTATTCTAAGGCCCATTACCCTTTTTAAAAACCCAAACCCGCAGATAATCCTTCTTCCCCAATGATGCCGTGACCTGCTCTTAAACCTCCAATGCCATAGCCGCTACTTCTTCCTCCCTTATCTCCTTTTCAACTTCATCGATTTCCGAACCGACTTCACGTATCAACTCCACTTCAAATTCTCTTGGATTTCATCACACAAACATGGAGCTCGGTTTAACTCCTCAAACCGCGACGAACAGTCTCGCTACAGGGGTAGCGACATTCTTATTGTCGGATTCCTTCAAACAAAACACTACAGGTGCTAAATCTCCTCCTCAAACCAAATAGGAACTCTATTTTGCAAAACAAAGCTTCAATCGCTCAAACTACCTAACCCTAGTCGCACGCTGAAACTTAGTAAACCCAAAACTGGGGAACGCACCTCACAAACGGATATCAGATGGAAGCTTAAGTTGATGCGAGTAACAATATATACACATTTAGATTTATAGGAATTGATTTGGTTTGTTTGGGATTTTAGAAGATGGATTTCTCTGTTGGAATTTTTGTTTCAGTGGAGGCGCGATTCCTGTTGACTTCTGAAGGAAATGAATTAGGTTAGGGAATGGGATATGGTATTTATAGTGAAGCTTTAATACTTTTATATTCATTTATGTTTGGTAATTAACTAAACTTATCATTTAAAAATTCCTGTCGTCACATATGATACCCAAAAATCATGAAACTGGACATGCAGCTACAGTTCGACATTACGGTCCCAACGAAACTGGTTTCGTCGAATTCCGACTTCGTATGCTCACACAGCGTATTTTCAACCGTAAAAATACTATCTGTTTTTCACACTAAAAATCCGTACGGCCACACAGTGACTCTAAAAATCACGGAACTGGAAATCTAACAACTATTTAATACTGCGGATCCAACAAAATTAGTTTCGTCGAATTCCGATTTCGTTTGCAAAAGTGGCTATTTTTACATCTCTGAATGACCCATTTAAATATATAAATATATTTAAATATAATTAAATTAAATATAAATAAATTTATATTATCGTATATACTCATAGTGGAATACCATACAGCTCTTGAATATTCCACTATGAATTTCTAACTTGATATTTCAAATCTGGGTCAACCCGATATTTGATTTATTTCGAAATTCCCTTTTAAAATATAAATAATTCCTTTATAAATATAAAGGAATCCGACAGCGACTTTTCTAGAATTTGATTTGGACATATCTCAAAATCTACTTGACGAAATCCCGATTTTTCTCTTCCACTAGAAAGATATACTCCACCAGCTCCACACGTTTCTTGTTTCACAGAAATCCAGCTTAAAACGATTCATGTACATTCAGTTGAAGTTCGAATCGCCAATTTATGAACTGCAGCGCCATTTCAAGCTCGATTTAAATTATAATATAATTATACGTTCAAACTGTCGTTCAAATAATATATTCGTTATTCTAATTCAATTCTAAAGTGAATTAAATATCACAGATGATCAAGTTCACACCATATCGCCATTTCAGCCAATTCTGATTATTTCAGAATTAAATATATTATTTAATTTATTATTTTAAATAAATATTCATCATTATTTAATTCCACAACCATTTAATTCACTATATCACTATTTATCTAATTAAATAAATTAATTATAATACCTCTGCAAAATGCGGGTCATTGCAACTCCAGCAGTTTTGGGGAGATGAAAAAGTTTGAGTATAATTTTAAGTTTTATCACAGAGTTTTTTTCCCTTTTTATTCATTCAAATTAGTCAGATAAACATATTTATTTCATGTTGTTTTGTAGTCCAAGGCCCTTACAAATTCTACAAATCGGAAATCGTATACTGACACACACACTACTGGTCCAAAACTTTTTTTTCTTTCCAAATTCGGCATAAAATAGTATGTAATTTGCTTATTTTTATGATTGGCTAATTTAACAATATAGGTTATATGGAGGTATGCTTGTTTAACTCGAATCCAGTATCCTTGTTTAACTCGAATCCAGTATCCTTGTTTAACTTGTGAATAAACTACATATCCTTGTTTAACTTGTTTAGCAATATTAGAGATATATGTTCTGGAACAATTGGTTTGATATCCTTTTACTATTTAATGCTTTTTGCATCAGTCCAAGGAATCTGATGGAGAACTTTATGTTAAAACTCGCAAGTGGAAAGAAGGAAAGGTGTACAAGACTGATGCTTCAATAATGAACTACAGAATTGTAAGGATTTTTATTTTCTCTTCAATCAGGTGTCAAAAACAATGCTTCATTTTGCACATGATCATCATTATTGTAGAATTAGATCTTGTTTTGTTGAAACCGATAGCAGGATCGATCATAGCAATGGGTGTGATCTTTTACTTTGGGTTTCAGTGTGTATATGCCGCAATTCTTGTTTAAGAAACTTGTTTAAAAAATTGCTAATTTTATTTAATGTCACATTTTAAAACTGCTTATTTTGCAGGAGAAGATTAAAAAAGCAATTGGTGAAGGAAGCAACGATGGAGTTGTTCATGAACTTGTTTCTGATGGAAAGTTGCACGGTCCATCATGGCTTATGGGACGGCATGCCAAGCCTCCAAAAGTTTCAAAAGCTGCTCCAACAGCAGGCACATACATACATGAGCTGGCAACGAAGATAAGGGAAGATATATCCGACGAAGTCGAAGCAAAGGTGAACAGGATCGTCCAAAGTGAATTTGATGTAAAGGTGGATGAAAAAGTTCAGGAGAACTTGAAAAGGATGCTGAAGAAATTGGGTGAAGAAACCCGCACATGCACATTGATGTTGGGGATTTTTGTGCGACAGTTCGCAGAGAAGGAACTGAAACTGAAAGCAGTGAACGCAGTGGAGGCTCGCGCTCTTCGTCATGATATTAGGGATATTTGTGTGCAATTGCAATGAACATGAATTGATATTTAGTACGTACCAGCTGTGTTTGTAAGCATGCTCTATGAACATGATTTTTCTGGCTACGTTTGTAAGTATGTTTGTAAGTACTAATATTTGTGTCGCTTGTGAATCTGAGATAATCAGTAGTTTAACTGATCAGTGTGATGTTAAATTCTGTAATGTTGCAGTACGTGATTTAATGTTGCCATAGCTCTTATATAATGTTGTTGTATGAAATGTGAACTGTTGCCATTGTTATGATATGGTGTTGCCGTTGGATGGTCAAAGTGTTGCATAGATTAATGCATGTGGGTCCCACAACATGATTCCGTGAACCCGGGCAGCAGCCACAACAGGATTCCGTGAACCCGGGTTACAAATTTTAGTGGACCCCCACATTTTTGTAAATTTAGTACCTGTGGCAACACCTGTGATGATGTTTCCTTAGGGTCGCAAATGTGTTGCCTTTGACTCTAAGGCAACGTGGCAAAAGGCAACCCCAAAAAAGTGTTGCCACTGATCATTTTTTGCCTATACCAACACTTTTTAGCACCTACTGCGTCATTTCTTTGGGGTTGTCATGGGCCATCTATGGCGTAGTGTAACCACAAACTTAGAGAAAACGTATGATCCGCATATGTGACATGATGAATTAACCACAAAAGGATTACATCTAAAGAAAATAGATCTAACACAGTACAAGTTAAGATCCCAAATATGACATCACAAGTGAATTAGATCTATAGAAGTAGATCTAGCATAGTGCAAGTTAAGATCCAAGGATGTCATAGATTCCAAATTTATAATAGATCTAATATGATAAATATTGAGATCCAAGCCATAGAATATTTTAGATTCACAAAATATGATAAATCCAAGATGATTTAATCACAGGTGTATATCCAAATCATTGTCATAACATGTTTACTTTTAATCATTTAAATCTAAAAGTAACTATACTCACAAGGATCGGATCTATGAGAATAGAATGAGAAAACTGAAATTTGAATCTCAGACTTATACTTGAGGCAGCTTGATTTGTAGAAGAAGAAAGGGTTAGATTCAGTTCAAGCACTGACGACATCTGGCCTCCATTGTTTTTAGCATGAGAAAACAAGAGAATTGATGTATATTTATAGCTGCCAGCCTCCAGAATTTGAATGCCACCTCAGCCCTAGGGTGAATCGGGCCACGGATCGACACACATTTGGGTCCGGGTTCCCAAAAACATACATGAGTGCACTTTACATGTGCGCCAGTGCAAAAATACGTTGGCGCACTTGTCAAGTGCACCAAGAATTCTTGCCCTTTTCGCCAAACTTCTACCGTCCATAACTTCTTCGTACGTTATCTGTTTTACGCTAACCAGGTGTCTATCTTAACCAAAATTCTAGATGGATGCAATGATGCAGTCTGTTTCCATTAATTATGAAAATTAAATTAATTATTCTTTAATTTATCAATTTTAATGTAGTTAAAAATACGGGGTGTTACATTTTATGTAAACCATTTGTTGCCAAAAAACAGTTTGCCAAAATGCTTGTTCAAATCAGGAGACATATAAAATCCTTTTGCATGCCGTTTGGATAGCAAAATGATGCTTCATTTTATCTTACCATGTTTTTTTGTATATTTCATCAGACAACTGAGCTTGTGAAATTAGGTTTCATGCACATTTGCATGACGCACCTTTCTGGAATCATGCAACTGAGTTGCTTTGTATTTGAAACTTGGCTCATTTGTTGTTTTTAAAAAAAAAATGGCTGGCCTGAATTGTTTGGGACATGTTTGAAGACTTATGTCTTTACCAAAATGAAACTGTGCTTGTCCATTAAATATTTGAGCCTGTGTTGTGTTCCTTCCTTAATCGTTTGCATATGCATTGACTTCATATGCTTGTAGACTGCTACATTTTTGAGTTTACCTAGCTTGTGGCCTTGCTATGTTCATTTGGCATTTGCTCGACACTGCTTGTGCTTTGCATTCCTTATTGCTTGTATATGCTACTTATATTTGTTCCAATATACATCGCTACTTGTATATATGTTGTCATGGCTACTGTGAGATGAAAAACTGTTTTGGCCTATGCTCATGCACTTGCACTAGGTCGAGCTTGGTCTTCATGGCTGCTCCTCAGTGCATGTGTGTTGCATTGTGTCTTGTACACATGTACCCATACCCACGTACATATGCCTGCTACTTGACAGTGCGTTCATGGATACTTGACCAATGCACTGTGCATGTGTGTCAGGCTTTACGTGAACACAAGTTGTTTGATATATTTGTCCGGAGCTGATCATTTTGACTCTGCACCAAAATATGTGCATATACACATACATGTATAGTGCACATCCAGAGAATATATATATGTGAGCATTACAGACGATGTATACCTTGTGGTATTTACAGTGTATCATTGTGAATATCACAAGTTGTCTAGATATCGATGGATGTCCATTAAAAATAAGATCAAGTCATGAAAATTGATGAGAAACACACCAAAATTCTTAAGCAAATAAATTTTTGAAATAAAAATTACATCTGCTAGAATATAAAATATTTTTGTTCCAGATTACTGTGCCTATTCTTCTATGACAGGTAAGTAGAAGACCGAATTGACAGTGAAGCAGGCAGAAGACATAAGATAAAGCTGTGAAACAAAATATGAGTATGTAAATGAATTTGTGCAATTTGAGTGAAATATAGTTGAGTGTACTGTAGTGAGGAGCATTATATGCAAATGAAATTTAATATGAAATGTACTTCTGTAAAATGTACAAATAGCAGAGTTATAAATTTATACTATTTGAAATGTTGAAATAAAATATTATATTTAAATAAAATACTATTTGAATATTTAAGTTCTTATGTAGTAGTATTCTATTTAAATATAAATATTATATTCTACCTGTGATGTTGTATAACAGTACAATTACAAAATATTTATAATAATAAATATATGTTTATTATTATCAAACAAAAATCATAGAATTGTTAGATACAACAAGACCAAATGTCCTTAAGCATGCTCTTTACGGACGACGAACCATTATTTTTTCCTTTCGATTTTACTAAAAACTCCAAAGTTTTATAATTTTAACGGGATTACTTCGGAAGGAAAATCCTTGTGGAGTATGAAATCCGAAATCCAAAATCGGATTACAAACTTTATATTTTATTTATTTTCTTCCTTTGATCGTCTTGCCTCGACAAGATCGCATCGGAAAAACTACATGCTTGGTTGTCTTGTATCGACAAGATCGCCTCGGAAAAATCACGTGCCTTTGTCATCTTGCCACGATAAGATCTCCATGGACCGAAGTCACAGGCCTTGGTTGTCTTGCCTCGACAAGATCGCCATAGGCCGATGTCACATGCCTTGGTCATCTTGCCTCGATAAGACCGCCTTGGAATAATTTGATAACCTGTGATGATCTCATCAGTGACACGACGAGATCACTTAATTTTGGCTATATGGATTTTTTGGTTATTCAAGCTAAAGGATCCCTGTAGTCTCTCGGATACTCGTATATTATGGTTATCTCTAAACGGTCCAAATCGATTGTCGGCTTACATTGGATTTCAATCATTCTAGTTTGTCGACTCATAAATAATACGATCTGAAGTGATCGTGGGTTTCTGGATTTCTGGCTTTCTCTTCTTCTCACAAAATACATTGTCCTTCAACAAGCAAGACATGTTTTGGATGGCAAAATGTTGACACGCTTTTTGGTTGAAGTTGTCACACGTCAAGAAAATCGTCAGAAAATACAAAGTGATTCAATCGAAGTCGCCACGTATTCAGAAAAGGATTAGAAATTGCGTCAATTTGTAAAATCGTCGTGGATGGACTAAGAAAGCTATCACGGTGAAAATACATGATCTACTATCAGATCAAAATGCTTGAGCATGTCGTTTTGATCACATGGCAAAACTCATTATGCAAAAATATATGGATTTTGGTGAAATCGCGTTTCGCACGTCCAAAAACAACCGATCGACATGGCACGATCACGAAAAATGGCTCGCGCGACTCATGGTATGTTCAAGCTTGATAATATCGGCATTTTCCAAAAAACAGTGTCGCACACTCAAAAACAACTGATCGACATGCGTCGATCACGAAAAATGGCTTGCGCGACTCACTTCATCAAAATATGACAACTTGGCAAAAACTGCTTCGGTACGTTAAAAATGCCTAATCGGCATGAGAAAGTCGCAAAAAACCATGGTCAAAACACGTGGTGATCAAATCTGGTAAACTTGGCAAATTTGGTTAATTTGGTACGTTGGAAAAGCAAGGAAAAACATGGTGGATCATGTCAAAAAGCTGTGCCAAGCACGGTCGGATCACTCACAAAAACTGGTTCAGAAATTGGCTGGGCAACGCCAATTTTTGAATCCCTCCACTTCAAGTCCCAAGAGGGATTCGAAATCATGGCAAGCGCTCTGCCCCGGCACGCAATTCCTCGACTCGATCAAGGGATTCAAAATTCCGTTAAGAGGCAAGTACGAATTTTCGGCATTCAAAATGAGGTGAGCGACGTGGACGGATTCGAGATTTTAAGTGGTGCGAAGCGGGATTCGAAATTGGGCTTGGCACTAAGATTCGAAAAAAGGAAAGTGGCAAAGCAAAGTAGCCAACCACTTTTTCTATGCCACCGAAAAACCCATGTCAAACACACATTTTTCAACGTGATCTGAGTGGTTCGAAATTTTGAAATTTGCACATACTCCAGCACATGGATGATCACTTTGGCATGATTTTTTTACGTGTCGATCAGCATTTTTAGCATGATCCACACGTATTCTCAACCATTTTTGAGGGATTCGAAATTTCCCAATATAGGGATACGAAATTTCGACATAGAACTGATTTTTTGACTCTGATTTTAAGATGCGAATTTTGTATTCCTCAGGGATATGAAATTTGACCTGTCACATCCAAAACTCATTTATAAATAGCTCATTGCTTGGCATTCAAGGGAGTTAGTTCTCATTTGGTATTTTTGACTTCTTGGAGCTCTCAAGCATCATTAATGGCAGCCACCTTCTTTCCTATGACCACTGGACAAGGCATGCACTTCTAAAACGTTGCATACACGTTTTCCTTCCACTCTTGAACATTCAAAAGGATCTTTTCACCGATTTTGGAATGTTTTGCATATTTTTGGATTTCTTGGACAATGAAGCTACTTTTTGGGCATTGTTGATCAAGTCAACATATTTTTCATCCAACGACGAAGGACATTTTGGTCAAAGTTTAGAATTAACAAATATTTTGTTGTTCTATTGCAATGCTTTGTACACAAGTATTGTCTGAGCTTATACAACAAGTGTAATCAGCAATTATATGATGAATGATTACTATAAAATGGGCATAGGCGTTACTGCCGAACCACTATAAAAGATTGTGTTCTCCCTGCATTTATTTACTTTGGATTTGGATTACTATGTTTTCGTTAAATATACCTTCAAGGGTTGGCGTGCGTTGAATCGACGACAATTCCCTACGTCAATATATGGTAATTTATTAGAAAAAATGAGTCATAAATCTAACTTACTATATTTTTACATGCACGACTTTTATTTTGAAATTTATGTATTTCATATTCGAATACGAATTAAATTACTATTCTTACATCTAAAAATAGGTTATTATTATTATTAGGATTCAATATTCGTTATGCAAATAATTCAAAATTTGTATTCTTAATTAATTTTGGAATTAATATTTTAATAAAATTTTATATATAAGTATTCATGCATATAGGTTTTGAAATTGACATTAAGCTTTTAATGCATTTGACTAAAAAAAAATGATCTATAGGTTGAATTCCAAATATTACTTGAGAGTTGGAAAAAAATCGTAAAAGTGGAAGTGTAATGCTAATTATCAATATTTGCTATGCATTTAAAGTTTTTACCACACATATATCTTAAAAATAAAATATGGTACTGAGAAAGCAATAAATAAAATATTTATTTGACTGTAAAAATAGAAAGTGAAAAATAAGAATTAGAACGTTACAAATTACATTTCCGCTTTTAAAATGTAAAAAAAGAATTTCAATTTAATGCTTCATACCTCAGTAATTTAATTATGATAAAAGTTTCAAAAGAATATTTTGCATTTACCTCAAAAAATAAAAATATTTCTAATCGAAGTGTGACATGATTCAAGTAAATATAATGAATATGTATACATATATATATATACAATTAAAATGATTTTTTTACAAAAACATTCTGATTAGAAATAATAATTTTTTGGCATTATAGAATACAAATATAGAACTAATTATCATTAATTGTACTATCATTCTTCACAAAAATAATTTTTATTAACGATAAAGAATTCGCTTGATGTGCAAATTTGAAATAGTAAAAATGTTATGTTTGTAATGATATACCAACTTTAGAAAGAAAAAAATGTGTGTGTATTTAATTGTAATGAAATACAAACTTTCAAAAGAAAAATTATGTGTATATTTTCTCTATATTAAAATACTAAATTAGAAATGAAAAAAATTGTAAACTTGAATGTAGAATTTCATAAGAGAATAAATGATAATTGTGTATATAATTGAGAAAATTATGAGCTATATTGTCCTGCATGAAAAAATAATTTTACTGTTTTTATTGTTAATAATATGATTTACACATTGAATTTTCATTTTTAAGTTAGATCAATCAATAATTATTTGTAAATCAAATTTATCTACAAAATCTAAATTGAAGAAAACTTAGGAGAAATCTGTAAATTATTGTAAAAACTGGTGAGTATTTGTTTTTAGGATTTTTTAGCCTAAATGATAAAATGAACAAAAAATTATTCCATAAGGACAAGGAGCTAAAATTTTATCCATAAGGACAAATTTTAGTGTAAAGAGCGGAATTCAGGGGCTTACTATAATTCCTCCCTTTACACTATAATTTGTCCTTATGGACAAATTTTTAGCCCTCCTTATGGAATAATTTTTTTTTTTTTTTGTCCTTCAGGGTATTTTCCTTTTGTTGTTTTTATGTGTGAATAATATGGGAGACAATTAGTGGAACATTTTAAGATTTTCTATATAATTGTAAAAAATTAAATTTTATGGACTTGAATAAAAAATCACATTTTTTTTCTTCTTTTCGTTAATACCATGAATGTACACATTGTATTAACATTTTTTAAAGTATTTATTAGATTACTAATGGATTTTGTTGCATCTACTTAAAAATTTTAAATTTAAAAACGCCTAACTAGTTTTGTATAATTGTGAAATTTTTATTCTATATGGACTTAGAATAAAAATTGGTTTTATAAATTTTGCTAATGTCATGAATGTACAAATATTGAGTTGACACTTTCTTAAAGAATTCATCAGACCAACTAATGGATATACGTTAACGTAAGTTTTAGAAAGTTTAAAATTAAGATCACCCAATTAGTTTTAACTTTTAATATATGGGCTTAAATGTAAAGTTATAGCAAAAACGTATAAATAATTATATATAATTATTAAATGTTGGTATTTGAATGCAAAACGATCAAAGAGAAAACCAACAAAAAATATTGTAATAGATAAAATAGTGATAAATAACACAATATGAAAATTAAATATCTAGAGAAAACTTAAGAGAATGGAGGGAATCCCTAAAATTAATAAAAGAGCAGTTAATTCTTCACTTTCTCTATTATTTATTAGATGTTACGAGTGTTTTTTAATATAAAAGCTACATTTTTTTCTTTTTGCATTTATTTTGTAATTGTCAACAACAGTCGTAGATCAAATGATAACTATTTTAAATAGTTGTAGTATTTCAATTAAATATTATAGAATTGCCGCTAACATTCATAGTTGCAAAAGAACTTATTGCAACAACTTTAATTGTAATAAAATTGTTGGCTAGCTTTTTGAACCAAGCCACCAAGATTGATACACGTGCTCCATCGGGTCTCAAATACAGAAGTTATCAAATCCAGGTCACACCAGCCATACGGATCGCGATCGCCCCCCTCTCTGCGAACCGTACCAGCTACCACGATCCGATCCAACCCAGAAGACACAATGATGGCCACGGACCGAGTCATCCCACGATCCGAGATGCATGGATCTCGCGACACCTGTCCACAACGGCTAATTTGACAATTTCCTCATCAAGCTACGAACCAGTACGGGATCCTCGGGATGTGGGCCACGTATGACCGCGATCCGTCTGTAGAAATCAGCTATAAATAGCCCAGAACTTGGCATTATTCAGGATCTTTTGGAAATTGAGAGATCTGACTCCACCATTATCATATCTCCATTATTTCTACTTAGAATTATCCTAAAATTATTGAGAGAATCATAATTGTAAGAGTGAGATCGAGTGAAACTATTGATTGTACTTGCATTCAACATATAATCAACTACATATAAAGTGGACGTAGGCTCATTAACGTCGAACCACTATAAATCTCGTGTTTTTTCTGCTTTTTCTTCATATTTTAGTTATAATTCTTTGTAGATCAGAACAACTTGGGTGTTAGACCCAATTTTGGATCTAACATTTTGGTGCTTTCACTGAGAAAGAATTTTTAGTACATTGGATTGTTGTTCTGTTGTTTAGATACTCAAGTCCGAAGAAAACAGTCCAAAACTCCACTGTTTCAGTTTTTGAAGATTCCAACAAAATTTAGATATCATGGCTGGAAAGAAGCCTAAGGAAGTACGAGCTTCGCAGGCGAACAAAGCTGAAAATGAAGCAATTGAAGAAAGTGTGCATGAGCAGCCCGAGGAGGAGGTCATGGATCGCCGAGAGGAAGGGGCGAACCGATCCGTTGAGGGGATCGCGACCCAACCAGCTGAAGGAGTTGCCACACGCTCCCATGACCTCGTCGCGAACCGTCCCCATAACACTTCCGCGATCCGATCCCAGGGGGGTGCTCCGAGCCATCGAGGTAAGGATCCTGCGATCCAAAAAGACAAGCAGACTACGACCCGACCCGGAAAGGAGGTTATGGCTCGATCTCCCGTGCTGGTACATCTGCTCGACCTGGCATAAGCTCTTTACGTATAAGAGAGAATATTGGTGACCAATTTGGCCCTTCTGCCCCAGCTACTGAAGGGGATCTCTCTCGCATTATTGACATGTGGGAAAGATTATTTGAAGAGTTAGCTGCTCAGTGGCAAGAGAGTTCAGTATTGCGACAGAATCTGACTGCTATGGATAGGCGAATTGACGACCTCATAAGGCAGAGGGCTTCCTCACCAACCCGTCTTCCTTCCCCGGAATACACATCCTCGTCTGAGGAGCCCCGAAGAAACCGACGTTGGCCTCCGCTAGAAAGAGCTGAGAACATAGAGAAACTTCGATCTCGGGAAGAAGAAGTGCTTAACCAGGGAACTAGCAGCCGTAACTTGAATGAACCGCTCATCGCTTAGTTGACCTCGGCAACAGGGGGCAAGGAAGCTCCGCCCGAATCCCATACTTTGTAGCTGCACGTCGAAGAAATGCTGAAGAAGCCCATTGGGCAAGAAGTGTCGATCCTAAGTCCACCTTGACCCGGGCAGATGTTGAAGCAATGATCAGGGAAAACATGATAGCTAGCCGAGGGTATAGGGATGAAGATTGGAGTTTAGATCGCAGTCAAACGCCTTTTACTGATGATATATTGGAGGTCACATTCCCGAGACGTTTTAATATGCCGACAATGAATCGCTATGCGGGCAAATCTGACCCAATCCAGCATCTGATGCGATATTCCTGGTCCATGAATGCCGCCACAGCTACAGACGAGAAAAAGTGTAAGGCATTCCCTATATTTCTAAAGGATATGGCATTAATGTGGTTTACCCGCTTGCCAGCCCGGTCGATATCCAGTTTAAGGGAATTGAGTGAGAAGTTTGTGAACCAATTCTGCCTTCACGCTCTGAGATCTAAGAATGTGATTGAGCTGTCTGTTATTAAGTAGCGACCGGACGAAAGCTTAAGGTCATACTTGGATCGTTTTAATTTAGCAGTCACATAAGTTAAAGATCCGCATGAGCAAACTGTGTTGATGGCCTTAATTGACGGTGTCGATAAGGATACCGAGTTTGGAAGATACCTGGCCGGCAAACCACCTCCGACCAGAGAAATATTTTATGAAAAGATAATGTCCGTTTATGACAGGAAGAGATATATGTTAATCGAAAAAGGAAGGCTACTGATAAGGAAGATATCCAGAGCAATGTGGCCATCAAGCAGACAGGAGATAGCTCAGGAAAGGTTGAAGTCAATGTTGGGAATAAAAATCGAGGAAATGGTCGCCAACCGGGAAACAATAATAGCAACAATCGGAAGAGAAACCGAAGAAATGATTCTCAGAGAAGATCTCGACCCAGGCCATTTGAGAGTTTTACACCGTTAAATGATACATTGGAGAATATCTTCTTGGATACCTATAATGTCCTTCCATATAAAAGGCCTCCCCCGAGAGAGTCGACAGACAAAGAGCGCGAAACCGGAAAGTTCTGTCTATTTCACCAAATCCATGGTCATTCCACAAATGAATGCCGTCATCTGAGAGACTTGGTCAAGAGGCTACTTCGAGAAGGAAAACTCGATGAGTACAGGGTCACACCCAGAGACAGTGGGCAAGCCGCATCAGCCCCAAACCAAAATCAAAACCAGAATCAGAATCAGAGCCAGCCTACACCCCAGCTGACTGCTCAGCAAAAAGGAAAGAACATCGTCATTAACACCATAGTAAGAGGGCTTCATCTGGTCAGGCATAGCTTTAGGGAAATGGACCAGTATGTCAATGCAGCCAAACAATCCCTCATGGTAGGAGAATGTAGTAACCCTGAGGACATCGCTCTAGTCAAGCAACAGAGATTGATGACTGATGACATCATCTTTCACGACAGAGATAGCATTGGCGTTCACTCCCCAACTGAGGATCCCATGGTAATCACAGCCACAATTGGTCCGGCCATAGTCCATAAAGTTCTGGTAGATAACGGAAGCTCGGTCAACATTTTGTTCAAGAAAACGTTCGACCAAATGAAACTTGAGCCAAAGGATTTAAAACCATGCGAAGGGTGGATACGTGGATTCAATGGAGCCTCAATTGCTCCAATGGGATATGTAGAGTTGTCAGTAACCCTTGGGGAAGGGGAGCGCCAGAGAGTAAGAATCCTTCCTTTTGTGGTTCTGCACGTCGAATCCCCATACAACGCATTTTTAGGCCGACTGGCCCTAGCAAAGTTCAGAGCTTATATAGCCCCTTGGTGTTTATTAATGAAGTTCCCGACTGAAGCTGGTATAGGTATAATAAGAGGAGATCAAGTCATGGCCCGAGCATGCTACATTGCAGAGTTGAAGATGCTCCGCAAAGGAAAAGATGTAGAGACCAAAGGCGCTTCCTCCCCGGCAAGGGAGGAAACGTTATAGCAACTAAAGAAAATAACTATAGGGGAGTCGCCCATAGAACTGCCCGAGGACATAGATCCCAGAGAGGACGAAGAGCGTGGGGTCAGAATGGCGACTCCCAATGAAACAACTGTGGATGTTCCAATCGATGATGGAGACCCAGAGAAGGTCCTGAAGATTGGATCCCAGTTAGACCCTGTTCAAGTCGGAGAGCTAACGGATTTCTTAAAAGCCAATTTAGAAGTATTCGCTTGGACCCACTTGGATATGTGTGGGATATCTCCTTCGATCATGTGTCATTCACTAAGCATCAACCCGAAGCATCCTCATGTCAAACAGAAAAGGCGAATGCTTGGCCCGGAGAGGTCAGCTGCTTTGAAAGAGGAAGTTGAGAAATTGAGAAGTAATGGGTTCATTAGAGACTCAACATATCCAGATTGGATTTCCAACCCGGTTTTGGTAAAAAAGGCTAATGGAAAGTGGCGCACCTGTATTGACTTCTCGGACCTGAATAAAGCTTGCTCAAAGGACAGTTTTCCGTTGCCAAGAATTGACCAGTTGGCGGATTCGACAGCTGGCCACGAACTCCTCTCTTTCATGGATGCTTATTCGGGGTACAATCAGATCCCTATGCACGTCCCAGACCAAGAACACACAAGCTTCATAACAGATTTGGGATTGTATTGCCATGTAGTGATGCCTTTTGGCTTGAAAAATGTCGGTGCTACATATCAGCGATTGGTCAATAAGATGTTTTACAATCAGATTGGGAAGACGATGGAGGTGTATGTCGATGACATGTTAGTGAAGTCCAAACAATCATCATACCGCCGATTTAGCAGAAATGTTTGAAATTCTCCGGAAGTATGGAATGAAATTGAACCCTTTGAAATGTTCATTTGGGGTAGCATCGGATTTTTTTTAGGATTTATCGTCAATTCGCGTGGGATCGAGATTAATCCAGACCAGATCGCAGCAATCCGGAACATTCAGAAACCTAGACAGATTAAAGATGTGCAAAGCCTCGCAGGGAAAGTAGCGACATTGTGTAGATTTATCTCCAAAGCTACAGATAAATGTATCCCGTTCTTCGAATTAATAAAGCGAGGAAAGCACAACTTCGAATGGACCCCTGATTGTATTTAAGCATTCCAGAATCTCTTGAATCATTTAGAAAAAACCCCGATTTTGTCTAAACCCGTAGATCATGAAGAATTATTTGTATATTTAGCGGTGTCATCCAATGCGATCAGTTCGGCTTTGGTTAGAGAAGAAGATAAGGTGCAATGACCAGTATATTATGTGAGTAAGAAGTTGGCGGCAACTGAACGAAATTATCCAAGGATAGAAAAGCTTGCGTACAGTTTGTTGATTGCGTAAAGGAAGCTTCGCCACTATTTTCAAGCTCACCCGATTACTATATACACTGATCACCCGTTAAAACAAGTTCTTCAAAGGCCAGAGGCTTTGGGAAGATTACTTAAGTGGAACATTGAACTAAGTCAGTTTGATTTGAATTTTCAACCCTGGCGATCAATAAGGGGGCAAGTGCTGGCGGACTTCATAACAGAGTTTACCATGACACAATAAGCAAAGAAGTCGATCCGCCAAGGCTACTCCTCTATCCCAGTGCCTGGAAGTTGTTCACTGACGGAGCAAAGAACGATAGACGATCTGGTGCCGGAGTGGTGCTCGAAACTCCAAAAAAGGCTGATATACTATGCTCTCAAATTGGATTTCTGCGCCACTAACAACGACTCAGAATACGAAGCCCTAATTGCTGGTTTGAAACTCGCAAAGGAGTTGAAGATTGCAAAGTTAGACATCTTTCGCGACTCCAAAATAGTTGTGAACCAGGTCATAGGAAAATTCCATGCCAAACGTCCTAGGCTGATATCATATTTAGAAAAAGTGAAAAAGTTGCTGGATGGTTTTGACCATCACACTATATCCCATTCCTCGAGCAGAGAACCAAAAAGCAAATAAATTGGCGAAAATGGCCAGTTCTGACAGTCCTGAAAATACAGAACTGGTCCCGATGGAAGTCTTACAGTCACCTAGTATAGATCAGATGGAAGTTGATCCGGTACTAGATGTTGAACCTGAAAGGGAGACGTGGATGACTCCTTTGAAGAATTTCCTAATGTATGGAACGCTCCCTACGAAGAAAAGTGAGAGGCGTGCAATAATTCGGAATGCCTCTCGGTATGTGTTGCAAGAGGGAGTCCTATATAGACAAGGATTTTCAATGCCCCTCCTCCGGTGTATTGCCCACAGCGATATTCAGCGCGTATTGTGTAACACCCCACCTCTGCTAGGGTCACTCTTTCGGGGGCACTAGCTTCTGGGGGGCGTTAGAACTGGGTAAGCATGCATAATAATATATCAAGGCAGAACAGGAACATAAATATATATATAAAACAGAGTAAGTGAGAATAAAACAGCGGAATATCTCAAACCATCTCAAAACAAGTCTAGTACATCATAAAGTCATCTGCCAAAATAAATATGTCTAGTACAACATAAACAGAAATACTGAAATACATAGTGCTATCCCCAAAAATAAAAGTGATAAACCATAGCGAGCTCAATGTCCAGACATACATGAGCTATCCAGCGAACAAGCAAGCGATCCAAGCTAAGCACCACTGTTCCCTACCTGAGAACCTGGGGGGGAAACGGAAGAAAAGAAGCGAAAGAAAACAGGTCAGTCAAAAAGACTGGTAAGCCCTACTACGATCAGTCTATAAACTAATAAAGTTAACATCATGATGGAAACTGAGATGAACATACTGGCAATAGATAAAGGTGTCATCACATAGGGAAGATTAAGTTTTTGCACCATAGCGTACTAGCAAACTAGTATAACAGGTATTGATCCCTCAGCCCAAACTTTGGCCCAATAACATGAGGTGACCTTAATACAAGGTCCAGCCCAACGGTCTAGTCGATCGGCTCCCTATAAACCTAACACGTCAAGTGTTGGTGTCCATACGGCCCACATATGGATGTAGTCTGACTGTGCTGGGCCCACCTTCGGGTGTATCAAGCCCTCGGGTGTCAACCCCAGACACTTAAGCAATAATGCACAGCCCAGACCTACTGGTACCCGTGCCTCGAGTTTGTCCAATACCGGACTATGTGCACGTCCGTAGCCCGCCTGGACCCGCACCGCTGTACCACTCGGCCTCCGCTTTGGTCGGTTACATCCGCTCAGTAATCGTGCCCCGCCCTAGCCTAGCCTCTAGGGTTGTGAATGATACCAAACTGGGATTACTGCTGTAACAGACCACGTTGCTAGGGTTTTCTAAGAGGGTTAAGTGTGGTTTAACCCCTCACTAATCATGGATTAAATTAGTTAAGTGTAACTGACAGTTCACAACTTAACTCCATTTCAATCCCTCGATCCCCCAAATTGGTTAAGTATTAATGGGTCATGACTTAACCCTAATCATGAGGCATTAATTAACTTAATTGTGCCTTAACCTCTCACATTAGACTTTGTTGTGGTTACTAGTTAAGCCGGGCGGGTCCGGGTAGCTTTACACCACAACTTGGTCTAACCTCGGGTCTTGGCACCACATGACCAACTTCTCACATTGGGTCCTATTGTTTGTAGCAACTAGTTAAGCCGGTCGGTTCCGGGTAGGTTTACGCTACAAACTCAACCCAACCTCGAGTTGGCCACACTTATGTTTTCTAAGTGTCATGTCCACTTTATTTTCCAAACATAATTACAAGTTTAACAAATACTTGGGTAGACCTAACTTAATAGGTAAATTCCCAAGGGGTAGACCTAACTTAATAGGTAAATTCCCAATCTTATATTTTCATGTATTTTATGTTTTACCCAAAAAAAACCCCAACGTCATCCCATCGCTTACTTATTCGTCATAACGCATAAAGGATAGGAAAAGGGAACTTGGCACAACATACATGATGAATATTACTTAGCATAGTGAACTTGCATAAACATGCATAACTTGTTAAACTTGCAAATCATGGCCTAGTGATCTCGCATAAGCATGCATAACTTATTAAACATATGTAACATAGCATAGTGAACTTGCATAAGCATGCATAACTTATTAAACATGCACAACATAGCATAGTGAACTTGCATAAACATGCATAGCTTGCATAACATAGCATAGTGAACTTGCGTAAACATGCATAGCTTATTAAACATGCATAACATAGCATAGTGAACTCGCATAAGCATGCATAACTTATTAAACATGCATAAATCCCAACTTTCATCACACATTAACTTTAGAGTTTCTAAAATGAAGGTAAGAGGGCTTACAAATATTATGAAGACTCAAATTTACTAATAAAGATTGAGAAGCCCTCTTATGCAAGCATAAAAACCCAAAACAAAGCTCCAATAAGAAACACCCTTAACAAAAATCCCAAAACTCTAGCTTAGCAAATAAAGCTTGCAACTTGATGATGTATGCAAGCTAATGATCATTCATACAACTTAGAAAAGCTTGTATGAACATCAAAATCTTAATAGAAATGATTTTTGAAGAGGGTGGAGGCTAGGGTTCTTAGGTGGAGGCCATTTGAGATTTCAAATTGACATAGTTTGGTTGCTAGAGTGAATAATGAGTGATTTAGGGTAGGTTAGGGTCTTATTTATAGAAGATTAGAGTGATATTAGCCTTAGGATTAACCCTAGGTTGAATTAGGTCCATCAGATCTCGGAACTCTCTAGAACCAAGCCACACAACCAAGCCCAAATCAGAAATGGTGCACCAGGCCAAACAGCCCGGGCACCCCCTGTCGACAGGGCTGTCGACACCCTAGGGGCCCTGTCGACATGCCTGTCGACATGCGGGTCCTGGCGGGAGTTTTTCCCGCCTGCGCCAGTTTGCCCTAACCCTTGATTTTTAATTTAAAATTTAAATCTGTTTTTACTTAGGATTTTTCTGAAAACTTCAATGGGCCTTAACTGGGTCATACGGACTCCGATTTTCGAAAACTCGGACTCTATTTCGCGTATTTTTCCGAGACGAACGCAATGGCATAGCCCGTATCCTTTGATTCACCTTTTATAATTAAATTCTGCCTCGATTTATGTTATTACAGGTTATTGAAAATACGGGTTGTTACATTCTCCCCTCCTTAAAGGATTTCGTCCCCGAAATCTTCAAGTTAGGAAGAACGTATCCTACCATCCAGTCATCCATCTACTCAAAGCATCATCCACGAGCAATCATTGTCCTTACAAGATTCTAAATGCTGGATGAACATATGCAGAGGTGTGTGTATATGTACTTATCTAATGCAAAGATCAATGCAAAAGATGTTAGTGAAATGTATCCATATGTATGCAAATTCCTAACGTAATGTATAATATCTACATGCGTGCTCAATCATACGTCCATATGCAACATCCATGTGATAATACACAATTTTCATCCATGAATAAGCATAAACACCCATGCATATGCGATATGAGGAGTGTGTGAGCCGATCTAGTGCCTAATCGTGTATAATGCATCCACGAGCAACCACTTGCAAACACTTGCAACCACTTGCAACCACCAAGCATAACATGTTTCAAACACATGTTTCATCCAAAGGGTTTCTACCTAAGGTTCTCATGATACGATAAACTAGATAAATATGGGTAGCAAAGAGAAAGATATGCTAACAAAAGGAAAGAGATTGAGAGTGTACCCTCAAAAAGGAATGGATAAAGCCTACGCATCTTCTCCTCGGTTTCCCAAGTTGCGTCTTCTTCGGCTTCACTCCATTGAACCTTCACCAATTTGACCTCACGATTCCTTAGCTTCTTGGTCTCTGTCCCCAAGATACGAATCGGGGCTCTCCTCAAGGTAGCTTCTTTCTCCACTTCCACATCTTCCAGAACACTTGGCTCCACAATCTCTGCTGACTCATGCAAACACTTCCGGAGATGCGAGACATGAAAAACATTATGCACTCCGGATAGCTTCTCGGGCAAATGCACTTTATAAGCCATCTTCCCAATTCTCTCTATGATAGGGAAGGGTCCAACAAATCTCGGTGCTAACTTCCCAACAGCTCCAAATCGGACCACATTCCGCAAAGGAGAAACCTTCACGAAAACCATGTCTCCAACATCAAACTCCAAATCAGATCTTCGCTTATCAGCATAGGATTTCTGTCGGTCTTGGGCCACTTTCATCCGTCTTCTAATCAACTCGACCTTCTCGGATGTATCTCTAATCATATCAGGCCCAAGTATAAGCTTATCGGTAGTCTCCCACCAACATGTAGGCGACTTGCACGGCCTCCCATATAAAGCCTCAAATGGTGTCATCCCAATGCTTGCCTGATAACTGTTATTATAAGCAAACTCAACAAGAGGAAGGTGGTCTTCCCAAGTACCACCAAAATCCAAAATGCAAAGTCTCAACAGATCCTCGAGTACGCTATTCACCCTCTCGGTTTGACCATCCGTCTGTGGGTGATAAGCAGTACTTAGATTCAACCTCGTGCCCATAGCCTCTTGCAAGCTATTCCAGAACTGACTTGTAAAGATTGGGTCGCGGTCACTGACAATGCTAGAAGGGACTCCATGAAGTCGTACTATCTCACGAAGATATACTGTCACGGCAAGGAATTTCGCTCGGTCCGAACCAGTCGTTAAACCGATCTAGACCGTTCGAAACGCCCTATCGTTTGAGAACAGGACAAAACAGAACACATACAGAAGAACATTTCATTGTTAATTAAAAACAATGCATCAGATTACAAGAATATACATAGTATATGAATAAATATTACACAGAAATAACAGAGATTTAAATTACATTTAAATACATAGCAGCGGAAAGTAATACAATACACAACTAGAAGAGATATACGGATACAAAGCTTTCCGGATATCATTCCAGCTGTAAACCAGGATCCTGTGAATATAATCTGCAAAACCAAAACTACTAGCTGCCCGTGTCAAAATAGGGGCACCCAGAGTTTAGGTTAAAACAATAAACTCCAGGTCAGTCATGTGACTGGTGTGAGAACTAAAACAGTTATAATTCTTTATTTTAAAGTTCGGTAAATCAAGGGACCACGCCGTATAACACGGAACGGGTTTCCTCCCAAGAATACCTGTGCATAAAACAACAGCGCAATGCTAAATAAAGAAGAATGAAGCTATTATAAGACCCAGTTCCCATCACACAATGCAACGCAAGCCGGAGGATAGGGTTTTTACCTTATAATAGCCAAGGATGCTTGATACGTTTAAAACAAATCATTTGATACTATCATAAGTGCATAGTGTATAAAACAACTTCAAATCATAAGTATCAATCATAGGCGGCATGAATGCCCCATCCCACTATGTCGCCATACTAGGCTCTACAAATAAAATCGCAGAATCACGTATTTGGAAATTGGGTTTCCATCTATGAACCGAGGCAAAAGATAGTCCTCAACCGATTCGAGACGCTCTAGCCCGTGTCTCAGGAACAGCCGCAACTGCCCCCTGGATCCTCAGGGCCGGTCCACCGATGTGGATTATTATGCCTGAACACTACGTCTCCCCACCCTATGGGGTGTAAGTCTGGTCCGTCTGCCGACCAGAATGCATCGGCCAAAACTGATATAACCGAGGCGCCTCGCAACAGCAACAACCACATAAGTCAAACTCGTCAGGGCGTGTAAAACCACTGACGCCACTTCTAGCTAGAAAGAAACGCATGCCCTCCCTGACGTCCTCTCCCGTTTTTGGTTCACAACCGGGGTGCGAGGCTCGCGAATTCACGTTACACAAAGCTGTGCCACACAGGCTGTGCTTTGATCATCACCACAAGACTTTGCTTTTCAACAGAAGCCTCGATCAATTGCCACTTAGGCATGCCACACAGGCCATTCACTCCATGCGTTTGATATCCATCAATATATAACCCCTGAGCTCGTACGTCTCAGAGAAGGGCGTTAAGTAAGAGAATAAATTCTCCGCCGCCAAGCAGATATATATTTAATAGAGATCAATCACACGGACTAAAATCCAATGTCAGACACACAGTCCATTTACAAGTCCGTTCTGGGTCTGAACGAAACCGGAGGCACCTAGTACCTCGCATATCCATCGATCTCCAAGTACGTCTGGACGATCACTAACTGTTTCCATCTTCTTGGGTGTACAGCCCAATCAAGATCATCAGTAAGCACCCAAACGACGTGAAGACTTCTGGTCTTCGACCACCGTCTTCATCTTCGACACCACGTCGAATCAGTTATTCAGAATGGGATAAACCCGGTCTTTCTGAATAACTCGCGTATATATTATAAAAGTGTTACACAAACACAACATACGCCTCATTCCAATTCAGAATATTCCTTTATTCAAATATTCCTATACTTTGGGAAAAGTTCCCATTAATTTTATCCAAGATAAATTCTTTAAATTTATTCTTTAATCACCTTTGAATATCAATTCAAACTAGTCGGGATTAGCGAACCACACCGAAGTAATCATTTATTTTATTTCCCAATCCCAACCTATTCATCCCATGAAGTAAAACTGGTAGTACTTCATATCTAACACCACAGTGTTATCGGTAATTCAATTACCATTTCACGTTCAAATCTAATTAAAGATTTAACTATCGCTTGGAGTAAAACTGGTGATACTCCATTCTCGATCTTTTCAATCTATTTAAAGATTCATTAAAACTCCACTTAGTTTTAATCTTTGACTGGGTTAAAGAATCAGTGTCATTTAAAACGCAGTTCACGATAAACCCAAAGTCACATTCATTAATTATCGGGTTAAAGAACGAGTGTTGTTTAAAACACTGTTCACGACAAACCCAAAAAAAAAATCAATATCCATTCAATTCCAATTAAATATTATTTAATTGGTACACTTCATTAAATCTAAATAAAAAGATTTAATCTTTCTCAACTGGGTTCAAGAACAGTGTTAGTGAAGACACCATTCACGACAAACCCAAATCACATTCGATATTCAATACAAGGCTCTGAATAGAAAATATATCGGCTTATATTCAATATCGAATTCTACGACCAACAAATGTCGTATTGGAAATAACGATATAAATATATATCTTTCAAATTTCCATAACCACACCTGTATAATCACGAATTCCAACATCGAAATATTCCGAGGACAATTTCGATTCAAATCCACTCCAATGCAATCATTGGATATTTTGGTTATTTTTAAAACCCTTTTCAAATTCAATTTATTTATTTAAAAATAAATAGAATTATAATTCTAGTTCAAAACTAGTTCATTTCGATAAAAATCTATTTTTATCCTTTCAAACATGAAGTTTTTCATCCCAAATCTTCACAAATCATTTCTTATGATTTTACACAAATTATTACTATTTTTAATAATTTTATCAAGGCCCGTACAGTCAATTTCCAACAATGGCCACCGAACTGCACTTACAGCGACCTTTTTCAAATTTGATTTGGACATAATTCCAAATCCAACCGTTAGATTTCAAATTTCTAACATTCGCTAGAAAGCTCTTTTCGATACGAACCCAACGGTTCCGGTTTTAGGAGAATCCGACGGTCGGATCTCCCGTAATGTCCATTTGAAATCAATGGTCGAAATTCGCGAACTGCCGCGGCGCGGCGCGTTCTATTCAGGCCATTATATTATATGTATAATATATATAATATATACTTCGTCGATTTCTATTTAATACGAACTATATAAATAGTTTCAAAAGCAATTTCAACTTCCATTTCAATTCAAAGCAAAATTGAATTCTTCTTTATAAATTCGTTTCAAAGTTCATTTCTATTCAATTCAAATTTCAATTCAATTTGAATTCATTTCAATTCACTTTCAATTCAATTTGAATTCGTTTTCAATTCAATTCATTTCGAAATCGTTTTCAATTCAATTCATTTCGAAATCGTTTTCAATTCAATTCATTTCGAAATCGTTTTCAATTCAATTCATTTCGAAATCGTTTTCAATTCAATTCATTTCGAAATCGTTTTCAATTCAATTCATTTCGAAATCGTTTTCAATTCAATTCATTTCGAAATCGTTTTCAATTCAATTCATTTCGAAATCGTTTTCAATCGATATAAATATCGTTCACGTCAAAATGGCGTCAATCTAATCAACACGGCTTCATATATTCCTATTTTCAAATATTCTATTTCAAATATTTCTTTTTCAAATATTTCTTTTTCAAAACTGGAATGAGGCCCAAACAATTACCATATAAAGTTAATTATATGGATTTTCATACAACACATGTATATAATAGCATTGAAAAATAATCAACCATCAACCAAAGTGCACTATACTGTATAAGCATCAAATATAGATATCTAACGCTTATAACAGCCTGTCAATCAATCGATCGACATATTCAATCAATCAGGATGAGTGAACTTCAAATTTCATCCCAACACCCGTGTGGGGTTTCAAACAATCAAACACATACTTTATTTGTGCAGTTGGGCGATGTGTAAAATTTATCGACCCAATCAACGTCATTCAAATAGGTGTACATAAACAAACCGTCCGGTTTGTAAATGAATATTTTATTTATTCACATTCACTATATTCATATTCACGTTAAAAATTATATTTTTAACGATAAAACATTTTATTCCAACATATGAATTTCTATTATTCATTTACACAATAAAATGATATTTTTATTTTCTAACATATTTTAGAAAATTTCGGCGGCATAACGACACGATACTAGAAATGGGACAAGGCCTAGCCTTATCCCCGGTCTAGTGAAGGCCCACGCCATTCACACATCAATCAAATCAATTTCATCTCACCAAACAATTCAATTCAAACAAATAATTCAACTAATCTATGCAACCAAACAAACAAGTCCATGGTCTGTGGACGATTGTGTCGGGTGCTACTAAGCACCGTCTGCATCCTAGTATATATATATATAACTAGAAGAAGAAATTGAAAGGTGAGAAATTCTCACTTATAGTTATCCTAGCTCCACGGCACTTCTAATGCAGGAAATCTTCGCCAACTCGCCTTCGTTGTCCGCTTTCACTACATATGTAAAAATCGAATTTTTACTTCGCTATTCAATATATAAAAATCGAATTTTTACTTTGCTTCTCAATATATAAAAATCGAATTTTTATTTTGCTTCTCAATATATAAAAATCGAATTTTTATTTCGAAGTTCTATAGATAAAAATCATATTTTTATTTCGAAGTTCAATATATAAAAATCATATTTTTATTATTTAAAAATCTCGTCTTTTCCCTTTTTAAAATCTCAAATCTTTTCCTTTTACAAATTCAGTTTTCACCTTAAATAAAAATCAGTTTTCTCATTTTAGAAAATTCAGTTTTCACATTAAATAAAAATCAGTTTTCACATTTTAGAAAATTCAGTTTTCACATTAAATAAAAATCAGTTTTCACATTTTAGAAAATTCAGTTTTCACATTAAATAAAAATCAGTTTTCACATTTTAGAAAATTCAGTTTTCACATTAAATAAAAATTAGTTTTATTTCTTTAAAAAAATCAGTTTTTCCTTTTTTAAAAATCAGATTTTATTCCCCAAAAAAAAACAGTTTTTAAATTATAACCAAAATACAGTTTTTAAATTAAAACAAAATATAGTTTTTAAATTATAACCAAAATACAGTTTTTAAATTAAAACAAAATATAGTTTTTAAATTATAACCAAAATACAGTTTTTAAATTAAAACAAAATATTTAAAACTCACCTTTGCCTAGGTCAGAAGGGGGCTGTCGCCTGGGGGGGTCGGCGCGATGCTGCGTGGGTGGGAGGGCGATGGCGCGGTTCGATTCGCGGTTCAAGGAGGGTTCGCGGTTTCAGAAGGGGCTAGCGAGGATGGAGGGCGATTGGAGGGGTGCGACGGTCAGGCGAGGTGGGCCGCTTCGACTGCGGTGGCGGAGGAGGGTTCAAGAGGGTGGCGGCTCGCGATGGACTGAGGAGGAGCGGGTTTTTCGATTTTAGGTTTTTTTTTTTATTTTGAAATGAATCTGAACGTGGAAAGGGGGGGGCCAGGGTAATAGGGAAGGAGAAGTTTTAAAATTTTTTTCTTTTATTATTTTTTTTTTTTCAAAAAGTTGACTTTCACATACGACCTCTAAACGAGGCCCACCGCCTGTCGTCCATAGCGTTTTACCCCCATTCCGAACACAATGGGATATGTATCGCATGCTGATTTGATCGTTTCGAATAGTTTCCGTTGAATTTACATTTAAATCACTATATTGAATTTAAACGCGCATTTCAAATTACCGGGGTCACATACTAACTCTAAAAATTCTCGAAAAATATTTTCTAGCTTCGTATTGACGATACGGTCCTAACAAAACTAGTTTCGTCGAATTCTGAGACCGTTGGAAAAATGGCCAATTTCCAGTTGATTAAAATCAACTGAAATGGTCAAAACACGTTTTCCTTTGCCACGCTCACATATTGATTCGAAAAATTATGAAATTTGAAACCTATCAATAACTTTACATCCCGGACCCAACAAAACTGGTTTCGTCGAAATCCGAGGTCATTTGCAAAATTGCAATTTTTAAGGGCCTTATATATATAAAAATATATATAAATTCCACAGCGACTATTTCTAATTTTAAACTGGACATATCTTATCATTTCTAAGATGAAATCTCAGTTTGTTAACTTCGTTACAAAGATATAGTTATACAGATTCAAATATTTCTTGTTTCGTTCAATTCTGAGTTATATTGAATTCTGTATATTCATTTGAAATTAGAAATCGAATTTTCGAACTACCGCGCCATTTTCAATTCCTATTTATAATTATATATAAATATTATATATTCTAACGACGACGTATATAATATATACGTCCTAATTATATTCAAAATAAATTTCTCGTCGATATTATTTAAAATAATTCATTTTAAATATTCAAAATTCGCTAAAATTGCCAAAATAAAAATTTCAAACTGGCCCAGATTTTACGGGTTGTTACAATCTCCCCCACTTAAAACTTTTCGTCCCCGAAAAGGAACAAAGTCGAAAGTGGTTTGATTATTCAGCTCTACGTTCGATCTGGCTTCCATTCTCCAACTTTTCAGTTTCTGAGAATTTTCAAAATTTCAAAAATTTGGCTAACACCCTAAATTTTTGAAAAATTTCGCCATAACCTCCCCTGCACCGGGAGCATCGGGGAATTTCAAATAGCTTCCCCGGTCCTTCAGATCTCAAAAAGAAAAAGAAAAAGCCAAGCGGCTAGCCAATAGGCTCATAAAATCATCATCACCCAAACAAAACAGTAAATTATGTAGTAAACATGTACCTATTTGTCGGGCAAACAAATTTTATTCTCTGCTCTAGCCTCCTTGCTATGACCTGTTCAATGATATATATGTATATGCAAGCAAATGCGACTAATTTTCAATATCGTTCAATATTTGATACAATTAGGCTAAACGGTTCAAAATTATCAAACAATTAAACAAGCAACACAAACATCAATCAATTAGTGAATTAGAGTTTCAAATTCATAATTTTGATACATATACAAAAATCAAATTTTTGATGCCAAATCACAACAATAGGCCCTATCTAATTTTGGTTCTCACACCAGTCAATAGGAAATATATAGATATCACACCTTTGTTACTCGAACATGAATACTAATGACGACTAGTCAATCATCAGAATCATCTTCGGGCCACTAGAGTATGATTCTATATCTATCCAGTATATTAAAACTTCGAATACACGCGGATCAGACGTATACGCAAAATCTATATATACTGGACTGTCCAACTCAATATAAATAGATAATCAAATACGAATAATTGATTTAAATTTTCAAAACAAAAATTTGTTTTCACTTTCAAAAATATACTCTTCACACTCGTTCTAGGATACTACTGATCCCATCTCTAACGAGTCATTCTCGTTGGATATTACTAACCCAATATCTGATGAATTCTTTCGTACGGTTCTAATGTGTCTTGTCCTCTGCTTTGTAAACCAAAGCTCTGATACCAACTGTCACGGCAAGGAATTTCGCTCGGTCCGAACCAGTCGTTAAACCGATCTAGACCGTTCGAAACGCCCTATCGTTTGAGAACAGGACAAAACAGAACACATACAGAAGAACATTTCATTGTTAATTAAAAACAATGCATCAGATTACAAGAATATACAGAGTATATGAATAAATATTACACAGAAATAACAGAGATTTAAATTACATTTAAATACATAGCAGCGGAAAGTAATACAATACACAACTAGAAGAGATATACGGATACAAAGCTTTCCGGATATCATTCCAGCTGTAAACCAGGATCCTGTGAATATAATCTGCAAAACCAAAACTACTAGCTGCCCGTGTCAAAATAGGGGCACCCAGAGTTTAGGTTAAAACAATAAACTCCAGGTCAGTCATGTGACTGGTGTGAGAACTAAAACAGTTATAATTCTTTATTTTAAAGTTCGGTAAATCAAGGGACCACGCCGTATAACACGGAACGGGTTTCCTCCCAAGAATACCTGTGCATAAAACAACAGCGCAATGCTAAATAAAGAAGAATGAAGCTATTATAAGACCCAGTTCCCATCACACAATGCAACGCAAGCCGGAGGATAGGGTTTTTACCTTATAATAGCCAAGGATGCTTGATACGTTTAAAACAAATCATTTGATACTATCATAAGTGCATAGTGTATAAAACAACTTCAAATCATAAGTACCAATCATAGGCGGCATGAATGCCCCATCCCACTATGTCGCCATACTAGGCTCTACAAATAAAACCGCAGAATCACGTATTTGGAAATTGGGTTTCCATCTATGAACCGAGGCAAAAGATAGTCCTCAACCGATTCGAGACGCTCTAGCCCGTGTCTCAGGAATAGCCGCAACTGCCCCCTGGATCCTCAGGGCCGGTCCACCGATGTGGATTATTATGCCTGAACACTACGTCTCCCCACCCTATGGGGTGTAAGTCTGGTCCGTCTGCCGACCAGAATGCATCGGCCAAAACTGATATAACCGAGGCGCCTCGCAACAGCAACAACCACATAAGTCAAACTCGTCAGGGCGTGTAAAACCACTGACGCCACTTCTAGCTAGAAAGAAACGCATGCCCTCCCTGACGTCCTCTCCCGTTTTTGGTTCACAACCGGGGTGCGAGGCTCGCGAATTCACGTTACACAAAGTTGTGCCACACAGGCTGTGCTTTGATCATCACCACAAGACTTTGCTTTTCAACAGAAGCCTCGATCAATTGCCACTTAGGCATGCCACACAGGCCATTCACTCCATGCGTTTGATATCCATCAATATATAACCCCTGAGCTCGTACGTCTCAGAGAAGGGCGTTAAGCAAGAGAATAAATTCTCCGCCGCCAAGCAGATATATATTTAATAGAGATCAATCACACGGACTAAAATCCAATGTCAGACACACAGTCCATTTACAAGTCCGTTCTGGGTCTGAACGAAACCGGAGGCACCTAGTACCTCGCATATCCATCGATCTCCAAGTACGTCTGGACGATCACTAACTGTTTCCATCTTCTTGGGTGTACAGCCCAATCAAGATCATCAGTAAGCACCCAAACGACGTGAAGACTTCTGGTCTTCGACCACCGTCTTCATCTTCGACACCACGTCGAATCAGTTATTCAGAATGGGATAAACCCGGTCTTTCTGAATAACTCGCGTATATATTATAAAAGTGTTACACAAACACAACATACGCCTCATTCCAATTCAGAATATTCCTTTATTCAAATATTCCTATACTTTGGGAAAAGTTCCCATTAATTTTATCCAAGATAAATTCTTTAAATTTATTCTTTAATCACCTTTGAATATCAATTCAAACTAGTCGGGATTAGCGAACCACACCGAAGTAATCATTTATTTTATTTCCCAATCCCAACCTATTCATCCCATGAAGTAAAACTGGTAGTACTTCATATCTAACACCACAGTGTTATCGGTAATTCAATTACCATTTCACGTTCAAATCTAATTAAAGATTTAACTATCGCTTGGAGTAAAACTGGTGATACTCCATTCTCGATCTTTTCAATCTATTTAAAGATTCATTAAAACTCCACTTAGTTTTAATCTTTGACTGGGTTAAAGAATCAGTGTCATTTAAAACGCAGTTCACGATAAACCCAAAGTCACATTCATTAATTATCGGGTTAAAGAACGAGTGTTGTTTAAAACACTGTTCACGACAAACCCAAAAAAAAAATCAATATCCATTCAATTCCAATTAAATATTATTTAATTGGTACACTTCATTAAATCTAAATAAAAAGATTTAATCTTTCTCAACTGGGTTCAAGAACAGTGTTAGTGAAGACACCATTCACGACAAACCCAAATCACATTCGATATTCAATACAAGGCTCTGAATAGAAAATATATCGGCTTATATTCAATATCGAATTCTACGACCAACAAATGTCGTATTGGAAATAACGATATAAATATATATCTTTCAAATTTCCATAACCACACCTGTATAATCACGAATTCCAACATCGAAATATTCCGAGGACAATTTCGATTCAAATCCACTCCAATGCAATCATTGGATATTTTGGTTATTTTTAAAACCCTTTTCAAATTCAATTTATTTATTTAAAAATAAATAGAATTATAATTCTAGTTCAAAACTAGTTCATTTCGATAAAAATCTATTTTTATCCTTTCAAACATGAAGTTTTTCATCCCAAATCTTCACAAATCATTTCTTATGATTTTACACAAATTATTACTATTTTTAATAATTTTATCAAGGCCCGTACAGTCGATTTCCAACAATGGCCACCGAACTGCACTTACAGCGACCTTTTTCAAATTTGATTTGGACATAATTCCAAATCCAACCGTTAGATTTCAAATTTCTAACATTCGCTAGAAAGCTCTTTTCGATACGAACCCAACGGTTCCGGTTTTAGGAGAATCCGACGGTCGGATCTCCCGTAATGTCCATTTGAAATCAATGGTCGAAATTCGCGAACTGCCGCGGCGTGGCCCGTTCTATTCAGGCCATTATATTATATATATAATATATATAATATATACTTCGTCGATTTCTATTTAAAACGAACTATATAAATAGTTTCAAAAGCAATTTCAACTTCCATTTCAATTCAAAGAAAAATTGAATTCTTCTTTATAAATTCGTTTCAAAGTTCATTTCTATTCAATTCAAATTTCAATTCAATTTGAATTCATTTCAATTCACTTTCAATTCAATTTGAATTCGTTTTCAATTCAATTCATTTCGAAATCGTTTTCAATTCAATTCATTTCGAAATCGTTTTCAATTCAATTCATTTCGAAATCGTTTTCAATTCAATTCATTTCGAAATCGTTTTCAATTCAATTCATTTCGAAATCGTTTTCAATTCAATTCATTTCGAAATCGTTTTCAATTCAATTCATTTCGAAATCGTTTTCAATTCAATTCATTTCGAAATCGTTTTCAATCGATATAAATATCGTTCACGTCAAAATGGCGTCAATCTAATCAACACGGCTTCATATATTCCTATTTTCAAATATTCTATTTCAAATATTTCTTTTTCAAATATTTCTTTTTCAAAACTGGAATGAGGCCCAAACAATTACCATATAAAGTTAATTATATGGATTTTCATACAACACATGTATATAATAGCATTGAAAAATAATCAACCATCAACCAAAGTGCACTATACTGTATAAGCATCAAATATAGATATCTAACGCTTATAACAGCCTGTCAATCAATCGATCGACATATTCAATCAATCAGGATGAGTGAACTTCAAATTTCATCCCAACACCCGTGTGGGGTTTCAAACAATCAAACACATACTTTATTTTTGCAGTTGGGCGATGTGTAAAATTTATCGACCCAATCAACGTCATTCAAATAGGTGTACATAAACAAACCGTCCGGTTTGTAAATGAATATTTTATTTATTCACATTCACTATATTCATATTCACGTTAAAAATTATATTTTTAACGATAAAACATTTTATTCCAACATAAGAATTTCTATTATTCATTTACACAATAAAATGACATTTTTATTTTCTAACATATTTTAGAAAATTTCGGCGGCATAACGGCACGATACTAGAAACGGGACAAGGCCTAGCCTTATCCCCGGTCTAGTGAAGGCCCACGCCATTCACACATCAATCAAATCAATTTCATCTCACCAAACAATTCAATTCAAACAAATAATTCAACTAATCTATGCAACCAAACAAACAAGTCCATGGTCTGTGGACGATTGTGTCGGGTGCTACTAAGCACCGTCTGCATCCTAGTATATATATATAACTAGAAGAAGAAATTGAAAGGTGAGAAATTCTCACTTATAGTTATCCTAGCTCCACGGCACTTCTAATGCAGGAAATCTTCGCCAACTCGCCTTCGTTGTCCGCTTTCACTACATATGTAAAAATCGAATTTTTACTTCGCTATTCAATATATAAAAATCGAATTTTTACTTTGCTTCTCAATATATAAAAATCGAATTTTTATTTTGCTTCTCAATATATAAAAATCGAATTTTTATTTCGAAGTTCTATAGATAAAAATCATATTTTTATTTCGAAGTTCAATATATAAAAATCATATTTTTATTATTTAAAAATCTCGTCTTTTCCCTTTTTAAAATCTCAAATCTTTTCCTTTTACAAATTCAGTTTTCACCTTAAATGAAAATCAGTTTTCTCATTTTAGAAAATTCAGTTTTCACATTAAATAAAAATCAGTTTTCACATTTTAGAAAATTCAGTTTTCACATTAAATAAAAATCAGTTTTCACATTTTAGAAAATTCAGTTTTCACATTAAATAAAAATCAGTTTTCACATTTTAGAAAATTCAGTTTTCACATTAAATAAAAATCAGTTTTATTTCTTTACAAAAATCAGTTTTTCCTTTTTTAAAAATCAGATTTTATTCCCCAAAAAAAACAGTTTTTAAATTATAACCAAAATACAGTTTTTAAATTAAAACAAAATATACTTTTTAAATTATAACCAAAATACAGTTTTTAAATTAAAACAAAATATAGTTTTTAAATTATAACCAAAATACAGTTTTTAAATTAAAACAAAATATTTAAAACTCACCTTTGCCTAGGTCAGAAGGGGGCTGTCGCCTGGGGGGGCCGGCGCGGTGCTGCGTGGGTGGGAGGGCGATGGCGCGGTTCGATTCGCGGTTCAAGGAGGGTTCGCGGTTTCAGAAGGGGCTAGCGAGGATGGAGGGCGATTGGAGGGGTGCGACGGTCAGGCGAGGTGGGCCGCTTCGACTGCGGTGGCGGAGGAGGGTTCAAGAGGGTGGCGGCTCGCGATGGACTGAGGAGGAGCGGGTTTTTCGATTTTAGGTTTTTTTTTTTTTTTTTTTTTGAAATGAATCTGAATGTGGAAAGGGGGGGCCAGGGTAATAGGGAAGGAGAAGTTTTAATTTTTTTTTCTTTTATTATTTTTTTTTTTCAAAAAGTTGACTTTCACATACGACCTCTAAACGAGGCCCACCGCCTGTCGTCCATAGCGTTTTACCCCCATTCCGAACACAATGGGATATGTATCGCATGCTGATTTGATCGTTTCGAACAGTTTCCGTTGAATTTACATTTAAATCACTATATTGAATTTAAACGCGCATTTCAAATTACCGGGGTCACATACTAACTCTAAAAATTCTCGAAAAATATTTTCTAGCTTCGTATTGACGATACGGTCCTAACAAAACTAGTTTCGTCGAATTCTGAGACCGTTGGAAAAATGGCCAATTTCCAGTTGATTAAAATCAACTGAAATGGTCAAAACACGTTTTCCTTTGCCACGCTCACATATTGATTCGAAAAATTATGAAATTTGAACCTAGCAATAACTTTACATCCCGGACCCAACAAAACTGGTTTCGTCGAAATCCGAGGTCGTTTGCAAAATTGCAATTTTTAAGGGCCTTATATATATAAAAATATATATAAATTCCACAGCGACTATTTCTAATTTTAAACTGGACATATCTTATCATTTCTAAGATGAAATCTCAGTTTGTTAACTTCGTTACAAAGATATAGTTATACAGATTCAAATATTTCTTGTTTCGTTCAATTCTGAGTTATATTGAATTCTGTATATTCATTTGAAATTAGAAATCGAATTTTCGAACTACCGCGCCATTTTCAATTCCTATTTATAATTATATATAAATATTATATATTCTAACGACGACGTATATAATATATACGTCCTAATTATATTCAAAATAAATTTCTCGTCGATATTATTTAAAATAATTCATTTTAAATATTCAAAATTCGCTAAAATTGCCAAAATAAAAATTTCAAACTGGCCCAGATTTTACGGGTTGTTACATATACTGATGCTAGTCCAGATGAGGTCCTTTTGCTCTTCACCGGAATGAATTGAGCACTCTTGGTAAGTCTATCTACAATAACCCAAATGCTCGTATTCCCTTTTCTTGACCTTGGAAGCCCATCAATAAAGTCCATGGAGATACTCTCCCACTTGCAAAGTGGAACGTCTAGAGGATGCAATAGCCCACCGGGCTTCTTTGACTCAGCTTTAACTTGTTGGCAAATGGTACATCTAGAGACAAACTCCGCCACATCCTTCTTCATCCCAGGCCAAAAGAAAATACGCTTCATATCTTTATACATCTTGTCCCCGCCTGGATGTATAGTCAACTTAGAGCGATGTGCTTCCTCTAGAACTTTCCTCACTAACTCTTCTATCCTGGGAACACATAACCTTCCATCCCTCCTCAGCCAACCCTGGTCATCAACGGAATATCGAGTGAGGTGACTAGACGTCTCTCCTCGCGCCAGCTTATCCATGATCTCAGTTATCTGAGGGTCTTCCTTCTGCGAAGCCCCAACTTGATCCAGAAGGGTAGGCCTGAGCTTAAGAGATGCTAGAGAACCAGTCATCGACTCGACCGCCAAAGAGAAATCAAAGGTTGCCAAGAACTCTAAATTCTTCATCTCAACAAATAGAGGACTTAGTGTCAACCTTCTTCTACTCAACGCATCCGCTACAACATTCCCCTTGCCAGGGGTATAGGCTATATCAAAATCGTAGGATGCCAAGAATTCCATCCACCTTTGCTACCTCAAGTTCAGATCCTTCTGTGAAAAGAGATACTTCAAGGACTTATGATCAGTATCTCTCTCCCAGAAGATAATGACGCCAAGCCTTGAGCGCATATACTATCGCTGCCAGCTCTAGATCATGGGTGGGATAATTCTTCTCATGCACCTTAAGTTGCCTCCCACCAAAACATATAGCTCTGCCTTCTTGCATCAGAACGGCGCCCAATCCCGTGCCACAAGCATCAGTGTACACGGTAAACATCTTACCACCATCGGGTAAAGCCAGAACCGGTGCTGAGGTAAGGGCTCTCTTGAGTCTCTGAAAGGAAAGCTCACAATCCATATCCCAAGCAAAAACTAAGTTCTTCTTCGTCAACTTAGTAAGAGGAGCGGATATCTTCGCGAAGTCCTTGATGAACTTCCGGTAAAAACCCGCAAGACCTAGAAAACTTCTGACTTCGGTTGCATTCCTAGGAGTCTTCCAATCCTGAACTGCAACCACCTTAGCGGGGTCCACCGCCAAGCCTTGCTTGGATACGATATGCCCAAGGAATCTAACTTCCCTTCTCCAAAAGTGACACTTGGAGAACTTGGCCTTTAATTGATGCGCTCTAAGTGTATCCATCACCTCTACAAGATGCCTTGCGTGCTCTTCTTCATCCTTAGAGAAAATCAGAATATCATCTACGAAGACCATGACAAACTTATTCAAGAACTCCCGAAACACCCTACTCATCAAGTCCACGAAATACGCGGGTGCATTCGTTAAGCCGAACGGCATAACAAGCCATTCAAAGAATCCATCTGGAGTTCTGAATGCAGTCTTGTCTATACTATCTTCAGCCACTCTGAGCTGGTGAAACCCGGTAGCAAGATCAAGCTGAGAGAAAACAGAAGCACCGACCAGCTGGTCAAAGAGATCATCGATCCTCGGCAACGGGTGTCTGTTCTTCTTAGTCAGATTATTCAACTCTCGATAGTCCACACAAAGTCGAAGAGAACCATCTGCCTTAGTAGCAAACACCACAGGCGCTCCCCATTCGGATATACTTCGTCTGATGAAGTTCTTCTCAAGCAACTCCTTTACTTGCTTGCTGAGCTCCCGTCTCTCACGCGGAGCCATGTGCCGAACGGGCAAAGAAACAGGCTTAGCACTATCCACCAGATAAATGCGAAAATCAATCTCTCGTTTAGGGGGCAACCCCTTAACTTCCTCAAAAACATCTGGATAATCCCGGACCACCCTTACAGACTGAAGGGTTTCCTCTGGAGAGTCTAGAGATTCAAGATAGCACAACATGACGGGATCCTTCGGATTGCATGAAATCTCTAAGGTGTTGCCAAGGCGAGTCACAAGCCTCACAACCCTATGCTCACAATCAAGAATGGCTCCATATCTGGATAGCCAATCCATGCCCAATATCAATCCGTATCCCTTAAAACCAAGAACATACGCACTACACAAGAACTCTACACTGAGTATAGAGATCCTCAGATCCTCACATATCATAGATAGATGAGCAGAACCCCCAATGGGATTCGAAACACAAACGGGATCATCCACTAAGCTAGTACTCAGGTGCAAGCTATCAACAAGATCAGATGAAATAAAACTATGTGATGCCCCAGAATCAAACAAGGTACGAACTGGAAGATCAGAAACATAAACAAGATTCTCGACAAAAACACTACCTCGATCGGGAACTGGAGCGGTATTGAGAGCATGAACTTGCCCTCCTGAAGGTCCAGCCTGTCCTTTCTTCTTTGGGCATTCCTTGCTGAAGTGTCCAGTCTCACCACAGGAATAACATCCACCACTAAGCTTCCTTTTTTTCTTCCTACAATCCTTAGCAAGGTGTCCAGGCATGCCACAGTAATGGCACTTCCCCTTGCCTTTGTTGTTGTTCCCCTTCTTGTTCTTGCTCTGATTCCCCTGACTGCTTTGACCACCCTGATTGCCTTTACCCTGAGAATCAGTCTTCTTTGCTTGAGTATCACTCGACTTGACTTCTTTCTTTCCATCTCCCTGAAGCAGAGCCATATCAACCAAACTTTCGAAAGTAGCCCCATGCGGAATATGTGACATTGCCAAGCCCTGCAGTGGCTCATTCAATCCCCTGGCGAATCGAAGAGCCTTCTTCTCAGGAGTGTTCACCATATCTAGACCAAAGCGGGCCAGCTGATTAAACTTATTCACATACTCCTTGACAGTCATATCGCCTTGCTTTAATGAAATGAATTTCTCCATTTGTAAATTTGCCTCAGCAGTAGATAGAAACTTGGCCACAAATCTAGCCCTCAAATCGGCCCAAGTCTCAACGGGCCTCGTCCCATTGGTGACCTCCCACCAATAGGCTGCTTCGTCCTTCAAAAGCCACACTGTCAATAAGATCTTCCTCTCATCATCAATCCCAAAGATAGCAAACAAGTCCTCCGTGTCTTTCAGCCAATTCCTAGCTTCAACAAAAGATTCCGTGCCTAGGAAATTCTTGCCTCTCATTGCCTTGAAGTCTTTACAAACCTTTGTGAACTCAACCTGAGGATGCTGAGGGGGAGGAGGAGGAAGGGGAGCCTCAGCAACTGGAGGAGGAGGAGCAGGAACTACCGGAGGAGGGACATTAGGGGGAGGATTCTCAACCACAGGAGGAGGAGTGGGAGTAGGGTTTGCGGGGCCAGCTACCGCCCTAGCTTCTAAAAGCCTCCTATACCAGAGTGGTACGTTTACTCCATCCGGGATGGCAAGATTCTCAGCCATACTGAAACGAGAGATAAGATAAGATTAGGTCAAGGGAACGAAGGATAACGCTAATGGCTTTTTGGGGAATAGCCTTTTTAAAATACTAGACTTTTCTTTGGAAAATACTTGTTTTGAAAATAGTTTTTTCAAAAGTCTTTTAAAAACTTTTTGTTCTTTCTTGTAAACCATATGCTCTGATACCAAATTTGTAACACCCCACCTCTGCTAGGGTCACTCTTTCGGGGGCACTAGCTTCTGGGGGGCGTTAGAACTGGGTAAGCATGCATAATAATATATCAAGGCAGAACAGGAACATAAATATATATATATATAACAGAGTAAGTGAGAATAAAACAGCGGAATATCTCAAACCATCTCAAAACAAGTCTAGTACATCATAAAGTCATCTGCCAAAATAAATATGTCTAGTACAACATAAACAGAAATACTGAAATACATAGTGCTATCCCCAAAAATAAAAGTGATAAACCATAGCGAGCTCAATGTCCAGACATACATGAGCTATCCAGCGAACAAGCAAGCGATCCAAGCTAAGCACCACTGTTCCCTCCCTGAGAACCTGGGGGGGAAACGGAAGAAAAGAAGCGAAAGAAAACAGGTCAGTCAAAAAGACTGGTAAGCCCTACTACGATCAGTCTATAAACTAATAAAGTTAACATCATGATGGAAACTGAGATGAACATACTGGCAATAGATAAAGGTGTCATCACATAGGGAAGATTAAGTTTTTGCACCATAGCGTACTAGCAAACTAGTATAACAGGTATTGATCCCTCAGCCCAAACTTTGGCCCAATAACATGAGGTGACCTTAATACAAGGTCCAGCCCAACGGTCTAGTCGATCGGCTCCCTATAAACCTAACACGTCAAGTGTTGGTGTCCATACGGCCCACATATGGATGTAGTCTGACTGTGCTGAGCCCACCTTCGGGTGTATCAAGCCCTCGGGTGTCAACCCCAGACACTTAAGCAATAATGCACAGCCCAGACCTACTGGTACCCGTGCCTCGAGTTTGTCCAATACCGAACTACGTGCACGTCCGTAGCCCGCCTGGACCCGCACCGCTGTACCACTCGGCCTCCGCTTTGGTCGGTTACATCCGCTCAGTAATCGTGCCCCGCCCTAGCCTAGCCTCTAGGGTTGTGAATGATACCAAACTGGGATTACTGCTGGAACAGACCACGTTGCTAGGGTTTTCTAAGAGGGTTAAGTGTGGTTTAACCCCTCACTAATCATGGATTAAATTAGTTAAGTGTAACTGACAGTTCATAACTTAACTCCATTTCAATCCCTCGATCCCCCAAATTGGTTAAGTATTAATGGGCCATGACTTAACCCTAATCATGAGGCATTAATTAACTTAATTGTGCCTTAACCTCTCACATTAGACTTTGTTGTGGTTACTAGTTAAGCCGGGCGGGTCCGGGTAGCTTTACACCACAACTTGGTCTAACCTCGGGTCTTGGCACCACATGACCAACTTCTCACATTGGGTCCTATTGTTTGTAGCAACTAGTTAAGCCGGTCGGTTCCGGGTAGGTTTACGCTACAAACTCAACCCAACCTCGAGTTGGCCACACTTATGTTTTCTAAGTGTCATGTCCACTTTATTTTCCAAACATAATTACAAGTTTAACAAATACTTGGGTAGACCTAACTTAATAGGTAAATTCCCAAGGAGTAGACCTAACTTAATAGGTAAATTCCCAATCTTATATTTTCATGTATTTTATGTTTTACCCAAAAACCCCCCCAACGTCATCCCATCGCTTACTTATTCGTCATAACGCATAAAGGATAGGAAAAGGGAACTTGGCACAACATACATGATGAATATTACTTAGCATAGTGAACTTGCATAAACATGCATAACTTGTTAAACTTGCAAATCATGGCCTAGTGATCTCGCATAAGCATGCATAACTTATTAAACATATGTAACATAGCATAGTGAACTTGCATAAGCATGCATAACTTATTAAACATGCACAACATAGCATAGTGAACTTGCATAAACATGCATAGCTTGCATAACATAGCATAGTGAACTTGCATAAACATGCATAGCTTATTAAACATGCATAACATAGCATAGTGAACTCGCATAAGCATGCATAACTTATTAAACATGCATAAATCCCAACTTTCATCACACATTAACTTTAGAGTTTCTAAAATGAAGGTAAGAGGGCTTACAAATATTATGAAGACTCAAATTTACTAATAAAGATTGAGAAGCCCTCTTATGCAAGCATAAAAACCCAAAACAAAGCTCCAATAAGAAACACCCTTAACAAAAATCCCAAAACTCTAGCTTAGCAAATAAAGCTTGCAACTTGATGATGTATGCAAGTTAATGATCATTCATACAACTTAGAAAAGCTTATTTGAACATCAAAATCTTAATAGAAATGATTTTTGAAGAGGGTGGAGGCTAGGGTTCTTAGGTGGAGGCCATTTGAGATTTCAAATTGACATAGTTTGGGTGCTAGAGTGAATAATGAGTGATTTAGGGTAGGTTAGGGTCTTATTTATAGAAGATTAGAGTGATATTAGCCTTAGGATTAACCCTAGGTTGAATTAGGTCCATCAGATCTCGGAACTCTCTAGAACCAAGCCACACAACCAAGCCCAAATCAGAAATGGTGCACCAGGCCAAACAGCCCGGGCACCCCCTGTCGACAGGGCTGTCGACACCCTAGGGGCCCTGTCGACATGCCTGTCGACATGCGGGTCCTGGCGGGAGTTTTTCCCGCCTGCGCCAGTTTGCCCTAACCCTTGATTTTTAATTTAAAATTTAAATCTGTTTTTACTTAGGATTTTTCTGAAAACTTCAATGGGCCTTAACTGGGTCATACGGACTCCAATTTTCGAAAACTCGGACTCTATTTCGCGTATTTTTCCGAGACGAACGCAATGGCATAGCCCGTATCCCTTGATTCACCTTTTATAATTAAATTCTGCCTCGATTTATGTTATTACAGGTTATTGAAAATACGGGTTGTTACATATTGCAAGAAGTACATGAAGGCGAATGTGGAGATCACACAGGAGGCCAAACGTTGGAGAAGAAAATAATACGATATGGTTATTTCTGGCCAACCGTAAATAAGGTTGCGGCCAAATACGCGCGATGTTGTGACGCCTGCCAGATATTTTTTAAGATCCATAGGGCCCCATCAAGCCAGCTGAAGATGGTGACAAGTCCGTGTCCCTTCGCTATGTGGGGAATTGATATCATTGGAAGCCTCCCCATAGCAAAGGGTGGAGCAAAATTCGCTATCGTAGCCGTGGATTATTTTACCAAATGGGTAGTAGCAGAGCCATTAACCACAATAACAACCAAGCGAGTAATCAGCTTCGTCGTTAGAAACATCATACGCCGATTTGGGATCCCAAGAATCATCATAACGGATAATGGAACTCAGTTTGACAGCACCGAGTTTAGAGATTTTTGCCGGAAATACCACATCGAGAAAAGGTACACCTCTGTGGCACATCCGCAAGCGAACGGCCAAGTGGAGGCAGCAAATAAAGCGACTAAATCCATCCTAAAGAAGAGATTGAAGCGGGCCAAGGCCATGTGGGTCGATGAATTGCCCTTGGCACTATGGGCCTACAGAACGACCTATAAATCGGCAACGGGCCATACACCATTTCCTCTCGCCTTGGAACTGAAGTGGTCATCCCGGTCGAGTTAGAAGTACCTTCTCACCGAGTCACCTATTACGACTCGATGACCAACAATGAGTTGCTCCTTGAATCCTTGGACACGATCGAAGAGAAGAGGGATGAAGCTGATTTACGTGCCTTAAGACATAAGCAGCAAGTAGCTCGATATTACAACAAGAAAGTCCGAGCACGAACCTTTGAACCTGGAGACTTGGTTCTAAAATGTGTCTTCCCATACTCAGTGCATATGGGTCCGAAATGGGAAGGACCATATTCCATCCTGCGAAAACTTGATAATGGAACCTTCAAGCTAGCAACCATAGATGGAAACGAAATCCCCAGAGTGTGGAACGCCCAGCATTTGCGGCCTTACATGATGTGAAATTGTCAGTTTCATTCTTTTGTTTTTAGGGCCATGTAAAAAGGCATGACTTGCCAAAAATAGTCTGGTTACTTGAACAAAAGATTATAAAGTGGACGTAGGTCATGATTCGACCGAACCACTATAAAAATATCATGTGCCATTTACCTTTACTGCACCATTACCTATTTGCTTTATCTCGATTAATATAAATTATTGTTGTTTTTTGAGTTTGTCACGGATTATGCAGCAATATTGGAACACCCAATGCACTGTGCCACAAGGTGAAAGAGGAACCATAATCGAGGACCACAAGGTGCGGCAAAGTAAATCACCCCACGATCAAACTCTAAATCCCCAGAATCAGGAGAGAGTATAAAGGACGCGAAGATGACGTCTGCAAGGCGTGAAGGTGCACCATGATAAAACCGCCTTGCCACCACTCTAACCCACTGAAGGATCGGGAGAGTATAAAGGCGCCAGAGATTTAGCACCCCCAGAATTTCTGCCCCGCTGAAGGATCGGAGAGCAGACCTGAAACGAGCTCGAACTCTAACCCGTTGAAGTATCGGGAGAGTATAAAATTGTTAGAAATTTAGCGCTAAAGAATCCTTTCCCCCCACCTTTCATAATAGGGGGCAACACACATGACTCTAATCAATCATTAATAAGTCCTGGCCAGGCATCTATTAAATGATTGATTGGGGGCATATACACACACATCACATCTCTGCACAGAAATTTGAAAATTTTGCTAATGCGATACATGATTTAATTTTCGATTAATTATGGTTTAAATATTTGTGGCTAATGCGATAAATTAAAATCGCTTGTTCGCAGGTTTAGTTCCCTTTTTTTATGTGACTGATCTATCTTGAAGGGAAACTCCTGTTCATATCACGACAAGGATGAAAGTCAAGGTCGACCAAGACGAATCATCCCCTCATGCCGTTATGTTGGCTACTCAGGAAGTTGCACAGAGATGCAAGGAACTTGGAATCACTGCATTGCATATTAAATTAAAGGCAACAAAAATCAATTTTTATTTACTAAGATGCAGGGATACAAGATAAGATAGCTAAAAGTGAGGGCCATTCTCACAATTACATTTTCTGGCCAGTGGAAAGTCTAAAAATCCTAAGAACAAAATATGAAATAATATCTGCATCCTACTCATGCTTGGGGGGCTATTTTGTCTTCTTGCTCTTCTTCTGCTTCCCCGACTCCTCCTTGTCAACATCCGAACGATCACCTTTTTTCCTCTTCCTCTTATTAATAAGACGCTCTGGCGAAGAACTAGAAGATTGAGAGGCAGTTGTGAAGTTATTGATCGGGAGGAGAATCTTATGACCAACCCAGTTTTGGGATCGATTTCAGAGATAGGGGGCACATATACTGGGTCATGTTCCCCTTTCATAAGAAGCAACTGCTTCTCTTCCTTAGCTAGTTTATCAGCCAAGGTTTCATCACCATCGCCCTTGACTTCATCCGTAATGACAACGTCATTCTCCTCATCACCGTGACCACCATCCATGTCCTTCAAAGCAGCAATAACCTCGGCATTCACAGGAACATCAGTACTGGATACCACAGGTGCCATGGTGACCTTATTACCACCCTCAGCTCGCGTTAGAATCTCAGAAACTCCAGCATCCGTGCCTGAGGGGATGTCAACTTTCTCTGCCTTCGCCCTCTTTTCTCCCCTTTTTTCGGTCAATGTGTCACCTGTATTATGAGAGGCACATATTAGTTACTCAACGGACTGCTCATTAGAACGACGAAAAGTCATAACTGCTTTGACAAATTGCGGAGAAAATATGGAAATACCTCCAGCTGACATTTCATCCAAGTTTACAGCAAAAGCTCCGACAGCCGGAGGAGTTGGGTGCAAGGGAATTAACGGATCATCAGGACTATACTCCTCAACTTCGGGAGCCTTGAGTTCCGCCGCTGAGCTCGAGCCCTCGTCAAGTTTGCTTTAGCCCTTGGCCTTGATCTTCTCCTTCTCAACCTCTTCTTGGATTAAGCGTCTCCCCTCCTCCAAATCCTCGGGCTCTTTTCCTTTGAGGAGTCTCTGCATTAGCTGGCCTTCATCAATCTCACTGACCTTCAATCGCTGCTTCTCATCCTCGACAATTGCATCCCATATGTTGGCAAGATTAACGTGATAGTCTGGGATCCAAGAAATGTCTCGAGTTTTGATGACTTGGCCTAAGAAGTCGAATATCAACTCCCCAAAACCTTCTATTTCTTTTTCGGCTTCGGCAAGCTTGTCAGCGGTTGTGGAAGCCGATTCCAGAATGCTGTTGGCATTACTCTCAGCAAAAACCGCTCGCCCTTCAGCCTGAACAAGTTGGTCACTCAAGACCTCCTTTTCTTTCTCGGCAGCCGCAAGACTGTTTTTCAAGTCCGCTCTCTCCTTCTCCCAAGCAGCCTTCTCAGCATCAAAATGACTCTGCGCTGTCCTCAAATCAGCATTGGCCATTCTAAGATCCTCTATTTCCTTTTTCAAAGATAATCGTTCTTGGCTGTTAGAATCTAGCTCGCTACGAAAACGCTTCCTAGCTTCCTCTAATTCTGTCTTGTAGTTTTCTGCGTCTCGCTGAGCTAAAGCCAGACGAGCCAGCGAATCTTCCAAGTCTTTTTCCATTTTGCTCCTGGCCCTGTCATTATTCTCAATTCTCACCTTGGATCTGGCCGCGTCTGTTTCTAGGCGATGGATGGCATTTAAAAGGTTAACGGCGTGCTTCTTCATTACCTCGTACTGTTTGGCTACGTGGCACACATATCCTATCACCTCAGTATCCCAGTCCCTGGGAACCGGCTCAAGATCCGGTACAAACATCATCCTCTCAAAGAAAATATCGGGGAATTCCTTGCGCAAGTGCGCCAATTTAGCCTGATTTTCGGGACTATGGATAGCATCTCGTGCAACGAGACTGTCGGAGTCGTGATCATCGGGGGAGACCAGAGCTTCTTTTCTTTTTCGCGATCTTGCCCTCGTCTTTATTTTTGTCCTCTGACTCGCGTTGTTTCTTGGAAGATTGGACGTGAGAAGGCGTACTTTTTGGAGGGGTTAAGTCCCTAGGAAGCTGCTTACCCTCAGCCGGTGGCAGTGGACGACTGTGAGGTTTCCCGGAACCATGCCTGGAAGGAGATCGGGATCGTGTAGAATAGGTTTGAGGAGGGTTGCGAGGCCGATAACTATCCCTTCCCCGACTATCACTGCGAGCAGGATTTGGATTTGAATGAAGACTAGGTGTGCCTTCACGAAGGGAGCGATGAGAATAAGATCGCTTGTAAGTCATTTTACCTATAAAAGAAACAAGTACAAATTAAAACTTTGAATACTGTTGGTATAAAAGTGTGGGGTCAGACAGTGCATGTGGTTTGTGCATCCCATATGATTCCCCATAACAGACCAGGGTCCGAAGTTGGGCTCGTCTGGGTGGTTTCTCGTTCTTCAACTGGAGCATTTGTTTCCTCAGAGATAGGAAAAAATGGCTCCCCTTTGAAATATCCCTGTGTATATACATTGTCGGGTATAGGAATCTTGTTCAATTCTTTGAATAACTGCTCCTCTGTTAAATCATCGGGAGCGGCAGGCTCAACCGGTAGAGAGGCCCTTGAGGGGGAATCCCTCGGAGAGGCTGGGATATCCTTAAACTTGTCAGCACGGGCCTCATCTCCTCTATATACATTTAAATCTTCATCGTCCTGGTTAATCATCGGTGAAGGACTCTTACGAAGTTTAGTTGTCTCTACTGCCTGTGACATTCCTTCTCCCTCGGCTGGGGGCACATATTTGTAAGGTTTGCCACCTGCGCCAAGTCCAAATCTTATATCCATAAGGCAGTGCCTGTGAAGATTCCGTCAGTAATACATTTCTTGATCCTTAGGAAGTCAGATTTGCTTTTGAGAAGAAGGGATAGTCGATTACTATACATCGAGCCTTCCGTCTTTGGAAAGGTGTGATCTGCATAGAGAAAACAAGCATGTTAGCGCTTCAATTTCTTAAACAGGTTATTCATTCAAAGGTTTAAAATTTACTTGATTTAAGCCATCTTCTCGCACACCCAGCCTGTCGCTTTATATAGAACCAATCGGCCCTGGGATCCCCTATGTTGCTGTAACCATCAGACAAGACCTTCCTATTGACTACCGACTCGAAGAAAGAAAAATTTGGGGTTTCTGTAGAACGATGCTTGAAAAGGTAATAGAACTTCAAGTCTTTAAACGTGAGCTCAGTTTGCAGGATTTCCGGATACGTGATGTATAAAATGTATAGGGCTGCGTAGGCATTGGGATGGAGTTGCATCGGAGCAATACCCAATCATTTTAAGGTTTCAATGAAGATTAGAGGAAACGGAGGAATAGCACCTACTCCGCACATGAGTCAGCTGACTGTCATATACCCTTCTGGAGCCAGATGAGGTCTATCTTCGCTTCCAGGTGTTCTCACATCATCCCAGGGGATCCGTGTTTCAAGCAGATTTTCTTAAGTTTTATGTCGTCTAGTTTGGAAGCTAAAGAGTCATTGATTTTCTCAATTTCTAGTGCACCAGGAATCTCATCGGGAGCTCGGTCATCAACTTCGGACTCCTCATCGAGCGAGGTACTCTCAGATGAATCCGATTCTGTTTCTGCCTCATATTCGGATTCAGAGTCCTCACCCTCTGGATTAATTGGAAGAACCTCGGGGCTGTGGTGCTCAGACATCTTGGGGTCCATCTCTGTTTCAGATCTTGAAGGAGAACGATTATCCGACATTACTGTTTAGGCGAGTAAACATGAGAAATTAGAATATAATTACCCGTCCCCCGTGTGTGCAAGTGTAAGAGTGTTTTTGTGCATGCATAGGAAGAAAGCATAAAAGTTAACAAGATCATCGAGATATTAGTAGTTGTCCGTTGTTAAGTTATGCTGCTGATCAGTCCAGAAAGTTCGTCTTAAAGGCTCTAATCTAACTGTCCATTGATATATCAGAGTTAAGCTGCAATGTTATTTAACAAGTTCATGGGATCGTTCAGTATTTGAATCGTGGTACATCACTGGATCGCGTGGTGGGGCTCAGATCGTGGTATGTCTGCGGATCGTGAAGAAGGCATCGATTCGCAGCAGAAGCGTTAACTCATGAAAGTGCGTCACATCGGATCGGGAACCGGATCAGATCGCTGTAACTCCCTACTATTCACAGCTTACCACCACGATCCGATCCGCTCTCCGACTCCTACTTCTTCCGTTTACTCCCACCACGATCCGCTCCCTGGCCATCGCCACGATCCACTGCCTCGCCATTCTCCTTCATCTTTCTCCTCTTTCCTCCTCACCCACGATCCGACCTGACCCGCTCCTCTTCTTCTTCCTCGTTTCTCCCCCATCATCCCTCCATCTCCGAACTCAAACCGCTGAACCCACTAACCAAGTCGCCTCCCAAGCCTCGAACACCACAAAACACCGACGTCCTTTCCTCTCAAATCAGTGTAAACTCAAGACAAGCGAAGAAGAAATCACATGGAAACATTCCTAATGTAATTACCTCTTCGATTTGAGCAAAGAAATGATTTAATTCTTTGGAATTCACGGCGTAAGGTCTGGGTAGGAGAAGAAATAGGCGGCGGCGACGATAGCAAGAAAAAGAAGGGAACGTATGGGGAGGGGCCCGATTTATATAGAGGAGGAGGTGACTCTTTGTCTCCCTTTCTTTGTCGCGACTCGATCTATGGAAGCCCACGGGCCGCGGTCGTTGGAAAAGGCCCATCGGGGCTGGCGATCCTATCCCTTCATTTGATCAGCACGTGGTATCCTGTAACAACCCGTATTTTCAATAACCCGTAATAACATAAATCGAGGCAGAATTTAATTCTAAAATGGGAATCAAGGGAAACGGGCTATGCCATTGCGTTCGTCTCGGAAAAATACGCGAAATAGAGTCCGAGTTTTCGAAAATCGGAGTCCGTATGACCCAGTTAAGGCCCATTGAAGTTTGCAGAAAATTTCTAAGTAAAAACAGATTTAAATTTAAAATTAGAAACAAGGGTTTGGGCCAGCTGGGCCAAGGCGGGAAAAATCCCGCCATGGACCCCATGTCGACAGGCCTGTCGACAGGGGTCTTGGCATGTCGACTGCCCTGTCGACAGCCCTGTCGACAGGGGGTGCCCAGGCAGTCTAGCCTGGTGCACCATTTTTGATTTGGGTTGGGTCTTGGGGCTTGGTTCTAGAGGATTCCGAGATCTGACGGGCCAAAACTAACCTAGGGTTAATCCTAGGGCTAAAAACTCTCTAATCACCTATAAATAAGGCCCTAATCTACCCTAAATCACTCATTAATCATTCTAGCAACAAAACTATGCCAAAATCCAAACTCTCATGGCCTCCACCCTCTTCATACAATTCCTAATTTAATTCCTAAGTGATTTTCCATGCATACAAGCATATTTAGGCTTGTATGATCCTCCTTAGCTTGCATTAAAGGCTTGTTTTTCTATTGCCATCATAAAGGAGGAGTCTTAATCAAGTTTGCTTGCATTTGGGGGCTTTAATTAGTTGCATAAGGGGTTCTCTACATTTGCTATAGTTATTTGAGTCCGCATAAGCATTGTAAGCCCTCTTACCTTCACTTTGTAAACTCTAAAGTTAATATGTGGTGAAAATTGAGATTTATGTGAGTTTATTTGATTATGCTTGCTTATGCGAACTCACTATGCCATGTTTTACATGTTTCACAAGTTATGCATGCATATGCGGATTTACTATGCCATGTTTTACATGTTTCACAAGTTATGCATGCATATGCGGATTTACTATGCCATGTTTTACATGTTTCACAAGTTATGCATGCATATGCGGATTTACTAGGACATGATTTGCAAGTTTATTTGAGTATGCATGTTTATGCGAGTTTGCTAAGCTATAATTTGCAAGTTAAATGAGTTATGCATGTTTATGCATGTTTGCTAAGCCATGATTTACAAGTTAAATGAGTTATGCATGTTTATGCATGTTTGCTAAGCCATGATTTGCAAGTTAAATGAGTTATGCATGTTTATGCATGTTTGCTAAGCCATGATTTACAAGTTAAATGAGTTATGCATGTTTATGCATGTTTGCTAAGCCATGATTTACAAGTTAAATGAGTTATGCATGTTTGTGCATGTTTGCTAAGTCATGATTTACAAGATAATTGAGTTATGCATGTTTATGCATGTTTGTTAAGTCATGATTTACAAGTTAATTGGGTCATGCATGTATATGCAAGTTTACTAAGCCATGATTTGCAAGTTCATTTAGTTATGCATGCTTATGCAAGTTTAAAAATGACAAGTTGTGCATATTTTACATGTTATGCATGTTTATGGTAACATGCAAGTTCACTTTGCTAAGTTATGCAAGTTTAACACGTTATGCATGTTTATGGAAAAATGTAAGTTCACTATGCTAAGTTGTACAAGTCTAACATGTTATGCATGGTTGTTGTGCAAGTTTATCATGTATGTTGTGCCAAGTTCCCTCTTCCTATCCTTTATGCGTTATTACGAATATGTAAGCGATAGAATGACGTTGGGGGTTTTGGGTAAACTTAAAATACATGAAAATACAAGATTGGGAATTTACCTATTAAGTTAGGTCTACCCCTTGGGAATTTACCTATTGAGTTAGGTCTACCCAAGAAATCGTTGACTTGTAATGATGGTTTGAGAATAAAGTGGACATGACACTTAGAAAACATAAGTGTGGCCAACTCGAGGTTGGGTTGAGTTTGTAGCATAATTCTACCCGGAACCGACCGGCTTAACTAGTGGCTACAAACAAAAGGACCCAATGTGAGAAGTTGGTCATGTGGTGCCAAAACCCGAGGTTAGACTAAGTTGTGGTGTAAACCTACCCGGACCCGCCCGGCCTAACTAGTAACCACAACAAGGTCTAATGTGAGAGGTTAAGGTGCATTAAGTTAATTAATGCCTCATGATTAGGGTTAAGTCAGGGTCCACTAATACTTAACCAATTTGGGAATTCAAGGGATGAAAATGGGGTTAGGTTACACTTAACCAATTTAATCAATTTGGGGATACAAGGGATTAGATGGGGTTAAGTGGTGAACCGTTGATTACACTTAACTAATTTAATCCATGATTAGTGAGGGGTTAAACCACACTTAACCCTCTTAGAAAACCCTAGCAACGTGGTCTGTTCTAACAGTAATCCCAGTTTGGTATCATTCACAACCCTAGAAGCTAGGCTAGGGCGGGGCACGATTACTGGACAGATGTAAGCGACCAAAGGGCGATGGCCGAGTGGTACAGCGGTGCGGGTCCGGCGGGCTACGGACGTGCACGTAGTCCGATGTTGGACAAACTCGAGGCACGGGTACCAGTAGGTTAGGGCTGTGCATTATTGCTTAAGTGTCCGGGGTTGACACCCGAGGGCTTGATACACCCAAAGGGGGACCCAGCACAGACTATCTACAACCATATGTGGGCCATATGGACACCAACACTTGACGTGTTAGGTTTATGGGGAGCCGATCGACTAGACCGTGGGCTGGACCTTTTATTAAGGTCACTTCATGTATTTGGGCCAAAGTTTGGGTCAGGGGATCAATACCTGTTATGTTGGTTTGCTAGTACACCGTGGTGCAGAACTTAACCTTGTTTATGCGATGACACCTCTATCTATCTTGTAGTTACTTTATCATGCCAGTATGTTGTTATCTATGACCATCTCAGTTTGCATCATGATGTTAGCTTTATTAGTTTATAGAATGATCGTAGCAGGGCTTACTCAGTCTTTTTGACTGACCTGTTTTCTTTCGCCTCTTTTCTTCCGTTTCCCCCCCCCCCCCCCAGGTTCTCAGGGAGGGAATACTAGAGCCTAGCTTGGATTTTAGCCGCTTCCTTGGATAGCTCATGTATGCTTTGGACTTGAGCCCGCTATGGTTTATTACTCTTATTTGGGGATAGCACTTATGTATTTTCAGTTTATCAGATGATGTATTTATCTAGACTTGTAATTCTGGGAAATTGTCATTTTGATGTACCAGACTTGTGTTTTGAAATGGTTTAAAATCTTCCGCTGTTTTATTTACTTACTCTGTTTATTTACATATATATATATGTCATGTCCTGCCTTGCTATATCATTATGCATGTTTACCAATAATGCCCCTCCGAAGCTAGTGCATTCCCTTGCGAGTGACCCTAGTGGAGGCGGGGTGTTACATTTGGTATCAGAGCATATGGTTTACGAGAAGGGATAAAAAGGTTTTTAAAACTTTTGAAAAGAAAAACTATTTTCAAAACCAAGTATAAAGTATTTTCCAAAGAAAAGTCTAGTTTATTTTAAAAGGCTATTCCCCAAAAAGCCATTAGCAAAATTCCTTCGTTTTCCTCCATTCTGAATCTATCTTTTTCTTCGTTTCCAGTATGGCCGACAACTTTGCCATTCCGGAGGGAGTTCACGTACCTGTTTGGTATATGAGACTTTTGGAGGCCAGGGCGACCGAAGCCGGCCCCGCAAATATTACTCCTCCTCCGGTAGTTGATGTTCCTCTTCCTCTTTCCCCTCAGCATCCTCGAATTGACTTCGCCGAGATTTGCCAAGATTTTAAGGCGATGGGTTGCAAGAATTTCTTTGGAACCGAGACTTTTGTAGAGGCAAGGAATTGGTTGAAAGAGACCGAAGATCTTTTAGCCACCTTTGATATAGGTGACCGCAGAAAGGTTTTATTGGCAGTATGGTTGCTAAAGGAAGAAGCCGCACGTTGGTGGGTAGTCACCACCGCGACCAGGCCAATTGAGACTTGGGATGACTTTAGAGGAAGGTTTGGACTGAGATTCTTATCACTGAAGCAAGGGGACATGACTATTAGGGAATACATAGATAAGTTTAATCAACTGGCTCAGGACGATTTAGACTTGGTCAATACAGCTCAGAAGAAGGCCCTACACTTTGCTCTAGGATTAAACGAGCCATTACGTGATTTGGCCCTGTCTCATATACCCTTGGGGGCGACCTTCGAGAGTTTAGTGAATTTGGCCCTACTTCAAGAAGAAGGTAGCAATGACAAGAAAGAGGTCAAGGCGAATGAGACTCAAGGCAAGAGAGTAAATTCCGGGAAACGGGGCAAGAATGTGAAATGTAGCTTCTGTGGTGAAATTGGACACATAGCCAGGGAATGTAGGAAGAAGGAAAAGAGAAAGCGGGGCGAATGCTTTGATTGTGGTGAGTTTGGACATTTCAGCAAAGATTGCCCGAGGAAACAAGGGCAAGGTCAGACTCAGTGTGTAGGACTATCTGGAGGGCGAATTCATCCCCTCAACACCGTTCTTCCAGCTTATAATAGAGGTAGTGTTTCTGTCGAAAATCTTGTTTACATTTTCTGATTTTCTCTGTTCTAACTTTGTTCGATTCTGGCATATCGCATAGTTTTATTTCATCCGATCTAGTTGAAAGTTTTGCACCTAAGTACTAGTCTAGTTGATGATCCCGTATGTGTTTCAAATCCAATAAGGGGGTTCTGCCCGCCTGTCTGTGGTCTGAGTGGATTTGAAAATTTCTATCTTGAGTATAGAGTTCTCGTGGGATGTATATATTCTCGGTTTCGGGGGATATGGGTTGGTTTTGGGCATGGAATGGTTGGCCTGTTTTGGAGCCATTCTGGGTTTTTGTATATAGGGTGTGGGGCTCATGACTCGCCTCGGTAATACCCTAGAAATTTCTAACAACCCTATGGGTCCCGTCATGTTATCTTGAAATCCCTCGACTCGTCTATCGATAGTTTGCAATCTGGGAGGGTGATCCGAGAATATCCTGATATCGGGGGATAGATTTCCGTATTATCTGGTTGGTAATGCCAAGCCAGTTGCGTGGCCGGCTAGGCACATGACCTCACGAAACGAGAGCAAGTCAAGGAGTTGCTTGAGAAGAACTTCCTGAGACGAAGCATTTTCGAGTAGGGTGCTCCAATAGTATTCGTTACTGATGTGGACAGTTTGTTTCGCTTATATGATGATTTCGTGAGATAACCATTGCCAAGGATCGATGATCTGTTTGATCAGCTGGTAGGAGCATCTGTTTTCTTTTGACCTAGCTACCGGATTCCATCAGCTTAGGATGGCTGAGGGTGGAATAGACAAGACTGCGTTTAGGACTCTAGAAGGATTTTTAGAATGGCTAGCCATGCTATTTGGTTTGGCTAATGCACCCGCATATTACGTAAACTTGATGGGTAGGGTGTTTAGGGAGTCCTTGAACAAGTTTGTCGTGATCGTCGTAGACGATATTTTGATCTCCTCAAAAGAACGAGGAAGAGCATGCTATACATCTCAAGAAGGAGATGGATACGCTTAGAGCCACCAGTTGAAGGTCAAGTTCTCCAAATGTCACTTTGGAGGAAAGAAGTTGGATTTCTGGGGCACATAGTTCCCAAGTAAGGCTTAGCGGTGGATTCCGCTAAAGTGGTTGCGGTTTAAGACCGGAAAACTCTGAGGAGGGCAGTGGAAGTAAGAAGCCTCCTCTGTTTGGCTAGTTAGTTAGCGTTCCCAGAGCTTAGACTTACTCTTCTGGATCAAGAAGGGGGTTTCGCAGAAAGAAGACCCGCAGTTGGTCAAGAACATGGACCAATCAGTTCGAGGCGAGATGTTAAGTCACCTCACTAGACATATTATAGATGACAAGGGATGACTAAGGCACGACGAGAGATTATGTGTTCCTCGAGTGGAAGACTTGGTAAAGAAGGTTCTTACAGATGCGCACCACTCGAGGAGGTGGCCGAGTTGGTCTCGGAATGCATGCTGTGCCACCAAGTTAAGGCCAAGTCATAGAAGCCCAGTGGGCCATTACCTCCATTGGGAGTTCCGCAAGGGAAGTGTGAAAACATCTCGATAGATTATGTGGATAGATTACCTAGATCAAAGAAAGGGAATACGAGTAGGTGGGCCATAATAGGTAGACTCACGAAGAGTGCTCATTTCAGAGCGAGAGGACTACATCATGGTTAACAGCGGTTTACCCTCAAGAAGTTGGCCAGTTTTGAAATAGCCTACAGGAAGCCATGGGTAGGCAATTGAATCTAGGTATGGCCTATCACGCATAGGCGGATGGTTCATTTCGATTAAGCATGAGTTATAGAAAATCACGTTTATAGGGTAATTGGCAACGTGGATTGGTATTTTCAAGAGAAAGTTCAGCTGCATGGAATACTTTATAGTAAGTAGACGAGATCCAGGATTCACTAGTGAATTTTGGAGAGCTGGCATAAGATCATGAGGTTATAGTGGGTTTAAGCCAAGTATATAGAAAGAAGAATAAGTGGAAAAGAAAGACGAGAGGCGATAATGAAATGACTTCCAACTCGAATTTGGGAAATAGGAGTTAGGAAGCCAAGGAATCAGGAAGTGAAAGATAGTCAAAGCCCAGTGGAGCTAAACTCAAGGAAACGTGACTAAGAGGAGTGAAGGCTAGATACGCGTATCATATCTCTTTTTTAAGAGTGCATCCTTGATCCTTGTTTTCCGGTGGAACTTGCTTGCAAGTTATCTTTTGTATATATCCTCTCGGTCCCATTTTCGATCTTATTTCTGTTGTAAACTCCATAAGGGGGTTAAGACTCATCGGTTAGTACTATATGTCAAAGCTTGAGTGGATTTCTTGTAAATCCAAAAAGGAGTTTATCTAGTTATCTAGTTTATCGGGTCTATCTGGTCATGAGAACCTTAAGTAGAAACCCTTTGGTTGAAACATGTATTTGAAACATGTTATGTTTGATGGTTGCCAGTGGTTGCAAGTGTTTGCAAGTGGCTGCTCGTGGATGCATTATACACGATTAGGCACTAGATCGGCTCACACACTCCTCATATTGCATGTGCATGAGTGTTTATGCTTATTCTTGGATGAAATTCGTATGCTATCACATGGATGTTGCATATGGATGTATGATTGAGCACACATGTAGATATTATACATTATGTTAGGAATTTGCATACATATGGATTCATTTCACTGACATACATATGCATTAAGGAGGTTTACTGTATCAGTAACCGCCTGATTTACATACATATGCATTAAGGAGGTTTACTGTATCAGTAACCGCCTGATTTTTGCATTAGGTAAGTACATATACACACACTTTTGCATATGTTCATCCAGCATTTAGAATCTTGTAAGGACAATGATTGCTCGTGGATGATGCTTTGAGTAGATGGATGATTGGATGGTAGGATACGTTCTTCCTAACTTGAAGATTTCGGGGACGAAATCCTTTAAGGAGGGGAGAATGTAACAACCCGTATTTTCAATAACCCGTAATAACATAAATCGAGGCAGAATTTAATTCTAAAATGGGAATCAAGGGAAACGGGCTATGCCATTGCGTTCGTCTCGGAAAAATACGCGAAATAGAGTCCGAGTTTTCGAAAATCGGAGTCCGTATGACCCAGTTAAGGCCCATTGAAGTTTGCAGAAAATTTCTAAGTAAAAACAGATTTAAATTTAAAATTAGAAACAAGGGTTTGGGCCAGCTGGGCCAAGGCGGGAAAAATCCCGCCATGGACCCCATGTCGACAGGCCTGTCGACAGGGGTCTTGGCATGTCGACTGCCCTGTCGACAGCCCTGTCGACAGGGGGTGCCCAGGCAGTCTAGCCTGGTGCACCATTTTTGATTTGGGTTGGGTCTTGGGGCTTGGTTCTAGAGGATTCCGAGATCTGACGGGCCAAAACTAACCTAGGGTTAATCCTAGGGCTAAAAACTCTCTAATCACCTATAAATAAGGCCCTAATCTACCCTAAATCACTCATTAATCATTCTAGCAACAAAACTATGCCAAAATCCAAACTCTCATGGCCTCCACCCTCTTCATACAATTCCTAATTTAATTCCTAAGTGATTTTCCATGCATACAAGCATATTTAGGCTTGTATGATCCTCCTTAGCTTGCATTAAAGGCTTGTTTTTCTATTGCCATCATAAAGGAGGAGTCTTAATCAAGTTTGCTTGCATTTGGGGGCTTTAATTAGTTGCATAAGGGGTTCTCTACATTTGCTATAGTTATTTGAGTCCGCATAAGCATTGTAAGCCCTCTTACCTTCACTTTGTAAACTCTAAAGTTAATATGTGGTGAAAATTGAGATTTATGTGAGTTTATTTGATTATGCTTGCTTATGCGAACTCACTATGCCATATTTTACATGTTTCACAAGTTATGCATGCATATGCGGATTTACTATGCCATGTTTTACATGTTTCACAAGTTATGCATGCATATGCGGATTTACTAGGACATGATTTGCAAGTTTATTTGAGTATGCATGTTTATGCGAGTTTGCTAAGTTATAATTTGCAAGTTAAATGAGTTATGCATGTTTATGCATGTTTGCTAAGCCATGATTTACAAGTTAAATGAGTTATGCATGTTTATGCATGTTTGCTAAGCCATGATTTGCAAGTTAAATGAGTTATGCATGTTTATGCATGTTTGCTAAGCCATGATTTACAAGTTAAATGAGTTATGCATGTTTATGCATGTTTGCTAAGCCATGATTTACAAGTTAAATGAGTTATGCATGTTTGTGCATGTTTGCTAAGTCATGATTTACAAGATAATTGAGTTATGCATGTTTATGCATGTTTGTTAAGTCATGATTTACAAGTTAATTGGGTCATGCATGTATATGCAAGTTTACTAAGCCATGATTTGCAAGTTCATTTAGTTATGCATGCTTATGCAAGTTTAAAAATGACAAGTTGTGCATATTTTACATGTTATGCATGTTTATGGTAACATGCAAGTTCACTTTGCTAAGTTATGCAAGTTTAACACGTTATGCATGTTTATGGAAAAATGCAAGTTCACTATGCTAAGTTGTACAAGTCTAACATGTTATGCATGGTTGTTGTGCAAGTTTATCATGTATGTTGTGCCAAGTTCCCTCTTCCTATCCTTTATGCGTTATTACGAATATGTAAGCGATAGAATGACGTTGGGGGTTTTGGGTAAACTTAAAATACATGAAAATACAAGATTGGGAATTTACCTATTAAGTTAGGTCTACCCCTTGGGAATTTACCTATTGAGTTAGGTCTACCCAAGAAATCGTTGACTTGTAATGATGGTTTGAGAATAAAGTGGACATGACACTTAGAAAACATAAGTGTGGCCAACTCGAGGTTGGGTTGAGTTTGTAGCATAATTCTACCCGGAACCGACCGGCTTAACTAGTGGCTACAAACAAAAGGACCCAATGTGAGAAGTTGGTCATGTGGTGCCAAAACCCGAGGTTAGACTAAGTTGTGGTGTAAACCTACCCGGACCCGCCCGGCCTAACTAGTAACCACAACAAGGTCTAATGTGAGAGGTTAAGGTGCATTAAGTTAATTAATGCCTCATGATTAGGGTTAAGTCAGGGTCCACTAATACTTAACCAATTTGGGAATTCAAGGGATGAAAATGGGGTTAGGTTACACTTAACCAATTTAATCAATTTGGGGATACAAGGGATTAGATGGGGTTAAGTGGTGAACCGTTGATTACACTTAACTAATTTAATCCATGATTAGTGAGGGGTTAAACCACACTTAACCCTCTTAGAAAACCCTAGCAACGTGGTCTGTTCTAACAGTAATCCCAGTTTGGTATCATTCACAACCCTAGAAGCTAGGCTAGGGCGGGGCACGATTACTGGACAGATGTAAGCGACCAAAGGGCGATGGCCGAGTGGTACAGCAGTGCGGGTCCGGCGGGCTACGGACGTGCACGTAGTCCGATGTTGGACAAACTCGAGGCACGGGTACCAGTAGGTTAGGGCTGTGCATTATTGCTTAAGTGTCCGGGGTTGACACCCGAGGGCTTGATACACCCAAAGGGGGACCCAGCACAGACTATCTACAACCATATGTGGGCCATATGGACACCAACACTTGACGTGTTAGGTTTATGGGGAGCCGATCGACTAGACCGTGGGCTGGACCTTTTATTAAGGTCACTTCATGTATTTGGGCCAAAGTTTGGGCCAGGGGATCAATACCTGTTATGTTGGTTTGCTAGTACACCGTGGTGCAGAACTTAACCTTGTTTATGCGATGACACCTCTATCTATCTTGTAGTTACTTTATCATGCCAGTATGTTGTTATCTATGACCATCTCAGTTTGCATCATGATGTTAGCTTTATTAGTTTGTAGACTGATCGTAGCAGGGCTTACTCAGTCTTTTTGACTGACCTGTTTTCTTTCGCCTCTTTTCTTCCGTTTCCCCCCCCAGGTTCTCAGGGAGGGAATACTAGAGCCTAGCTTGGATTTTAGCCGCTTCCTTGGATAGCTCATGTATGCTTTGGACTTGAGCCCGCTATGGTTTATTACTCTTATTTGGGGATAGCACTTATGTATTTTCAGTTTATCAGATGATGTATTTATCTAGACTTGTAATTCTGGGAAATTGTCATTTTGATGTACCAGACTTGTGTTTTGAAATGGTTTAAAATCTTCTTCTGTTTTATTTACTTACTCTGTTTATTTACATATATATATATGTCATGTCCTGCCTTGCTATATCATTATGCATGTTTACCAATAATGCCCCTCCGAAGCTAGTGCATTCCCTTGCGAGTGACCCTAGTGGAGGCGGGGTGTTACATATCCACTCTGGTAGCGAACCACGCGGAACCGAACTCGAAAACAACTATGAAACAAAAGAGGTGAAAATACGTACAAGGATTTGAAAACATACTCGATAAGCTGATTTTTACTTCCTCCGAAATTCAAAAGATGGAAATCTCCCGATAAACAAAGAAATGATGGGTGATTTAATCTGATATTTATACCGGTCAAAGGGCGCAACTTTCCGAAGCAACACGATATTTCAGAGAGACGCAACCGTTGATTTACATCTTTCCATGAAAAGATGTCTCTGCAATTTCGAAGCATGTTCCATCCTCCATAAAACACACTTCGAGGGGGCAAAATGTTGGCTAGCTTTTTGAACCAGGCCACCAAGATTGATACACGTGCTCCATCGGGTCTCAAATACAGAAGTTATCAAATCCAGGTCACACCAACCATACGGATCGCGATCGCCCCCCTCTCTGCGAACCGTACCAGCTACGACGATCTGATCCAACCCGGAAGACACAATGATGGCCACGGACCGAGTCATCCCACGATCCGAGATGCATGGATCTCGCGACACCTGTCCACAACGGCTAATTTGACAATTTCTTCATCAAGCTACGAACCAGTACGGGATCCTCGGGATGTGTGCCACGTATGACCGCGATCCATCTGTAGAAATCAGCTATAAATAGCCCAGAACTTGGCATTTTTAAGGATCTTTTGGCAATTGAGAGAGCTGACTCCACCATTATCATATCTCCATTGTTTCCACTTAGAATTATCCTGAAATTATTGAGAGAATCATAATTGTTAGAGTGAGATCGAGTGAAACTATTGATTGTACTTGCATTCAACATATAATCAACTATATATAAAGTGGACGTAGACTCGTTAACGCCGAACCACTATAAATCTCGTGTTTTTTCTGCTTTTTCTTCATATTTTAGTTATAATTCTTCGTAGATCAGAACAACTTGGGTGTTAAACCCAATTTTGGATCTAACAAAAATCATTACTGAAACGATTCTCAAATTGTCATACGTAACTGTAAAATATAATCATCATAATACAACTTTGCATGTTAAGACCGACCGATGTCACTTTTAATAGGTCCATTATAACTGACATTGTCGATTGCAAAATGTGTGTTTTTGTTGTAGTGACAACATAGCACGTGTTTCGCAACTGATTTGAGTTTATTCCAAGAGCGTACAAATTTTTCATAGGACATAAGCATGGAGTACACTCTTTCTCACTATATGGTTAGTATCAGCAGGGCCGGCCCTGGACTTCCCGTTGCCCTAGGCGAAGACAGGTTAAATGGGGAAAAAAAATCAAAGAATGTTGCCCCTGTGAAGAAAGTTTAGATGGGGATAAAAAATTCAGAAAATGTTGCACCTGCTGGGGATAAAAAATTCAGAAATTTTTCTTCATATTTTAGTTATAATTCTTCGTAGATCAGAACAACTTGGGTGTTAAACCCAATTTTGGATCTAACAAAAATCATTACTGAAACGATTCTCAAATTGTCATACGTAACTGTAAAATATAATCATCATAATACAACTTTGCATGTTAAGACCGACCGATGTCACTTTTAATAGGTCCATTATAACTGACATTGTCGATTGCAAAATGTGTGTTTTTGTTGTAGTGGCAACATAGCACGTGTTTCGCAACTGATTTGAGTTTATTCCAAGAGCGTACAAATTTTTCATAGGACATAAGCATGGAGTACACTCTTTCTCACTATATGGTTAGTATCAGCAGGAAAAAAAATCAAAGAATGTTGCCCCTGTGAAGAAAGTTTAGATGGGGATAAAAAATTCAGAAAATGTTGCACCTGCTGGGGATTGAGCACCCAACTTCCAGGTATACAAGTGGATACTCCACCACTGGGCCAAAGGAGGTTTTAGTTATCCTTCACAATAGTCGATTAAAAATATAGAAGAACTCAAACTTACTGCTTCTTCCTCCTCCTCCATGCTGCCCCCATTCGGGTGGTTGCCCTAGGCGGTAGTCTCCCTCGACTACCCCTAGGGCCGGGCCTGTTAGTATGATATTCATATTTACATTCTTTAAAGTAAGACCTGCAGCGTATAAAATTGTGTGCTATTGCTGAGTTTTGTAATTTGCACAATGGACAATTATGGTAAAATTTAAAGATACTTTCTTAAAATGTTTGATTTGATGCTTATTAATCAGGTTCGTACATTAGTTTGAACTGACGGAAAATTTCAACCCTTTATTAATTATATAGTGTCAAATTAAGTATCTATCTTTTTTTATTTAGTTAACCATCATTCTTAACATTTGCCCATATGGTACATATTAACAAAAACCATAGGTTATGTAATGAATTTTAAAATGTTTAGGCTCACATATAAACGAAACACACATGCATCAACAAAAATTGGCCAAAGAAAAGTAATACTTGGCAACTCTCGCGTGTTAGATTTGTTGTGCATTGCAGGTAAATACAGCGTCCATCAAAACACAGTTGAGAAATGTAGAACGAATATTCATATTATTCTTTACAAACGATCAACGCAGGGCCTATACAAATTTTTGAAGCAAGAAATGAAATATGACCTTCACATCTTGCAAACATAAAAATAGAAGAATCTATTCAATACAAAGCTATATTTTACTACGATTACAACATTATGTACTACAAACTATTTGTATAACACCCAACATTCCAACTGACAATTCCGTAAAAGTAGCACATTGGCTAACTTACTTAAAAAACATGAAAAGAATCATCAAAATGTTATATCTCCTATGGCACAACCCATTCCTCATCTGATCATGCATCAAGTAGTTCTGCTTGCTTAGTTTTGTTGTGAATCATTCGGGTGAACCTGAAAGAGGAAATTCAAATGTTACAAGCTAAGATGTGAGCATCCATTTGTTCAAACTTAATAACCCAGCCGAACCAGATAAGCTCAATTGTTTTTGTCTGATTAAGTAGTTAATCAATGGGAGTTGACTTATATTTTATGTAATTAGTTTAGTTTAGTATAGTTTGCTTTTCTGTATGCTTTTTCCCCTTCAAGAACCACTCAAACAGTTTAAATGAAGAATATATGACCGAAAACATTTCAAAGAATGTAAATATAGTTGCAATATTATCATTCATATTATTATATTCTTTCAGTTTCACGATATTATTTTTAGAAAATGAATTTTAAAACTTATAGCATCATTGCATAATTAGACACACTCGGACTTCTGTTGATTGTTTCATTCTTATTTTACGTTAAGAAACAAAACAATATATAGCAATCAAAAGAACAAGGTATTAAAACAACCAAAACACTGTTAGTTTCAATTCGGTTGGTTTTCTGAAACATAGTTTCGGTCTGGTGTGGGTTTCTTTTGTTGAATTGCTGTTTAGATTTTTAACGTTGTTTTCCTGTTTCCTGTTGAACTAACCAACGCTTGCACTTAATGGCAGAATTATTTGCTAGCGAATTAAGGGTTATTGCCAAAACACCACTAAATTGTTGGTGATTAATGACTTGAAGTTTTGAAGATTATGATTTGGTTCAACGTTTTGGTCTGGTGTGGGATCTACTGACTTCTTTAAGCTTAATGCCATGAATTTTTGATGCAGCCAAATATGACGTCAGAAATGCATTAAAATTGTTAAAATCAGAGGTTCAAAACTTCAACTGATCAAATGAATGAACTGCAATCATTGTGGTTTTCAGGTTTAAATTGACTGCAATTACAAATGTAACCTCACACCATAATGGCCATAAATGAGATAACGAATATCTACCTGTAGTGGGGTGGACCTTGGACTTCGATCTTCATTCAAGGTAAAAGAAATATGCTTAAGTTCTCCTCTGCTCGTGGTAAGTTCATCCAATATTTCAGCATCGCATACGCTAACATTACTGTTGTCAACTTCCAACTGGGATTTTTCACTTTCCTGTTCAAACACATATTACCAGCTATTAGATAGCTACAAGAAGTGATGATTACACCATTATAAACATTTTAAAATAAACTAACAGATGTTATACCACCTACTCTTTAACAATATGTATAATTTTGGTCTTGATTCGTTCAACAATGTGTAGCAAGAAAACAAAAGGTAACATTACCTTAAATGAGAGTCTTTGCTCCCGGAGTGATACACCAGCAATTTCTTCATATTCAGCAGCATCTAGCTCCCACAAGTCACGAGGGTGAAAATATTTTGGTAGGACATACTGTCTTATGCTAATTAAAATGAAGAAAGGCACTGGAAACAATATTCCTGCTACAGGTATCCAAGTTATGCCAAAACATAGCATCAGATATATAAGTTGGAAAATTGTGAAAACTGCTATCTTCCTGAAGGGAACCGATTCAACGAATGATGCATGTACTTCTTCCAAGACTCTGCAGAAACAGTTAAAATGGCGTCAAAACCAAATGCTACTATTAGAGAAGAAGATCTGGATAATTCAAAGTTACCATAAAAGTGTAGAATCTTACTTGTATCGGCGACCAGGAGACACAAAGAGAAGCAACAGCCTTTCCCAAAATTGGTTCCCAGGCAGACTATCTGCAGCCATGTAAGCAAAATATCCCCATAACACTGAAGTTGGTATTTTCTTGATAACCGGCATTGCACCGACACAGGCACCTACTAATAGGGATTGTAATAGGTTGGACACTCTTTGCTCATTAACTCTAACAGGCAAATATGCATCTATGTGCTTTTCTGGATCAAATGAATTTTTTGTTCCACCATTAAGGCTTTCATCTCCCATTACTGCATCCTTTAAACCTTTTAATTCTTTTGCAAGTACATCTTCCTGCATATTAACATATATGTTAATTAGGAGACAAGGCCTTGAGACTTTTCAAACAAGGGATCTAAGAAGAAAAACATAAAAGCAAAAGACACGTCAAGTGACATTGGCAGATAACATGACTGGCAAAGCAAGATAATGTGATCTCCAAGGATTATGGTAATGTGTATAATGACACTAGTTAACAACAATCATTGAACAATGAAAAAAAAAAGCTAAAGTATGGAACAGTATTGTCACCAAACGTAAGTCATTATTACATTGGTGTCTTAAAAGGTAAACAATAATTGTTTTATTATCAAACAGTTATTGCTGATGATATGGACACAATGGGCTCAGTATGCTGTATGGATCCTTTAACAGTTCTAGAAGAGCAAAATTCAGCCGGATTAAGATCTTCGATATTGATTAAAGAAATAGCAATCGTAAGGCCACCAAAAATCAGGCAAGAAATTTGTTCAACAAACACAAATCGTTTCATCCCAAGGAGAGATCAGAAACATTACTGTATAAAAATTTATATTAAAAAAACACTTAGTCAAACTAAGTGAGAAGGACATACAGTTTGGTCATCGTTCATTTGTATGAAAACATCTTGCATATTGCCATATATTTCCAAGTTGCTGGCCTGTTTTTTGATGCTATCTTTAGCACTTTCAACAAGCCTCTTCCGAATCAACTGGGAAAAAAAATGTTCTTTAAATATAAAAAAAAAAATCGTCATTGTTAGCTAGGCCTTTTTTAGATATCAGATACCTGTCTCTTAAGTACAGCAAGACTCTTAGTGTGCATAGGAGATTGTGGTAGAACTCCATTTGAAGGAGGAATGCCAAGCAATCCACAAATCAGAACCTGATACCACAATGAACAATACTCAATATGGATATGCAACTTACGTATGTTGATATAAGGGTGTACAAGAAATATAGTTACCATGACACCCAACACCAAAATATCATAATGGTAAGCAGAGGGCTTTCTAAGATTGAATTCTTTTTGTTGTGCCAATTGTGATGCCACACTATGGTCAAAGAAATATAGGCCTGCTACCATCATAGCAGGAACGATTGCAGCAAAAACATATGCCACAGGAACCGAAATCATATCCTACATAATTGGAATAGAGAATGATATTTCAGTGTCTGAATGACAGGAGATGGATGTGATTGCATGTTCTGTGTAGGAAATAGGAAGGATGCATTTGAACCTGTATACTGTACCAGGTGTGTTTATTTGTCAAATAAATACATCCACAAGCACTAGTTTATTATGGATTATTTATTATCAAGATTAAGATACTATCGACCAAGTTATGCAGATTAAATAAAGGTGTCTTTTGATGCATTCAAAGTGGCAGTAGCATTGAAAAGCATAGAAAAAGAATAAATTGGGTGCAACTTGTTTTAGCAGAAAGGTTTAGTAGAGCTATGAAAGGCACATTCAAAAAGAATAAAGCAAACAGGGAAAAGAACACTAAAATGGTGACAATATTGTAGTTATATTAGGGAGATAAAGTGGAAGTGTTTTTTCACAAAGAACGCTTTACCAGAAAACTGCTTTGAAGTATGAAAATGCATTATTTTCTGTGGAGTATAATTTTTGAATTCCTTCATATCAATATAGAGGGAGAAAACCCCACAAAAACTAATATTTATGATACATATCCGTAATATAAATACTTTTGTGGTACTGGTGAGGTGTGTAAGCTAATACATGGTAAATAAATGTTTGGGCAATTGAGTTCAGAACAGCATACTTACAGCCTGGTAAAGTTAATTACCAAAATTACAACAGTTATATTCATATTGCCACAGAGTAAATGAAAAGATTAAAACAGTACAAGTCACTCAAGTGTGCATCAAATATTTTCATGAATGTCTTACCTTCGCAACTGACCAATGTTTCACTGATTTAGGATCCCAAGGAAGAGGGCTAAAAAGCCTCCTTGGAACGCCAGATGGCAATTTGCTAGGGGTTGCATATGACATTGCTGTCCACACAACAACCATCAAAGGTACTCCATAATCAGCAATGAAACCACGTAGCCATGCTGCATAACAGTTTATAACTTTAATTAGTACAAAACAAACAATATATGCATAATTATATCCTACTGCATATATCCCTCTTATGGTCATATTATAAGCACGCATTAAATTTGTACCAAAACAAGTGAACCTAAGTTTATACGGCTGTTAGAAAAATTAGAAAGATGACTGAAATGGATGATAAAATTTCTACCTTTACAGTTACTCTGCCAATCACAAAATTGATAATCCGCAAACATGGATATAACTGAAACCTGAGAAATAAATTTGGTTAAATTGTATATGAAACAAACCTGTGCCATACTTCCATGACCTTGCCCTTCTGCTCTTCAGAGCAGTATACAGTAATCCAAAAGAAAATATTACTCCCATCAATCCATTTGTATACAGCCATTGAAATTGGTTGATAGGTAAATTTTTGTCCTCGTCTTTAGGTATATTAAATTCACTTACTATACCCTACAGTTTTGAAAAAAAAGGGGTTCAACGTTAATTAAAATCTAGAATTTGCCTGATCAATATATATATATGTATATGTATATATATATATATATATATGTATATGTATATATATATATGTATATGTATATATATATATATGTATATGTATATATATATATATATATATATATATGTATATATACATAGGCGCGAGCGTTCAATGGCACCCCAAATAGTGCAGCACCCCTAAATGCCCCCTGATTTCCACCACAAATCCCGTTTCTCTCTCCCTCCACTCATTCTCTCACCTCTCACTCACTTATTCTAATATAAATATTTGGTTTACATAGAGGGGTAAATGGGGTGCTCACTATTTGAGGTGTCATTGAACGCTCCTCATATATATATATATATATATATATATATATGTGTGTGTGTGTGTGTGCGCGCGCGCGCGCGCGCGCGCATGTGCGCACGTGTGTGTGTGGGGTGTGTGTGTGCGGGGTGTGGGGGAGCGTGCAGGCCACATGCACACTTAAACATCCAAGCAAGCATATTTATTAGTAGTTATACACCATACCTTGATGGCTTCTTGAATGAAAAGCACGGTGATTAACATCCCAAAAAGTTCTCCTGCAACCCTGGTGAATCTACTTATGATAGAAGACGCATTGAAAGCAGCAAGAAGAAAGAGCATTAAAGCAGTCCATACACAAACCCTGCCGAACATTTCATAATGAATATAAAGCAAACGAATCAAGTATGCTGATAGATTTAAATAGTCATGTGACATATGCAATACCATCCAGACCAAGCTAAGAACAAACGACCTCCCAAATCAGCTCGGCCTTTTGCAAAATTGTACAGATATGTGTACATAATTACAGTTGGCTCTGCAACTCCTACTATCAACAATGGCTGGCCTCCCACTAAAGAATGGATTATTCCACAAAGTGCGGTAGAAGCCAAAGTTTCGACTGTACTTAGTGCTCCATCTAAACAAGCATGACAGAATAAACAAAAGCAATAGTTTATTAACAACTTAAAAAAGATATGTAAATGATTATTTGAACGAAGAGACAGTATGTACCTGTATCTTTACTAAGTTGCTCTCCAAAAGCAATAACTGGAAGTGCTGAAGCAAAAAAGATGTACATGGTAGGTGCCAGTATCCTGGAATAAAAGAATCATGACGTTTTTTCAATGATAATGCATGTATATGATAATTCCATGATGAAGAATTATTTGTTACAACAAACCTGAAACCAGAATGAAACCCACCAACCCAATCATGGCGATAGCATGAGGCTCTTCCTTTGACGTCAGTAACAATTCCCTTGAAGGGAGTTCTAAGGTGTTCCATTTCTGAGTAAACCACGGAAAAGTTATTCTGTTGTCTTTCTATATATATGTACATGAATAAAAGTAGGTTAAGTACATAGCCACTTAAATTTAGCTCCCATTATCCCCTTAACGTGCACCATTGAAAAAAGAAATCAAGATAACCACCAGTAGATAGAAAGAATTACAATGACGTGAAAATTAACAGGTTCAGTTGATTATTCATTTATAATCACCGCTATTAGCATTCATTGATTATTTAAAGAATAAAGGAGGAAAAGTGTTTAAAGAACAACAAAACCTTGCTCCTGCATATTAATGTTGTACAAGCGTTCAAATACTATAGTGAATTGCTGTTAACTCGATTTAAACATCTTAGAAGAAGCATTCTCATGAACATAACTTACATGGTGTCTGTTATATTTCATTCTTCTATGACTATTTATATGGTTAGTGTGTAAAAATGTATGTATACTAGGACCAGTTAGTAAATGAGAGTACTGGATCAACAAACAATATAGTGTTATTCAGATGAGAACGAAAAAAGAAAAGACGGACGCTTAGAAGTTAGAATTTAATCAAGCATGTGTGGACAGATAATTGTATTATATGTGGAAGGCAAACATATTCGTTTTACATAAAGAAGACAACACACAAGTTACACAATTATTCAGTGTAAGTTAGACGAGGTAGCGATATTTGAATTTCGAACCATGAAATCCATTGAAGCCTAGTTAGGATAAATAGAGCCGAGCATGTAAGGAATATCCAAGAACACAATGTGGACATAACAGAGGACTTATACTCAGAATATTCAATTGAAGGGGAAATTGCCACGTTAAAGCTATAAATATAGGAGCTGCAATTAGCAAAAGTTTATTGGATAAGAATACACCATGTCCAAGTAAAAACTGCTGCCTATAATAACTTTATTAAATCCACCTTTTTAGCGAGTATCATGTGATTAGAAAAATGCCAGCTGTGGGATAGTGACGAAGGAAAACATAGTCCAAATATTGGGCCTTTCTTATTACTAAAACCTAGCTACTGAATTTTCTGTTCTTTCATGTTTTCTGAGTTTTATGTCACTGATATTTCATTTAGCCCAACCAATTTCATGTGTGTAGTCATTTGTGAAACAGATCAAATTAATTATAAATCAAATTTCAAAATGTAAAAGGAAAAAGCTAACCAGACTTGTTAACTCTACATGTTTACTATTCAAGCTATTGCATGGCTGGGTTTCTTTGACTGAAATAAGATTGCAACCTCATACACCTATTTGGAGGAAAACTACATAAAGATTTTTTATTTATTTTTATTTTTATTGTAGGTATTAACAACACTTCAAAATTGGATAAAGGATGTATAATGACAAAAGGATTCAGAAAGTAAGATTTCTCATTTCTGTGTATATTACAGGTACATGCTCTTTTTTTAAATATATATATATATATATATATATATATATATATATATATGTATGTATGTATATATATATACATATATATATATATATATATATGTATGTATATATGTATGAAGCCCTCCTGTATATTTTCAGGAAAATTTAACCAAAGTACACTTCTTCAAATTTAAAATCCATTCACACAACCCTTCTTTTTCCCAATTTAGTTTGGAATCATGTTGTTCAGAAAACAAGTCAGCAGAAATAAACAAATGAGAAGAGGTCTTTGCTTTGAATATTCTCAATATGGTATTTCGGAAAACAAGTCAATTTTAAAAAGCTAGGATTGTCATATTTGAACAGGAAAATTTTCCCGGATTATAATAAGTTCTCTTTCCTTCACGCGTTATTAGGAAAAAATTACATGTACTACAAATGGATAAAGCAAACCATCTTTGAATAAAAAAACAATTTGGGATAAAATCCTTTTCTAATTTACAGCAGTTGAAAACATATTCTAAACAAATTTCATTTGCTTAGGAATTTAGAGATCATGTGACTTTAAGTAAAGCAATGTTATAATTATGAATTTTATTTTGATTGATTATTTTAAGCAAGGAACTCATGCGAAAATGCACAAATTTTCATGCCACATTTTCCAACTGTAATATGAAACTGCAGCCTAAAATCAAAATTTGAAATTTTTTGCATGATATTATCTTGCTTGCGTAATAGACAAAATTAATGCGACAGTAGAAACTCCAAATAAGGTGGAAGGCATAGCAAAACACCAAGAGTTAGGCCAAAACCACTTCTAATATTTCATCAAAAAATGGCGGACATTACAAATCAGATTACCATCAAGCCAGATCAATTACTCACAAATGCAAGGAGAAGCTTTTATACGAACTATAACCACATCAACAGCTAAAAAATAAGAAAAAATTCAGAAAAATCAAGTTGAAATGTACAAACCTCGGGTTGAAGAAAGAGGCGACTCAAAATCACTTTTACGTCCTCTTGAACTGTGGTCGCCCAATCACCCGAATGGAAACCCTTAAAAAACCCACTTCGATTTTAATTTATTATATCCACCGAACGTATGAGATTACTGAAAATCGGAAATGAACAAAGTAGTAATGTGCTGGTATTTATAACGGAAGATGAAGGGCTTTGAAAACAAGAACCCGCGGTCGCGGCCGGCCCAATGTCAAGCGTGGCACGTGGTCTTTTTTTTCAAACTTATTTATTTTTTTCCAAAAAGGGGAAAAAGAAAATCCAAAAAAAGTAGTTAGTACGAGTAATTCTATTTGTTAAAATCCACTGGAAGCCACCTTTTCATAGTAAAAATTATAAATTTTAGGTGAATATTGGAAAACGGTCCTTAAAGTCAAATTTAACTTCTACTCAAAAAAAATTGTAAATTAAATCTTTTAAATTCAATTACTGAATAACCACATACAGTGCAACTACTCAATGAATAATTGTACATATTAATGCAATTATATCTAAAAATTGCATAAATATCATCAATTATTTGGTGAATAATTACCGATATTTTCATATTTTTCACATAAATAACTGTAGAAATTTTCATAATTTTTCAACGAATAATTGCAGAAATGTTTGTAAATTTTAGATATACTTACATAAATATAAGCAGTTATTCAATGAATAATTGTATAAATTTATGCTCTTATTCGGTAGCTTAATTTTTAAAACCTAATTTGCATTTTTTTTGGACAAGAATGTTTTGTGTATTTAAAATTTAATAGGGACTTTAGTTAAACTGTCCTAAATTTTAATGCACCCTATTTTCTAACAATCAGTTTTGAACATGACGTTGGGTGAAACTTAACGAAACTTTATACTTCATTGATTTGAGGTCATGAAAAGTTGTAGTTTTGGTAAGGATAAAGTGGGGTGAAAAAAACAAGAGTTCATTTCTAACCGTAGGGTAATATGTGGCATGAGCTTCTCATTTTTCAACATCGTGAATGTAACATTTAAGTTTGTCATATATTTGTTAGTATGGTACTAAGGGCACCCCAATATGTTCTTCCTAATATCGCAATTAAAAAAAAACTCATTAAATTTTGCATGCTTCCAAATATCACATTAACTTTCCATTCTAATCTCTCACTCAATCATTATTTGCCGAACTAATCATGTACTAAGCTAATCTACATACCCTAATCTCTTGTAATTGCTGTCTTCTTCGCATCTCTCACGGGGAAATTTATATTCGTATGGTAATCTCTCAATTGTTTGGTGATCTGAAATCCCCAATCTCTCACTTCCTCTTCTAGTTTGCTTAATTCAAACCTTATTAACGGCTTTGGTATGTTGTGATGTTGAATTCGTTGATCGGTTATAGATCTAGGGTTTAGCTCGTTGATCGGTTTTACAAACGAGGATGAACGAATATCGAGCGACATAGAAATATGGTAAAACAGCGTGGTAGCCCCCTTTTTTAAGTGTGTGGTATTAAGAAGAGTGTAATACTAGTTCTTATGGCATTTTTTTGTCGTGGTATTAAGAAGAACATATTGGGGTGCCCTTAGCACTACACTATTTGTTATTATTATTTTCCTTTTTGTTGCATTAAAATATAAGCTTTACTATATAAAAAGCCACTTATTTATTTTGTTCACTAAATCTTAGTCTTTTAACCCTAAAAGTGATGAAAATATTTATTTCTATTATTATTATTATTATTTATATTTTTCAGTGGCAGCAAGCCCATCCACTTGATTTAAGGGACAATAGACATACCCATTAGGATTTCAAGGCCTACTAACCACACTCCAAATTTAAGTATAGGTTGATACATTTTCCAAAATCAAATTTTTGATCTTGTAAAAATGATCATATAGCCTCTTAGCAATGCATCTTAATTTAAGTAAGGGAGATGGTAGAAATCGGAGAGGAAATATTAGAAAATCAAATCAATACAATTTGAATTGATTCTGATTGAAATTGAAAAGATTTGAATGAATTTCTCACTTAGATTTCGAGGATGTGATAGGATAAAAGAAATGAGAAATTAGTTATTAAAAATTTCATTTGAAACCCTTGAATAAACAGTGATGTCCGTTTGTAAAGAGCAACGAATGAATAAACATTTCAATTCAAATTTAAATTTTAAAAATTGCAACATGCATGTCAATATATAAAAATAGAGTATGTCGACATATCCTTTCTGTTTTTTTGGAAAAAAAACATTTTTAATCCTTTTAAAAATCTTTCGCTTTGTATAAAAAAAATTTTTTTGCAAGATGGACTGGTTTTTCTAGTGGACCGGCTACTTATTTTATTAAGGATAATAAAATACAAGTGTTAAGCAACTGACTTAACAAGTAGTGCTGGCAGTTTCCACGCAGTGAAAAAAGACCCAACAAACCAAAATACATATTAATCCATTTAAAATTCTGCATACATACCCTAAAAACATAACTTTACATCAAAACCTACATGCTGCAAAAACCTATGATGCTGTAGCCATGTTCAAGTGGTTTAGTCATTATTGAAGAGGCTCCCCACTCCCATAACACTCTTTTTGCTCGAGTGATGTATCTAGTGTATGTTGTTGGAAATGTTTTATTTTTGTTATGAATTTATTTAAAAAATTAATTGTGTTACCAAAAATTTATTTTTGAGCAAACAATACAATAGAGCCGTTGAAAGGTATAACGATAATATATTTACATATATTGTGATGCAATTAATGCAATAGAACCGTTGAAAAAAACCGGAAATATAGTTACGTATCTGTAAATATTAATTAGCCATTATTGATTGAACAGTAACGGTCATATGTGCATGTGATCTTTTTATGAAGCTGTTACAAAAGAATAAACATATTGTATTTAATCATGCAATGAATGATAATCAGTTAAGATTGATTATCATTTATCTTTTTTGAAACATGCAAATTTACATGTTAGAAATTGTAGCATTTTTTATATGTTCCTCTGATTTAATAATGGTATTAATTATGTCCAGTTTTTCTACCACTAACCTCGCTGATGTTACTTTTTTTTTTCTATATAGAGAATGAGATTAAAAAAAAGATAACAGATATAATATTCTTCTCTTTGCTCTCTATCTCAAAAAAAAAAAAAAAAAAAAAAAAAACTCTCTTATCTTCATTGGATTTACATTATAAAACAAAAGAGCAGTAAACTTTTTAACTGAAGTGCAAATCAAGCTCAATTCGTTGTGCAAGCGAATTGATATTAAAGAAGAAGGCGGTTTTATCCTAGAGGCGGCGGCGAAATGTACGAACTGCTTTGCACCATTGAGCAGATCGTCGAAACGTCTTCAAGAGAGCGGCTTCGTACGTGACTCAACCATTAGTTTTCCAACAAATTGAAGACGTTCAGACAACTAATGGCTTCCGCTTCTTCTGCTGCTGCAAACAACAGGTTAGTAGAGATGCAATCTCATGAGCTCCAGAAAATAACTCATTGAGATCATCTCTAAAGGTATGACTTTGAATAAACAATTTCAGGTTGCTGTAATAATTGGCAAATTGACCCCAAGATGGATTTTTTTTTTAAAATGTGCTAAGACACAAGACTAAGAATTTTCCTTAGAGAGCTTGATTATTCGCCTCCATATTGAGGAGGAGACACGCAAGTAGAAACAGGAAGAGGAAGTGCTAATTGTCACAAACAACAGCACTAAAAAAACCAAACCACCTATTTTGAAACCGAATGCGAAAGCATCCTAAAATCAAAATCATCGCAACAAACCGAATTGGAACCCGCAAGGGAACCAAAAAGGATAGCAGCGACCAACCCAAAAGAGTGAACCTGGACAGTTGTTTCTCTGTAACAACTGTGGAAAACCAGGTCATATGACTCGTAATTGTTGGAACAGACCAGGCCCTGCACCGCAGGCTAACTTGTCTGAGGAGCCTTTAACTGCTACGTTTAATTAGATTCAACTTGTTAGTGGATCAGAGGGTTGGTGGGTAGATACGGGCGTTTCTCACCATGTTTCAATGATCGTGATGTGTTCATTACATACACGGTTGCTGATAATCAGAAGGTGCTTTTCACACCACTAAAGTTGCTGGGGTTATAAATGTAGAAATCAAGTTTACTTTTTGAAAAGGCAGTAAACCTTGAAATTAATTTTGATTGAAATAAGGTTGATTTAAGTACAATTAAGATTGAAAAAATCTTTAGATAGTCAAATGTTGACTTTCTAGTTTTGAGAACATCTAATAGGATGATAAATGATATAGTAATTTTAATAGAGAATTTGTATTACATTTATCTTTGACCTAAAGTTACTATTTTGAAAATGTGACTTTGGTATTAGAGAATTTGGACCTTCGAAATTAATTCATGTGAACCACTTAAAGTAACATGTAAAAATATTCTCTACTCTATTACATTTATTGACGATTATTTTGATGCCGCTTACGTACATCTTATGGGCAATAAGAATTAAGTGGATGGAGGTTTTTTGAAAATGTCACTGAAATTGAGATTAATTGAATGCAAAATTTGGAAATGCCTTTATTATAAATGGGCATTAATTAGATGCATTGTGTTTTTTTGGAATGTCATTAAGAAATGACAATGATGTAGATTTAATAATCAATGAATGTATTTATGTGAAAATGTATAACATTGATTAGACATAGACACCGCTATTTTATCACTTTTATTAACGGTTGTTCTGATTTCACATATGTATATCTCATGAAAAATAAAAGTGATGCGTTTGACATGTCTAAAATATTCAAAACTAAAATTAAAAATCAGTCAAACAAGAAAATGAAAAGACTTCGTAGTGATAAAGGAACAAAATATGAATCTAGTTCTATTTTGGATTACTATAAACTACATGGCTATATACATGGAAGAACTGTACCTTATTCACCTGAAATGGACCGTAAAACAAAAAAAAAAGGATCTTTACCAAATTAGTATTTGTCATTTTATTAAATTCTGGTGCAGCAAAACATTGGTGAAGGGATATTTTATTAACCGTATGTTATGTGTAGAATCCCTAAATCAAAAAAAAAAAAAAAAAAAAAAAAAAAAAAACTCACCTTTTGAAATTTTGAAAAACTACAAATCCAATATGTCCTATTTTAGAACTTGGGTATGCTTGACATATATTCGTATTGCAGACCCTAAGAGAATAAATTTAGCAAGTAGAGCATATGGATTTGTATTTATTGGCTATGCAACTGATAGCAAAGCATATAGATTTTAAAACATAAATACACATAATATAATTGAAACAAATGATGCTGAATTTTATGAAAAAAATTCTTTTAAATTAAGGAATAGTGGGGGCACATGTAATTTATTACCTTTAGAATAGAACCTAATGAACATTCTGAAAATGAACCTAGAAGAAGTAAAAGAGCAAGAACCGCAAAAGATTTTGATTCAGATTTTGTGCTTTTACTATAAAAGAGGATCCCTTAAACCTCTAAGAGGACTTATCTTCCCTAGATGTCGATCTTTTTGGCAAGGGGCTATAAATGAAGAGATGGATTCTTTAGAATCCAATAAGACTTGGTACTTAGTTGATTTACCACCTGGTTGTAAATTAATAAGCTGTAAATGTATGTTAAAACTACTTTATTTTTTAAAATGGTGAATTAGAAGAAGAAATTTGTATGAACGAACCTGAAGGCTTTGTAGTTCCTAGTCAAGAACATAAAATTTGCAAATTAGATAAATCATTATATGGTTTAAAACAAGCCCCTAAGCAATGACATGAAAATTTGATAACTTAATGATCTCAAATGTTTTTAGAGTTAATGAAAGTGACAAATGCATTTATTATAAATAAGTAAAATGACATTTGTACTATTATATATTTGTATGTAAATGATTTATTTATTTTTGGATCAAACATTCATGCCATAAACATAACCAAATCTTTATTAAGTGTCAATTTTGATATGAAAGATCTAGGTGAGGCGAGTGTAATCCTTGGTATTAAAATTGTTAGGTCAGAAAAGGGACTTTCTTTGGATCAATCTCATTACCTTGAGAAGATACTAATGAAATACAACTACTTAGACTGTAAAACTGCATGTACACCATATGGTCCTAGTGTAAAGTTATTTAAGAACACTGGTGAAGGTGTAAGACAGTCTAATTATGCGAGCATCATTGGCAGCCTATGGTATGCCACTGATTGTACTAGACCCGACAGTATCTATGTCGTGGGATTATTGTGCAGGTTTACCTGTAAACTTAGTATAGATCATTGGCATGTTATTGAAAGGGTCATGTGATACCTTAAAAAACTATGAACCTCGGATTACATTATGAAAACTTTCCAGATGTACTTAAAAGAAATTCCGATGCAGTACTTTATCCAGTGATTCTAAAGCGATCAGTGGCTATATATTTAGCATCGCTGGTCTCTTGGAAACCTAAGAAACTGACTATTTTGACTCAGTCAACTATATAGATTGAGATAATAGCACTAGTCTTAGCTAGTGAAGAAGCAGAGAACTAAAGAAATCTGTTAGTTAAGATCTCCATATGGAAAAACCGACATCAGTGTTGTAATCTTTTACGATAGTTCTGTGGTTACTGCAAAAAGTACAGAACCGTTATTACAACGGTAGAAGACGACAGTTGTAAGCACAATACTACAAGAGAACATCACATATGTACCGATGACAATTTAACGGCTATTGAAAAAAGAACAGAACCGATATTACAACGGTAAGAAATGACTGTCACATACATAGTATTTTTAGTGAACATCACTTATGAAGTGATGATAATTTGGCAGATCCTTTGACGAAAGGACTGACCAGAAAGAAAGTCTTTAATAATTCTAAATGAATAAGACTATTGCCCTGAGATTTAGGAATCACACACAATGGTAACCCGACCTAAATGAGTGGAGATCCCAAGAACTAGGTTCAATAGGTAAAAACAAATTGTATTGTGATAGTTGATGAACGTGCTAAATTTATATATTAAAAAAAATGCATGTATTCCTGAAGTGATTAGAGGACGAGTTAATATAAATTCTTAATGAGATCTATACTCTATTTGGGGTGGAGTACCTACCTTCACGAGTGCTTTTGATAGACTCACCTATGTGGATGTGGAAATGTGGCCGTTTCCTATGAAGGTTTGGACAAAACTTCTAAAGCGTTCACTAAACTGGGATAGACGTGCATGACCATTAATGCACGGGCTTATTTGATTGCACTATAGAAAAGGTTGTGTGTGGTTTGATGTCAGGAATAGAGTTCAAGACCATGTGTCACTTTATTAAAAACTGAATCTTATTCGCTATGCAAAGGTTCAAGTCGGATGACACCTTTGTTTATGCACAATCTTAAATTTTTTTTGAAACTGCTCGAAAAATATATTTAAAAAAAATTCAAGCGGGGGATTGTTGGAAATGTTTTATATTTGTTATGAATTTATTTAAAACATTAATTACATTACCAAAAATTTATTTTTGAGCAATTAATACAATAGAGTCGTTGAAAGTTATAACGGTAATATATTTACATATACTGTGATGCAATTAAAGCAATAGAACCATTGGAAAAAACGGAAATATATTTACATATATGTAAACATTAATTAGCCATTATTGATTGAATAGTATCAGTCATATATTCATGTGACCTCTTTATGAAGCCGTTACAAAAGAAAAAATATATGGTATTTAATCTTGCAATGAATGATAATCAACTAAGATTGATTATCATTTATCTTTTTTGAAACATGCAAGTTTACATGTTAGAAATTGCAACATTTTTTTCTTTGTTCCTATGATTTAATAATGGTATTGATTATGTCCAATTTTTCTTCTACTAATCTAGTTGATGTTACTTTTTTTATATATATAAAGAATGAGATATAAAAAAGCAGCAGATATAATATTTTATCTTTGCTCTCTATCTTAAAAAAAAAAACTCTCTTGTCTTCTTTGGATTTACATTATAAAACAAAAGAGTAGTAAACTTTTTAACTGAAGTGCAAATCAAGCTCAATTCGTTGTGCAAGAGAATTGATATTAAGGAAAAAGTTGTTTTATCCTAGAGGCGACGACGAAAGCTACGAACTGCTTTGCACCATTGAGAAGATCGCCAAAACGTCTTCAAGAGAGCGACTTTGTACGTGACTCGATCATTAGTTTTCCAGCATATGCAGTTGAGCTAGGAGAGTGTGATAATTGACCAGAGCAGTCAGTCCACGGAGGTGGTGGTTTGTATGCTGATGGGGCTGTGATGTGAGCATATGAATTTTCTGCTTTACCTTTCAGTTTCTTCTTCCCACTACTTGCATTTTCTTTTTTCACCTTGTCTGATTCAGAATTATCCTAGGCATCCATAACATTTGAAGTTGCCTCCTTGAATGGCGAGCTGGAGTTTTATTTGAAAAACCAGGTTTTAGAGTAGTTGAGGCAGGTTTGCTACTTAATTCTTTTGCTTTGCTCTTTGCATCAATAACAAGAATGTTATCATCAGCTATTGAAGTTACATTTCCAATTCCACACGTATCGACATTAGCCATTTGTGTCTCTCCATTATCATGAGCATCTTCATTTTCTTCCACAATAATACATTCCACATTAGAACCAAAGACAGTAGAAAGCATCTCATCAACACGTCTTATTTCCCCCTCTTCGTACTCTCTATCATATCCTTCAACCGTTTCAATTTGTGCTAATGCATCAAGACTGTTACGAACATCAGCACCAAACTTCGTAGCATCCATACTTACTTGTTCCCCTTTGTTACTGTTGTTATGGCTTGTCTTCTGCTTACCCACGACTTTGGTCCAAGCAGTCTTCTTCATTTCAGCATTTGGATGACCCTTACCATTGACAGTAGGAATGGAGGCATTGTGTCCCCCATCACCATGCAAGTTTACATTGTTAACTCTGACTCCAATCGCATTATTTTCAGTAGTCCCTTTCTTTAGTTTCTCTCCCTTGTCACTGCATTTAGCAATAGTATGTCCAAAACACTTACAGTGAACACCAATGTCCGGTCTACGTACATGTTCCATTCTGTTCCATCTGGTAGGACAACAGAGACCAGTGCGGGTAAATAACTAGCCGGCGTAATTTCTACTGAACATTTTGCATACGATAAATGATCGAGCGACTCAGTAGTGGCATCCATGCACAGAAACTTTCCTATTTTTGACGCTAACCATCTGATACCGACCTTCGTCCAAGCATAAAGTGGCAGATTAGTAAGCTTTAACCACACAAGCACACTTTTTACACAATTGCAGCCAATGTTACAATCCCACCATTCGGTGATAAACATCTTGCTCTTATAATTACTTGATCTGCATTTAACACTCTTTTCCTATCTTCATGGTATGAAAAAAGAAAACGAAAATGGTACCTGTCGATTTTATTTCAATTCCTCCTACCGGCTTCCAAAGTTTATGCAAGTAGTTAGTGACTGCGGTGAAGGAGAGTGGGGGATCTAGAAAAAATCCCATTAAGTATTCCTGCCATTCGATCCTCCCAGCATCATAGATTTCTTCATTTGGAAGTAAGGCTTCCCCTCTGAATTGCAGCGTAAACGTGGGAGGTTTGAAGACTCCGGCATTCCATGGCTTCTTTTCGAAGATGGTGGTCCATCGTCGAGGCCCTAAATGGATCGGAGAGGGAGTGGACGGCATGGCGGTTGCTGGAGGAGGTGGTGGAGGCTCAGGAGCTGGCGAGTTAGGTTGTGACGGCGGATTTGACAAGGGGAGAGAGGAAGTGATGGGTTTTGGGGGGGGGGTGTGGATGGGCTCGAGGAAAGAGGTGATGTTTTGGCAGAGAGGACGACATGGTTGAGTGGAGAGGACGATGTGGTTGAATTTGACTTGTATTAAACTAAAATCTTCTAGATTGCTTTGTATAATATTTTGATACATTGTAAAATCTTTTAATCATAGTTTATAGATATATTAATCTTAAGAAAACTTTATGAAATAATGTTGATATATAAGATTTTGTGTATAAGTCTCATGTAAAGTTTCTTTTAATTGAAATATAAAATATCATTGAATATATTTAAAGGCAAAGCATACATGTTTACTACAAAGACTTATAAAACTCAAAACTCAAAATATACTCAGTGAGAATACAAAATATTTATATAACTCAAAAGTGTATTTAGTTAAAAAATGTAAAAGACTCATAAAAACTAAACATGTAGAGGTCTATAAAAATTTAAAAGACTTATAAAACAAAAAATTGAAAATAATACTTAAAAATATAGTTGAATTATGAATGTAAAAGGTGTAATATATTGGAAATTATTAAAAGAATATTTTGCACAATCATTTGAAATGGATAAAAAAATCATCTTGAAAAATAGGTTGAAAAACAATTTTGAAAATGAAGAACTGTAATCAAAGAAGCGTTATCAATAACTCTAACTATATAAACCATGACTCTAACTATAGTCATCGTGTCTTCATATCCTGATAATTTAAACTCATGAGTCTTCATGTCTATCTCTTGAATCTTCATATCAACCTCTTAAGTACTTATATTGCATAGTCTTCAAATCAACACATGTCTGATATCATGTACTATATACTATATAACTTGATAAAACATTAGTATTTGTATTTCATATAATTGTATATGGTTATTGTCATTAAAACAAGTAACTAAGGTAATAAAATCACAAACGTGTGCTACCTCCATATAGTACAATGTTCATTTGACATATACATCGCAATGACATGTTTATAATTTAACAGACATATACAAATAATATATAACAAATGTAATGAACTGAAGTTTTTGACCATTTACAATATTATAATAAATATATTTTTCTTGAATGAAATAGTTAGTCATTTGAAATTGCACAGTTTGCAAAATAGGATAAAAGGTGTGGCATTGGTTAGTATAAATTTTAATGATATTGGTTTAAATGTAATTAACAGCACTAACTTCGTTTTTTTGATAACTTCGGTTTGAGATTTTACAGTTTCAACAGATTTTAAAATTTAGTAATTTCCTTTTTTTCTTTTCTTCCCTGTTTCGTTGTATATGCTTATTCGAACTATAATTGTTGTTTTTTGCTTTCTTTTTATCATCTCTGATAAGAACAAATACCAATAATATCTGATGCAGCTTGCTGTGAACCAAAATTCTGGATTTATCTGATAATAAGTGCAAGTCCAGTGTTGTTTTCTGGCATCATGTCTGAACTCACTTTGGGTTTAACGTCTTTTAAGTCTCGTAGATCTTCAAGTTATTGTTAAAGATGGTCGCCCTCAAGATCGTAGAAATGCCTGTATAATCAGTATGCCCATATACATTAGAATGCTTGCATTCAAGAGCCTTTTCACTCCTCCTACTTTTAAGTGTGGAACAGTTGTTGGGAATTTAGATTAATAATAATTTTTTGAAGGAAAATATTTAACCGCTATGTTAATTTTTTTATGTAGATAAGCATGAGTTGATTTTCATTTACTGAAATTTGGTAGGATTTATTCAATTGAGCATGATACTTTGGGTTCTTAACAAATATCATGGGTAAGGGACTTTGGTTCACTAATCATTGATTTTGATAAGAAATTAAAATTGTTCATTTAAAAAAATTGTAGGATATTTTGTGGTACATAGTTATTCATAGCAATAAAATTTTCACTAACATATATGTACCACTTTCTTTTATTATGTCTATTACAGTCTGAAAGTGTTGGGGAAATCACAGACTTGTTGGATGCTGTTGGCAACGCCACAAAAGCTATTACTAAAGGGTTAGCTATTGGCTCAGCTGCTCTTGCTTCATTTCTTATTTTCAGTGCCTATATGGATGAACTAGCTTTGTTTGGTCAAATTCCTTGTAAACAGGTAGTGAAAAAAAATTTAGGAGCAACTCTTCTATACACATTTTTAATCTTTATGTGATACATGTGATACTTCTTTACCCATCTTACCCAAAGCCATTGGTTTTTTTTAATGTTGCCTTTGTTATTTATTGATGCTATAATGTTATTTTTGGCTTCAAAGATATGAAACATACCATTTGATATAGCTGTTGCATGACTACTTGTGGTAGAGGTTGGTCGTTAAAGTGGTAAGACTGTTTGTTAAAAAGTGATTTTTGCTATGAGGTTACAGTGAGAAGGTGGATGAGGTATCAATTGGTTAAGTGTGGGTGCTAAGCTTCTTTTTGCAATCTGGTCGATGAAGGGGGTATTGAAGGAGGTAATTTAAATGAGATATGATAAAGCTTATAATTAGTTTACACTGCACAAATTTTGCTTATTGCCTTTTGGTAATTTTGTGGTGTTTAGTTATTGCCTTTGGGGAGAGGTAGAATGGTTGTTTAGATGGGTAAAAAATAAAATTCTTTACTTCTATGACTGTATGTATAGCTAGAGAAGTTTTGTTTTATAGGAAGACAGACATTTTTGATGCAAAAAAGCGGGAACATGCCACAACAAGTTATGGATTTGAAATGCTAAAACTATATTATGGTTTGTACTTTTTAGTATTGTTTATGAAATATTATGGATATGTTATGTATTTTTGATGTACGAATGTTTAGTATGTCTATTATGTAACGCTGAATGTTGATTATGAGATGAATGATTAATATAATACATTAATTATGAGATATGTGTGTTGATATTAATTGTGTTGTATTTAAATTAGGATTGTGTATTGAAGGAACACAAGTTATGTGTCTGATGAGTATGTATGTATGTGTGTGTGTCTATATATATATATATATATATATATATAGAGAGAGAGAGAGAGAGAGAGAGAGAGATCAGAAGGGGAATAACAACAGATTACCAACAAAAAAAGGGAGGTTAAGTTTACCTTAATTTAATTTTCGTCGTTAATCCCTTCGTAATTAGTAAGGATTTACCAACGTCTTTTACAAATAATATTTTATTAGAAGTTAATTATCCGTCAGTAAATAGACGGTATATAAATTAAAATTAAATTAATAAACAAAACTTTATTTTTATTATAAAACTAGTAAAATGACAGAAAAACGTCGAAAAACTCATGATAAATTCTGTCGCAAAATCTGACATAAATATCGTCATAGTTTTTACCGACCACACCGTTATGTAGGAAATCCGTCACTAAGGCCTGTTTAGCGACGGATTAAAAACGGATTCTACCGCTGCTATATGCAGTTTTTCTTGTAGTGAATGACCCATAGACTAACTTCGAATCTAATAAGCGTGGGTCCCATGACTTTGGAACTTATTCAAGGAATAAACCTTCGGAGAGGATCCTAGTCCTAACCACTTGAGACCCAAACAAGATAAGAAGAGAGTCAACCACTTAAGACCTTCTCATGGCGTAGTAAACCTGCTTATTTTCACACATTATATGTTTATATACATATATTGTTACTACCAAAATTAACACCGAAACAAACTGACGGTGAAGGGTATCGCATGCCAACAAACACTAATAAGAACCGAAAGCAGGAAGGAATGACCCGAAAGCCGCACAAACCGACACTTTTTTAGGAGAAAAGAGCTCGAAATCTACAGATATATCCAGCAAGATATATCTGATAGAATATATCCAGAAAGACATATTTGGCAGGAGGGTTCTACGGTGAAAGCCCATCTAAGTCAGAAACTAAGAAAGAAGAAGGCAAGAGCTCCGCTTATCAAAACCCGGAAAGGTGGAAGGCTGTCGGTGTTAACCTATTTATTACCTATACTCCAGGAGGTGAAGGTATCAAGAGCATCAAACCAAAAATGCATAGAGATTATCTGAAACTGGCTTCCGAAACACCTATTGCATAAATGCCGAAAGATCATATTGATAGACAACATGCCTATCACTTGGAGTAACCTTCCAGAAGGCCAGGATATACTTGGAAACTCCATCGGAAGGCAAACCGTACCCTAGAAGGGTTACAAGCTATCCACACTAGTCTACTTAGTACAGACACCAACAGTGGTACCGAACCAGCAGCTATCTACATACATCATGAGGACAAGCTCCTCTAAGTATTCACAGGAAAACCGGAAGCCTACATCCGGAAGCTTATAACCAAGAGCATACCAGATACCACCGAGAGTTCATATCAATCTCAAAGAAGCACCAACTGACCGGGACCTCCCTCTGGAAGCTATAATCAGCTCCGCAAAGCGGTCGGGAGCTAAAATAACTGAAACGCAGGGGGAAAAGCGGCCGATAGAGGTACCTATAGGCCCAATGACCCAATAGCAGAAGGGAACCCGAATTCTCTATAAATACGACCCCAGGGGTCACATTTTCGGGGCGATTTTTTTTATTTCTCAATCTTGTTCTTTCTTCTTTAAGGAGCAAACCCTAATTTCCAAATCGGATTGGGGATTTCTTCAACTCTTGTAATACATCTGCATTTTATTTATGAAGAAGTCCGAGACTTAAACATTTCGTGATTTTATAATCATATTGTGACATTTATGGTGGAACAAGGAGTAAACACTAACCTTTCGTATGAAAGAGTTGTTCACGATATCCTTGTAACGTCCCGTATTTTTTGATTGCTTCACTTTGAATATTTAAATTAGTTTAAATATTGAATTCGTAATATAAATGGAATTTTATATTAATTAAAACGGAGTTTGAACATGCGTATATACATATTAATTGAATTTAATGTTAAATCATCAATTTAATTTAATATCGTCTGTATTTGGTCGAATTAGAGTGGAAAATGTTTTAATGTGTTCAGAATAGCGGTATAGCCTTAGAAATGTTGTTCGTTGCGTTCAAATAGGGGTCGATAGCGCGAGATATTTTAATTTAAGGTACACCGATTAAAATAAATAAAAAATAAAACTTCAAATCGAATAAAACAAAATAAATAGGAGACACCCTATTCTACAAAGCTACCCCGTCATCTCCTTTCACTCCCATGTCTAAATTTCTTCCTTCCCCCTTAAGAGCATCCCCAACGCAAGGTTGGTTGGGGATGAACCGACCCCCAACGGGGGGTCGGCACGTCGCTTCTGGGTTGCCTTGGCAACCCCGAAGGTTGCCAAGGCAACCCGGGAGGTTGGTTCAAAAAGTAGCCATATCCGGCTTATTTAAAGCTGGATATGGCTACACGGCTTTATTAAAGCCGTGTAAGTGGAATTTCATTTCCACTTACACGGCTTTAATAAAGCCGTATAAGCGGTGGGGAACTAATTTCACCTACCCCTTATACGGCTTTATTAAAGCCTTGTAAGGAGCAACGACTATTTTTATAGCCGTTGCTCCTTACACGCTCCATTCTCCCTACCCTTCCCTCATCTATATTTACATCAGTTTTTTACTTTCTATACCACTCCCTTATCTTCTATCTCACCAAATTTATCACGTAAAATTATCTTTATCATCCAATTGTAATGTCGAATAAACCGAGCAGCAAGAATAACAAAGGAAAATCGAAGATGGCGTCACAAAGCAATTCAAGGCCATACAACTTTGATCAAGAGCAGCAAGATTTTCCAATGCAAATTTCTTATCAACGCAACGAACATTTTAATTCCGGTACAATGCACAACACTTCTAATTGTTGTCCTCCGCAGCAAAATGATAACTTCTACCAGTCACAACAAAATTCTAATCAATTTCAAAACACTCAAGTATCCGCCTATGGGCATAACTCCTCTTTTCAACAATCATATAGCAGTCAACCTTATTCATCTCCTTACAGCCAACATGAAGCGACATTTCCAAATACTTCTCCCCAACTTTGTAGAAACTTGAACATGTTATATGGTGATGATAGTGTAGAAAACGACGAAATGCGAATTGATATCAATGAGATTCCCGATTCAGTTATGACTCGCCCGCGTGCGAAGGTTGCGAAAATGGTCAAATGGACACCTGATGAACAAGCTGAACTAGCGTTTTGTTGGGTTCAGTGTTCGAAAGATAACGTGAAAGGAACTAATCAAACTGAAAATTCTTTTTGGAGTTCGGTTTGTAAATTATTCAACGGTCGAAGTCCATATAAGCCTCCGAGATCGATTGACCCTTTGAAGCGGTCGTGGAAGAGAATCAATGCTTGTTGTCAACTTTGGAAAGGGATAATGATTGGATTGGCGAGTAGACAGCAAAGTGGAGCAAACGACATGGACTTGGTACTAAATTAGAATACACCCATTTCATTTCTCTTGTTTTATGATATTTTCGTTTATGTTAATTACTGTAATGTAGCTTAGCAGAGCAAATGAAGTGTATATGGCCAAATCAAAGAACCAACCGTTCACTATGCACAATTGCTATGATATACTTTCGCAAGAAGATAAATGGAGCAATGTGCAGCAGAAGCATACAACACAGCGGTTCATGCCACTATGGCCGAGCGAAGATGTTAGTCGCGGGAGCATTAATGCAAATGAAGAAACCCCTTTTACAACCGGTTTAGGAGGAAGACCACCTGGGAAGTACAAAGCGAATAAAAAGGCTACTAAAGATTACAGCGAGTATTACGAGCAACTCGATGGACGTATGGCAGCTGCGGAGGAATCAAACCAGCAGTACTTGGAAACTAAGGAAGCATCCAGAATAGAGAGAAGAGAGACAGCAGAGGAAAAACAACGACGACATGAAGAGCTTCAACAAATGAGAATCAACGAATTGGAGTTACGAAGAGAAGAGTTAGCTCGACAACAAAGTATAGATGATTTTGCACTTATGAGTGTCAAGCTGGACGATCTAAATCCTATTCAAAGGAGGTACATGGAAAAGCGACTTGAAGAGTTCGAGAAACGTAACGCACTTTAGGCAGTTTTAGTGTTATGCTCCGGTTTAAGTGTACTTGTGTTTAAGTGAATGGTGTTGTTTTAGTATTTGAATTCAGGTCTTGTACTTTAAGTTTGTAATTAAGTTGTATTGCCCTTTGAATTTTTACTACGTGAATGAGATATTAGATGTAGCAATATTATAAATTGTCATAACAGAACGAGATTACGGATTAGAGTTGGCAGTGAACGAAAGCATTCAAGCATTAATTTACAATAAAATAGAAATAACTAGTACGTAACCACACTAAATCTTACATAATAACGCATTCACTCCAATCATTAAGGCAGTAATTTACTATTGGTTTCCCGCATGCTCCAAATAGTGTTCAACAAGCTCTTCTCGTAATTCTAGATGAGCTTGTGGGTCTCGCACCTCTTCCAGTCGCTGCAAGTATTCTGCAAATGTATTTGGGTCCTTATATGGTTTTTTCCTAAATTCCACTGCAATGTCTGGGTAGTTTCGAAGTTGGAGTTAATATCCTCCTCGTTCTTCTTCAATAATCATATTATGTAAAATAATGCAACAGTACATGATGTCAGCTATAACAGATTTATCGTGGTAGTGCACTTCGTTTCGCGGTATGTGGAACCTACCTTGGAGTACTCCAAATGCCCTTTCAATATCTTTCCTCAAGCTCTCTTGTTGTTTCGTGAATAAGGCTTCTTTTGCATTGTTCGGTTTTTTGTATGCTTGCACCAGCGTCTTCCATTTCGAATATATTCCATCTACAAGATAATAACCGACCGAATGTTCGTTGTCACCAATTTTGTAGTTGCAAGGGGGTGAAAGGTCATTGTACAAATCGTTAAACACATATGATTGTCGTAATACATTAATATCGTTTAGAGATCCAGGAACACCAAAAAAAGCATGCCATATATAAAGGTCAAACGATGCAACAACTTCTAAAATCATCGTAGCCTTTTCCATATGACCTCCGTATTGTCCTTGCAGTGCCACTGGACAGTTTTTCCATGTCCAATGCATACAATCCAAGCTACCCAACATACCTGGAAATCCACGTTGATCCCCCATAAGTAATAATCTAGCAATGTCATGAGCTGTTGGCGATCTAAGATACTCTTCACCAAACTCACGTACAACGGTTTTGCAAAACTGCTTCATGCATTCTACTGTCGTTGACTCACCAATTCTGATTTTGTCGTCCAACGAATCAGCGGAACTTGCATAAGAAAGCATACGTAGTGCGACTATAACCTTTTGAAGTGGTGAAATGCCCAGTTTGTTGATGGCATTTCTTCTATGTGTGAAATATACGTTGGTTGCGAAAACTTTGGTAAGTACTCGAGTAAATATTGTTTTGGACATACGAAATCTTCGACGGAAATATACATCTCCGTATACGGGGCTTGCAACAAAATAATCCTTGACTAGTTGATTGTGTCCAGCAGAATAGTCGCGTCCGTATCGTAATTCTTTTCTACCTTCAATGCTTCCACCTTGGGTCGACGCTGAGCTTTCAGCAATATCTCGTTGTATCGCATATCTTGTTTCTTCATGAAAAGAATGTTGTTCTCTTTTACGATGCTCAAAATATTCATCCGACGTTGAGAACGAAGAAGAGCTAGAAGCACAACACCATAATTTTTTTTAAAGCACTCATTGAATTCCACTCTGTTTTGGTTGTATGAAATATGAGCAGATGACAGCACTTTATATATAGTTGTATATGCACATTGGACATAATGACAAACACAATGCGTGTCCTGTAGCGGAAGTGTGTTGTACATTGACACGACCCTTTCAATTACAAGATGTCGTGTCTGGTAGTGTGCATTAATGACAAACACACTGCTTGTCTTGTAGCGGAAGTGTATTGTATGCTACTTTAACTTTTTGCTTGATTCCTTTAATTATTGTCCATCAGTGTATCACTGAACATTGAGCGGACTACACATTTTTGTCATAGATGTTGCTGCTATCAATTATGTATCACGGGTATCCAAGCTAGCCCGTCTTTATTAATTACTTTATTGAATACTTTATTGATTGATTCCTTTAATTAGTGTCATTTCTTTATTGATTCCTTTATTGATTACTTTATTGATTGATTCCTTTAATCAGTGTCGTTGCTGTACTCGTCTTATTTGTACAATGCAAAACATTACGCTTTATGAAACAGTACCAACTTTGTAAAGACATTCTTAATGGATTATGTACATAAGTTTAGAGAACAATAATACATAAGTTTTCAACGACCATAAACTATTACATAAGTTTACAGAACAATAATAATCATAATATCTAAAACCTTAATCCGAGCCAAATCGGGTCAGCCATTTATAGCGAAGTTTGTACGCTTTGTGGCCAACAAACTCTTTACTGTATTCGAATAGGTAACGAGAATCATACGTTGCTTTTGTTGGTTTGGCTATGGCTGCGTCATCAACTACCTTGATAATGTTACGGTACTTATCACAAGCATCTGAAAATATACGATTAGCCAGTTGGAGTTCAGTCGACGATCGTCTAGTAGGCCTTGAACGATGGTTGTTGTGTAGCCTCGTGATCATTGCCCATCTTTCTGCATAAGTTAGCCCCCCTCCTCCTTGCATCAGTAACTCTTCTTTTTTTTTCAACCTGAATGTACGCTTTCACGAGGGCCAGGAGATCTTTGGAAGATAATTCGAGAGTTTCAGGATTGGAGTTCGAAGTTGATGGAATTTGGCTGCTAAGTGCTGAGTGAACTGGTAATTTCGGCTGAGTTACACAAGCTGATACTTCACGACGCTGAACCACTGCAGCTACCATATCTATTTGCGTATCTGGGATAATTTCAACATCTTCTACGTCTTATTTACTCCCCTCGTACTCATCGAAAATTCGGTTCATATGCTCGTCACTAATTTCCCAATCGTCCATGATATGTACGTAGAAAGAGGTAGCAACAATTTTAGTTTAAGGATGGAATATGAGCCATTGGGTATTTATCGTGGATGGAGGGAGCACGAAAACTCAATAAGCGTGATATTGAAACCACTTTATTTAAAACCATGGGTCGTCCCCATCATTGAACCCACTTTATTGAAACCAAGCGAGGGTTTTGACCAATCACATTGATGTCGTTTTGTGTAGATTCCTTCATTACTACAAAGTTTAATTCGTTATTACAAAGGTCGTGTACGTATAAATTAAAACATTACACGACATACCGGTGTTAAAAACCATCGGTCGTCCCCACTCACATGACCTCTATTGATGACAAACAAAGTGCATGGTTCAATATTTCAGTGACACAAACAATATTACGCATAACGATACATCCAACGATAAACATAAAGATACAGGAGTTAATAAAGATACAACAACTACCGATAGACGGTGGGAAAGAAAACTTCAAAGCATGCAGTAGGTAATAGTAACTTTAGTTCACCACATTTTTCGTTCAGTATCAAGGGAGTCTCATAACGTTCAATTGCAGTTGGTCGACAACGTTTTGGAGACGTCTAATCTCCCGTTCTAGTTCATTCGCATATGTTATTCCCCGTGAACACAAAGGCGTACATCCATTCCGTGTAATTGCAATCATTTGGATATGCTGGACATTGCTGCATGCGCCGACCAATATTGTTGCCCTCTGCTCGAACTACAACCTCAACCGCATAACCGCAGTTGCAACGAACTTGATACGAATTAACTTCATGCTTATTTGGTGGTGCTCGATAGAACTCTACTTCTTGCGTTGGTTGAGCGACTGGCTGTTCATATGACACTCCGGCAGGTGGTCCTTGCGCTTCATGCGGAAGTCGTACGTTCCCCTCTTGCTGTGGTGGTCCACTTCGGGGTCTTATTTCGATGAGAAACTGTAATTCGTCTGCAAGCTCCGTTAGCCTTATCTCTTCATACGCCTGTTCACCTGAGTCTGTAGATGATGACCAAGAAGACATTTGCAATGAGTGCTAAGCGACGTGGGTAGTGTAATAATGGGATGAAAGATATTTGAGTGAGGTAAGTTGGTAGTTATTTAGAGATATACTTATAGGTGGATAGTTGTTACAAATTGGTAAAATAAATAATGCACAAGTGGATGACCCATACCCTAAAGGTGATATGACATGTAAGTGTAAACCTAACGACCGTTTCAACTAAGGTGATATGACATGTAAGTGTAAACCTAACGACCGTTTCAACTAAGGTCGACAAGTCCCCTTGATTTCGGCTTTGTTTTATTAAAGCAGTCGTCAGCTCATCTTTAATTGGTACGAGTTGTCACGTCATGTTGTTTCTATGCGTTGGACAATCTATAGCACATTACCCTAGTGGTGCAGAGTGTTGTCTTGTCATATGTTTGTATCCTATAGCTCAATTAATGATGAAAGATCTTTACCATTAAGCAATCCCCTTGTTTAAATAGTTTACACTTCTTCCCCCCAACCATACCTACAAAATTGTCAGTTCTACATCAACCCCAACGATAAGGTGAGATACTAGTCCTCTTTTTCCTTCTACGTGGTTACGTACTTATTTGTGTACATAATATGTTTCTTGTTTCTGTGTAGCTTAAATGGACGATTGGGTAATAATTGATGAACTCGTAGATAGAATGTTTGATGAGTATGAACAGAACAAGGAGGAGGAAAAAGATGGTGGTTTCGTTCCGGATACACAAGCAGAAGAGGCGGAAGAAGCAGTTCAAACTGAAATTGTTCATGGTACTCAACAAATAGTAGAAGTTCAAAAACCAAAAGGACGTCCACGCAAAAACATAACAAGGCTAGTGGTAAACCGTAATCGTCCCAACCAAAGTGATGCTTGCTCCAGTGGTACTACTACAGAACTCTCTTCTCAGGACTTACTTATACTCATGAAATGCTATATTGAAGTTGGTAAAAGAGAATTGCTGTTGTTGCAAAATGGAGGAGGGCTTACCCATGAAGAATTTTGGTCCATGGTAACAAGATTACATAACAATCATCGTAACTGCACCACTACACGAACTTCTGCTGAAATTCATATGGCTCATCGGCATTTCGTTAATACTTGTGAAAGATACCAGAAGATTATACAGACAGTAGAAGATGAAAACATATTTAAAACGAATCGGGCTACTTATGATTCTCGTTACCTTGCAGAGTACGGGACTGATTTTGTTGGGTACGAAGCCTACAAACTACGTTATAGTTGGATAACCCGAAGATGGGGTTGAATAGGGAAATGATTTTGTTTATTGCTTGTATGTGCATCGTAATTTTTAGTACTTATTTCATTGTTATCTCTGGTAAGCAGTATTAAGATTCCTTAAATATTTCAAGCAGTGATTTAAAAAAAACCCGTGGATTCGTTTAACAAACACGTACGCACGATCACGCAGATTACATATAACGCACAATAAAACAAATATACAGGCAAATACAACATGAACGTCTACTAAATAAGATCCAACTAATCATCATCTAGATCCACCGGCACCATCTCCGCATCCTCAATATCGTCGTCGCCTGTGTCGAATGTCGGTCTATATCCGGACCGCTCCTCATCAGCGGTCCTCAGCTCATTCATATGAGCAGTCAACTCATCATACATTACCTGTCGCAGACCTAGCGTCATCTGATATAGATCCTGATAAGAAAAACAGCTGGATCTGGATACTTCGTCACTTCTGGCCGTGGTATATCAATATACCTATCAGATCCGTATGTAGTTGGTACTGCAACAGTCCAACCGTAGTCTGGCACCTGGGAAGCGCGTGGAGGAGGTAGATCCTTTGGAGCATGGTAAACCTGCGTGGACTGTAAAATATCAGCAACGAAAGGGGGCTCAAGGCCAGTTTGGAGTGCAGAAGGCCCAACCAAGTCAACAGATGCAGCATGCACAAAGCTCCCGGTCTGAGGTGGGGAGTAATACTGACGCCAGAAAGAAATATATTCCCTACCGGTAAGAATGAAATCACTGGCAGGCCACCACTCGTTTGTGTGCTCCTATAAAGCACTAGTAGTATAAACCCTGGGAGTAGCTGTATGTGGGTGTGGATCATCAGGAACAACATCCCCATCATATATCTGTCTCCAACAACGTTCCCCTAAGTACCAGAAGCAACCTAAACTAGGGGGGATGATACTAGTGGAAAGCGCCTCGACGATAGATAAAGAGCATGCACCGAGGGGGGTCAGCAAGACCCCGTGAACCATCAAAGGGATGCCAGATAACTGCATCGCGCGTCCTCCGCAACTCAATCTGATTGCGAGCCATAACAGATACATGTCGTGCCTGTCCTCCAGGCACCAGTCTACGGTTACCGACACTCCACGCTCGTACTCTAGGATAGAAAGTGGGTAATGCTGGATCCACGGTGGGAAAAGACAAATTGTGGAAGTACTCAAAGTACCAGTACTGTAAAATCTCCCAAAAACCAGTAATCAAACCCACCCTGGTCCGAATGACACACTGATGATCCAATGACTTATACAGGTAAGCTAAAATAGGTGTTCCCCAATCATACACAGTCGGACTGCCATCAAATGAAAACGGTTCAACTGCCGCCACATAACCACACGACACTGTGCTCGAAGCATTTGTGAAAAATAAATTTCCCATCATATACAAAACAAATAATCGGGCAATCTCCAAATGATGAACTTTGGGGTGCTTACTCAATAAAGTCTGTATTGCTAGTTTAATGCTAGAGCATCTAATCTGAAAATTACTGGTGACGGCATCATGTAAATCAAGATGTGGAATTAAATTACGGAGAGTAATGTAGTTCTGGTACACCTCATCATACGGCAAGGTAGCCGCTTGGCCTATGGAAAGACCAGTAAGCATAGAAAAGTCCAGTGGAGTGATTCCCATCTCCCCAAAACCAAAGTGGAATGTATGAGTTGTTTTCCACCAACAAGCAGCCAATGCACCAAATAATTGAACATCATTATTTAAAAGACGTTCGATACCTATTTAACGAATAATTAGTAAGTTACAACGAATGTAATGAAAACGGAAATAGTAAGTACATACGATGAGAATACGTACTCAAAAAGTCGGCAAAACCAATACTACTCAGAAATGTATGAATAGTTGCCTCTGTATCATACTCACGAATCTGACTATACAGACGAACATCACCAGCCCAAGAACCACGCGTTCGCTCGCGTCGAGCCTAATATTACGAATGAGAGTTACTTATTTTATGTACGACATTACGAAGGTAATATTTAATAAATAAAACGTACCGATGTGTCAACTAACGTGCTGACGTGCTCCTCTTTATCCCCCGACTCACGAAAATCGGCCAATTGCTTATCCGGTCTTAAATTTGGGTCCCGGTGCGACTCCAAAACCGCCTGGTCGTTTCTCCTAGGAACCCGTCTTCTTCTAACGGACGGTGATTCACAGTCTTACGTACCCTCAGTCGGTACGTTCTCTTCTACCGGTACGTGCTCATCACTCGGATCGACATTCCAGCTACCGCTACCGCTACCTCAAAGAGCCCTCATAACATGTTTCATTTTTTTTGGTGTACGCAATAATGGCGGGAAGCAAAGAAGTGGAGAGGAAGGAGGTGTGGTGGGTGGCGGCAAGGGTTAGGGGGAGATTTTATCTCCCAGTCTCATCCGGCTTTTAAAAAGCCGGATAAGGGGTGTGGATTCATCCCCACACCACACCACGGATTGCAATCGGACGGTTGTCCAATTGCAATCCGTGTAATGCTTTATCCGGCTTTATAAAAGCCAAATAAAGAATTACAAGCAACTCGCCCATTGGGGTGAGTTGCTTTCACATCAACACTGATGTGATGCTCCCCAACACGCTGTGTTGGGGATGCTCTAAGCTTCACAATCGGGTACACTGAGATTATGGCTACTCCTACATCCTACTGAGTTTGACATCGCTCTTATCCTTCCATCGCTCCTCTATAAATAACGTTCGCGTCTGTTATTCTGCATCTCAAACCAATTCCCATCGTCCCCTTCTAAAGCTTCTTTTTCTGTCAAACGAAAATTAGTTTAGTCGATTCAAATCAAACCAAAAAAATGAATGGAAATCAAAATAGTTTTAAACCTTTTCCATTCGTTTCTTTTCCTATCAGCTAAATAATATCCCCCATAAAAAAAAGAAAAAAAATTGAAATAAGGAATCGCGAATGATGGGGAGCAGTGCGACGAGGTGGTGAGTTCGAAAGGGTGATTCCAGATCTGGCAAGAATTATAGAAAAGGAGATCACAATTGTAGTTGCGAATTGAAAACACGATGGGTTCTTGAGCTCATCTCGAGGAAGGGGCTCATGATTTTTGTTGCGACAACAAGTTGAAGGCGGTAGATATCGATGGGGTTCGATTGGGGTATTGTCATGGGTTATTCGATGATCATTGGGGGAATGCTAACGTTGATCGATGGGGTGTTGATGCGGTTTGTGGTGAGTTGTTCGATCTGTTATGGAGTTCAATTTTTCTGGAAAGAAAGTGGTGTGCAACAGTGGATTTTGGGAGTGCGAATTGGTGTCTTTGGGGTATGCGAAGTACTGATGATGCAGTTAAGGATAAGGGGATTGAACTGGAGTGTGGATTTCTAGTTCTGGAGAGAAGCGGACTCGATGAGGGTGAGAGGGAAAGTGGTGCGATGTATTGGAGGAGTTGCGTTTTTGGGGGAAGGGGGGAGGGGAGGATGTGATTGTGTGTATGTTAAATGGTTGTTGGTTAGAGATAATGACTGGGGAGGAGTTCGAAGTGCTGTAAGGGTTTGATCTGTTCTTTATTTTTCTCTTTTGTGCAAAGGTTATGATAAATGAACATGTTTAATTGGCAACTGAGGGAGTTCTAGTCGATATTGATAAAAATGGAAATGTGCTGAGTTTTGATGGGGGGATTCCGACCCTTACTGGGTTATGCGACATGTACTAGAGTCTAAGAGGAAGGAGGAGCTGTTATCGTAGGGTCCTAGGGGTATGTTATCTTGGAAATGATGAAAGAGTGTCTGGACATTTGGAGTTGATGGGTTGAGACATTGCAACATTTGTTTGAAGCAAGGCAATTTCCTGTGTGGTGAAAGGAGATAGTCAATGAATTGTTTTGGTGAAAACCACCACGCCATTTACAATTCCTTTTATAATTAAAATAAATAATTATATTCTAACTTCGATTCAAATAAATATATACGTTCTATTTCTATTCGAAATAAATTTCTAGTCGTTATTATTTAAAATAAATCATTTTAAATATTCAAAATCCATTAAAATTGCCAAAATAAAATTTTTTAATTGGTTCTGATTTTCCAGGTTTTTACAACGCAAGATGATACAGACTTCAGGAGACGACCTGGAGGAGATCAGACGTGTTATATATTTAGATATTATCCCACTATGTGTGGAAAATGAGGACAGATTGTTATAACTGTCCAGATGAATTAAATAGCCGCTGTACTCTGATGACTTGTAAGTGTTATTTCAAGTTTTAAATAAAGAGTTATTTCTGTATTATATTTTATTCCGCTGCGATGTAAGACTGTGTATTGTGTTTAATTCTTCTTCTTTTTCTTTTATTCTAATCTTTCTTTCTTATCGCACCCTCTAACTTCTTTCTTTAACGTTCTGGATTTTTGGTACTTGAGTTTGGACACGGGATGTATTTGTGTCGGAAATTCGAGCATCGAATTCTCTAGTTCGTTACAATCCTCAAAAAGAGGAAGGGCTTCGTGGGAACCCGAGGCCTTCCTCCCCTTTACCTCTAGGGTTAACAACGTGAATCAACCCTTTCATAATGAGTCTAATGCTACTCAACTCTGGGAAAGGGGTTGATTGCAGGCTTATGTCTTGATCTATGATGCAACCATGGCCCTTCGGGATGGTTCGATGTAGAAGAATTGTTTAAGTCAATAGGCGTTGTAGTACCCTTACCATCCGAGTATAGAAAGCATTAGCATGTTTTCCTTTTTCACGATGTATATCATTTTACCCATGATTTAAGGGGTAACTGATTACTCAAGGCTTTAGTTGTACCAAGTTAAATAAACCCTTCTTCAAGGTACTTCAAAACTCCATAATTTTGTAAGCATGATATTCACCCCTTGAGGGAGGAATAACTAATCTTTAGAACGGGGATTCTAGTACTCAAGAAACATATGATTTGTTTAAAGAACGCTGACCCCAGGTCGTCCTTCAGTAACCTTAAATCGTGGTTGCACCAATTTTCCTAAATATATGTTTCATATAGCTCATTCCGGGTGTTGACGAAAAATATCGTTAACATTTTTGCGCTAGAAGGAGGGTCTAAACCTCCGTCCTTGTGGTTAATCTATTAAAAATTAAATTGTTAAAATTATTGCTCCATGGTAGGAAAGATGAAATCAAAAAGGTTGGAAGAGCGAAATAAGGAACCGACTCCTAATGCAACCCCTGAAGAAAATATGGATCTAACGCTTAATCTGAACAATAGTGAAAGAGGAGCCACATCCAGTCCAATACAACCACCAAACCCAAACACCATGGAAAACAATGTTGCAAGAATTACGGCCTTGGAGAAGCTACTTCAAGAGATGCAAGCTCAAATGAATGTTGCTCAAACGCAGAAGTCTTCAAGACTCACCAAATATAGTCAAAGAGAGACGAATGAATCTCCAAAAAGAAAGGCTCTCATTCAACACTCCGAAGCAAAAGAGAAGCTCAAGGCAACTTCCTTTAAGAAGAAGAAGTCCCATTTGACAGGAATAGAACAATCAAGGAAATTAGTGCGAGCAAGAACAATCTAGGAGTTCCACTTCCAAAGGTTATGATCCTAAAAGAACAAACTACGACAACACAAAAGCTTATCTTAAAGATATTGCTCAGAAGACCGTCAAAGACTTGTTGGGAAGCAAGGGAAAGAGGACCAAAGAAGATAGGGTTAATGACAACAAAGAGTAGCTCCTTTCGTCGTAGAAATTATGAACACCATAATACCATCTAGGGTGAAGGCTCTCACCATCAAATATCTTGGGACAACTGACCCTGATGATCATCTATTGGCCTTCGATAGCCAGATGGATCTCTACAATGCTTCACGAGCCATTCGATGTCGCCTCTTCCCAGTGACCCCTCAGGGAGCAGCCGCAAAGTGGTATCGTCAGTACAGAGAAAACACCATTTATTCGTGGAAACAATTCTCTTATGAATTTTTAGCGCATCTACAAAGATCTGACAGTTGATTACATGGTCATTGCCAACATCAAACAAAGGCAAGGGGAGTCTGTAGGAGATAACTTGAAAAGGTTCAACAACGAGGCTTTAAAGGCCAAGGATATGAACGACCAAGACAAATTGATAGTTGTGCATTCAGGGTTAATCGAAAACACCCCATTCTGGAAAGAATTATACATCCACGACTGTAACGACATACAAGACTTTCACTTCCAAGCTGACAAATTTATTCTCATGGACGAATTATACTTCACAAAGAGAAAGTTCGGGCCTCAAGGGGAAGAAAGAAGTTCGAGCTTCGAATGAAAGCCCCGGAGAGAAATCAAAAGAGATCAAGATGGGAAGATTCTGATACCAACTTGGTTGCTCTAAACAAGCCCATCTCGTTTGTGTATGTTGTTGTGAAAGAAAGGGTTACTTCCCCATCTCATTCAAGGCAAAGAATTGCCCTGAACCTTATTCCGGTGGTAAGTATTGCGAATTTCACAAGACCAACGGGGATAAAACTAACAAATGTAAGGTATTGAACGAGATTATTCAGAAACTAATCCGTGAGGGACAACAGAAGGAATTTGTTTTAAACAAGACAACATCTGCTCAGCATACAAATGACAACAAAAGGATACAGCAAATGCAATAGAAGCCGCTATGGAAGAAGGCAGTCTAGACTTGGGTCTGCCTATAAATTGAATCAGTGTGATCCATGGAAGGCCACACCCAACAAAAAACTGTTTGAGAGATAGGAATCAATGCATGAAGGAATCCATTGAAGGAATATTCTCCATTTGGGAAGAACCATCATTGAAGAATGCACCGTATGCTCTCAAGATGCACAACCTAGGGGTTTCTCCAAAAGAGATAAAGTAAGGGGTCTGACACCCGCATAATGATCCCCTTATGATAACAACGCAAATCGGACTCTCTGTCGTCTCCAAGATCCTTGTGGACACTGGGAGTGCCGTCAATGTCATCTTCAAGCATGCTTTCGATTAACTGGGAATTTCTAAAAAGAAGCTGGTGCCAAGCAACGAACCGATCTTCGGCTTCAATAACAAGGGATCAACTCTGGTAGGGCAGATCAACCTTCTAGTTCAAGTAGGGCTGTCTCCGCTCCATAGAAACTTCGAAACTCCCTTTGTAGTGATTGATCAACCATCCTTTTACAATGCCTTATTTGGACGACTAGCTCTGGAGGATATGGAAGCTTTTGTCTCTCCCAAGTACCTTATGTTAAAATTCTTAACCAAGCATGGATGGGGGTACCATCAGGGGAGAACAATTTAGCTCTCGCAAATTGTATTTCACAACAATTGACAATTACAAAAGGGAATGTTCTTCATACTTTGATTCTTCTACTATTTTTATACCTTCGGATAAAGGATTCTTACATCCCACATTCGAAGCCAAGATAGAAATTAATAAGGCTAACAAGCATGCAAATGGTAGGTACACTTCTTTGAAAAGAAAGAGGAAGAGAGCCAATGATGTAAACTTGACTAAAGAAGGAAAAATTGTTACAGATTCAGATTCTATGGTGGATATTGAAAGAATGAAACCAATAGAAGATATGGAAGAGGTAAATGTTGATTTAAAGGATAAGGCAAAAGTTGTCAGCATAGGGAAAAGGCTGGCAGAGCCCCTTAAAAGCGACCTAATTTGGTTCCTACAACTCAACAAAGATGTCTTCACCTGGACCCATTCGGACATAGTCGCGATCAACCCCTCTATTATGAGTCATGTCTTAAACATTGATCCTTCAGTAATCCCGGCTCGACAAAAGAAGAGACAATATAATAAAGACCAATCTGAGGCCCTAAAGGAGGAAGTCAAAAGGTTGAAGACAAATGGGTTTATCCGAGAAGTTCTTTACCCAAAGTGGTTAGCCAACCCTGTGCTAGTAAAGAAGTCTAATGTGAAGTGGAGAACATGTGTTAACTACATGGATTTAAATAAGGCTTGCCCAAAAGATTGCTATCCCTTTCCAAGGATAGACCAGTTGGTCAATGCAACAAGTGGTCATAAGATATTTTCTCTTATGGATGCTTACTCGGGGTATAAGCAAATTCCAATGCATAAACCCGAAGAAGAGCATACAAGCTTTATCATTGATTAGGGAACATTTTGCTATAAAGTATTGCCATTCGGGTTGAAAAATGCGGGATCAACATACCAAAGACTCGTAAATTGAATGTTTCAAGAACAAATATGGCGCAACATGGAAGTATATATGGATGATATGCTAGTAAAATTCATCGAAGCAGAGAACGATTTGGACTGAAGAAATGTTCAATGTCCTAAGAAGTAACCAAATGAAGTTTAACCCACAGAAGTGTTCTTTTGGAGTTCAATCTGGAAAGTTCCTAGGGTATGTAGTAAGTGAGCAAGGAATTGAAGCTATCCCTGACAGAATCCAGGCCATAAGAGACATGGAAGAACCTAGGACAAGAAAAGAAGTCATGAGCTTAAACAGGAAGGTAGCAGCCCTCAGTAAGTTCATTTCCAAAGTCATTGACAAATGTGTTCATTTCTTCGATGCTACAGAGAAAAAGAAGAACTTCGAATGGAACGAAGAATGTAGAAAGGCCTTTCAAAAATTGAAAGTTTATATGGGAACTCCTCTGATTTTATCCAGTACCGAGAAAGGAGAAGATCTATACCTATATATGGCTGTCTCAGAATATGCGATAAGCTCAATCCTTATAAGTGAAAGTAATGGCACTCAACACCCAATTTACTACGTTAGCAGAAGGCTAAAGGACGGAACAACCCGATACCCAATAACGAAAAAACTAGCATATTGCCTAGTACTTACTGCACGAAAACTCAGTGAGTATTGCTCACCCCCATTAAGGTTTTAGCTTTCTGCTTAAACAGGTATTCGGTAAGCCAGATACTTGAGGAAGGTTTGTCAAATGCGGAGTTGAACTTAGCTAATATGAGATTGAGTTTCAACCTCGAGAGATAATTAAAAGGCAAACCCTTGCAAACTTTGTGAATGAGTGCACAAGCTTCATTACGGAACAATCAGTTAAAGAGAACAACTTAAAAGCCAAATGGCAATTTTTGTAGATGGATCCTCAAACGAACATGGGGCAGGGGCAGGTTACATTATAATTACCCTGACAGGCACTGCTTGCACTATGCCATGAAGTTAGGATTCCCAGCAACTAACAACGTAGTCGAATTTGAGTCAATAATGGCTAGTTTGAATTTTGCACTATAGTTAAAGATACCTCGAATAGAAATCTTTAGTGATTCACAACTAATAGTAAACCAAATAAAGCAAACTTATCAAACCAAGGATACATAGCTGATCCTATATGTAAAGAGGATATTAAAGAAGCTTTCCTGATTTGAGGATATTTCAATTCATCAAATACCCCACAGAGAGAATACTCAAGAAGATTCACTAGCCAAATTAGCTAGTTCCCGAGGGGCTCCCGAAACCAGAGTAATTCCCATGGGTTACAAGAAAACCTAGTATCGAACATGAAGAATCAGAAACGGGAAAAGAATTATTAGTCCTAAATAGATCCCAAGCCTTGAGAAGGGGGATGATGAGAATAAAGAAGGAAACTCCAATGTGGAACCTCCCTTAACATTAACAAATTGCTATCATGAAAATACATGGATGACTCCCAGGGTAGATTGGAACTTTAACCCTTGATTATCCTGATGCAAGAAGGATAAAACACCAAGCTTCTACATTTTTGATTATGGATAATATACTCTATAAAAAGGGATATTCACTTCCTTACGTAAAATGTGTAAGCTCCGTAGATGGGTTTAACCTATTGAGAGAGGCCCATGAAGGATTATGTGGAGACCATTCCAATGGGATTAAGCTGGTCAAAACTATCATGCAATAAGGCTATTATTGGCCATAGATAGTTAATCAACTAATTGAATATGTCAAAAAGTGTGAGAGGTGTCAAAGGTACTCTAAAGTGCCCTGGCTTCCCCTAGCAAGCTAACCACTATCTCAAGCCCTTGGCCATTTGATGTATGGCGAATAGATTTAATCTGACCCTTACCCATCTCCAAAGGTGGAGCTAAGTATGGCGTAGTAGCCATCGACTACTTCGCCAAATGGGTGGAGGCAGAACCCCTTCTGACAATCACATCTAAAAACGTGTTGAGATTTGTAATAAAGATCATTGTTATTCGCTTTGGAATTCCCCACAAGATCATATCAGATAATGGAACACAATTCGAGAGTGAAGAATTCACTCGGTTTTGTGAGAAAAATCAAATCATCAAAAGCTTTTCCTCAGTAGCTCATCCAAAGGCTAACGGAGTTGTCGAAGCTGCCAACAAAACCATAAAGATAATTCTTAAAAAGCGCGTAAACCGAGCCAAAGGAAATTGGGCCGACGAATTACCCTTAGTACTTTGGGCATATAGAACTTCCGCTAAAACAACAAAGGGACACACCCCTTTTACCTGACATATGGATGCGAAGCCATGCTTCCGGTTAAGGTTGAAATCCCATCGCATAAAAGGATAGCATATGTGACTAATCCCAATTAGAAGTCAAGAAAGGAATCCTTAGACCTAATACAGGGATTGAGAGATGAGGCTGCAATCAGAACAACTGAATATTAAAGGAGAATCACAAAATGCTACAACACAAAGGTCAAGGCTAGAACCTTCGCAAAAGGAGAGTCAATTTTATGAAGAGTAATGACAAACACAAAGAATCCAGTGGATGGCCCACTTGGTCCAAATTGGGAAGGACCCTTGATCATCCATCAAGAAGTTATGCCTGGAACATATCGATTATGTAGACCCAATGGTGATCTCATTCCAAGAACATGGAACTCGGAACACTTAAGACCATACTTCTCAATGATAAAGGAATAAGAAGAAGGAAGCTTTCCTGCAAAAATGATTACATAACTAAGGGCATGGAAACCCTTCCAAAAGCTTGAGGAAACCTAAAAGGGGTCTAGCCATAAAAGGATCGAATCCTTTGTCATCACCAAAATTGGTCAGGACAAGGCATCCCCCGAAGGTGGATGGTGTGTTAGTCTTTCTCCATGCCCAAATTAGAGGGGGCTAGGTTAAAGCATCAAAAGCGCTGCCTCCGCTATAAACTAAGCACATACTAACTTTGCTCGCAGAAGAGCACGTCCTACCTCTGCTTATGTTCCGCGTTACCTGCAGAAGGGAACGCAAACCCCTATCATCACCTACGATGGTCAGGATAGGGAACCCCTCTAGGGGGGAGTGGTGTGTAATCCTCTATCAGTACATACGATGGTCCGTATAGAGCATCAAAAGATTAAGCCTTAATTTTGTGTCTACGATGGCCCGGTTTGAGTTTCTAAGACTTCATCATCACTTATGATGGTCAGGAAAAGGTGCCTCCTGAAGGGAGGATGGGTAAGTCCTTGGGCCCTGCTTGTGGATAAGCTATCCAAGCGCACCGGACGCATATGCCCTGAGAGTGGCCAACAAAGCATGTACATCCTCTGCTTAAATATCAAAAGCCCAGAGAGTGGCTCGAGAAGCACGTACAACCTCTTCTTTGCAAAAAAAATCCAAGTGGGATACCAAAAACATTTATACCAGAAGGGTATTTCTAGTCATCAATCTTTAATTACCCAAACAAGGGTAGGTTTGGGACGTCTATTAATACCGAAAGGGGATTTCTGGTCTTCAATCTTTAATTACCCAAACCAGGGACTTCTATTAATACTGAAAGGGGACCTCTAGTTTTCAATCTTCAAGTTACCCGAGTAAGGATTAGTTTAAAGTTACCGTCGAAACAGGACACCAGTCACTAGCTTCCAACCTTTAATGATCAAAGTGGGAAGTAACTAAAAAACAACACCATTGAGGGTTTCATTATACAACCCAACGTTAAAAACCACTCACGAATAGAACGAAAAGAATTCAGAAAGAAAATTTTGACTTGGAAAGTCATAAACACCCCTTCACTAGGAAGTGATAAATGTTACAAAATTAACTCCAAAAAAAAACTGACGGTGAAGGGGTATCGGATGACCACAAACACTAGAAAGAACCAAAAGCGGGAAGGAATGATCCAAAAGCTGCACAAACTGACAATTTTTAAGGAGAAAAGAGCTCGAAATCCGCAGGTATATCCAGCAAGATATATCCGATAGAATATATCCATTAAGATATATCTGGCAGGATATATCCAGCCTGGGGGTTCTACGGAGAAAGGTCATCTAAGTCAGAACTAAGAAATAAGAAGGCAAGAGCTCCACTTATCAAAACCCGGAAGGATGGAAGGCTATCGATATTAACCTATTTAATACCTATACCCTAAGAGGTGAAGGTATAAAGAGCATCAAACCAGAAGTGCATAGAGGTTATCTGAAACCAGTTTCTGAAACACCTGCTGCGTAAATGCCGAAAGATCATATTGATAGGCAACAGGCCAATGACCTAGAACAACCTTTCGGAAGGTCAGGATATACTCGGACCACCGGAAGGCAAACCGGAACCCCAGAAGGGATACAAGCTATCCACACTAGTCTATTTAGTATAGACACCGACAGTGGTTACGAACTGGTAGCTATCTTCATACATCATGAGGACAAGCTCCTCTAAGTATTCACAGGAAAATTGGAAGCCTACATCCATAAGCTTATAACCGAGAGCATACCACCGAGAGTTCAGATCATTCTCAGAGAAGCCCCAACTGACCGGGACCCTCCCTCCAGAAGCTATAATCAGCTCCATAAAGCAGCCGGGAGCTAAACAACCAAAACCTAGCAGAAAAGCGACCGACAAAGGTACCTACAGGCCCAACGGTCCAAAAGCAGAAGGGGACGCAAATTCTCTATAAATAGGACCCTAGGAGTCACATTTTCGGGGTGATTTTTTCATTTATCAATCTTGTTCTTTCTTCTTTAAGGAGTAAACCCTAATTTCCAAATTGGATAGGTGATTTCTTCAACTCTTGTAATACATCAGCAATTTATGAATGAAGAAGTCCGGGAGTTAAGTGTTTCATGATTTGATAATCATATTGTTCCTTTTATGGTGAAACAGGAAGTTAACACTAACCTTTCATATGAAAGAGTTGTTCACGATATCCGCGTAAAGTGGAAGGGCTTCGTGGAAACCCGAGTCCTTCCTCCCCTTTACCTTAAGGGTTAAGAACGTGAATCAACCCTTTCATAATGAGCCTAATGCTACTCAACTCCGGGAAAGAGGTTGATTGCATGCTTATGACTTGATCTCTGATGCAACCAAGGCTCTTCATGATGGCTCAATGCAGAAGGATCATTTAAGTCAATAAGCGTTGTAGTACCCTTACCATTCGAGTATCGAGAAGCATTAGCCTATTTTCCTCTTATCACAATGTATATCATTTTACCCATGATTTAAAGGACAACTGATTACTCAAGGCTTCAGTTGTACCAAGTTAAATAAACCCTTCTTCAAGGTACTTCGAAACTCCATAATTCTGCAAGCATGATATTCACCCCTTGAGGGAGGAATAACTAATCTTTAGAGCGGGGATTCTAGTACTCAAGAAATGGTTGATTTATTTAAGGAATACTGACCCCAGGCCTTCCTTCAGTAACCTTAAATCGTGGTTGCACCAATTTTCCTAAATATATGTTTCATATAGCTCATTCCGGGTGTTGATGCAAAATATCGTTGACATATATACATACATACACTAGACCTCTTACATTAAACCGTCTACCTGTAGATGTTGGATATGTTGAGCGGTTCCAAGCAGGCTTCTACTACAGGTGGGTTAAACCTCGTTTCATAGTATACTAAATTTGAATGGCCCATGGCATCTATACCTTTCACATTAGTCGAACCCACTTGTGGTTGCTGGATTTGTCAATCGGTTCTAGGCAGACTTCTACCGTAAATTGCAACTAACCACGTGTATGTGTGTCATTATTTAATATATACATATATATAAGCTGTTTTACACGCACACACAAGCAATCAATATATGGGGACATTTCAAATTCATATCTTATGCTAATCGCATTTATTACGTCATTATTACGCTAATTACGTTAATTGCACTATATAAGTAGAATATTTAGTACGTATAAATAACATTATTTTTTGTATGAACGAGAGAACGTTTTAACGAGGTAAAATTTATAGTTTGGTCCAGTTTAAGGCATGCAAGTTAATTTCCACATTCAACCGCTACATTCGTGGCCTAATTGCATAACTACAAATAGCTATAATGGAAGAATATGCCATACAATTAAAAACTTGCATCCAAGGCTTGTAAGGATAATTCTAGTAATGAATCAAGACTAGGTTGTAAATTTCTTAAATCATACACATCCATGTATATACACATACATATATATGTAAATATACATACATATGCATGAACCTTTATTTACCTAATTTACACGTTCTTATATTGCACATAAAAACATTCATATTTGATTGGCTTCAAATCTGAATACGTTCGGGTTATCAAATTAGAACAGAAACCCAAACCCATTCAAATAATAAATCTAATAAAATCTAAACCTTTTTACATTAAAATAAAAGATGTAGAAAAACAGATAAATCAAATAAATAAAAGTAAATCACCAAATTGTTCTTCATCGTTGCTAAAACAAAATCCACAAACCCAATATAAATTGACAATTCTTGCAAAATACATAAAAACGGGGGATTTGGCGATCTTGTAGTTTGATGTTGTCGTTATACCAAATCTCCTTAGGCATATAAATCCATATAGTAATATACAAATGTAGAATATTCATAAGAAAATACTAATTCCAATCGCAGTGATTGGAAATGTCGTAGATCTAACGTTGTTGTGCCTATTTGATGTAAACTCCAATCCTTAGAGATCTATATACATAAGAATCAAATAATTAAAATTCTTATATATATATATATATCATGTGATTCCAGATCTATATTTTAATCTAAATTCTATGAGAAAAGATTAGAGAAAGAAGAATACATGTGTAGAAGAAGAAGAAAACCTATTTTGAATTCCTCTGGAATCAATGGCAGTAGAGTGAAGGCACAAATAGAGAGAATGGTTAGGTTTAGGTATGGAGTCTAGAGGGTTATTTATAGGTTCTTATTTAAGCAAGAACCATCGGATTATTAAGATTTAATCCTGGTTGTTCATCTTTATTAATTAACCCCAAAACCCAACCAAACCTAGCCTTATATGGCATTTCAGCCGCCAAGCGGTAAATCTCCCCTCTAGAAGGGCAGTTGACCGGCAGTCGACACCCCTTATAGGGGATAGTCGACCCCTTGGTCGCTGTTTTGCCCAATAAACACCATGAAGGGATGAATATATTTATTATATATAATGTTATTAATCAGATTATTTCTTTCCTTATAAAGATTATTCTTGTCCCCTGATCTTTATCTTCTCATTTGAAATTCCAATTCATCAGATTATTTTGTCTTTTGGATATATATATACATAATTTATTAAACCCCCTCCCCCCATATATATACATATACATACATACGTATATATTTATATATATATGCAGTTTACAACCACTTGCATAAAGTCACTCACCTAATATATGCAGATGATCTATTAATGGCATTCAAAGCTTGTAGTATTGCAATAGCCCAACTAAAAAGCATTTTTCCAAATCCAGAGAAGTGGGTGGGTCTCAAAGTGAATGAACTCAAAACAAAATGTTACTTTAACAAGTTTTGTAATCATAAACAAGAGCATCTAGAAGCCATTGAGGTGCGAGAAGGATCCCTTCCAATCAAGTATTTGTGGGTACCCCTCTCTAATAACACTATAACTGATGCTGAATGTGGAAAGTTAGTAGATTACGTTAGAGAAAAACTGCAAGGCTAGAGATCCAAATTGTTGTCTTTTGTAGGGAGAGTTGAATTAATGCACTTAGTGATAACATCAAAAGTTAGATTTTGGTTACAAACTTTCCAAATTTCTGACTGTTCTATTGCCAGGATAAACATAGTGTGTGCTAATTTCATTTGGAAAGGTAGGATGCACAAAATTAGTTACAAACTGCTTTGCAGCCCTAAAACAGAAGGTGTAGTTGGGCCACTGTTTCAGATCTTGAAAATATCGCCCGAGATCTCCTCCAATATCTTGGGCTCCTCCCAAAACAAACCGCATATCTCACTGTAAATCTCCTTTTGAATATATCACCCGAGATATTACGATATCGAACAATATATCGACCGAGCGAGATCCTAGAGCATGGAAGTTAATCTCCTCAGGAAATTTGTGGGCTGTCTGGATGCGGGCCCATTATATGAAGACGAATTATTGGACAACAAATATAGATAACAATGCATCAGTGGTGTGGAAAAACTGTTTGAATCTCAGAAATGAACTTAAATCTAGAATCCAATGTGAAATTGCAAATGGTAACACTGCTGATCTATGGAGAGACCTATGGCCAAATGGGCAGAACTTAATTGACAGATTTGGTTGGGACAACTACTCAGCATATGGTGCCAAATGTGTCGGTCAACTCGATCATTTCCAACCAAAATTGGTGATGCAATAACAACTTGGTTGTTTGAATTTGACTGAAGAACTAAATACCATGGCTATTTACTCAGGAAGAAGTGAAGACACTTGAAGTCAACAAAGTGGTAATTTTTGGCTGAGTGAAGTGTGGGAGAGCATCAGGACAATACACCCTACTATTCAATGGAGTAAAGTAATATGAACCTCTATGCCTCCTAAAATGGCACAGGCACTATACAAGGCAGTTTTGGGTAGGTTACCTACCAAAGAAAGGCTTTTTAGTTGGGGGCATAATTGAGGAGGACAGATGCGTATTGTACAATAGGTTTCCTGAAACACATAATCATTTATTTTCCAAGTGCATTTTCAGTAAACGTTTATGGGCAATACAAAAGCTTAAATGCTTAACACATAACAAATAGCCAGCCTAGAGAAAGAAATCGATTACCTGAATGATGGAGGTCACGTGTCGAAATTGATGATAGAGGTTGGCAAGGTTTGCCTCACAGCCACATTGTGGCAGACATGGAGAGAACGAAAGTCTCGTGCTTTCAAAAAGAAAACGAGAGATGTATTAGTGAATTCAGCCATAATTAACAGAGAAATTACTGTATTAATTGGAAGAATTAGCAAGAAGCTACTTACCAATGCAACAGAACGAGAATGATTGCAATTCGGGAAGTGGAAGGAAGCGATTGGAGAAAGGAGATGAGAGAATTTACGTCTGCCATGAAGAGAATTGCGGTGCCCTAATTTTCTTTTCGATTTTCTTTTCAGAGAATGTTAAAGTAGAACGAAAAGTGGACTGTTGGAAGTATATGTATTGTACCCATGTATTATAAATCAGTTGTAACCTGGGCTAAGCTTGTATTGGCCCAAATTTCCGTACCCTTTGAGTTGACTAATAACACCACACGTCCAATCCAAATTGCACAGAAATACAAATCATTAGTAGAAAGAAGTTAGAGGATGAGAAACAGAAAGAAAGAAAAATTAGAATAGAAGAAAACGAAGAACACAAATCTCACAGCGGAACGGATAAAATAGATTAAGTAACATAACTCTTGAAATACAAATCAGTGAGTGTATATACATACCATTATTAGAGCACAACAAATATTTCTGGAACAATTATAAACACCAGTTTCCAGATATAAACATGATACACAGCGGAAATTACGAAAGTCTATAGCTAACTGATGAAGCCTCCTGCTTCGAGCTCCTCCAAGTGAATGTATAAAATCCCAACTACTTGACTGCCCGTACAAATTTGGGGACCCAAGAGTTTAGGGAAAATAAACTTTAGGTCAGTCATGGAACTGGTGTGAGTAAACTCCAACCATTTGTTTTACTTTTAAAATTCCTTTCGAAAGAAATGATAATCGTAAGACCGATCCACACATAAACACGGATGGTTTTTACCTTACGATAACCAAAAATATTTTTGATATCAAATCCAACGATATTACAATAGTGTCTAAATCAAATAAATAAAAATCTAGCGGAACGCATGCATCTCACACTCCATATATAATATTAAATCAAAAACCACAGGGTGCTTATTGTAGATTGGATTTTGACTACGACAAGGTGTAGAACCGCCTTCCGATAGTGTATCTCTATAGGGGAATACACTGGTTTAACAGGAATGTCTTGCAACCCGACTCACACATGACTGGCCACTCATTTGACTTGAGTGTATCAAGCATATTATCATCAACGGTTTTGATCAGCAACCGTTGCCAAAAGCATACAGTAGCGAATAAAATAAGAAGCAAATGAAATTTCTCTAGATCAGGTGATAATACCCCTAATGGGAATGACCTGCATGGCCATGCTGCCTTTCCGATTTCTGTCATTTCCTGGGTGATGAGGCTTGAGGTCACGGTTATCTTTCAGCACATCTTGCCACCAATTACTCTGAATGTCACGTCGTCAGACACTCGTCCATATACGTTGTCCTGGGACTGGACAAACCGAAGGCACAATTCTATTAATCCATCTTAGGCAATTACTATCTAGGATTAACGGAACGGCCTTAGAACTTTACTCCGTCTTCAATTATCTTCAGCATAAGTTTATTTGTAAGGCTTATGACAATACGAAGTAGTTTTCAGATAATAAATCCGATCCCGGTCTCTCCATATTGACAACGGAGGTATAAAATAAATCAAAACTTTGATAGTCGGTGATTTAACTATCAAAGTAACATCCATACAATCAAAGGTCCTATTTCTAGTTGGAAATTCTACCGATCAAACATGAAGCAACACTGGCCCCTTTTCATATAAATTCCTTATTACATTATTAATTCCAAATCCCATCTTTCCCATCTTTTCAAAGCTTGATCGTCTCTCTCGATTCTTGGAAACATTTTCAATACCCTAATTTCTTTATTCAAGAAATTATCTCTTATTCTAGTTAGAAAACATTTCTAATTATTCACGAATCCTTATTTCCTATATTCAGAGGATATACGTTATTAATATCGGAAAATATTTCCATGTTCCATTTCTAAATTCCTAGTTGACCAATTTATTTCATTTTCTATGCGTAGAAAATATCTCTCATTTTATTTGGGGAAACATTTAAAAATCCTCTAAATTAACGCGATGTTATAAAACACCGTTATTATAACTCAAACCATTTATCATTTATTAACTAACCATATTGCTAACCAATCTTCACTATCGAACTTTAACTATTCCTCCATCAATTATGAAGTCAATCAAGTTGGGGTATAATTACCTCTCAGACCTTAATTGAACAACATTCTCAATCTTGAAATAGTCAAAGTTCACAACTTCAAACAAAACATTGCTTACGCAACTCTCAAATTCAATCTAAGAATACACTTCTTTTACGGAAAAACATTGATTATAACGGTAGCGTTATAATCGTTGTTTCCAAATATTTGGTTTATAAAACATTTATTTTAATGACAGCGTTACAATCGCTATTTAGATTTTTAGAACATTTATTATAACAGTAGTGTTAAAATCGCTGTTTAGATTTACAAAACATTTATTATAACAGTGACGTTATAATCGTTTTTTCCAAATATTTGGTATATAAAAATATAACTTGTACTTATTAATTTAATTGGTAAGCAAATAAGTAAATAATTAAATTTGATTCAGAACGAAAAGTAAAAATAACTACTTCCATTAATTACATATAATTGAATTGCAATAAATAACTCTCTTAAATAATCTATATTCGATTATATTTCGAACTTCGGAATTTATCTACCATTTCAAGTTAATTCAAATTCCAAATATATCTTTTGAATTTATCCTTTCCAAACTTTACCAAATTCCAACATTGGCTTTCAAACTGTTATTCATTTTCAAATATGAATTTCATTCCTTAATAGGAATCTAAACTCGTTTATTCAAATCAACTTGATTTGTATTTATAAGTGTCATTACTGCTCTACTTCTAGTTATCGAGTGTCCTTTTTACCACATCACATTCTGTTTTATTTGTAAACTCTGTTTATAGAACTATTACTTAATTAACACTTTCCGTTTACTTTAAACAATTCAAGTTTTCTTGTTGAATGTATTTATAAGCTATACATTACGTAACTTCCGAATAATTTGATTTCTGTAAATCCCTTTTTATGTATTATTGCAAAGCAAAGAATTTACTGAAATATTAACCTCATAACGTATCTAAATTAAATTATAGTTCATGTTAAATAAAATTTAAATATCCTTTCAAGAAATAAACCATTTGTATAAAATTTGACTTTGCCGAATTTCTGTTTATAAATCCATTGGATTTATCTCAATTTATTTTATATTCCAAATTTGGAATAAAACCCATCGTTTCCCTTTGAAACCGATTTCATATTTCTGTTCTTATTCAAATTTCCATTTGAATTCTCTATTTCTCAACTCAAATCTCTTTTACAACTATTGCGTTTAAATCCCACTTCAAATAGCAGTGTAATCACTGATTTCAACTTTGCTTATATAAGTTAATATTTTTACATTATCCAAAGATATTTCACTTTATTTATAACCATCATTTATAAATCTAACTACTTTATATATTTATTAAACAAGTTTCTATTTTAAATCCATTTGAAATCTAATTTCTATTTTTGGAAATAATTCCCTTTTTAAAATCTCAAATTTCTTTTCTACATTCTAAAATGTTCTAGGGTATTTAAATACCAAAATTATGGGCCCAGTGTAACTCAACCATAACATAATAAATTACCGGTCATATATCACATCATATAATAGAATAAATAAACAGTAAATAAAATGTTGAGGAATCCTGTAACACCCCGCCTCCGCTAGGGTCACTCGCAAAGGAATGCACTAGCTTTAGAGGGGCATTATGGGTAAACATGCACAGAAACATCACAAGACAGAACATATAAAATAGCGGAAGTAAAAACAAACTTTCATAACATTAATAAATGAGGTCAAAAGCCTTTTTACATCAGAGTACATCAAAACCTGTCTTGCCGAAATAAAGAAGCATGAAACCTTTTTCATAAATTATTCCCCAATTAAAACAGTAAAGTAGCCATAGCCAAGGAAGTCCAAGCCATCCATGATGACCTTCAAGCAGAAGAAGCCCGAACTAAACAGCATTGTTTCCTCCCTGAAACCTGGGGGGGAAACGGAAGAAAAGAGGCGAAACAAAACGGGTCAGTCAAAAAGACTGAGTAAGTCCTATCTACTTCCAGTATAAAAACAGGTAAAGGTAACATGACATGCATAAACTGAAAGTAAACATAAGGATAACTACAAGATAGATAAACCAGGGTAGCCGGTTGAACTTCTGTGGCAAGGTAAACTAAGGTATCATGATAAACTACGATGTTATGATAAGTCAAGTCATCACATCGTCAGATTTCTATCGAGTACATTATCCCAAGGTATCTACCCCGTCTAACATCCCACGGTATCTATTATGTATATTCTTCCTAGTTCTAACATGTATATTTGCTCTGCACCTCTCATACTAGTATCCCTACCCGCGTCATGTGTTAACCATGAATGTCCCTTGCCCAAAGTCGTGTAATGGTCCATGTCAACCTAATATACCGCATATATAGGTTACTCAAAATCATATGTTTCTTTCCATGCATATAAGTTCAGTCCTTTGCCGTACCTCGTATGGGCTTCCTCATGTCGTATTTTCCTTGAAATTGTTTGGACTGTCACCCTTGCTCTAGCTAGGCTCTTCCATATGAATCATCGTTTGAACTACTAGGACTTACGCCACCTAGCACCACTAGGGATTACGCTTACCTATTGCACGCTTTCGTATTTCGGTTTGGGTTAAACCACCTAGGCCACTAGGGATTACGCTAACCCTCAACCGCGCCCTTTTTCCCACGCATTCATCGTGAATCGTTTTTCTATAACTGTATGCACATGTATCACATCGTGCCATCCGAGTCCTGTCACAGGGCAAAACAAGAAATACAGGACTCGGTCGGGAGCTTTAGATTTATCTGCCGATGCAGATACTAAGGTCTGCTTTTCTACACGTGGCTATGGTCCCACGAGACCCCTCCCTCAACTAGTGAAAGGCAACACAAGAGAAAATCTTGCATGAGAACTACACTCCGGCCAGCCCACATCCTACGGCCTACCTCACCCATAATTAGATAGCAATTATGGTCTGTTGGGTGTTCCCTGCCTTTCCGTACGTACACGCTTGACTCAAGATGGTAGATGATCGACGAACTTGCTATCTAGGGCACTATCATGTATTCGTTGACTCACTGCTATCCATCCCAGTCTTTAGGTCGCTCGTATAGCAACCAAGGCATACTCTTGGTTCTTCTAACGCAGACCTTAACCTCTTGTGAGCCCAGGATGATCATCTGCGACCTCACAGAGGGATCCCAAGAATATCCTCACGTTCCCCGAAGCCGCTGCTTCGTTACCCAGTTCATTGGAGCCTTTATCTAAATCAGATAGCCTGCTCCTACACGCATACTTAAACGTTGACCTAACGTATCGGGTTACTAATTTATCTAAGAAGTGGTCCAAATTTCGTTGACTAAGAATTATTACTTAGTTTCCCTTAACTAAGGTTTACCACTTAGCCTTATTTCCATTATCCTTGTTAACTATGGTTATTTACCTAATCCTCCGAATTAGGGTTTATCTAATGGGTTAAGTGTCACTTAAGTTCACAACTTAACCCGTCTACAAAACATGTCGAAACTGGCTAAGTATCTAAGTCCAAGACTTAACCCTACAGGCCATGTGTCAAGTTGGTTAAGTATATCAAGCAATCCATGACTTAACCTCGTCTAATTATCATTTTAGATTGGTTAAGTATATATTAATTTGACCCTATCAAATTACCGAGTCAAATCGGTCAAGCGTATTCGAAACGATTCGTGACTTAGCCTTATCATGTTTTTACGTTAGATTGGTTAAGTATAGGTTAACTTAACCTCATCAAATTAACGAGTTAGATTGGTTAAGTATAGGTCACTTAACCTCATCAAATCATCGTGTTAAATTAGTTAAGTGTTTAACTTAACCCCATTAAATTACCACGTTAAGTTGGTTAAGTATGGGTTACTTGACCTCATTGAATTACCAAGTTTAAATTGGTTAAGTGTTTTACTTAACCCCATCGAATTACCGTGTTTAGATTAGTTAAGTGTGGATTACTTAACCCCGTCTAATTACCGTGGTTAGGTTAGTTAAGTCTTAATTACTTAACCCCATCTAATTACCCAGTTGGATTAGTTAAGTGTAAATTACTTAACCCCATCTCCTAATCATCTTGCATGGTTAAGTGTCATTAAGGAATCAAGTCCGGTCCCACTTAACCTACCCATTCGTGTCATATCGGTTAAGTGTCATTAGTCAAATTTACTTAACCTTATCATGTGGCATTAATTCAATTAATGCACTCTTAACCTCTCACATTAGACCTTGTTGTGGTTACTAGTTAAGCCGGGCGGGTCCGGGTAGATTTACACCACAACCTAGTCTAACCTCGGGTCTTAAGCGCGACATGACCAACTTCTCACATTGGGTCCTATTGTTTGCAACTACTAGTTAGGCCGGTCGGTTCCGGGTAGTTTTACGTTGCAAACTCAACCCAACCTCGAGTTGGCCACACTTATATTATCTAAGTTCATCATGTTTCCAAAACATGTTACAAGTTTTCAAGCATTTGGGTAGACCTAACTTAATAGGTAAATTCCCAAAGGGTAGACCTAACTTAATAGGTAAATTCCCAAGCTCATGTTTTTATGCATACTTACATGCCAACTTCCATGTTATCTTCCAAGTCATATTTTCAAGTATAAACACATGTCATAATCAAGTTAAGATTTCGCGACATATTCATGTTTATCTAACTACCCAAAATCGTGTTTTCCCAACGCAAGCAAAGCAAGTCAACATAGTAAGGATACTATGTCACATATTGGTCTCAAAACATGCATGATGCTAAAAAGGGCTTGGCTTCCACATGCATAACATCATAAAGGGATTGGCCATAAACATGCATAGTGTCATAAGGTAATTTGGCCACAAACATGCATATTATCAAAAAGGGTTTAGCCATAAACATGCACAACTTAAAAGAGGGGATTGGCCACGAGCATGCATAATCTCATAAAGGATTTGGCCACAAACTTGCATGTTACCATAAGGGGTTTGGGTTCATAAACATGCATAAGCCCCAAAATCTTGTCTTAGCCAATGTTTCACACATAAAGTGGTTCCTAAAGGTTCATGCTAGCATTTCATGCATAAAGATCCAAACTTGCAAGTTAAACTAGGTTATGCATAGCATGAGAGGCATGATTAAGTCACTCACATGGCCTAAAATCATAATCATGAACACAAGAGGCAAGGTAAGGTTCATATAGGTTCGCATAATCATGTTTAGCCTCATTTTATCCCATGTCATTATCAAAACTACCGTTTCCATCTAAAAGTAGCTAGAACTTACATAGTTAGGCCTAGGGAAAGAAGCATGAATCATCTTGGCTAAGAAAGGTGCCTCCTTTGTTGAAGAATCGTCATGGAACTCGCATAGCAACGTTGATTTTGCCTCTCTTTGGTGTAGCAAGCTTGCATCTTTTGATTTGAACCCGATTTGAATGCATAGGCTCTAGGGATTTGAGATGGAGGCCATGAGAGTAGAAATTTGGCCATAGTTTAGTTACATGAGTGAATAATGAGGGTTTAGGGGTAGGTTTAGGGTCTTTTTATAGAGATTAGGATAGTTTTAGGCCCTTAGATTAACCCTAGGACCAACCTGAACCGTTAGATTTCAAACTAGGCCCAAAAACCTAGCCAAGATAGAAAATAGGTGCACCAGATCAGCATCAGCCGACAGGGCAAGTCGACAGTCCTGTCGACATGCCTGTCGACATGCCTATCGACATGCCTGTCGACATGCCTGTCGACTTGTCTGGGCGGGAATTTTCCCGCTTGGCCCCATTTCTGCATGTTTCGAAATTCAAATTTCCCGAAAACTTCTTTGGGCCTTAACCGGGTCATACGGACTCCAATTTTCGAAAACTCGGACTCTATTTCGCGTATTTTTCCGAGACGAACGCAATAGCATAGCCCATTTTACTTGATTCAGAATTTAAAATTAAATTCTGCCTTGATTCTCGTTTTAACATGTTATTGAAATACGGGTTGTTACATTCTCCCCACCTTTTAGGATTTCGTCCCCGAAATCTCTAAGTTAGGAAGAACATATCCTACCATCCATCATCCATCTACTCAAAACATCATCCACAAGCAGTCATTGTCCTTAGATGATTTCTAATGCTGTATGAATATATGCAAAACGTGTGTGTATATGCTCCCTAGCTAATGCTAATGATCAGGCCTGAATAATCTTTCTAATGCAAAATATGTATAGTGCCATGAATCCAACATGTATGCAAATAGTCCTAGTCATATAGATACTATATGCGTGCACAATCATTCATTCATATGCAACAACCACATGATGACACATTCAATTTCATCCATAAACAAGTATAAATACACGTGCATATGCAATATGAAATGTGACCGAGTCGAGCTAGTATCTAATGTGTATTCGCGCATCCACGAGCAACCACTTGCAACCACTTGCAACCATATCAATCATAACATGTTTCAAATACATGTTTACATCCATAGGGTTCTACCTAAGATTCCCTGAAACAGGGTCGAGAAGATAAACAAAACAAACTCCATACGGGGTTTGTAACAGAGACAGGACCGAGAGGATATCCATAAAAGATAGCCTAAAAGCAAGCTCAACAGAAAAACAGGGATCGAGGATATATTCCCAAAAGAGATATCATGCACGTATTTAGTCTTCAGTCTCCTGAGTCGCATTACCTTGAGCTTAGTTCCTTCGTGCCTTGACCGCCCCTTTGACTTCACGATTTCGCAGCTTCTTATTTCCTGTTTTCATAACATGAGTTGGAACTCATTTCCTCGTCGCCCTTCCACTTGCACTTATTCTCCTTCTCGAATACTTGGCGCAAACAGGACTGCATACTCATGATTCCACGCAAGCTTTCCAAAATTTCATTAGTGAATCCTGGACCTCGTACCACAAGGTATTCCACGTAGAAAAACTTTCCCTTGCAAGTAAACAGGTTACCATGCGCACTTACTAGGGTAATTCGCATAACCCATACATAAGCGAAGTAAACCATCCGTTTTATTAGCGAACACCACTCGATCGGGTTTCTAATTCCCAACAAAGGCATCTAGGGATTTTAAGTAACTAATCATGACAGAACCCAAAAGGTTACGCGATACTTCAAGGGTATTACCAAAACAAGCCAAGAGTCTAACTACCCTCCTTCTAAAACCGAGAGTGGCACCCCTTACTGGATAACCACCTCATCCTTAGAATCCATCCATAGCTTATAAACATAAGCATTATTTCCAAGCTCAATACTTGGCATAGACATTCTCAAATCTAAACAAGTCATGAATAAATGGACCGATCTTCCAATAGGACTTGGGACAAAAACGGGATCCCCTACTACGCTAGTGCTAAGGTGTAGAGACTCAATTATCGAAGCGGACTTAAAAGATGCGGTGATCAAAACAAAGTCCCGACAGGATGATAGAGAAGAAAAGCTTAACCTTTAACAAGATCGTTACCCTCCTTCTGAGGTACCCTAGAAATGAGAGCATACTATTGCCCTCCCGATGATCTTGTCCTTGTCCCATGATACTTAACTATCTATCCCGTTTCACTATGCCAAATGTACCCTCTCGTCATGGGTTTCATTGTTCATCTTTCTCCCTCCTTTTAGGACTCAGCCATACCAACATGTTGCTTATCCCTGAACTCGTATCCTTTATCCTTGTTCTTACTATCCTTTCATGCATAACTCTGCAACGGTCTCTCGAGAACCACCTCCATCGTACGGGAAACACTTACGCAGCTAGAAAGACTAGTCGCAGTCAAAACCACTGTGACTACAGATGGAGGAAAGAAAGGAAAAGAGATTAAATCAAGGAAACAAGGATAATGCTAATGGCCTTTGGGGAATAGCCTTTTTCTTAAAAGAAAATTTTCTTGAAAAATGCTTCTTTGTAAACGGTTTTTCAAATACTTTTCAGAAGGTCTTTAAAAAAACTTTTGCCCAGTCTAGTAACCTTCTGCTCTGATACCAAATGTAACACCCCGCCTCCGCTAGGGTCACTCGCAAAGGAATGCACTAGCTTTAGAGGGGCATTATGGGTAAACATGCACAGAAACATCACAAGACAGAACATATAAAATAGCGGAAGTAAAAACAAACTTTCATAACATTAATAAATGAGGTCAAAAGCCTTTTTACATCAGAGTACATCAAAACCTGTCTTGCCGAAATAAAGAAGCATGAAACCTTTTTCATAAATTATTCCCCAATTAAAACAGTAAAGTAGCCATAGCCAAGGGAAGTCCAAGCCATCCATGATGACCTTCAAGCAGAAGAAGCCCGAACTAAACAGAATTGTTTCCTCCCTGAAACCTGGGGGGGAAACGGAAGAAAAGAGGCGAAACAAAACGGGTCAGTCAAAAAGACCGAGTAAGTCCTATCTACTTCCAGTATAAAAACAGGTAAAGGTAACATGACATGCATAAACTGAAAGTAAACATAAGGATAACTACAAGATAGATAAACCAGGGTAGCCGGTTGAACTTCTGTGGCAAGGTAAACTAAGGTATCATGATAAACTACGGTGTTATGATAAGTCAAGTCATCACATCGTCAGATTTCTATCGAGTACATTATCCCAAGGTATCTACCCCGTCTAACATCCCACGGTATCTATTATGTATATTCTTCCTAGTTCTAACATGTATATTTGCTCTGCACCTCTCGTACTAGTATCCCTACCCGCGTCATGTGTTAACCATGAATGTCCCTTGCCCAAAGTCGTGTAATGGTCCATGTCAACCTAATATACCGCATATATAGGTTACTCAAAATCATATGTTTCTTTCCATGTATATAAGTTCAGTCCTTTTCCGTACCTCGTACGGGCTTCCTCATGTCGTATTTTCCTTGAAATCGTTTGGACTGTCACCCTTGCTCTAGCTAGGCTCTTCCATATGAATCATCGTTTGAACTACTAGGACTTACGCCACCTAGCACCACTAGGGATTACGCTTACCTATTGCACGCTTTCGTATTTCGGTTTGGGTTAAACCACCTAGGCCACTAGGGATTACGCTAACCCTCAACCGCGCCCTTTTTCCCACGCATTCATCGTGAATCGTTTTTCTATAACTGTATGCACATGTATCACATCGTGCCATCCGAGTCCTGTCACAGGGCAAAACAAGAAATACAGGACTCGGTCGGGAGCTTTAGATTTATCTGCCGATGCAGATACTAAGGTCTGCTTTTCTACACGTGGCTATGGTCCCACGAGACCCCTCCCTCAACTAGTGAAAGGCAACACAAGAGAAAATCTTGCATGAGAACTACACTCCGGCCAGCCCACATCCTACGGCCTACCTCACCCATAATTAGATAGCAATTATGGTCTGTTGGGTGTTCCCTGCCTTTCCGTACGTACACGCTTGACTCAAGATGGTAGATGATCGACGAACTTGCTATCTAGGGCACTATCATGTATTCGTTGACTCACTGCTATCCATCCCAGTCTTTAGGTCGCTCGTATAGCAACCAAGGCATACTCTTGGTTCTTCTAACGCAGACCTTAACCTCTTGTGAGCCCAGGATGATCATCTGCGACCTCACAGAGGGATCCCAAGAATATCCTCACGTTCCCCGAAGCCGTTGCTTCGTTACCCAGTTCATTGGAGCCTTTATCTAAATCAGATAGCCTGCTCCTACACGCATACTTAAACGTTGACCTAACGTATCGGGTTACTAATTTATCTAAGAAGTGGTCCAAATTTCTTTGACTAAGAATTATTACTTAGTTTCCCTTAACTAAGGTTTACCACTTAGCCTTATTTCCATTATCCTTGTTAACTGTGGTTATTTACCTAATCCTCCGAATTAGGGTTTATCTAATGGGTTAAGTGTCACTTAAGTTCACAACTTAACCGGTCTACAAAACATGTCGAAACTGGCTAAGTATCTAAGTCCAAGACTTAACCCTACAGGCCATGTGTCAAGTTGGTTAAGTATATCAAGCAATCCATGACTTAACCTCGTCTAATTATCATTTTAGATTGGATAAGTATATATTAATTTGACCCTATCAAATTACCGAGTCAAATCGGTCAAGCGTATTCGAAACGATTCGTGACTTAGCCTTATCATGTTTTTACGTTAGATTGGTTAAGTATAGGTTAACTTAACCTCATCAAATTAACGAGTTAGATTGGTTAAGTATAGGTCACTTAACCTCATCAAATCATCGTGTTAAATTAGTTAAGTGTTTAACTTAACCCCATTAAATTACCACGTTAAGTTGGTTAAGTGTGTGTTACTTGACCTCATTGAATTACCAAGTTTAAATTGGTTAAGTGTTTTACTTAGCCCCATCGAATTACCGTGTTTAGATTAGTTAAGTGTGGATTACTTAACCCCATCTAATTACCGTGGTTAGGTTAGTTAAGTCTTAATTACTTAACCCCATCTAATTACCCAGTCGGATTAGTTAAGTGTAAATTACTTAACCCCATCTCCTAATCATCTTGCATGGTTAAGTGTCATTAAGGAATCAAGTCCGGTCCCACTTAACCTTCCCATTCGTGTCATATCGGTTAAGTGTCATTAGTCAAATTTACTTAACCTTATCATGTGGCATTAATTCAATTAATGCACTCTTAACCTCTCACATTAGACCTTGTTGTGGTTACTAGTTAAGCCGGGCGGGTCCGGGTAGATTTACACCACAACCTAGTCTAACCTCGGGTCTTAAGCGCGACATGACCAACTTCTCACATTGGGTCCTATTGTTTGCAACTACTAGTTAGGCCGGTCGGTTCCGGGTAGTTTTACGTTGCAAACTCAACCCAACCTCGAGTTGGCCACACTTATATTATCTAAGTTCATCATGTTTCCAAAACATGTTACAAGTTTTCAAGCATTTGGGTAGACCTAACTTAATAGGTGAATTCCCAAAGGGTAGACCTAACTTAATAGGTAAATTCCCAAGCTCATGTTTTTATGCATACTTACATGCCAACTTCCATGTTATCTTCCAAGTCATATTTTCAAGTATAAACACATGTCATAATCAAGTTAAGATTTCGCGACATATTCATGTTTATCTAACTACCCAAAATCGTGTTTTCCCAACGCAAGCAAAGCAAGTCAACATAGTAAGGATACTATGTCACATATTGGTCTCAAAACATGCATGATGCTAAAAAGGGCTTGGCTTCCACATGCATAACATCATAAAGGGATTGGCCATAAACATGCATAGTGTCATAAGGTAATTTGGCCACAAACATGCATATTATCAAAAAGGGTTTAGCCATAAACATGCACAACTTAAAAGAGGGGATTGGCCACGAGCATGCATAATCTCATAAAGGATTTGGCCACAAACTTGCATGTTACCATAAGGGGTTTGGGTTCATAAACATGCATAAGCCCCAAAATCTTGTCTTAGCCAATGTTTCACACATAAAGTGGTTCCTAAAGGTTCATGCTAGCATTTCATGCATAAAGATCCAAACTTGCAAGTTAAACTAGGTTATGCATAGCATGAGAGGCATGATTAAGTCACTCACATGGCCTAAAATCATAATCATGAACACAAGAGGCAAGGTAAGGTTCATATAGGTTCGCATAATCATGTTTAGCCTCATTTTATCCCATGTCATTACCAAAACTACCGTTTCCATCTAAAAGTAGCTAGAACTTACATAGTTAGGCCTAGGGAAAGAAGCATGAATCATCTTGGCTAAGAAAGGTGCCTCCTTTGTTGAAGAATCGTCATGGAACTCGCATAGCAACGTTGATTTTGCCTCTCTTTGGTGTAGCAAGTTTGCATCTTTTGATTTGAACCCGATTTGAATGCATAGGCTCTAGGGATTTGAGATGGAGGCCATGAGAGTAGAAATTTGGCCATAGTTTAGTTACATGAGTGAATAATGAGGGTTTAGGGGTAGGTTTAGGGTCTTTTTATAGAGATTAGGATAGTTTTAGGCCCTTAGATTAACCCTAGGACCAACCTGAACCGTCAGATTTCAAACCAGGCCCAAAAACCTAGCCAAGATAGAAAATAGGTGCACCAGATCAGCATCAGCCGACAGGGCAAGTCGACAGCCCTGTCGACATGCCTGTCGACATGCCTGTCGACTTGTCTGGGCGGGAATTTTCCCGCCTGGCCCCATTTCTGCATGTTTCGAAATTCAAATTTCCCGAAAACTTCTTTGGGCCTTAACCGGGTCATACGGACTCCGATTTTCGAAAACTCGGACTCTATTTCGCGTATTTTTCTGAGACGAACGCAATGGCATAGCCCGTTTTACTTGATTCAGAATTTAAAATTAAATTCTGCCTTGATTCTCGTTTTAACATGTTATTGAAATACGGGTTGTTACAAATCCAGTTGGATCCCTCCAATCTGTTTTCCTACATCCACAAATGTTAATCACATCAATAATATTAATTTCACATGAGTATGAAATGTCATAGTAAACACGATTAATAATCGATCAATGATATAACCATATCAACCATTTCAACTAATTTTATCAACCATTCACTCACACAACATAAAATTACTGTAAATAAATTTAAAACTCGTTTATATAAAAATATAAACAAGGCAGAGTTAGTGAGTTTACTCACCTTGGTTTGCAGTCAATGATTCTGCTTCCGTTTTGTTTACAATTAAACAAGCATTTGATTTTATCACGAAGCTCCAGTAGATATGTTTTCAACGATATCAATTCCATAACGTAGATCATATCGTTACGGTTCCATTGTTACTAGTTTGGCTCAATTCTGTTCATATATGAACTAGATAAAATTATAATAAGAATACGGTCAATTAGAAATAATACCCTGGTTATTGTGTGATTAAACTACTAATTTTCTCTCTAATCGCCTTCATTCCTAATTCACAATTTTCAACCCAGGCACCTTCCCAAAAATCCCGATACCGTTTCCCTTGTCATACATTTTCACTTCAAAGCTGTTGTCCCTCCTCCCTTTTCAGGAAACAACCGAACCATTTCTGATACTTATCTTTTCAACTCATTTTCCCCATCTCCATAGTAGTCAGCTCACGCCTCTCTTCATGTTCGCACCAAAGCACATCCACGTACGCCCCTTAATATTCCAATGTCAACATGAGTGAGTAGGAACTGCTTGATAGGAGGATTAAAATCCTAGAAAAGAACCATTAAACAATCTAACAAGAAAGCAACCCCGCTTCGGAAACTTTCACCATAGGGATTGTCATACATCAGTCTGGGTCACAATAAAAATGTAGGAGAACAAACCAAAACATTTTCTAGTTCTAAGCTGTACATTTAGGTGATTAACTTTCGAGCAACATCACGCTCCTCAACATTCATCATGACGATCCTTTTTTTTCATGTTATCCATCTGCTTGATTCCTTCTGAAAATCACAATATCATTTCACTTCTAAGCAACAATAAAACCAACCTCACTATATAAGTATGAATGCCAGTTTATTTCCTTCATGTTTGTGATTGCCGCTCTTCTCCCCAATGTTTCTTCCTTTTACAAACTTTAAGCAGTTTAAAGTTCAACACCACCTCAGAAACAGAAACACTGACACTGAAATACAAGACAAGAATAGAAACGCTGGAGCCTGCTTCTTCAAAAACATCATGGCAACTGCAACTTCCTCCGCCGTACACATCCTTCCTCAATAACCCATCATTAGGACTTATTAATTAATTGACAATTTCTTTAATTCCTTCACCAAATAATGATCTGAGCTCTATCTATAGCTTTTCAAAGCCCTAGACGCGACTTTCAATGCCGGTACCGCTCCGCCCCATCACCGTTTGCCAAACCATTGCGTTACCTTCTAGTTTCCTCACTTTGACATGCAGATCCTTTCGACTTCTCATCCACGCACCCCATACAGCAGCCATACAACATCTATCAATGAAGCTGTGATACTTTCCATCCCTAAACTCCACTTTAATCCCAAAATAAATTTTTATCTTAACATTTTGAAACTGTTTGTATCCTCTGCTTCCTTAAGTTCAAAACAAATCTTCACCCTTAACCACCAATTAAGGTCGTTAATCACCAATTAAGTTCAAAACAAATCTCTCTCTTCCCTGTTATAATCCATGGCTCCTCTTAGTTTAACGAAGACACAGCCTCACTCCCTTGATTGCTGGCGCTGACCTCGACAGCCGGACCCCGATCGACTATCACCCGTCAGCACTTTAACCCATGCAGCTCCTTTTCCTTCTGGTCTAAACCATCAACGATAGCCCTAGCTCCACAAATATTACTAAAACCGTGCGCTGCAAACAGGAACCGGACCTCATCATTCGTAAGGATTGAAGCTCTCTTTGTCAGGAGTTCACCGGAACACACTTTAGGATTGTAGGATTTTTGTTGAAATTAAAAGGCACGATTTTGATTATTTGTGAGGAAGGAGATCTCATTTTTGCTAAAGGAAAAAGATGGAAAGGTTAGCTTGTTATTTTATACAGGTTTGGGTAGCTTGGCATGCATGATGCCAAATAGCTTGGCACGCACAGAAATGGGTTGTTTGGATGACAAGGAACCGAAATTATTTGGTAGGCACGCTTTCTATATGGGCTGTATTTCATTTACTGTGATGAATGCTTAAAAGTAAAGAAGCATGCGTGTACAATACCTCAATTGGGAGCAATGTACATGACGTTGTATGATCGTTGGCTATTCGAGTGGATTGGCCATTTCTTATCCAATGAAGCACAAATCAGTAACCCAGTTGTTAGAGAAAACATTGGAAATTAACCATAGATAGAAAATTATGGAAATGATTTATCCGGAACGGATGTTATACTAAAACGGCAATTTCTTCTTAAATAAAATATGTGATTGCATGATAGTTTAGCCACCAATCAGGCACAGATAGCAAAATGGTGACAAGTTGATAACAGAAAGTACTAGTAGGTGATTTTGGCTAAAGTCAATATGTCTGCATGCATGAAAATGTGATATACGTAGCTCCCTACTAACGTGTGAAACATGTTCTAGTTTAATGTTAAAATTCATCATTCTATATTTCTTATACTAGGCTATCGTTTTTAAGTCACCAAATCTAAGGGCAAAAGAAAGCTACAACTTTCCTATTGAACAAAAATGAATCATTTCACTTAGTATATGACAACTTATATGATGTTAACCTGTTTTGATTCGCTATAGTTGGAGGATCATCAATGAATAAGTTAGTTCTAAGAAGTCTAACAGAGATTTAACCTGCATGATTACATGATTGGGAAAAATATCGGTACCCCTAACGTGAAATTTCTTATAAAAATCGATTTATATTTCAAATAAAATATTTAAAACCAACTAAAATATTCATAATTAGATAGCCAAAAATCCGGGTCGTTATATTTCTTCCCCCTTAAAATAATTTCGTCCTCGAAATTGCTAAGTAGTAAAAATTCTATAACTCTAACTCCTCATAACCTACTTAGTTGAAATCTTTTGTTCCATATCTTCATAACCTAGTTCTTACCCGACCTTCATTTTCTCATACCAATACTCGACCATTAATAATTCTTTCCAAAGGAACAGTCCACCATTTTTGAACAATCCATCATCACTTTCTTGTCTTCAATCCATATGCTCTTCTGCATATCCGCAACCATTCCATTTGATTTTAAATCCATTTATCAATTTTATTATTCCACTTGAAATTTTATTAACCAATTCTGGTTTTCTTATTTCAATTACGATTAATAACTCGATTTTAAATTTTCAAATATTCCTTGAAAATTTTCTAACTGTTTAAATTTTCGTTAGCATCACCTTTGCACGGCTCAATCAGTACAACCACAACTCGCCTTTCTAGGCCTTCTCCAATCCAAAAGAAAATCAACAAGCCAAGCGGCTTGCCTCATAGGCTCTAAAACCATCAAACCCAAGTAATTCTGTAAACATGTACCTTTTGTCGGGTGTAAATTCTATCTCTTGCATTTGCTTCCACTTAATACGTATATCCCTTTCCAGTTGGTTTTAACCAATCCAACTTCCAGTTTTTCAACTCTCTAATCAACTTCTGATTAGTTCACTTCCATTCACTAATCCAAACTGAGATCTATTTTCAAAAATCAACCCTCTTATTCTGCTTGAGTTCAGTTCCATCACAGTTTATTTCCAAACAACAACATCTAATATATATTCAATTTGTTTATTCATAAGTCGAATTCACTTTATTAATTCTAATTTCAAGAAATTCTCTTTGTTTAATTCCATTCTGGACCATCTCTAATCCTGTCCAATTTCATTTAACTTACGTTAAATTTTAATTCATTTGATTCACTTCTACCATTTCGATCTATTTACTTTACAAGTTAAATTTAAATTTCAAAATTCAAATTCCCGGGTTTTATTTCAAATTAGCTTGAAATAATATATGTCTACACACATATTTATAATCAACTCAATTCAAAACATTTGAATTTTTAAAACCACTCTATTTTTCTCAAAAAATTTCCATTAATAAATCTATTATGGTAGCAATCCGTCACTTAGCAACTCGAAAATGAATACCGATAATGTCGCGATCCATTATTAGAATTATTTTCTTTCCACTGAAGTGATTTCAGTGCTTAATCACTTTCAAAGTCCATTTAAACCATTTCTATTCAAAAATTCTTCAATGTGAGGTAATATTACAATTAAAAATACTTCAGAAAAGATCTCAAAACACCCGGGATTTAAATTCTGAAATTATGGTTTGAGTTCAATTCCAGATCGTCTTATTTGTGTATATTAGGCCTATACAAGTTATATTTGGTTATATATAACCATTTCAATATTTTATAATTTCATTTGATTGTAATAACAATCAACACATCTATAAAATATAATATTTCAGAAATAATTCCTCTAATATGAAAATAATTTTTGGGCAAAATTATTTCATTTACCCTATTTGAAAACAATACTATGTCAAATTGTTTTGTTCGAGAGTTTAGAAACATTTATCGATAGAGTTGTACATCCTATATTGACCAGAATTCATAAAACACTCAACAAACCAGTCAACATAATATAAAACAATTTTTGTATCAAATTTACAAGTACACACTCATACATATACACTCAAACTCAGCCTAGGGTATTACTAAACCCATCTCTATTGAGTTACGCCACAGAGCCAAGGTTACTATTCAACCTTCAGCCCTGATATCAAATGTAATGGCCCGAATTTCCGTACCCATTGAGTCGACAAATAACACCACACGTCCAAACCAAATTGCAGAAAAATATGAATCATTAGTAGGTAGAAGTTAGAGGATGTGAAATAGAAAGTAAGAAAAGTTAGAATAGAAGAAAACAAAGAACACAAATCTCACAGCGGAACGGATAAAATATATTAAATAACATAACTCTTGAAATACAAATCAGTGAGTGTATATACATACCATTATCAGAGCACAACAAATATTTCTGGAACAATTATAAACACCTATTTCCAGATATAAACATGATACAACGGAAAATATGATAGTCTATAGCTAACCGATGAAGCCTCCTGCTTCGAGCTCCTCAAAGTAAATCTGTAAAATCCCGACTACTTGACTGCCTGTACAAATTTGAGCACCTAAGAGTTTATGGAAAACGAACAAAATAAACTCTGGGTCAGTCATGGGACTGGTGCGAGTAAACTCCAACCATTTGTTTAACTTTTAAAAGTCCTTTCTAAAGAAATGATAATCGTAAGACCGATCCACACATAAACACGGATGGTTTTAACCTAATGATAACCAAAAGTATTTTTGATATCAAATCCAGTGATATTAAAATAATGTCTAAATAAAATAAACAGAAATATAGCGGAACGCTTGCATCTCACATTCTATATATAATATTAAATCAAAAACCGCAGGGCACTTATTGTAGATTGGATTCCGACTATGACAAAGTATAGAACCACCTTCCGATAGTGTATCTCGAGAGGGGAATACACTGGGTTCAATTAGAACGTCTTGCAACCTGGCCCATACATGGCTGGCCACTCATTTAACTTGAGTGTACCGAGCATATTATCATCAACGGTTGTGATCAACAACCGTTGCCGAAAGCATACATCAGCGAATAGAATAAGAAGCAAATGAAATTTCTCTAGATCAGGTGATAATACCCCTAATGGGAATGACCCAAATGGCCATGCTGCCTACTCGATTTCTGTCATTTCCGGGGTGATGAGGTTTGAGGTCACGATTATCTCTCAGCACATCTTGCCACCATTTACTTTGTATGTCTTGTCGTCAGACACTCATCCATATATGTTGTCCTAGGACTGGACAAACCGAAGGCACAATTCTATCAATCCATCATAGGCAATTTCTACCTAGAATTAACGAAAAAACCCTTGCACTTTACTTCATCTTCGATTATCTTCAGCATAAGCTGATTCGTAACGCTTATGCAAATACGGAGTCATTTTCAGATAATAAATCTGATCAAGGTCTCTCCATATTGACAACGGAGGCATAAAATTAATCAAAACTTTGATAGTCGGTGATTTAACTATCTAAGGAGCATCCATACAATTAACGATCCTATTTCCAGTGGGAAATTCTACTGATCAAGCATCAAACAACACTGGCACCCTTTTTATATAAATTCCTTATTTTATTATTAATTCCAAATCCCCATCTTTCCTATCTTTTCAAAGTTTGATTGTCTCTCTCGATTCTTGGAAACATTTCCAATATCCTAATTTCTTTATTCAAGAAAATATCTCTTATTTTGTTAGAAAACATTTCTAATTATTCACGAATCCTTATTTCCTATATTCAGAAGATATGCGTTATTAATATCGGAAAATATTTCCATATTCCTTCTCTAAATTCCTCGTTGACCAATTTATTTCATTTTCTATGCGTAGAAAATATCTCCCATTTTATTTGGGGAAACATTTAAAAATCCTTTAAATTAACGCGATGTTATAAAACATCGTTATTATAACTCAAACCATTTATCATTTATTAACTAACCAATTGCTAACCAATCTTCACTATCGAACTTTAACTATTCCTTCATCAATTATGAAGTCAATCAAGTTGGGGTATAATTAACTCTCAGACCTTAATTGAACAACATTCTCAATTTTGAAATAGTCAATCTTCACTATCGAACTTTAACTATTCCTTCATCAATTATGAAGTCAATCAAGTTGGGGTATAATTAACTCTCAGACCTTAATTGAACAACATTCTCAATTTTGAAATAGTCAAAGTTCACAAGTTCAAAGAAAACATCGTTTACACGACTCTCAGATTCAATCTAATAATACACTTCTTTTACGGAAAAACATTGATTATAATGGTAGCATTGTAATCGCTGTTTCCAAATATTTGATTTATAAAACATTTATTTTAATGACAGCGTTACAATCGCTGTTTAGATTTTTAGAACATTTATTATAATAGTAGCGTTAAAATCGCTGTTTAGATTTACAAAACATTTATTATAACAATAACGTTATAATCGTTGTTTCCAAATATTTGGTATATAAAAATATAACTTGTACATATTAATTCATTTAGTTAGTAAATAAATAAATAAATAAATTTGATTCAGAACGAAAAGTAAAAATAACTACTTCCCCGATATAATTGAATTCCAATAAACAACCCTCTCTTAAATAATCAATATTCTATTATATTTCGAACTTCAAAATTTATCTACCATTTCAAGATAATTCAAATTCCAAATTTCACTTTTGAATTTATCCTTTCTAAATCATTACCATATTCTTTTATAACCATTTCCATTTGTAAACATTTTCTTTTGAACTATTATTCATTTTCAAATATGAATGTCATTCCTTAATAGGAATCTAAACTCATTTATTCAAATCAACTTGATTTTTATTTATAAGTATCATTACTGCTCTACTTCTGGTTATCGAGTGTCCTTTTTACCACATCATATTCTGTTTCATTTATAAACTTTGTTTATAGAACTATTTTTAATTAACACTTTCTGTTTATTTTAAACATTTAAAGTTTCCTTTTTGAATGTATTTATAAGCTATACGTTATGTAACTTCCAAAATTAACTTAATTTGATTTCTGTAAATCCCTTTTTATGTATTATTGCAAAGCATAGAATTTACCGAAATATTAAACTCATATTGTATCTAAATTGAATTACAGTTCATATTAAATAAAATTTAAATATCCTTTCAGGAAATAAACCATTTGTATAATATTCGACATAGCCGAATTTCTTTTTATAAATCCACTGGATTTATCTCAGTATATTTTATATTCCAAATTTGGAATAAAACCCATCGTTTCCCTTTGAAACCGATTTCTTATTTCTCTTCTTATTCAAATTTCCATTTGAATTCTCCCTTTCTCAACTCAAATCTCTTTTACAACTACTGCGTTTAAATCCAACTTCAAATACCGGTGTCAACACCGATTTCAACTTTGTTTATATAAATTCAACTTGAATTCATATTTTTACATTATCCAACGATTGATATTTCACTTTATTTATAACCATCATTTATAAATCTAACTACTTTATATATCAGTTAAACAAGTTTCTATTTTAAATCCATTTGAAATCTAATTTCTATTTTTGGAAATAATACCCTTTTTAAAATCTCAATTTTTTTTCTACATTTTAAAATGTTCTACAGTATTTAAATACCGAAATTATGGGGCCAGTGTAATTCAACCATAACATAATCACTTACCGGGCCATGTATCACATCATATAACACAGTAAATAGTAAATAAAATGTTGAGTAATCCAGTTGGATCCCTCCAACCTATTTTCCAGCATCCACATATGTTAATCACATTAATAATATTAATTTCACATCAGTATGAAATGTCATAGTAAAAAGGATTAATAATCGATCAATGATATAAATATATCAACCATTTCAACCAATTTTATCAACCATTCACTCACACAACATAAAATTATTGTAAATAAATTTAAAACTCGTTTATATAAAAATATAAACAAGGCAGAGTCAGTGAGTTTACTCACCTTGGTTTGCAGTCGATGATTCTGCTTCCGTTTCGTCTACAATCAAGCAAGCGTTTGATTTTATCACGAAACTCCAGTAGATATGTTTTCAACGATATCAGTTCCATAACGTAGATCACGTCGTTACGGTTCCGTTGTGACCAGTTTGGCTCAATTCTGTTCATATATGAACTAGATTTGATTATAATAAGTTTCTCAATTAAAAATAATTATATTTACTTAATTATATACTTAAACTAATTACCCTGGTAATTGTGTGATTAAGCTGCTAATTTTCGCTCTAATCACCTTCCTTCGTAATTCACAATTTTCAACCCAGTCACCTTCCCAAAATTCCCGATACCGTTTCCCTTATCATACATTTTCACTTCAAAGTCGTTGTCCCTCCTCCCTTTTCAGTAAACAACTGCACCATTTCCGATACTTATCTCTTCAACTCATCTTCCCCATCTCCATAGTACTCAGCTCCCGCCTCTTTTTATGTTCGCGCCCAAGCATATCCACGTATGCCCCTTAATATTCCAATGTTAACATGAGTGAGAAGGAACTACTTGATAGGAGGATTAGAACCCCAAAAAAGCACCATTAAACAGTCCAACAAGTAAGCAACCCCGCTTTGGAAAATTTCGCCATAGGGATCGCCATACCATCAGTCTGGGTCACAATAAAAATGCAGGAGAACTAGGCAAAACATTTTCTAGTTCTAAGCTATACATTTTAGTGATTAACTTCCGAGCAACATCACGCTCCCTAATGTTTCTTCCTTTTACAAGCTTTAAGCAGTTTAAAGTTCAACACTACCTCAGGAACAGAAACGCTGACACTGAAATACAAGACAGGAATAGAAACGCTGGAGCCTGCTTCTTCGACAACGTCATGGCAACTGAAACTTCCTCCACTGTACACATCCTCCCTTAATAACCCGTCATTAGGACTTACTGATTAATTGACAATTTCTTTAATTCCTTCACAAAATATTAATTCGAATCTCTATCTATAGCTTTTCAAAGCCCTAGACGCGGCTTTCAATGCCGATACCCCTCCGCCCAATCACCATTTACCAAACCATGGCGTTACCTTCCAGTTTCCTCACTTTGACATGTGGCTCCTTTCAACTTCTCGTCCACGCACCCCATACAACAACTATCGATGAAGCTGTGATAATTTCCATCCTTAAACTCCACTTTAATCCCAAAATAAATATTTATCTTATCCTGCTGAAACCGTTTGTATCCTCTGCTTCCTTAAGTTCAAAACAAAACTTCGTCCATAACCACCAATTAAGGTCGTTAATCACCAATTAAGTTCAAAACAAATCTCTCTTCCCTATTATAATCCATGGCTCCTCTCAGTTTAATGAAGACGCAGCCTCACTCCCTTGATCACCGGCGCTGACCTCGACAGCCGGACCCCGATCAACTATCACCTGTCAGTCCTTTAACCCGCGCAACTCCTTTCTCTTCCGGTCTGAACTATCAACGATAACCCTAGCTCCACAAGTATTCCTAAAACCGTGCGCTACGAATAGGAACAACACTTCATCATTCGTCAGAATTGAAGCTTTCTTTGTCAGGAGTTCACCAGAATATACTTTAGGATTGTAGAATTTTTATTGGAATTAAAAGGCATGATTTTGATTATTTATGAGGAAGGAGATCTCGTTTCTTCTAAAGGAAAAAGACAGAAAGGTCAACTTGTTATTTTATAGGGGTTTGGGTAGCTTGGCACGCACTATGTCAAATAGCTTGGCACGCATGGAAGTGGGTTGTTTGGATGACACGGAACCAAAATTGTTCGATAGGCATGCTTTCCAGCTGGACTGTATTTCATTTACTGTGATGAATGTTTAAAAGTAAAGAAGCATGCGTGTACAATACCTCAATTGGGAGAAGTGTACATGACGCTGTATGATCGTTGGCTATTCGAGTGGAGTGACCATTTCTTATTTGAGTGAAGCACAAATCAGTAACCTAGTTATTAGAGAAAACATTGGAAATTAACCATTGATGGAAAATTATGGAAATGATTTATTTGGAATGGATGTTAAACTAAAATGGCAATTTCTTCTTAAATAAAATATGTGATTAGATGATAGTTTAGCAGCCAATCAAGCACAGATAGCAAAATGCTGACAAGTTGATAACAACAAGTACTAGTAGGTGATTTTGGCTAAAGTAAATATGTCTGCATGCATGAAAATGTGATATACGTAGCCCCCTACTAACATGTGAAACATGTTCTTGTTTAATGTTAAAATTCATCATTCAGTATTTCTTATATTGGGCTATCGTTTTTGAGTGACCAAATCTAAGGGCAAAGGAAAGCTACAACTTTCCTATTAAACCAAAATGAATCATTTCACTTAGTATATGACAACTTATATGATGTTAACCTGTTTTGATTCGCTATAGTTGGAGGATCATCAATGAATAAGTTAGTTCTAAGAAGTCTAACAGAGATTTAACCTGCATGATTACATGATTGGGAAAAATATCGGTACCCCTAACGTGAAATTTCTTATAAAAATCGATTTATATTTTAAATAAAATATTTAAAACCAGTTTAAATATTCAGAATTAAATGGCCAAAAATCCAGGTCGTTACAGAGCTGGCTTTTAGGGTTCCATAAAAGAATTACCAATTTTGAATATATATATATATATATATATTAGTTTACCATCTGTTTTCATTTGATTGTATTTTCTTTATACAAGCACCGTCTTTAACATATTATATATGAGAACGAATAAGAATTTCGCCACGAATCTAAATCGAAGATTTTCATAGCCAAATTCCTAATGTTGCGGTATCTCACTTTTTAGCCTGATTATATTTTATTATGTAATTCCTCATTTTCATTAATTATTAATATTTATATTTTTTGGTATACTTTTACGAGGTGTTACATTCTCCCCTTAATACAGATTTCGTCCCGAATTCTATTTTAAAGGGAGAAAAACACAACTCACTCTACACAACCATGTTGTACACCCATGGTATTTTTGATTCATCCATAAACACCCATGATTTGCAGTGATTATGAACTGCAGACTTACTAAACTAAGCTCAAATCATATCGTGTATGTGTAATAAGTGATGAAGTACGCATACAAAACAACCTAATATGCATATGTTTTTTATGAGTGCGTTGTGCAATTATGTTGCATCCACTTCCTAACATCCATCCAGCAACCATAATGCATCCATAAATGTAGTTTTGAAGAAAAATTGCTCGAGAAAAGCTCTGGGTGAGTCCGTCTTATCTTATCTTTGATCTCTTATGTGCTTTCCGTAGGATCATTTCCCCATTAAACTCGGACAAGGAGAACGGTTTTTTTGCGGAGTCTCGTGATTCCATGATCTACAATCTTTGCAGTGGCACGGAGCACTCTGGACTCCAACTTGAGTTTTTCTATGTCCCCACTTTCATCAAGCTCGAGTTTAATAGTAGAATCACTAAGGAATTTCCGTAAACGAGATACATGAAAGATGTTATAGATTCCTGATAGGCGTTCTGGGAGATCCACTCGATAGACCAAAGATCATATCTTCTCGATTATGCGAAAAGGCCCAATGAATCCAGGAGCTAACTTCCCAGTCTTTCCAAACCGATCAGTCTTCTTGAGAGGGGATGCCTTTAGGAATACCAAGTCTTGAACATTAAACTCAAGTTTCCTCCTTCGCTTAAATACATACGATTTCTGATGGTCTTGGGTTGCCTTCATTCTCTGCCAAATCATAGAAACATTCTCCTTGGAACCATGGACGAAGTCTGGTCCGAGTAGAACCTTGTCGGTGGTTTACCACCAACAAGTCGGCGATTTGCATGGCCTCCCGTAAAGCGCTTTAAAAGGGGTCATACCAATAGTCGGTTAAAACTATTGTTATATGTAAACTCCACAAGCGGTAGGTGCTGCTCCCAAACTCCTACGAAGTCGATAATGCAAGCTCTGAGCAAGTCATCTAAGATTCGATTTACTCTTTTCGTTTGGTTATCGGCTGGATGGTGATAGTTGTACTTAAGTTGAGGGTCGTTCCCAACGCCGCTTGTATGCTTCTCCAAAATTCACTTGTGAATAAAGGGTATCTATCACTCACTATACTGGATAAGATACTACGTAATCTTACTATCTCTTTGACATATAATTGGGCTAATGAGGTTGTAGTCCTAGTCTTTTTGATTGGTATAATATGGACACTCTTGGTCAAACAATCCACCATAACATAAATAGCCTCATTTCCCTTTTGGCCCTTTGGAAGTCCATCAAAAAAATCCATGGAAATATATTCCTACTTCCATATAGGATTCTCTAAAGGTAATAGAAATCCTCCTAGTTTTCCTTACTCTGCTTTTACTTTATGGCTTGTTAAACATTTAGCTACGAACTCAGATACATCCCTTTCTTCCCTTCCCAATTGAGATTTCTCTTGATATCTTTATAAATTTTATCTCCACCGGGGAGTATGGTCACCTTTGACCTATAGCACTCCTCTAGAATTTCTTTTCTCAATCCGTCATCTTTATGGACACAAATTCATCTATCCCTAAGTAAACTTCCATAGTTGCCTAAAGAATATCTAGCCGAATAGGGAAAGGTCTCCTTCTTTCCCACTTTCTCTTTCAGGTCCCTTATTTCTTCGTCAAGGTATTTTGTACTTCGAAGCCTCTCTCTTAGAGTTAGTCTAATGATCATAACTCCAAGAAAACTATTGGAAGTTACTAGTAAGGGTTGCAAATTAAAATTAGGGAGAAATTCCAATTGTTTCCATTCCGAGGTTGAATTCAAGGTTGCACGTTTTCTACTTAATGCATCTGCCACGACATTCCCTTCTCCCAGGGTATACCAAATCATAAAATCAAAAGAGGCAATATAATCCATCCACCATTGCAGTGTCAAATTCAAGTCACGTTGAGAGAATAAGTATTTTAGGGATTTTGGTCAGTAAAAAGGTCAAATCTCTCCCCTAAAATATAAGGCTTCTACATTGTCAGGGCGAATACTATTGTGGCTAACTCAAGGTCATGCACTGGATACCTCTTCTCGGGGTCCTTAAGTTGTCTACTTGTGTAAGCAACAACCCTACCTTCTTGCATAAGAACCGCTCCTATACCGACTCCACATGCATCAGTTTAAACTGTAAAGAATTTTGAACCATCAGATATAATAAGGACAGGCGCACTAGTTAATATTTCCTTTAGTTTCTTAAATGCCTTGTCACATTTATTACTCCAAGAAGATGCCAAATTATTCTTTATCAGTTGAGTTAAAGGAGTAGCAATCTTTGCGAAATCTTTAATGAATTTTCTATAATATCTAGCCAATCCATGGAAGCTCCTCACTTCCATTGCATTTCGAAGTATTCTCCATTCTTTAATTGCCTCGATCTTCATGGGGTCTACTGCCAAGCCTTCGCTTGACATAGTATGTCCTAAAATCTAACTACTTACCTGCAGAAATGGCACTTCGAGAATTTTCCATTCATTTGGTTCTTTCTTAATATCCCTAGAACTTGTCTTAAGTGACTTTCATGTTCTTTATGGTCCTTTGAAAATATAAGGATATCTACGAAGACTACCACAATTTTATTTAGAATGCCCCTAAAAACTCTACTCATGAGCTCAACAAACAAGGCGGCTGCGTTTGTTAGTCTGAAAGGCATAACTTCCCTTTGGAACAATCTATCTGACGTCCTAAATGCGGCTTTATCCTTACTGCCTTCCGCAATTCTCAACTGGTGAAATCCAATAGTAAGGTCTAATTGGGAAAATACTCGGGGTTCTCCCATGTAGACAAATAGATCATCTATTCTAACTAAGGGGTACCTATTCTTCTTGGTCAACTTATTAAGCTCCCTATAATCCACACAAAATCTTAAAGATCTGCCTGCTTTGGTGGAAAACACAATAGCTGTACCCAATTCAGAGGAATTTCACCGAATGAAGTTTTTTGTAGTAAATTTGAAATCTTCTTATCCAATTCCTTTCTTTATTTAGGCGCCGTATGACTTAAGGGTAAAGCTACTGGTCTACTGCCCTTCTCTAGGTCAATACGAAAAGAGATTTCTTTATGGGGTGGAAGTCCTATGACTCCTTCAAAGGCGTCCAAGAACTCACATACTATAGTAACCGAAGATTGTCCTTTTGAACTAGGAGATACGGAATATAATAAGGATTTATCCTTGTTCCTAACATTACAAGGAATACTCATACTATGTCCTCCTCATCTCCTAAGACGAACGATTCTCTTGTTGCAATCTAGAACGACCCCATAAAATGATAGCTAATACATACATGGGATTAGGACATACCTATCAAATCCAACGCATACACTTCGCATTGGAATTCGACATTGTTGATCTCCAATATTAGGTCTTTACAAAACAACTCAAGATACTTAGCTCCTCCGATAGCGTTGGCCACCTCTATCGGATTACTAGAGATAGATAAGGAAAGGTTCAACAAATTAACTAGCCTCTTAAGCATAAAAGAATGGTTGCTCCCAAATCGAACAAGGTGCATACAGAATTTCCTAAAACAGAAGTTATACCGTCAACTGCGGGTTGGCCTTGGTCTCTTGGGGTTGGCTTTGATTCAGTACTACCTCAAATGTGTAATTTTGGCCACTTCAAATAACTTTAGGCTTTGGGAAGCCCTTAGACATGTGTCCTTCCTCATGACAGTTAAAGCACTTTCTTTTAAATTCTTTCTTTGCCAAAGAAGTGCTGCAATCCTTGGCCTCATGGCCCTTGCGTTTGCACCTATTATAAGTCTTGGCTTCCATTTTGAATTCCCCCCTTTCTTCTTGTTCTTCCACCACTCCTCCTTCTTTTTGGTTAGAACTTCCTCCTCTCTTTTCACCGTCCTTATTCTACTTGAAGCCTTTTGGCGTGCATATAATAGTCATTTCCACTAAGGTTTCGAAGGTCGCTCCTAATGTTACTTGTGCTAATAAAGCGTCCTTCAATGGGGAGTTCAACCCCTTAACGAATCTCAAGGATTTATTCATTGAGGTATCCAACAAACCCTACCAAACTTACTTAATTCTATGAACTTGGCCACGTATTCTTGTAGACTTAAACTTCCTTGCTTGAGATGGATAAACTTTTCCAACTGGATCGTTATCTCAGATTTAGGAACAACTTTGCTTCGAAGCGGGTTTTGAATTCGGCCCATGTAAATACTCGACTCTCAATTCTCTTCGGATACTAATTTCAACCGTTCAAGGGCTTCCTCTTTCAACTGCTGCACTGTAATTCTCTTCTTTACTTCATCTAGTCATCCCGTAGCTTAAAAAATTATTTTGTAGTCCATTATCCAAATTTGGGTGCTAGTAAAACCCTTTTTTACTGAGATTGATTTCCCACCAAGGTTTGCGAAACTCTTACAGAATCGAGAAAAATCAAAGGCTACCTCAGCGGAAAGAGCTACAAGCACCATTGGGGCGGGATTAGCAGCAGGACATATTCCATAGTGCGAAGATAATATTGGAATCACTCTGGCAAATACCTAGGCCTTGCCTGGTTTCCTTGTTCGAAAGGATCATCAACCATTCTACTATCTTAAAAGAAAAGGAAGAATCCTTCAGTGGATACTCCTGAGATAGTATTTAAGCCGAAAAGGGAAGAAAACGACAATGCTACCTAGTATAAGTGCGTATGCTTATTTGGGGGTAAGTACGTGTAACATATATACGTAGAGTTTGATTTTTTTTTTTCAAAATACAAATAAATTTAGACATAGTTTATAATTGTATACATATATATGCAGGATTTGTATATAGGACTTAAGTACTGAAGACTGTACAGTTTTAGAGTTTCAAGAGATTCAGAATTTAGGATAGATTCAAGACTCAAGAGTTATCAAGCTTTCAAGATTTCAAGAGCTCAAGATAAATATAGTAATAGAGTCTAGTTTATGTAAGACTTCGTATAGCACTCCGGGTTCAAATTCTGTTTTTCAAATTATCTATCAAAAATATTTTCAAATTGATTTCGAACTTCTCTTAAAATAATTTTTAATCTTCCAAGAATTTCAAACTTGAGATTTAAAACATTTTTCCTAATTTATAAGCATTCTTATTTTTATAGTTTTATTAAATATGTTTTACTAAGTTTATATTTGATTATTTAAACTCTAAATTTTCATATAACCTTTTGTTTATATATTGTTTATAAAAATTTCTTTATAAATTCCTATATATATGTTTATAATCATATTATGTACGTTTATAATTATATTACATATAGTTTTTATATCACATGTATATTAAGTTTTTTAATCATATGTTTAATTAATATTTTCTTATGTTTTTATACTTGAAAAATAATGTTTTGACAACTAGTTTTGTCTCAGGAATTTCCAGAATTTAAATACTTAAAAAATACTTTAAAAATCATAAAATGATAAGTATGTCAATGTATAAAAAAGGGTATGTCAACATATAACTGTCAGAAATTTAAATTTGAAAGGAAGTGTCTTTTCACCATTTGAAATGTTTTAGAAACGTTGCAACCTTTCACACATTATAAAAAGGGATTGATTCAAATTTTTAATTATCTCTTCTTCTCCACTTTCACTCTCTTTCATCATATAATTATTCTTTATCATTTTTATGATTTCTACACTTATACTCTACCGAATTCAATTCTGTTTTGATCAAAATTATTCTCTCTGCACTCTCTTCTCATCTCTGTCTGAATCAAGTGCTATTGAAGAGTTATAGGGCTGTTTGTAATTGCTTGGGTAGAGTGAAGTAGGAATCGGTGTGTTCCTTGTAGCCGAGAAACCAAGGAAGTTGGAATCAGTTTGTTCCCTATAGTCGAGAAATCAAGGAAGTAGGAATCAGTGTTTTCCTTGTAGTCGTGAAATCAAGGAAGTACGAATCAGTGGTATCCCTTGTAGCTTTGAAATCAAGGATGTTGTACTTGATTATTGATATAGTAATAAAACTCTGCGTAATCCAGCATTTTGTGGGACTAGATGTAGGAGCAATCCGAACCGGTATAAAATCCGACGTGTTCTTTCCTTTTCTGCATTTTATTTCTATTTATTTTGCATCTTTGTTTGAATCTATGCCTATGATTGTGTTTGTTTCATTCTGTTATTCACATAAGTTTTAGATTTTGTTTAGATTCTCACAAACACTATTCACCACCCCCACCTCTAGTGTTTGTTTTTCCTTAACGATCCATTCCGTGTTCTGTTTTCAAGAGATTCAGAATTCAACATAGATTCAAGACTCAAGAGTTATCAAGCTTTCAAGATTTCAAGATAAATATAGTAATAGAGTCTAGTTTATGTAAGACTCCAAATAACACCCCAGGTTCAAATTCTGTTTTTCAAATTATCTGTTTTCAAATTCAAAACTATTTTCAAATTGATTTCAAACTTCTATTAAAATAATTTTTAATCTTCCAAGAATTTCAGAGTTATGATTTCAAATATATTTCCTAATTTATAAGCATTATAATTTTTGTAGTTTTATTAAATATGATTTACTAAGTTTATATTTGATTATTTAAACTCTAAGTTTTCATATAACCTTTTATTTATATATTGTTTACAAATATTTCTTTATAAATTCCTATTTATGTGTTTATAATTATATTATATACGTTTATAATTATATTACATATAGTTTTTATATCACATGTATATTAAGTTATTAATCATATGTTTAATTAACATTTTCTTATGTTTTTATACTTGAAAAATAATGTTTTAACAACTAGTTCTATCTCAGGAATTTCCATAATTTAAATACTTAAAAAGTATTTTAAAAATCATAAAAATGGTAAGTATGTCAAAGTATAAAAAGGGTATGTCGACATATAACTGTCAGAATTTAAATTCAAAAGGAAGTGTCTTTTCACCATTTGAAACGTTTCAGAAACGTTGCAACCTTCACACACTATAAAAAGGGCTTGATTCGAATTTTTAATTATCTCTTCTTCTCCACTTTCACTCTCTTTCATCATATAATTATTCTTTATCCTTTTTATGATTTCTACACTTACATTCTACCGAATTCAATTCTATTTTTATCAAACTTCTTCTATCTGCACTCTCTTCTCATCTCTCTCTGAATAAAGTGCTATTGAAGAGTTATTGGGCTGTTTGTAATTACTTGGGTTAAGTGAAGAAGGAATCAGTGTGTTTCTTATAGCCAAGAAATCAAGGAAGTTGGAATCGATGTGTTCCATGTAGCCGAGAAATTAAGAAAGTAGAAATCTGTGTTTTCCTTGTAGCCGTGAAATCAAGGAAGTACGAATCGGTGGTATCCCTTGTAGCCGTGAAATCAAGGAGGTTGAACTTGATTATTGATACAGTAATAAAACTCTGCGCAATCCAGCGTTTTGCGGGACTGGACGTAGGAGCAATCCAAACTAGTATAAAATCCGATGTGTTCTTTCCTTTTCTGCATTTTTATTTATTTTGCATCTGTGTTTGAATCAGTGTCTGTTATTGTGGTTGTGTTTATGGTGTTTATTTCATTATGTTATTCACATAAGTCTTAGATTTTGTTTAGATTCTCGCAAACACTATTCAACCCCCCACCTCTAGTGTTTGTTTTGCCTTAACGATCCATTTTGCATTCCCTAACATATATATATATATAAATATATACACACATATGGATAAACCTTTATTTACCTAATTTACACCTTCTTATGTTGTACATAAAAACATTCATATTTGATTGGCTTCAAATCTGAATACGTTCGGGTTATCAAATTAGAACAGAAATCCAAACCCATTCAAATAATAAATCTAATTAAATTTAAAACTTTTTATATTAAAATCAAAGTTGTAGAAAAAAGGATAAATCGAATAAATAAAATATATCACCCAATTGTTCTTCATTCGTTACTAAAACAAAATCCACAAACCCAATATAAATTGACGATTCTTGCAAAATATATAAAAGCAGGAGATTTAGGGGTTTTGTAGTTTGATATTGTCACCATACCAAATCTCCTTAGGCGTACAAATCCATATAATAATCTATAAATGTAGAATATGTGTAACACCCCATAATTTTATAATATTAAAACTAACAAATTAAAGAATACTTAATTTTTATAAGAAAAATTATGGGAAACCGATTGCGCCATTGCATTCGTCTCGGAATTCTTCTTGGAATAGAGTCCGAGTTTGCGCAAATCGAATATCATATGAAGAAGTTATGAAGCTTAGAATAATTCAAGAATTAGTAGAATTTAAATTAAAATAATAACTGAAAATCAAATACGAGTTTAAAAGTCAAATTCAGAAAATCTGGGTGAGCGGGATATCTCCTGCTCTAGGGTGTCGACCTCCCTAGGGAAGTCGACATAGGTGTCGACCCCCCTATAGGGGTGTCGACATAGGTGTCGACCCCCCCAATAGGGGTGTCGACCCCATCGGGCCAAAACAGGAAGTGACGAATTTTTGTGGTTTAGGGCTTATGTGGCACTCCAGGATTGGCTGAGTGATGTGGTTTTCTGGTTTGGATGGTTTAGATGGTAACTAACCCAATCTAAAGGCCCAAATACACCTAGAACATCTATAAAAGGACCCTAAACCTAACCCTAATTTCATTACCCAAATCTATAGCGCCTCCATGCTGCTAAAACTAAATTAACGTAGCCTCCACCAAAGTAAATCAAATTCAAGTTGGAAGATAAAAATCAAAATCTACAACAATGGTTTAGCTAATCAAATTCAGATCTATTTTCTCTTATACTACTGTGAGTCCACGTTACTTTCACTTATAATTAATTAAAAGAAATTGTGATAAGTTTGTGAATTGGACTATATGAACATGCCTGTAAGATGAATCATATCATGTTTGGCGAAATTCTTATCTTTTAGATTCATACCTAAAGTTCATGTTCCATATGCCTTATTGGATCTATCTTATTGTTCTATGCCAGTTTATGTTCCAAAAGCTAATTGGATCTATCTTATTGCCCTATGTCAGTTTATGTTCCATATGCTAATTAGATCTATTTTGTTGCTCTATGCCAGTTCATATGCCTAATTAGAACTATTTTATTGTTCTATGCCAGTTCATTGTGACGACCCAAGCTTTCCCGTAAAGGAAAGCCGGATTGCTTTGAGAATAACACACATCAGAACACAAAACAGAAGAACATTTTATTGTTTTTACAACAATTACATCAAAGTACAAGAATTTTCCAGAGTATGAATAATAATATACATTGGAAATACAATAATATCAGAGTTTAAATTACATTTAAATAGCAGCGGAAAAATAATACAAAACACAACTGAAAGAAATACACGGATATAGAGCCTTACGAATATCGCTTCAGCTGTAGACCAGGATCCTGTGAATATAATATCTGCAAAACCAAAACTACTAGCTGCCCGTGTGGAAAATATGGGCACCCAGAGTTTAGGTTAAAACAATAAACTCCAGGTCAGTCATGGGACTGGTATAAGAACTCAAAAACAGTTATTAACTTTATTTTAAAGTTGGGTAAGTCAAGGGACCATGCCGCTATCGTGGAACGGGTTTCTTCCCAAGAATACCAGTGCATAAAAACAACGCAATGCTTCTAGAAAATGAAACCATTATAAGACTCAAGTCCCTTGCAACGAAAGCCGAAGGATAGAGTTTACCTTATAATGGTCAAAAATGCTTAATACGCGAAATTCATCTTTTAATATAAGCGCACAGTGTAGAAATCAATTTTTGAATTAAATGTATCAATCTTAGGTGGCATAATATACTATGTAAGCGGCATAATATATTATGTCACCATATAAGTGTACAACTGAAACTGTAAATCTCGTATTGGAAAATTGGATTTCCATCATGATGGCTGCTAAATCGAAAGACAAATCGCGAATGTATCTCCACGGCTTACGTCTCGGCAAGAGAAAACACCGTAATACATATACTACGCACTTTGGATGAGAAGCAATCTGATCTATCCTCATGAGATTCGGCTGAAATGACCTATCCCACTTCTAGAGTGGAGCGACCACCCTAGCCCCATCGGCCGACCCCAAATCCGTATAAAGTATATTGGTCAAACCGATCATTATCAAACAAACCGTTCACCATCATACCGTGGTGTGTGAGGCCCGCGAAGTCATGTTGTATCCAAGGCGGCACTATATAAAAGCTATGCTTTGGTTTTCATCTACAAGGCTCTGCTTTTCAATAAAAGCCTTGATCATATGCATCTTAGCATGCCACATTATCAGACCATACCATATCATTGATTCATCTATTGATATATAACAGGGTGTTAAGCAAGAGAATAAATTCTCCGCCACCAAACAGCTATATATTAAATAGAGATCAATGAATACAATATAAAGGAATACAATGTCAGACACACAATCCATTTATCAGTTCGTTCTGGGTCTGAACGAAACCGTATCCGGTAGATCTCCAAATACGTCTGAATGATCACCGATTTTTCCCTCATTTTGGGTGTACGGTCCAATCAAGATATCAATAATCATCCATTCGATATGGAAATTTCCTGGTCTTCAACAACCGTCTTCATCATCGATCTTCAATCGTCGTATGAATTATTCAGAATGGGTTAAACCCGGTCTTTCTGAATAATTTGCATAATTTAAAATCATGTGCTTTAAAACACAACCAACGCCTCATTCCCATCAAGAATATTCTTTGATTTTAATTTAAACCAAATTAAGGTTTATTCAACTAGTCGTGATTAACACCTTACCGAAGTAATCATTTATTAATATCCCATAGGCCGACAGGGTTGAAATAGACGAAATCCCTTGACTATATTTCGAAAATCTAAACCTCCGAGAATAGAAGGCACATATGAAGCAAAATGATCTCTCAAGAATAAGAGAGGAGGCACATCCCAAAAGAGAATCAAAAAGAAAAAGTTAATAAATCAGAAGCCAACTCATCAAAGGGAGCGAACCCTAGGGAAATGCCCATCCTTTTCAGAAAGGATATCTATCGTCATAAGCCAAGAGTGCGCATATGCCTATGCCTCTCGCTATATTCTAGCCGGAGCCCAAAAGGGGTTGTCTCGAAGTTGGTGAAAGAGTGTAGTCGACACCAGAAGGTCTTTTGTATAACTTACGAAGGATTTCTGAAGCAATAATCAAATGAAACTTGGATATTATCCACATGAAAGGAGGTAGGGAAAGAAAAGAGCGAGAGGAAATCCTGAAATGATTGAAGAACAGAATGGAAAGGAAAAAAGTATCCCATAACCTACAGATGACATAATAAAGCACACATGCATCCATAAACCTGTTTTCCAAAGCAGAATCCGATACAATTGTCGGAAGAGTCTTTCGAAAGCGGTTAATTGGGGCTTCTGACACATGCCTCCGAAGTCGAAAAAAGATAAATCACGTTTATCAAAACACAATGGGTGAGAAACCCCACTTTGGAACCCTAAAGCACTAAGGATGAAAGCATAAAAGAGACTGAGTGCTCCTACGCTACCACCCCTCCTTTCATCAAGCATTTCGGAAGCAACTATTGGTTTTCGCCTTGATGAAAAGCCACAGAAGCACTTGTAAAACCTTCATAATCAACTCCTTACGGGTGATCGATGCGAAGCACTTATGCTAAAGGGAGTGTCAGCTCACACCTATAAATAGGATCCGCATCTCAGAATGAGGGGGGCTTCTTTTCTTTTTCCAAATCCATTTTCTCTATATTTGTGATCTCTTAATATAGAGAAAAAAACCTAGTCTACAGATCAATCAAGGAAAAGGATTGTAATTTTGACTGTCCTTAATAAAATGGAGATACACGACAATTAAGATAATTCAATGTAATCTTATTCTACAATATGCGTTATTATTATTGTTTGCTAACATTACAATGGAAATGTGCAGATCATGTGCGCAATCATGAGCTACTTCGTACTTTGATCCATGACTAACCCTAAAAACCCTTGATTTAATGATGAAAGCATTATTAGCTTAAGAATCATGATAGTGATTTTGGATTGTGCTAAGACTGGACCTAGAATTGAGCTTAGATGTCCTGCTTCAACAACTTATTAGACTTTGGCGATCATGATTAGGGAACTGTTCACGATATCCCCCTAAATCCATAATAGTCCAAGGAAAATTTATATAAACCTAACCTTAAAGGCCCGATTTGGATAGAGCGTTTTTCCAAGGCCCAGATCTAAAACCGTAAAGTACCCAGAGAAATTGTTTTAGTATCTTAATATTTCTACTCCGAATATTATAACATGGGAATATATGCAGATCTCAGGTTTGAACCCTTCCTCATCATATATCGGAAATTCTACGATTAGATCCAACTTTTGGGGAATTAACCATGAATTTGGCTAACAAAACATATGTGACGTGGTATATGCTCGGAATGATAATATGATAATACTATTAGAGCTTTCACAACAATTGCCATAATGTCAATACACACATGCAGTTTTTTGAACTGGATCCATAATGGCAATGCACATTCATAATACGAGTTTTAGCAGGTGTATACCTCATGTCAATGTATACTTAAACCATATTTTGGAAATTTCAAACGTGTGATGTAACAAGCTTGACTTTTGTGCGATTACCTATAAGATAATTAAATGGTGTTTAATTAAGGGATTAACTAGATTTAAGCATGTTAACTCATAAAAAATTCTTAAGTTACGAAAATTAAGTGTTTTGAGAGTATGAGTTGAAAAGAAATTGAATTATGACTAAATTGTGATTGAGACAAATCCAATATCAATCAGATAATTAAAAGAATAATTATGGATTTTGGGTAAATAATCATTAAATTGATTGTTTTGATAGTTTAATGGGTTTGGAATTAACTGGTAAAAATTTGGCTAATTAAACGATATTGAGAAGGATTAAACTAAATAAGAAAAAGATTTATTTCAACATGTAATAAAAATAAATTATCACAAAAAAAAGTTTTGTAGGCTTTATAATGTGAAATTATAAGTGTGTAAAATTTTATATGTTACTTGTTGCACTAAATCTCAAGATCGTGTAAAGTAATTTTTTTTAATGTAAAACGACAATCTAAGCTTACTTAAGTTTAAATAATGAACAAAGAGTAAATATTGCTTTAGGAATCAATATTTAAGTATGTAAAAATATTCTGAATTAGAATTTATGTTTATTATAATAAGAAGTTATAATTTTTACAAATTTGAACTTATAAATGTAAATTTTGTAAATAAAAGAGGCAAAAGGTTCAACTAATTGTAAAATATGTATTTTGTGTGTAATATAAATAAAATAGTGTTTAAAAGAGTTAGAAACATTTTAGTGTGTTAGGAAATTTTTCTAGAATGATATAAAAGATAAAAATTATAAGTTTTGAGAAATTATAGTGTAAAACGTTATTTTTTGTGAAAATGTGAATTTTATTATGTGTAATGTTGAAGTGTTATTTAAAAAGGATTGAAATGTTTTAACATATACAAATGTGTTTAAAAACATTTACAAGTTATCTTAAATAGCATTTTCCTTGAGTTTGTAAATTGTTGTTATGGCTTAAAACTTGCAAAAGTAGAGAAAAAGGTAACTATAGTGTACTAGTTACAACAATTAGGCCTAATTTAGTGTTGATGGGTTAATTGGGCCCTAATTCCCCTGAATCCCTAATTATCATTTAGGTAAAATCTAAAGGAAACAAAATTTTACTACGCTCTAGTTTCTTACAGTAAAACAAAAGAAGAAAAACCGTCTTCTTTTGCCTCCCATTTACATTAAATAGAAAATAAAAAAATCCTCCACAAATTCAAGCAAAAACACTCAAAACTCAATCTAAAGTGAAGAGAATTGTTAGCTAAAAATTTCTCCAGGTAATCTCCACAAACACACGAAGTTATTTCATCATGAATCAAGTTTTTGTTTGTTTTTCTTATCTTTATGTTTTCATGTTCCAATAAAGTGATTTGTAGGTGGTTTCAAGGCTTATTAAAGCAAAAGTTGTTATCTTCCTCAGGTTTCTCACTAAAAATTATTGAATTTGAATCCAAGGTTAGTATTCTCACTCATTCTAGTTGAAATATATTTTGTATGCCTAAATACTATTGTTTGGATTGAGTTTCGTTATAGTAAAAGTCAATACTCATTTACGTAAATTTTCAGTTTTGAAAATTGTTGATAGTCCTACTTTGGGAGTAACCAAATCTCTCGATTCATGTTCGATTGTTGTAGTTCTTGTCTCCATTTGTTACTTGAGATCTGGTTTTTGATTGTGCAAATTTTCATGGCAAAACTTTGGGTGTAGCATGGCCTGAAAATGGGTTCGGAGGTAGCGAACGCCACTTGGAGTTCGCATGCAAGAGGGTCGACCCACCACTTACCTGGGTCGACCCATGGGCCGATCCAAGCAATGAAGAGGTCGACCCTACGGCGTGAATCCAAGCGATAGGCTGAGCTTTTTTGCCCTCTTTCATGTGTCATTTATCAAATGTCGAATAATTGTTTTGCTTTAATTTTCGCCCAGTTTCCTTGTGCAAGTTTTAGTGAATATTAATGCCATCTAAGGCTATTCAAAATATAAATTTTATTGTATTCACATTACGATTTGGATGAGTATTCATGCACATTTTGCTACTCATTGTGTTCATTTTGTGATTATTTTTACACACCATGCATGATTTTATAAAGTAATTTTTAAAACGAAATATACATATAGCTTTGAGACAAACATTTTTCTATAATTCGGTTCATAAAAATAAATTTATCTCAAGCCAATAGTATAAATAATATTTACTGAAATGTAAAGAATAACAAAACAATTACAAAAATGTTTTCTGAATCATTTTTCTAACCAATATTCTAAGTTAATTTTTCTATATAAAACCATATGTATTTGTACCCTTCGAGAAAGCGAGATTATAGTAAGACGATGTGGTATAGGACACATAGGTATATTATACCAGTTAATTCCAAAATCATATAATTGAAGCTATTATTTTCTGTTTATCTCTTATGTTTTCTAATGTGGAACTGACTTGCGAGGAGAAAAATAATAGTGAGCACCTGTGGTATGGGATGCACAGTTACCACTATTCTGGTTACTATCTAAGATTTGGCGACACAATCATGAGTAGACTTAAGAGTCTGCGTGAGCGAGTATTACTCATGGAAAAACTTATTGGGAAGGTGCTAACAACCTTGTCCATTAGGAAGAAACTAGTTATGGAAGTGTTAGAGACCTTTTTTGTAGGGACAAAATTGCGAGGAGAGGTGTTAGCGACCTTTCCATGGCCGACGAAACTACATTGAAAGGTGTTAGGGACCTTGTCATTTAAGGTGAAATTTCTTGGGGTGTTGTCAGTGACCCTGCCGTTTAAGGCAAAATATCTTGGAGAGGTGTTAGCGACCTTGTCAAGGACATCGTATACTTTTCGAATCTACTACTTGTTGTTTGTGATTTTATTGTTATTTGATGATTTTGAATGTTTTCACCACAGTTGACGAAGATTATTCTTTATAGAGCTTGAGTGCTATAATATTGTTTATAGTTGATGATTTATTCATGTTGATTTGAACTCAGAAATGGGTTCTAAATACTACGTCATGATGACTTCCTATTTGTGATGTACTATAAAAACTATATACCTTTTTACCAAGCCCAAGATCTTGGTACTTTATAATCGACATAAAACCTATTGCCATGTGTAATAAACCCAATTTTGTTCACCTAAACTACGACATTTGTATTCGTGTCGTAACTTCTTTTTTTCGATGTGTGCCTTATATGATATTATTATATATCATCCTATCCTAATCTTATTGTTTCAGCTAGATTGACCCACATCCTTATAATCAGGACATACAGACTTTTTATCGGTAGCACTTGATGTTTGTACCATATTTCCATATTATGCTTTTGGGTTGCTTTGATCATTTTGGTTGCTTAGGAAAATTTTGAACTAGACTAGTTACCTAGTTATTTTTGTAGCGTTTTCTGATGTGTGTGTGTGTATATTCTTTCATGGGATGGGTGTATGTGTATTGTGGATAATATAACCACTTATGTATATTATTTTTATCATACTTGATGTTTGTATATCTCTATGACTATGTTAGTTGTTTTGTGAACAGTGGAATTTACTTTTGTTATGTTTTGTTCTGGTCCGATCCTTTAGTCATCATAGTATTGCATTAGATGAGAATTAAGTATGTCGATCCATTTGAGTTGAAAAAATTGACGAGCACTTTATCAAACTACTTTAGACTTTTTTAATACAAGATTACATATGGTCTCTCATAACCCCTATTCTCTGTATTAATAGATGGCATTACGCGATATGTAACACCCCACCTCCGCTAGGGCCACTCACAAAGGGAATGCACTCGGTTTGGTGAAGCATTATCGAGGTAAACATGCACAGAAATATTACAAGACAAAACATATATGAAACAGCGGAAGTAAAACAAATTTCATTACCTTATAAAATAAGGTCCAAATCCTTTTACACCAGAATACATCAAAACCTGTCTTGCAATAGTAAAGAAGCATAAAACCTTTTCATAAATTATTCCCCAAAATAAAGCGGTGAAGCAGCCATAGCCAAGAGAAGACCAAGCTATACATGATGACCTTCAAGCATAAGAGGTCCGAACTAAACAACATCATTTCCTCCCTGAAACCTGGGGGGGGGGGGGAACGGAAGACAAAGAGGCGAAAGAAAACGGGGTCAGTCATAAAGACTGGTAAGTCCTATCTACTTCCAGCATAAAAACAGGTAAAGGTAACATGACATGCATAAACTGAAAGTAAACATAAGGATGACGGCAAGATAGATAAGCTAAATCAAGATAACTGGATGAACTACTGTAGCAAGATAAACTAAGGTATCATGATAAACTACGGTGTCAAGATAAATCAAGGTATCATATCGTCAGGTTTCTATCAAGTATAAAATCCTAAGGTATCTATCATGTATAACATCCCACGGTATTTATCATGTATGTTTGCTCTGCACCTCTCGTACTAGTATCCCAACCCGCGTCATATGTTAACTATGAATGTCCCTTTCCCCATGTCATGTAATGGTCCATGTCAACCTAATATATAGCATATGTAGGAGTTTCCCAACTCGTATGTTTCTTTCCATGTATAAGTTCAGTCCTTTGCCGTAGGCCGTACGGGCTTTCCCACGTAGATCTATAACACCTCAACGTAGTACCATTTTAACCTTGAGGTTGTTTTGGACTGCTTCCCTTGATCTTGTTATGTTTTCTTACCATGAACTATCGCGTGTTCACTTAGGATTTATGCCACCTAGGACCACTAGGGATTATGCTACCTAATGAACGTTTCCGTGTCTCGGTTTGGGTTCAAGCCACCTAGGGCCACTAGGGATTACGCCACCTGTCAACCACGCCCTTTATCCCACGTATATATCGTGAATCGTTTTCCATGTCTAAACGCACATGTTCCTCAATGTGCCATCCGAGTTTCGTGCCAGGGCAAATCAAGAAATACGGAACTCGGTCGGGAGCTTTAAGTCATCTGCTGATGCAGATATCAAGGTCTGTTTTTGTACCCGTGGCTATGGTCCCACGTGACCACTCCCTCAACTACTGAAAGGAACTCCAAGAAAAATCATGTATGAGAACCACATCCCGGCCCCATTATAGCCCCACTTTCCTATGGGCCAACCTCACCCATGACTCGATAGCAAGAACATGGTCTGTTGGGGGTTCTCTGCCTTTCCGTTCGTACACGATTGACTCAAGATGGTAGGTAGTCGGCGACGTGCTATCCAGGGCAAAATCAAGTATAGTCGACTCCACGCTAATCCATCCCAGTCTTTAGGTCGCTCGCATAGCAACCAAGGCATACTCTTGGCTCTTCTATCGCAGACCTTAACCTCTATGAGGCCGGGTTTCATGTACCACCTGCCACCTCACAGAAGGATACCAAGAGTACCCTCACGTCCCCCGAAGCTACCGCTTCGTCACCCAGTTCATTGGAGCCCTTATCCAAGTCGGATAATTTGCTTCTCCTCGTGTGTTTAAGCGATGACCTACCATATCGGGTTACTAATCCATTCAGGAACTAGTCCCATGTCCTTGGATAAGAATTATTACTTAGTTATACTTAACTAAGGTTTACCACTTAGCTTCTTTTCCCCGTTACCCTTGATTAACCACGATTTTCTACCTAGTTCCTCTAACTAGGGTTTTGTCTATTGGGTTAAGTGTTGTTATTCAGGTTCATGACTTAGCCCGCCTACGAATCATGTCAAGATTGGCTAAGTATTTAAGTTCAAGGCTTAGCCCTACAAGTTAGTTAAGTATACCAAGAAGCGCATGACTTAACCCTATCAAGTCAAATTGGTTAAGTATTGGTTTGTCTTAACCCTATCAGATTATCGTGTTAGATTGATTAAACATAGATTATCTAAATCGCATCAGATCATCGAGTCGGATTGGTTAAGTATGGGTTAGCTTAACCTCATCCACTAATCGTACTACAAGGGTTAAGTATATTCAAAAGGTCTTGTGACTTAACCCTATCAAGTCCACATGTTAGATTGGTTAAGTATAGTTTACTTAACCTCATCAAATCATCGTGTATAATTGGTTAATTATAAGTTACTTAACCCCATTAAATTATCATGTTAAGTTGGTTAAGTATTGGTTGCTTTACCTCATTGAATTACCAAGTTTAGATTGGTTAAGTGTTTAACTTAACCCCATCGAATTACCGTGTTTAGATTAGTTAAGTATAGGTTACTTAACCCCATCTAATTACCGTGTTTAGATTAGTTAAGTCTAAATTACTTAACCCCATCTAATTACCAAGTCGGATTAGTTAAGTGTAAATTACTTAACCCCATCTAATTACCAAGTCAGATTAGTTAAGCGTAAATTACTTAACCCCATCCCCTAATTGTCTTGTATGGTTAAGTGTCATTAAGAAATCAAGCCCGGTCCTACTTAACCTACCCATTCGTGTCATATCGGTTAAGTGTCATTAGTCAAATTTACTTAACCTTATCATGTGGCATTAATTTAATTAATGCACTCTCAACCTCTCACATTAGACCTTGTTGTGGTTGCTAGTTAAGCCGGGCGGGTCCGGGTAGTTTTACACCACAACCTAGTCTAACCTCGGGTCTTAAGCGCGACATGACCAACTTCTCACATTGGATCCTATTGTTTGTAGCCACTAGTTAAGCCGGGCGGGTCCGGGTAGATTTATGCTATAAACTCAACCCAACCTCGAGTTGGCCACTTTCATGTTTGGTCTAGTGTCATATTACACTTACAACCCACACGTGTCTAGTTTCAAGTCCCATGTTTACCCCACTTGTCATGCCCACATTTATGCGTATCATTAGTGCCATATTTCCATGAAATCCCATGTCAAATTATCATGTCATAATCGCGCACGTCTAACCTACCCCAAAGCGCGTTTCCAACCCAAGTAAAAGCGAGTCAACATAGTAAGGGTACTATGCTACATATTGGCCTCACAACATGCACGATGTCAAAAAGGGATTGGCCACAAACATGCAAGGTATCATAAGGGGTTTGGCCTCAAAATATGCATAGCATCATAAGAGAATTTGGCCACTAGCATGCATAGTATCATAAGGGAATTTGGCCATAAACATGCATAGTATCAAAAGGGAATTTGGCCACAAACATGCATAGCATCATAAGAGAATTTGACCACAAGCATTCATGATAACATAAGGGGTTTGGGTTCATTTACATGCATAAGCCCCAAAGTCAAGTCTTTGCCAATGTTTCACAAGTCAAATGGTTCCCAAAGGTTCATGCTAGCATTCCATAGATAAAGATTCAAACTTGCAAGATAAACTAGGTTAATCATAACATGAATAGCATGATTTAGTCACTAAGCATAGCCAAAAGTCATAGGTTCAAGCAAAAGAGGCATGACAAAGTTCATATAGGCTAGCATACTTAGTTTAATCTCGTTTTATTCCATGCCATCATTAAAACTACCGTTTAGATCTAGAAGTAGCTAGAACTTACTTAGCGTGGCAAGAGATTTAGAAGCATGAATCGTCTTGTCGAAGGATCCATGTTGAGATGACGATCAAAACCCTTAATTTGGTGTAGAAAGCTTGCACCTTCGTCTTGAATCTAGTTTGCAAGCACAAGCTCTTGAATTTGGGGATGGAGGCCATGATCAATGTAGATTTGGGCAGCACTTTGTTGCAAGAGTGATTTGTGAGGGTTTAGGGTAGGCTTAGGAGTCTTTTTATAGAGATTAGGAGTAGTTTAGGCCATAGGATAAACCCTAGGATAGATCTGAACCCTCAAAATCCGTCACAAACCTCCAAACATGTCTTGAGGAGCAAGTCAGGTGCACCCAGGCCATCCTGGTCGACCACCCAAGTCGACAGGGGTGTCGACTGGGCAGTCGTCACCACCTTGGGTGTGTCGACTCCCCAGTCGACTTGGGGGTGGCGGGAATTTTTCTCGCCTCTTCTGCTTGGCTGAATTTGAAATCTGAATTCAAATTTGAACTGTTTTTGGACTTGAAATTTTCTGAAAACTTTGATGGGCCATAACTTGGTCATACGGACTCCGATTTTCGAAAACTCGGACTCTATTTCGCGTATTTTTCCGAGACGAACGCAATGGCATAGCCTGTTTCCCTTGATTCAGATTTTATGATTAAATTCTGCCTTGATTCTCGTCTTAGCATGTTGTAAAAATCCGGGTTGTTACATCCTCCCCAACTTAAAGGATTTCGTCCCCGAAATCTCCAAGTTAGGAAGAACGTATCCTACCATCCATCATCCATCTACTCAAAACATCATCCACAGGCAACCATTGTCCTTAGACGATTTCTAATGCCATATGAACATATGCAGAACGTGTGTGTATATGCTCCTTAGCTAATGCTAATGATCAGGCCTGAATGATCTTTCTAATGCAAAATATGTTTAGTGCCATGAGTCCAACATGTATGCAAATAGTCCTAGTCATATAAGTACTATATGCGTGCACAAACATTCATCCACATGACAACACATTCGATTTCATCCATAAACAAGTATAAATACTCGTGCATATGCAACATGAAACGTGACCGCGTCAATCTAGTATCTAATGTGTATTCGTGCATCCACGAGCAACCACTTGCAACCATTTGCAACCATATCAATCATAACATGTTTCAAATACATGTTTACATCCATAGGGTTCTACCTAAGGTTCCCAAGATAAGATCGAGAAAATAAACAAGACAAACTCCTTACGGGGTTTGCAACAGAAACAGGACCGAGAGGATATCCACCAAGCGATAGCATGCATGCAAGCTCTGCAGGAGAACCAGGGATCAACGATATACTCTTAAAAAGAGACATGATGCGCGCGTCTAAGCCGCATTTCCTTGAGCTTAATTCCATCGTGCCTTGATCGCCTTTGACTTCATGATTTCGTAGCTCCTTGATTCCTATTTCCAAGGTATGAGTTGGAACACATTTCACTGTCGCCTCTCGTTTCACTTTCACTTATTCTTTCCCTAGTATGCTCGGCTCAAACATATCTGCATACTCATGCAAGCTCTCCAAAATTCACTAGTGAATTCTGGATCTCGTTTACCAATGCCAATCTATGTTATCGCGTGCACTTACTAGGGTGATTCCTATAACCCATGCTTAAGCGAGGTGAACCATCCGCCTTATTGGCGAACGTTACTCGATCGGATCAGAGATTTCCGATAAATGCATCAAGAGATTCTAGGTAACTAACCATGACAGAACTCATAAGGTTACACGAGACTTCGAGGGTATTACCAAGACAATTTAAGAGTTTAACTACCCTCCTTTCAAAATCGAGAATGGCATCCCTTACTGGATAACCACTTCATCCCTAGAATCCATCCATAGCTCGACCATGGAAGCATTTCTTCTAATCTCAACACTTGGCATTTACACTCTCAATTCCAAACAAGTCATGAATAAATGGACCGACTCTCCAACCAGATTTTGGGACAAAAGTGGGATCTTCTACCATGCTAGTACTAAGGTGCAGAGACTTAACTATCGAGGCAGACTTAAATGATGCGATGATCAAAACAAAGTCTGGACAGGATGATAGAAAAGAAAGGCTAAACCTTTAACAGAAACGGTACCATTCCTCTTAGGTACGCTAGAAATGAGAGCATATAATTGCCCTCTCGCTGATCTTGTCCTTATCTTCCTTCGTGGGTCAAGCCATACCAACAAGTTGCTTATTCTTAAGCTCGTGTCCTTTATCCTTGCTCTTATTATCCCTTCTTATAACTTCGGTAACAGGTCTCTCGAGAACTTCCTCCATCGCACGGGAAAACACTTACGTAGCTAGACAAGGATTAGTCGCAGTTAAAACTACTGTGACTACAGATGGAGGAAAGAAAGGAAAAGGGATTCGATCAAGGAAACAAAGGATAGTGCTAATGGCTTTTGGGGAATAGCCTTTGAAAACAAAATTTTCTTGAAAAATGCTTCTTTGTAACCGGTTTTTCAAATAGTTTTCAGAAGGTTTTAAAAACTTTTGCCCAGTCTGGTAACCTTCTGCTCTGATACCAAATGTAACACCCCACCTCCGCTAGGGCCACTCACAAAGGGAATGCACTAGGTTTGGTGAAGCATTATCGAGGTAAACATGCACAGAAATATTACAAGACAGAACATATATGAAACAGCGGAAGTAAAACAAATTTCATTACCTTATAAAATAAGGTCCAAAGCCTTTTACACCAGAATACATCAAAACCTGTCTTGCAATAGTAAAGAAGCATAAAACCTTTTCATAAATTAATCCCCAAAATAAAGCGGTGAAGCAGCCATAGCCAAGAGAAGACCAAGATATACATGAAGACCTTCAAGCATAAGAGGTCTGAACTAAACAACATCATTTCCTCCCTGAAACCTGGGGGGGGGGGGACGGAAGACAAAGAGGCGAAAGAAAACGGGGTCAGTCATAAAGACTGGTAAGTCCTATCTACTTCCAGTATAAAAACAGGTAAAGGTAACATGACATGCATAAACTGAAAGTAAACATAAGGATGACGACAAGATAGATAAGCTAAACCAAGATAACTGGATGAACTACTATAGCAAGATAAACTAAGGTATCATGATAAACTACGGTGTCAAGATAAATCAAGGTATCATATCGTCAGGTTTCTATCAAGTATACAATCCCAAGGTATCTATCATGTATAACATCCCACAGTATTTATCATGTATGTTTGCTCTGCACCTCTCGTACTAGTATCCCAACCCGCGTCATGTGTTAACTATGAATGTCCCTTGCCCCATGTCATGTAATGGTCCATGTCAACCTAATATATAGCATATGTTGGAGTTTCCCAACTCGTATGTTTCTTTCCATGTATAAGTTCAGCCCTTTTACATAGGCCGTACGGGCTTTCCCATGTAGATCTATACCACCTCAACGTAGTACCATTTTATCCTTGAGGTTGTTTTGGACTGCTTCCCTTGATCTTGTTATGTTTTCTTACCATGAACTATCGCGTGTTCACTTAGGATTTATGCCACCTAGGACCACTAGGGATTATGCTACCTAATGAACGTTTCCGTGTCTCGGTTTGGGTTCAAGCCACCTAGGGCCACTAGGGATTATGCCACCCGTCAACCACGCCCTTTATCCCACGTATATATCGGGAATCGTTTTCCATGTCTAGACGCACATGTTCCTCAATGTGCCATCCGAGTTCCGTGCCAGGGCAAATCAAGAAATACGGAACTCGGTCGAGAGCTTTAAGTCGTCTGCTGATGCAGATATCAAGGTCTGTTTTTGTACCCATGGTTATGGTCCCACGTGACCCCTCCCTCAACTACTGAAAGGCAATCCAAGAAAAATCATGTATGAGAACCACATCCCGGCCCCACTATAGCCCCACTTTCCTATGGGCCAACCTCACCCATGACTCGATAGCAAGAACATGGTCTGTTGGGGGTTCTCTGCCTTTCCGTTCGTACACGATTGACTCAAGATGGTAGGTAGTTGGCGACGTGCTATCCAGGGCAAAATCAAGTATCGTCGACTCCACGCTAATCCATCCCAGTCTTTAGGTCACTCGCATAGCAACCAAGGCATACTCTTGGCTCTTCTATCGCAGACCTTAACCTCTGTGAGGCCGGGTTTCATGGACCACCTGCCACCTCACAGAGGGATACCAAGAGTACCCTCACGTCCCCCGAAGCTACCGCTTCGTCACCCAGTTCGTTAGAGCCCTTATCCAAGTCGGATAATTTGCTCCTCCTCGTGTGTTTAAGCGATGACCTACCATATCGGGTTACTAATCCATTCAGGAACTAGTCCCATGTCCTTGGCTAAGAATTATTACTTAGTTATACTTAACTAAGGTTTACCACTTAGCTTCTTTTCCCCGTTACCCTTGATTAACCACGATTTTCTACCTAGTTCCTCTAACTAGGGTTTTGTCTATTGGGTTAAGTGTTGTTATTCAGGTTCATGACTTGGCCCGCCTACGAATCATGTCAAGATTGGCTAAGTATTTAAGTTCAAGGCCTAGCCCTACAAGTTGGTTAAGTATACCAAGAAGCGCATGACTTAACCCTATCAAGTCAAATTGGTTAAGTATTGGTTTGTCTTAACCCTATCAGATTATCGTGTTAGATTGATTAAGTATAGATTATCTAAATCGCATCAGATCATGGAGTCGGATTGGTTAAGTATGGGTTAGCTTAACCTCATCCACTAATCGTACTACAAGGGTTAAGTATATTCAAAAGGTCTTGTGAATTAACCCTATCAAGTCCACATGTTAGATTGGTTAAGTATAGGTTACTTAACCTCATCAAATCATCATGTATAATTGGTTAATTATAAGTTACTTAACCCCATTAAATTATCATGTTAAGTTGGTTAAGTATTGGTTGCTTAACCTTATTGAATTACCAAGTTTAGATTGGTTAAGTGTTTAACTTAACCCCATCGAATTACCGTGTTTAGATTAGTTAAGTATAGGTTACTTAACCCCATCTAATTACCGTGTTTAGATTAGTTAAGTCTAAATTACTTAACCCCATCTAATTACCAAGTCGGATTAGTTAAGTGTAAATTACTTAACCCCATCTAATTACCAAGTCGGATTAGTTAAGCGTAAATTACTTAACCCCATCCCCTAATTGCCTTGTATGGTTAAGTGTCATTAAGAAATCAAGCCCGGTCCCACTTAACCTACCCATTCGTGTCATATCGGTTAAGTGTCATTAGTCAAATTTACTTAACCTTATCATGTGGCATTAATTTAATTAATGCACTCACAACCTCTCACATTAGACCTTGTTGTGGTTACTAGTTAAGCCGGGCGGGTCCGGGTAGTTTTACACCACAACCTAGTCTAACCTCGGGTCTTAAGCGCGACATGACCAACTTCTCACATTGGATCCTATTGTTTGTAGCCACTATTTAAGCCGGGCGGGTCCGGGTAGATTTATGCTACAAACTCAACCCAACCTTGAGTTGGCCACTTCCATGTTTGGCCTAGTGTCATGTTACACTTACAACCCACACGTGTCTAGTTTCAAGTCCCAGGTTTACCCCACATGTCATGCCCACATTTAGGTGTATCATAAGTGCCATATTTCCATGAAATCCCATGTCAAATTATCATGTCATAATCGTGCACGTCTAACCTACCCCAAAGCGTGTTTCCAACCCAAGTAAAAGCGAGTCAACATAGTAAGGGTACTACTATGCTACATATTGGCCTCACAACATGCACGATGTCAAAAAGGGATTGGCCACAAACATGCATGGTATCATAAGGGGTTTGGCCTCAAAATATGCATAGCATCATAAGAGAATTTGGCCACTAGCATGCTTAGTACCATAAGGGAATTTGGCCATTAACATGCATAGTATCATAAGGGAATTTGGCCACAAACATGCATAGCATCATAAGAGAATTTGACCACAAGCATGCATGATAACATTAGGGGTTTGGGTTCATTTACATGCATAAGCCCCAAAGTCAAGTCTTTGCAAATGTTTCACAAGTCAAATGGTTCCCAAAGGTTCAAGCTAGCATTCCATAGATAAAGATTCAAACTTGCAAGATAAACTAGGTTAATCATAACATGAATAGAATGATTTAGTCACTAAGCATAGCCAAAAGTCATAGGTTCAAGCAAAAGAGGCATGACAAGGTTCATATAGGCTAGCATACTTAGTTTAATCTCGTTTTATTCCATGCCATCATTAAAACTACTGTTTAGATCTAAAAGTAGCTAGAACTTACTTAGCGTGGCAAGAGATTTAGGAGCATGAATCGTCTTGTCGAAGGATCCATGTTGAGATAACGATCAAAACCCTTGATTTGGTGTAGAAAGCTTGCACCTTCGTCTTGAATCTAGTTTGCAAGCACAAGCTCTTGAATTTGGGGATGGAGGCGATGATCAATGTAGATTTGGGCAGCACTTCGTCGCAAGAGTGATTTGTGAGGGTTTAGGGTAGGCTTAGGGGTCTTTTTATAGAGATTAGGAGTAGTTTAGGCCATAGGATAAACCCTAGGATAGATCTGAACCCTCAAAATCCATCACAAACCTCCAAACATGTCTTGAGGAGCAAGTCAGGTGCACCCAGGCCATCCTGGTCGACCACCCAAGTCGATAGGGGTGTCGACTGGGCAGTCGACACCACCTTGGGTGTGTCGACTCCCAAGTCGACTCCCCAGTCGACTTGGGGGTGGCGGGAATTTTTCCCGCCTCTTCTGCTTGGCTGAATTTGAAATCTGAATTCAAATTTGAACTGTTTTTGGACTTGAAATTTTCTGAAAACTTTGACGGGCCATAACTTGGTCATACGGACTCCAATTTTCGAAAACTCGGACTCTATTTCGCGTATTTTTCCGAGACGAACGCAATGGCATAGCCCGTTTCCCTTGATTCAGATTTTATAATTAAATTCTGCCTTGATTATCGTCTTAGCATGTTGTAAAAATCCGGGTTGTTACACGATAATGTTCTTTGTTAATATGGGTATCGGGGTGGGGAGTCACATCTTAGTATCAGAGATGAAATCAGAACAAAATAAGATAAAACACATAATAATATACACAATACAATACAATACATCTAAGTACAATATGAGTATAACATCCCCCCTATTCGAAGTCGTCCTTAATCATGTCTTTAAACTTTTTTTGTCTTATGGGGGTAGATATAAATGGGAACACATCTAGGAATGAAAATTTGAATTTTGTAGTGTTCCATATATTGAATTCTATTAATAATATCTATTTTATATCATCTTTTCATCCCAAGGATGAAAAAGGAAATGATGGCATTCTGGTGTTGCATAGTCCAACAACCTATTTCCGGACAAAAGTTTATATGTTTGTCAAGCATTTTATGGAGCTGCTACGTGGTACACAACTTCCAATTTCTACTCCTCTATCTCCTTCTCTAGAACAAAGTGTCACTTCAGTTCAGTATTTCTTTTTGGAGAAATAGTCAACCCGACTCCTCATCTAGAAGTAGTCGAGAAGGGAAACGAGTGTATTGATGAGTTAATTTTCCTACAAAACGCAATCAGGAACAAGGTCCCTTCCTATGAACAAAGATTTACTCAGTGTAATAAGAGGATGATGCAAGCATGACCTTGTTCCTTTCCAAGTACAACATTTATTAGACCCGGACTTGCTATAATCGAAAATCCCTTGATCACCTCTCCTATGATTGTCCCACGACCCTCACTTCAACTATTTCCAAAAATAGGGACAATGGTCCTTTGCATGTCCCAAAAAGCTAAATAAATCAAGCTCTGGTAAACCCATCATTGGAAATGCTTCAGGTGAACCTTCATAGCCCAAAGGTACTTTTTTATTTTGAAAATTCTATATCATCTTATGATTGCTTAGTTCAAGTCTTCTTCAATGTAGATGCATTGCGCTCATTCATATTGAAAGAGCATGTAAATGGTGTATCCTTAAAAGTATCTTGTTCGGTGACTACTTTAGAAATTACGAAACTTATTATGGAAGCTATATCGTTTAGTGTGTTTTGAAAAAAAATTGTTGAAACTTTCCTTTGTAGCTTTTCTTTCCATGCAAATCAAAAATTGGTGATTTGACCACATAAGCAATAAGGAATCTTTACCATTATACCCAAAATGATTGGCCATACAATCGCTATTCATAATGGAGATGAACATTTACCTATTTATATAACATATCATATGGTAGGTAATAAATTAGGAGAATTCGTGCCGACTCTGACTTCGTCACACTACGGAAAATGGCCATGCCCGAAGTCGTTACCTTAACCACAAGGAGGGGGATGCCGAAGACGGGGCTAATGACTAGCGTGAAGTTGTAACAAGGTAGCCGTACTGGAAGGTGCGGCTGGATCACCTCCTTTACAGAGAGAGGTAATGCCATGTTATTACCTGGCTTGGTTTTGAGATAATTTCTCAGAATGAATCGATTCGCTCAACACAAAGTTAAAATCTTGAGAATGATGTACCGTAGAATCTCGATTAGGTTGTCTATATCTTATACTTTGGGACTTCGAGCAAGATTATGAAGCTCCCTTACGTTTCCTTAAATCTCGAGATGATGACATCTCTCGAATTCTCGTAGTTGTCAATCTTATTTGTGTTGACCCTATTTCAAGTTTATCACTTAAACATGCAATCGAGTTCTATATCAATCTTATTCCTTGTGTTTAGCTTGCTAGTTGTCTTCCTACGAGGAGGTCCATCAAGAAGCTTAGGAACACGGGTAAGCTTTGCATAACTAAGATCTTAATCTCCTTGTGACATTTGTGATCTATTTCTCATGTTGATTTTTCTTATCATATCATTGGCATTGTGACTTGTCCTAGTTGGAGGGCCATTATGTCGGTACTTAGGAACTATTAGATCCAATTCATTGTGATATCCTCAGGAGTTACAGTTCCACGATGATGAATTAATAAATAAGATGATAACTTTAGACTTTTATTGGGAAAATATGTGGATAAACTGAATTAAACAACGTGCACAACAGAAACTAGTAGGATGTTTCAGATGAGCACCAAATCTTATGATCTACGTGAAAGAAGTAAATAAATAGGATGTAGTTATGTAAACCAAAATATGCTAATTGGTTATAGTAAAAGTAAGTAAGACCATAGGAGTAGAATTGTGGTTATTTATTGTATCATGGTATCTGTCTAGTACTTTAAGAATTTTGGTCTATACGCCTAATCAATGTTATCGATAGGAATTGCTTAAGTACTTGTATGAGGCATTCGAACTCAGAACTACGTGTGATGGCAAAAGAATTAACTAAAGAAAATTTTGAGTGCTTGGATAATGTTAAACCATTGAATAAATTGTAAAAGTGGCTCAGCATTGTGAGGCAATATCGATACTAAATCGACTTTTGCAGCAAGCTATATAATGTAGTGTTACAAGTTCATAGGATAATATTATTATGATATAGGTTAATAAAAATTATGTAATTGAAATTATGTTTGGAAATATATATATATTTGCACCGGAATATGAAGATATGCTTAGAAAAGTTTTTTGTTTAACTATATGTAATATTTTAGAAAGAACACCACATACTTTAATGGCATCTGGAATTACCGATTTGTAATAATAACTAGGAAGAAAATGGCGAGGTTGTTTTGATTATAATCAAAATTGTTATCATTTGAAAATATATAATTTATTGCAATCATTGGCGTGATAGCGTCATTAAGTTATTTAGGGAGTTGGATAGTTGAAGGAGTTTTTAAAATACGAGCCAATAAAAGAATGCAATAAGAACGATAATATGGAAATCGGAGGAACCCATTATTAATTGAAAAGAGGAATTCGTATATACATACAAATCAAATGAACTAAAGAGTTTTATGATTTGGCAAATAGTTGGGTTGAATTATTAACAAATCGGATTTAACTAAGGTGATACGAAAATCAAATTCAACCCATATTAGTTAAAGAAAGAACATAACATTTTGGGAACTTTATAACGAGTGTTGCAATAAAAATTCAACCCATATTTCGATGATTCAGCAAACCTTCCTGGATAAACCTTTCCAAAGTTCATGTAAGTGATATAAGTTTGAATAACTTCTTGATCATGAAAGAGAAAGGCTTTAGTTGCTTTGGACATCCTCATAGTTGTTGGAATTGAGGATGATGAAGCCATTGATGATAGTTTTGAAGAGATAAATGTGCATAAAGAGAGTTTTGAAATTTGAAACAAAGTGAATTGAATGAATAAATATGAACTAAACATATAGAGACTGAATAAATGAATTCTCTGGTTAAAAAGGTGTTTATTAATGACATAGAAGTTGGTGGAAAAGATTGAAAATTCAAACTTGAATTCACTAATTCTGGTCGGTATGTCGAATGCCCAAAGTACATATGTTGACATACCTATTAATACCAACTGACATAACTTTTTGATTTTTGTTCAGCTATCAACCTAATTGTTTGTACACATTTTTATTTTACTATTCCAAGATTCTACAGAATTTTAATATATATATATATATATATCAAGTCAAATTTCAAAATTAAAATAATATTATATTATTATTTTTGGATTTGAAAGTTCAAAAAACTCGTTTATCTTAAAAACAACCAAATAAAGCAACCAATCAAAGCAACCAAAGAAACCTCATGAAATCAAAAATATAATATAAATGCCTACCTTTTTTAGATCCTTTTTGATTCTTATAAGACTGTTATATTGCTGTAAAACACATATGTGTTATTTTAATGTCTAAATCTTTTTCGCCTGATGATGTTTTTAAATCCAAATCAGCCAATGTTGCTATATATGCTCTCTTTCTTTTTCTAGATGCATCGTTATTAGGAGAGACCTTTTGTTTATCTGGATACAGACAAAATAATTTTATATTCCTCGGTTTATTGTAGTTATAACACTTGATATTTGTTTGACTATTGTTTCCACTTTTGTGATCCTTTTTATCGTTTTTATGAATTTATTCGTCTTTCTATATTTTAGGTACTTCTGAAAGTTTCTAGTCATCAGTGCAATCTCCTCGTTGTCAATTTCTAAGTCTGATATATCTATTATGGCATTAAAAACAATTGATTTTTTTTTGACTCACTTGCTTCCTCTTTTACCCTAGATTGGAGCTTCAAACCATATTATGTTGCCAATTAGTTATGTTATTTTCAGAGTACTAATGTCATTAGCCTCTTTAATAGCAAGTGTCTTTTGATCCCAATTAGGTGTAATTGTATTTAATATTATCCTAACTTGATCTTCCTTAGAAAAGTTTTTACCAAGAGCAATTAATGAATGTACTATACCTTAAAGTCTGCTACACATATCAGATATAGAACCATTTAGATTCATCTTAAATGATGGAAATGGATTATTTAACATGGAAATATTGGTTTATTTAACTTTGCTAGTGCCTTCATGTGTAGCTTGCAATATTATCTAAATATTATGTGTAGACTTACAAATAGATACCCTATTGAATTTATTCCCATTTAATGGGAAAAAAATTTGTTGACTTGCCATTTCGAAACGCCATCAATACTTCGGACAAATCAGAATGAACTTCGCCATTCTCTAAACCATTGCTAAGTAGAAATATTCTTGGTTCAACCATGACTCGGATCGATCAAGAAAGACTCAAGTGTAGCATGACTCCATGGTAACCAAGAAAAGATGGGCAAGCTTATGACATTAACTGTCGGTTTGACTAACTTTTGGATTGAATGAAGTGGAACTCTAAATACTCTGGTCCGACTAACTCTCAACTCGATGAAGAAAGTATTACCAAACTTTGGCTTGAAGTTGGAGTTTACCACGGATAGAAGTACCTCCGGTTCGACTATGTCAACCGGGACAGGTCGAGTCGAGGACGGATTTTTCCTGAGTAAACGCCCCACTCCAAGAATATCGCTTCTACTGGTTGAGATATTTATTAGAGAACTTTTCTATAGCTCTAATGTGGTCACTCCACTATGCGCCATGCCAGTATCTGTTGACACATATCCCAGATCAAGCTGGCTAATATCGACTCATCTCGGTATCTTTCTGAAACGACGCTCTAACAGTCAAGAGACCTCTTCCACCACCTTCCTATGTTATCAGATCCAATGTCGCATCGATTACCCGAACCAGCCTTTGCCATCACATAAAAATAGACCTCCAGAGCACCAAAATAGGACTTTTGATATTTCAACTCTATTATATTCTGTATTGCTACCTTTTTTGAATTTCGAGAGAGAATCCACCACTGTAATCAATTTCTTCAAGTTTTATAAGAAATTCAAGTGGACGTAGGCTCATTAACGTCGAACCACTATAAACTTGTGTGTGATTGCATTTTCCTCATTTTCATTTATATTTATTCATTTATTTCTCTTTATATTATTTATTTGAGTATTTGTGCCACTTTTTAGCTACAATAATTTGGTGCTTTCCTTGAGAGTTGAAGATTTCTCTATAGTTAAAGGGTTTTAAATCTACTTTCCGAATCACCAAGTTTAGAGAGAAAATCCTATTTCTCACATATTTCCTAAAATTTTAGCATTTCCATCAATCTTAGCAAAAATGGTGTCAAAAAGAGCCGAAGAAGTTAGAGCTTCCTTTGGGCCATCAAGAAGTAACAACAAGTAGGCAGAGAACCAATCTGCACAACCTGCTCCAGGTCTCGACTCGGTGTCGAACTGACGAGGAACCCATTTAGCTACCACCTGTGAAATTCTAGTGATCGAGCTCCTACTACAACCTTTGCCACGTGCGAAGACATCATGTTGCTTCTGAACAAATTGGATGAGGCAACAACATTAAAATCTCAAAGGCATGAAAACGCCACAATGTGACAAGATATGGATCGAATAGCTAGGCAGTGAGAGGAGGTCAAGAGGCAAAGAACACCTCCCCATCAAATCGAAAAGCAATTGTGGCATTGTCATCATTTGAAACGAGTGAAGAAAGGCCAAGACAACGACGTCCATACGAGAGGCCATAAATCTTTAGGAGCTTCTGTTTGGCACGATACCAGCTCAATCCTAAGATCCACCCAAGGTCGACAATATCAAGCTGAGGATGGCGAACCCGACAAATGTCGAGCCCGACTTCAGGCCGAACCAAGACTCACCCCCTCTAAGTAATCGCTACACTTCCAGTGCCACTCACACTCCTACACTTCATCCCTTGCATCTTGTGAATGACCAAGGCAATAGGGCCATGGAAGTACCGCCCAGACGGCGACCCATGCAACATTGCCTAACGCGGGGGCAAGGGTAGCCTAACGAGCTAATGAAGATCGGGGGTTGCAGCCATGGTGATGATCATTGCCAAAGTTGCAGCCATGGTGCGACAAATAATGAATGACAGTAAGGGATACACTAATGAAGATCGGGGGTTGGAGTGAATTCATACTCCCTTAACTGACGATATTCTTGAAGCTGACTTCCCTAGGAGGTTCAATTTTCCACAAATGAACCATTACCCAAGAAGGAAATATCCGAGTCAACACCTAGTAAGATATACCCGGTTCATGAGTGTGGTGGAAGACTCATACGCCATCAAGTGTAATGCCTTCCCAATCTATTTGGATGAGGTTACGCTTATGTGGTTTACTCGGCTGCCTCCGAGGCCGGTACCCAACTTTGAAGATTTGGGTAGGAAGTTCTTGAATCAATTTTTTCTTCATGTTACAAAGTCAAAGAATGTGATGTCCCTCTCCCTAATAATTCAGGATCAAGGTGAGATACTTAGAAATTATCATAAACGTTTCAACATGAACGTTGCAGAGGCCATCAACCCCAATCCCGAGACAGTTTTAATGGCGTTGGTCGATGGTCTCGATTCCAAAACTAGGATCGAAAAATATTTGACCGAGAAGCCCCCCTCAAGCCTAGACGTGTTCTATGAGAAGGCTGACGTACACTTGTGTATCAAAGAAGCAAGATTAATTGGAAAAAGGAGAAAGAGAATGCTAACACCGCGCTTGAGCCTGCTTCAAATTTTCAAGTCCAGCATGACATAGAGACTCGAGAGATTAAGGAAAAGGTCGCAAAGCTAGAGAAGATGCAAGAAGAATTCGACAACCAAGTGCTCACATTCTATGCTAGGTTCTTCGATTCTGGGACTTATCATGGGTTGTCGATTGTAACCACCCAAATTCCGACATACCGATTTTTATTCAAAAATCCAAATCTGTCAAAACTCAAGTTGGCTTATCTGGTATCCTACGGAAAAGATAGAGATATAAAATGTATCGGAGCTCAGAAAACATCTCACATCGGAATGGAATAAAATATAACATAATCAAATATAGCCTTACCAAAGTAATAATATTACTACTGCCTATTGAATATCCAAAGCTATCATATCTCTTCCATAAATCTAACTTGCGAGTGTGTTATGAGGAGGGGATCAAATCACAAGATTTGGTGACTGGACTAAATTAGACATTCTAAAATAACCCTGCATATACCGTTCAGTTACATTTTTTGTTTATTAGGTAGTTTTGGGTTAATAGCACTCAAGGATTTACACACGCCTCGTACCCATCTACCTTCCAGTAGATCAATCTAATATAGCATATATGTATCTACCCCCAATATTAAGGTACTTACTATGGTACCCTTCTCACACAGTCTACACCGTCACGCCACTGAAACGTATGCAACTCTCATCCTATGCCTGAGCGACGTACAGACATCCATATAACTAGGCCACATTCCGCATAGAACTACCATCGCCATGCAACGTAAGCGTACAGACTGATATATCCAAACTCTTCGGCTAAGCTCAGTCTCAACATGGAGGAATGCCCTAGCATCTACGATACATCACCCGATGTGGTGTGCGTGTACCTAGACCCTCACATGTACGTATTGTCTACTGCCTCAGTCGAATCATGTCTCAACATGGAGTAATGCCCTAACGTCTACAATATACCACCTGGTGTCGTGTGCATGTACCTAGACCTTTTCATGTACGTTCTGTCTACTATTCACAAAGTCCCGTAATAGGTTTGCATCCGAATGCACGGAACTCAGTCGAGAGCATTTTCCATATATGTATAGTTCTACTAAAAGGGGCTAAAGTACGGATATCTAAACTATGGTCTGCATTTTCACGGTGGCTATGGTCCCACCTCGACCCCTCCTACAACTAATGAAAGACAACATCAAGAGCTAACTGACGTACCCCTAGCAAATAGTCTACATCCAAATTGGCATATCTCGCAACCAAAGTCTCGATAGTGAATGATAGATGTTCTATAGGTTTAGCCCTTGTCTTTTCGCATCCCACTGACTGCAAATGACAGATACCGCACGGTTACTATCCTTTATTTGGTCCTAACCAGTGTATTTTTAGGCAAATCGTCGACTCACTCCAATGCCATACCGCCACAGTCTTCTGACTTCCAAACTACCATTGCAGTCAAGGTATACTCACCGGGTGGTAACGCGCAGACCCAACCTCTGCAAATACAGCCGGAGCATGCACCACAATAGAGGACCACCACGAAGTACCCTACCACGTCCCTCAGAAGTCGCATGCTTCCTTCTAGTTCCGCAGAGATAGCAAGTAGAATATTAAGCAGATGAATCTGTTGGACGTGCTCCTCTCGTGCATGGACGTGCTCCTCTCGTGCCTCCAAACATCTTGATGATCTACCTCGTTGGATTCTTCACCTTCGTATATGCGGACTGATTCAAGTGCATCACGCTAACGTGTTATTATACCCTATGTATAATCTTTTAATAGTGCGCTTATCTTATCTTATTAGGTTACCAATTAAATTGATTATCCACATTTTATATTGTCCTTCAAGTTACCAGGTTTTCTATGAACCCCTTACTATAAGGAACTGACCCCTCTAGCTTATTAACTCAGTGATATAACTTAATCCATTTAAGTTTATTAATAAGACCATAACATGTTATTCCTTAGATTGTAATTAACGTAAGTAATCTACAATCTTCTTACATAATTACCATGTCGTTCATTGTCCAATTTCAGGTTTAGAGGTTACAAACATGTTCTATTTAATGTATAATTAAGTATATCTTATCACAATCCACATGGTTTATGTTAACATGTTACTCAATACATATAATTAAGTATAACTTATTCCATTTCATTGTTATCTCAGGTTACCAGATTCATTAGCACACAATGGGCTATATATTTACTTCATTCAGTTTTATGTCGCCTGAGCGGGCTTTCATTTATTAGACTTCATAATTATCATTTATAAGTCTACCAGTAATAAGCCGACTACATTTTTCTCATTAACTATGACTTTGCTTAACACCACCTTTTGTTGTTATTTACTTAGTCCTCTTAACTAAGGTTTATCAATAAGTTCCTTTCCATTTATTATAACCTATGTTATAATTTCCACTTGTCCTCAGGACAAGCTTACCTATTACATTCCATTCTCATTCATATAATCATTTATAATAGTTTATATTCCCCATTTGTCATAAGTTTCCTTATAACTAATTATAACATGTGTTTAACTTCCACTTGTCCTTAGGAGAAGCCTACTATTGTATTCCATTCTCATTCATATAATCAGTTATAATAGGTTACATTTCCCGTTCATCATTATTCTCTTTAGGTTCCTTAATATGAACCAACTTTTTCTGTTGTAACATTCATTCCTTTTACCATTCTGTATATTTTCACATGTACCATTTACTTCTATTAATTAAAATTAATGTCACTTATGAATCTAACAGCTAAAGTTTCCTAAGATAATAATTGACAATGAAGTATCTTCATTTTATCAGTCCCAAAATATCTATTTGTCACTACAAGAAAATGTTTAATTAATACCAACAAAAATAGCATGAAAACTTGACTTGTTGTAGTTTAGATATGCCGGTGTCCGTTCCCATACAACATAGCGTGGTCAATCACTTTTGTTCTGACCTAATTCAAGTTGAGCGGTGAAAATTTTCATTTCCCTCATTGCCGCTTGTTTCACGTATTCTTCCTTTCCAAATTCCCAAAAAGCAATCATAATTTCATTTTATATCTGGTGAGTCCCTCTCTCCTCTCCTCTCCAAACCTCTTCTAATCTTCAGCGATTCGTGCATACGAATATCCTTTTCACTCGGTGCCTGACTCAAATCGATTGTTGATAAAACATCTTCGAGACGTCGCTATTCCTCCACTAGCTGAACCGTGCGAAGCCGTGAATTTGGCATATTTTCTCTTTTTAATATTATTTTTAATTCCGAGATTTATGCTTGAATTGAAGATTTCGTTGCTAACTGTCTAAATCTGAGATTAATGATATATGAGAAAATGGCTAGTCTTTGAATATCTAGTTACATGCTTATCAATTTTATGTTGAATGATTGAGCCCTGGCCTAGTGAATTGTGGTTGTATAGTTGAAAAAAGGTATTAAAAAATATATAATTACTATCTGGTTACATGCGAATGATGACTAGTTATAACTGGAAATCCACCAACAGGATTTCCTTATGTTTAGGTGCTTTTGGTAAGGGATCTGGTTTTGCAAAAATGTTGAATTTAGGGGATTCAAAGCAATGAATGATACTTTGACCTTTGTTTCTGGGGCTACAATTGACTTTTTTCATCTTTACCCTGTATTGCTACCGAAATAGCAAAAAATGATTACGTGAACTATTAACTTTATGGATTTTTTCTATCTTCTTTATATTAATGTAAGCTGGATCTATAATGGAAGCTTGCAAAAGCTTATACAGTATTTGATTATAGTGCCTATGACTGCCTAATTTCTTTGTTCCATAGGAACTATACAATCTAGAAATAATTTACTTCTAAAAAATTTGATGCTTGTCAAATGAATCAGTTACAATCAACTTTAATATATATTCGTTGTGAACTATGCAAAGTTGTAATCTCTTACTTTTCAAAAGTTAGCAAATGTAGAAATTAACAGTCATCCAAAATATGGTGAAAGCAATCAAAAGGAATGGTTAGCCATACCATAGTGAATTCAGATTTGGGCATTGACACCTTTCATTAAGATCCAAACTCCTTGGCTTTAGAAATAAGGACAACCTTTGTGTGTTATATTAAATGATAAGATATGTTACCTCCTAGCAATTGTGTTCTTTTCATGATAAGCTATTCTGGTGTTGTTACATTAATGTACTTGTTATTATTTATGCATAGGGTTTCACAAGTTAGTTGTTTCTAGAATTAATAAAGGAATAACATACAGTGTGGATACGGTATTCAATATAATAGTCAAAAAATTGTATAAGGTAACAATATTGTTGAAATAATTACGTTGCCTATTTTAGGTTATACATCTTCCAACAAATTTTGAGTCAAATAAGTAGCTTTTAAGTAATAATAGAAAATAATAATAGTTTGAAAGAGTTAGGTTTTAAGCTGGTTAAGATATATATAAAAGCCCAGATTTTGCGAGGTAAATAAAAGAAAAACATGATAGATTTTGATAGTGATAAAAAAATAAGAGAAAATTATTTGAAAATCTACCATCAATTTTATGAGAGATTGTTAGAAAGAATAATTCTTAAAATCAAGTAGAAATGTATAGTGAAGTGTCATAAAAATTTATAGTGAAGTCAAGGTTATTACGGCGACAGGTCGAGTCGATAAAGGTCCAACTAGTCGGACTAGTCATAGACTAGTCGATAAATAAATAAATAAATAATTACCTATATATTAATATATAAGTGCATGTTTTGCGAGGTAAATAAAAGAAAAACATGATAGATTTTGATAGTGATAAAAAATAAGAGAAAATTATTCGAAAATCTACCATCAATTTTATGAGAGATCGTTAAAAAGAATAATTCTTAAAATCAAGTAGAAATGTATAGTGAAGTGTCATAAAAATTTATAGTGAAGTCAAGGTTATTACGGCGGTATGTCGAGTCGATAAAGGTCCAATTAGTCGGACTAGTCATAGACTAGTCGATAAATAAATAAATAAATACCTACATATTAATACATAAGTGCAGTATATAAATAAATAAATATATGCATCTTTGTAGTGTATTAATAGATAATTGCAGTTTATAAAATATTTATATACCACTTCGTATTCGACTTGCAGTGTATTATGTTTGTTTATAGTAGATATTTTCAAGTCTACCTCTTCGTATTATAAATATAGATAATTGCAGTCTTTATATTGCAGTTTCTTTTCAATCGTTGGCATCATGGTTCGACTTCATACTTGACTTCAATTTCGTGATTTGGGGTTGACTTCGTGATTTTGACTTCAATTTCAAGATTAAGGGCTCCGACTTCGTGATTTAGGGCTTTGATTTCGTAATTTAGGACTCGAGCTCGACTAATGGCAAGTCGACTCTTCCAGTTGATATTCCAATGTCGACAAATCAACTAGTTGATGACTAGTTGCGACTAATTGACGACTAGTCGCGACTAGTTGACGACTAGTAGCGGCTAGTTAACGACTATTCGTGGCTAGTTGACGAATATTCGCGGCTAGTCGAGCGCCATAATAACAGTGCTCCAGTCGATGATCCAAGCTGGTGGATACCCAGTGCCAAAGGCTCCCGTACACAAGCGCGAGGACTTCCCAGGTCAGTCTCCCGTCCTGGTACTATTCACGGCTTCCCGAGCTCTGGGGGTGGTCGATTAGCGCGCACAGCCTTTCCCTCACATTATGTGAACAGGCCGGGGCTCGAACCTGTGCGTTCCAGATTACCAGCCGGGTCACTTTACCGTTGCGCCAGGCCCCACCTTAGTCGATGATCCAAGCTAAACTAATCAATTAGTCGAGCGCCGTAATAATAGTGAGTGAAGTGCCATAAAAAGAATACATCTATAGTCTTATTTCTTTAGTTACTTAATGACAATTGACTCCAACAGAATTGATGATTTCAGCTATCAACTTAATTTGTTGATTGAACTTCAATTGTATACACTATAGCTTGTTCTAAAGTAATTTTTGTCCGAAATTACGTATGAAAATATTAAACAAGAAAATAAATAGCTAAGTTTTTAAATACATATGTTCTTATTGTGGCCTCATATAGTTAATTTGTTAATGACAATAATTATGAAAATATCTGTACTACAATCATCTCCATGTTTGGTGGCTATCAGTCTCATTTAAACTGTATAGTTTTTATATTAGGATTAATTGATAGGAATAATCCGAAGTTTGACGTGTCTTCCTATATTAATCCGAAATTTGGATTATTTTTAAATAATCTCAAGTTTAGGGGGTCCCTTCCCATATTGATCCCGATGACTTATTAACTTGTTGTAGCTGGTTATTAAACTTAAATTCGTCTTCCCTAAATGATTTTTCTAGAGTGGGAAACTTGTTTGAGGAAGACAAATTTAAGTTTGATAGTCGGCTACAACAAGTTAATAAGTCAACGGGATCAATATGGGAAGGGACCTCCCAAACTTGGGATTAATAAAAAATAATCAAAACTTCGGATTAATACGGGAAGACACGTCAAACTTCGGATTATTCATGTCAATTTATCCTTTATATTAATCGTGGAAGGTAACAATTATATCAATAGTTAGAATTACCAAAATTAATTTGATAGCAAATATCTGGATATGGAACATAATCTTTGCAATTTAGTTTATTAATCAGCCCATAAAGATAATGATTGGTGATTAACTCTTGTATAGAACATTGAAAATACTTATATGTGATAAAGATAATATATCAGTCCTTTTTTTGAAATAGAGTTTGTGATAAGTTAAATTATTGGTAAACAATTATTATCCATTTTATATATCATCACCCATGCATTTTCCAGTAAACTAGGACAATTACATGCCAGATAGCATGTAAAGGCTTCTAGAAGTACAAATGATGGAATGCTATAGGAATTCCAAATTATATGTTGCAGGTAATTAATTTTATAACATAATCTTAATCGGCCAGTAAATGGCATATCTAAATCATAAGTATTGAAGTACCATAAAAGCAGTAGTATGAGTATTTTTTAATGAAATCAATGGTCGAATAAATATGTGATAAAAGGAATTATGGATGAATATAGCAAAGAATAAAGTGGAGCCCAGTGCACGGGGCTCCAGTGCAATAGTGGGGTCTGGTGCGTTGGAGTGTATGCAGCCTTTATGTTGCATTGCGAAGAGGCTGATTCTGTCCTCAAAACCGTAATCAACGATTGTTAATGTAATGCGGGTACAAACGCTAATTTATAGCTTGTAACTCATAATCTTCCTCTATTTTTCAAGAAGAATTATTCAATTTCAAAGTGCGATGGTAGGTTCACATCATATTTCTCTTCAATATATGAAGGCATACTTATATGGACACCATTTATCATTTACAATGAGTATTTTTTATGAAATCAATGGTCGAAGAAATATGTGATAAAAGGAATCATGGATGAAATAGCAAAGAATAACGTGGAACCCAGTGCATAGGGCTCCAGTGCGATAGTGGGGTCTGGTGCATTGGAACGTATGCAGCCTTTATGTTGCATTGCGAAGAGGCTGATTCTGTCCACAAACCGTAATCAACGATTGTTATTGTAATGCGGGTTCAGACGCTAATTTGCAGCTTGTAACTGATGATCTTCCTCTATTTTTCAAGAATAATTAATCAATTTCAAAGTGCGATAGTAGGTTCACATCATATTTCTCTTCAACATATGAAGCCATATTTATATGGACACTATTTATCATTTACAATCATATTTCACATAGCCTTAAGAGGAATTACTTCTATTGATGCCTATGTTGACATTACTGTTGAACATACAAAAATGGTCACATTCTCAAACAAGGTATTAAGTTTTAGAATCATAAGTCAGTTTCCTTTTTAACTGGGATTTTTCTTAATACCCGAGTTATGCTTCATTTTTGTTGGTAGCAATTGTCTGAGAAATTTGCCTTGTGAGTTCCAGTGTAAAAGACGAAATTTATGAAAAGTTCGTGAACAAAAAAAAAACGAAACAAAAGGTTGAGTAGTTGGGGATCGTTTCAGACCCAATCTGCATTAAGGGCCACAAGTACATGTACATATAAAGGATCTGTTCTGAGTGCACAATTACAAACTTGCCACTAGCAGTGTTGAAGTAATATCGCGTTGATCATACATCTGAATTTTTGTTTTATCATCCAAATTTCGTTGATTATTTATAACTAATTAATTTGTTGAACACCTATTGCTGATTTATTATATATCTGGTGTTCATCATATTAAAGCTTTTTTTAGATCCATCCTAAAGTTGTTAGCATTTAGTCTATTGGATGTTTATGTTATCTTGCATGTTACATAAGTTTTTTGAATTAATCCACATTTTACACTAGAGTTCAGTATTTTATCCTGGCACTTTTTTCCTTCTCTTTATTTTTCCATTTGTCATATGTATGCATGATTTGTGTCTTATTTACACCGTTTTGTATTCTGCATGAGATGTAGGTTGTATGTTCTGGGTGTCATGTAGGAGGACATATGCAAAGTAGTAGTTTGGGTTCCGGGAGCTTTGACGTGTCAATGTATAGGTTAAATGATTTCATTGCTTGCATATTATGCTCAGCATCTTGAGGATTTCATTTGTTTCAACAAGTTATGTACATATTAACATCGTTGTTGAACATGAATTAACATCCCACTTGCTGGCAAGTAATCAGACAGTTACAATGCACATACAACCAAACGTACACACACAATGACCATATTATACATGAGTTGTATCTTATCAATTTTTTTCGAATATATCATTACATGTGATAATTACAATGACCAGATTAATAATCACTGATTTTGTTTCAGCTTATTAATAATCATTGATTCGTAGGATTTTGTTGTTTCAGTTTATATGCCTGGGAAGTTTTTATTTATTATAAAAATTTGGGCAGATCCAATAATAATCAATGGAAGAAGTTTCTCATCATTTCTTGGTTTTCTTCTTTTTCTTATTGTTTTTTCAGTTCATTTTTTGTTTTCTTCAGCGTCATTGGTTCACAGGATTTTAATGTTCTATTCCCCCCATCGTCTGTTCATCTGTTCTGTTTTCTATATAGGAGGAGCTTGGTAGGGATATTTTGTTGGTTATGTCATGTCCACTCATAGTAACTTGTGACATAATTTGAGTTCTATTTAGTTGTTTCATGGTTGGTATCTGGTTTTCACCATTATGCTAAATTTGTATTTGCTAAACAAAATGATATTGCTCCAGAGACAACATTGTGATGGTGTGGATGTAAAGATGGCTTGCTGACTCATTTCAAAGGGTTTTCTATTTTCTAAAGTTTAGCGATGATCCTTAAACTCTCCCGCTCTTCCATTTTAGGTTTTGCTTGAACCCTAGCACTAGTTTTGATTGTTACATATTTTGCTCATCGTTAATCATTCTATTTCCAGAGTTCATAGATGTCATGAATTTATCATGATAGATGAACTCTAAATCTGAAATTTTCCGATGATCATTCAGTTGCAAACAAAAAAATGTTTTCTCTTCGCCATTAAAATGACTTTTCTGTATTTGTATGCTGACAGATAACGATAGATGGATTTGAATATTAATTGGGTGATCATATTTCCAGTGTTTGCGGAACATAATAATTGGATATTAAGTAACAATGGATTGGATTTGCAGACTACGATGGTCATAACCAAGTAGTTAATGGTATAAAATATGCGATTGTAGCCTACCTAATCCCTCCTTCCCTTTTTTCGGCTTGCGAGCATTGTGTACATGTACCTATTTTCTGCAAATTCTGACATATTAGTTATATTTTCCCATTCGCAAATCCTTATTGGTTGATTCCAAGGCTATTTAGTAGGCTTGATTTCCTTGCCCTCAGGACTGGGCCTAACATCACATAGGTTTAGAGCAAAAATAATAGAACTGAAGCCTATAATATTAATATAAAAGAACAATGGAAAGAAAATTGTATTAAAGTTAAATTTTGTAGGGACAGTAAGGGGAAATAATAGAAGTGGATATCGAGCTTCTAACTAGAGGAAAGCGAAAAACTATCTTAAGTTCTTAACCATGTAAGTTATCCAAGTTTATTTATATGAACCAAGAACCATGTTTTCCTATAAATGGCTAAAACATTTGAGGTTCGACCAGTCCGCAGAGGCCCAAGGGGAGTGTTTTGGTCAATTTGGGTCTTAGGTAAAGTCGGTCATTGGTTCGAATGTGTCTAAGCTTAAGGGAGTTGGTTATCAGTACAGTCCAAATAAAAAGCATCTAACCAGGCATAATATAAATAACAAGACAAAATATTACTAGTATGATACACATTGAAAGAGATTAACTAACATGTACGGTTAATGTGGCTTTGACGTTGGTTGTGGCTTACCCTTCTTGTTCTATATAAAGTACTAAACACCATGGAGTAATTAGTTTACTGCACTTAGCCATGTCAATCTTAATACCAATGTAACAGTTATATGTGTTATATATATATAAATGATAATCTTTTTAGGATTGTACCTTTAGTTTACCCAAGAACAGTAGTTCCTTATCTTTCTGTAATTATATCCGTATCAGTTTCTTTTCCTCTTGTTTCTTCTTTTGGATGTGTCACATTTTTTTAGGTTGCTGGTGTTACTGCTGGTTTGGCTACGAGAAGCCCGAGTAACCATAAGGTCCCTGTTTAAGTCACTTTTCCTTTTTTATTCCTGTTTAAGATATATGATAAATATTACACCTGCTAATATCAGAATTTAAAAGCTTTCAATTCCTCCATGCAGTTCAAAATTTGATAAATCTTTAGGTAGTCATATGCCACCTAATGCTTGGCGGCCAGATAATCAACAGTAAGCACCTTAGGCTCCACAAGCTCTAGTAATTCTCTTCTTTATTTCTCACTTAAACCACATATTTCTTGAACCGAACATGGAACACCAATTTGTTTTTCTCTGAATTTGTATTTGCATAGATTGGTATGTGTGGAGATGCTGGTGGAATGGCTGGTGGGCATCAAATAAATTTTCCAACACCATCATTGCAGTAGGTACTCTAAATTCAGTTTGACTCTTGTCTGGGATATGTAAAATGCATATCCATTATTCAAATTATTTTTGCTTCCAAATAATTGGTCCCTATACATATCTGAATCAAATTACATATTCTGCTTCAACTATCTCAGCATCATCTGTTTGTTTCAATTATAAACAGAAGTTTGTTAGGATATATAACAAAATATTTATTTAGTTGTAATTTTGAATGCAAATATTAGTTTGTTGAAAAACCATCTATTTTTTTGCTAGTTGAATTAGTTGTTGATCAGTTGGAGGTTTGACAATGACTTCCATTATTTATGGTTTGTCATGTTACCATTATTTATGGTCTGTCTTGTGGTAGTCTTTTGAGGTTGTTAGTAAAGTGAGTGATTTAGTACTAGTGTTTGTTGATAACCACGTTTTGATGCATTTATATGACAGGTGGTGTATGATGATGATGATGATGCTTGGATTGCTACATGTTGAAAGATAGAATGCTTGCATTAATGTATTTTGTATTGACATTCATAGATCGTTTTTTTCAGTATATATAATTTTGGTTAGCTACGATTCATTGTATGAATGGTTACTTTTAGTCATAAATATTTATATGATCAAAACTATGTACAAATTATTATGGATATATATTGTGGTTTGGCTTTTGACTCCATTTGATTACGTACATTATAATGTCATAATTATAGTATTTTAAGATTTTTAATTTATAAGCTTGACTGTATATGATAATCTGAAATGATAAATAGTTATAATGTCTTAATCCTGCTATGAAAAGGCTGTTTATTCAAGCTTTCATATACTATAACGTCCTGTCGTTGCTATAAACTATTCTCATGGCAAGCAAAAGATGCTATGGAAGGTGGTTACGTACTATGCTATAGCATTTTTTGTTGCTATAAAAAATTAGCATGTTAGCATATTATAGCAATTAAATGACGTCATGGTAGCAACAATGTTCTATGTACATGTTCTATAGCAACTAATGAAACACTATAGAAGGTATTTATATTGAGACATAACATATAAGATAGCAACAAACATGCTATAAAAAAGGTTTTCTATAGAGTTTCACCAACGCCATTGTATATTTCTGACCTATTATAGCTTGTTGATATATAGCATTTATAAAATCGCTATAGTTTTATTTTATAGCGGATATTAAATGTTATTAAAGTGCATGTTTGTTGTAGCATGTTTACCCCAATAGATGTTACTAATTTATTTATTTACTTGTTGTCTGTTGTATACATATATTTTATATATGTTTAGGCACTAGACCTCTCCATTAAGATGACCACTTGTGGATGTTGGATTTGTCGGACGGTTCAGGATAGGCTTCTATCACAAGTTGAACTTAACCTGTGTCTCAGTGTGGTTATCTAAATGCCACCAATGGCCATAGATCAAACCTATCCAATTTTTACAGGCGAGCGAAATGGGAGCAGCCTAAACCGTGAAAACGGGGCTGTCAATTTCCCAACTACTGCAAATTTTACATATAAGCTAGGCATATCTAATCTTTTATATTACTCCCAATTTCACTGTAATTTGATTTACAATATCCAATTTGTCATTAACAGCATTTTCTGTAACATATTCACTTTTATTGTAAATTCCACAATTCCAATATTACAGTGATTTTAATCCAATTTACATGTTCATAGAATAGATCTATACAACAGTAATATTCTTAACATAACTGAAAATGAATTATACCACAATTATCATAACTTACAGTTATTTAACATGTTAAGAATGACGGGAAATGTAAATGTAAATATATTAGCACTTAAAAAGGTAAAATTTAAATCCACTCGTCAGACAACAGTCCAATCTCTGAATCTGATCCAGATATGTTATTCTGTGGCTTTCTTAACTAAATCTGTTATTAAAACAACCACGGATTCATAAATCTAAAGCTAAAAGAAGAGGCAAAGAGAGAGAGAGAGAGTGTGAGAGATAAACCTATATAAATCATATTCAATAACTTACCTCACGTTGATCCGTAATCTGAACACTATTTGTAGTTTTATATCTCTTATCTTCAAATCTTGAATTAGAACCCCTATGAACTAATATTCTAATTTTCTGAAAAGATTTGGAGGAAGAAGAGAATGACATAGCCTAGGCAACATTTCAGAAAATAAGAGTTTAAAGCTAGGTCATGCTAGTCTATTTATAGTTGTACGAGAAAGTCTAGACACTAGTACAAAACCGGCCATTTGCGACGCCCTATTTGCGATGGTTTAGCTAAACACCGTAGCAAATATGGTTATAGGCGATGGTTTTTTGGAAATCCGTAGCAGGTTGTATATGGAAAACACTATTGGACAAGTTTGCGACAGTTTTTTATAAAAGCCGTAGCAAATATTTTAACATTGCGACAGTTATATTAATAACGGTAGCCGATTATACCGGGTGAAAATATTAATGGGCCGGTTTGCGACGGATAATATTTAACAGTCGCACATTCATCAGGCCAACCTTCTAAACAACATCATTTTAGTTTTTTCTCTCTCCATCGTATTCTTCTGCATCCATCCATCTTTCTATTCATTAGCCCTTTCCGAAAATTCCAAATCTGAATGCTCTGCTCACGAATGAATCCCTCTTTAATCGTGAATCCCCCCTCATCCGGGTTCGATTTCGTAACCCGCTTAATCCCTCTTTAACCGTGAAAATTCCAAAGCTGAAGTTTTTGTTGCTAAGAGTTATTCCAGCAAATTTTCCTTCTTTGATAATTTTCAGAAGATTTTGACATTAGGGCTATGATTAATTCTTCTGATTTTACTCATGTTTGATGCATAAGCTATTTGAATTGGAATATTCCTAACACTACAAGGGTTAGGGTTTGAGCATCCGAAAAACATGACATAAAACAATGGTGGAAACACGAAACTTTTGAAAAATTTCCATCCGTCGTTTGATGAAATTGCTAATCTGGAGAGGAAGGGAAGGAGAAAACTCATGAGAGAAGCAAGATCAACTCCAAATCTGAGCACTAGAAAAATAAAGCATAGAGAGATGAAGGAATTACTCTAGTAAATACATTAGCAAATTGGATCTGTCTTCCTCTTTGATTTCATCCATGTTAAGCTCCAGTTTGAGATAATTAAATCTTTGATTGGACAATGGCTTAGTAAGTATAAAAGGAGAAGATCTACATCACGTTAAAGGTTGGAAAGGGCTCTTACAGTAATTATGTTGTGAGGGGTTATAAAGGTATGCTTAATCAGTTCCCATTTCTTGAATCTTATTCTCCAATCAGCATAGTATTTATATCGGTAGATTAAATTACCAAGACATGTTTAGTTAACTTTATCTTAACATGGCATGTTTATACGTATTGCTCATGTCACACAACATATGTTGTTTCATTTCTTAATTAGTATTGTTTGCTTATAGTCATCGTCCATTACTTTGATAAAAAAGCGAATGTACAAATTTTTGTGTCATGTTCTATCTATTGAAATTTGTGTCATCAATTAGCATTGAAATTTCTGTGTCAATGCGTTCAATAATGTTTGATGGAAAATTCCCCGCACATCTACAATTTCCAAAGTTACAACTTTTTTGCAGGAACCTACAAGTACAGCGGGGAGGAATTCCCAGTGGTTCCTTCACCGTCTGGAGCTAGCTTTCCAACATGCAGGAGTGATGCTATCAAAGCTCTCAATGCCGACGAAGCAACCTGCAGCTATACGCAATGTACTTTCGGTGGCATATGGAATGGTGGTGGTGGCGATGGGGAGAAAAATCTTTTTGTTGCTTCTTTCTTCTTTGATAGAGCTGCTGAGGTGAAACCCCCCTAATTTTATCTTTTGTCCAAATAGTAATGTAGAAAAATAAAATAAAATTCATTAGTGATGTCGGGTTCGCTTATAAAATGCAAGTTGCATCTATATAATTTCAAAAAATAAACAACGATAAACTTAATGTTGGTAGTATGTTATTTCTGTCACGATCCTCCTAACACCTATCCTTTCGTCGGATTGTTGTTTTCTTCTAATATATAAATAAAGAAGAGATGAAGTTAGTTTATCCATTTACTACTATAAGAAGCATCATGGATATTTATATCTAATTTTGTTAAAGCGAGCTGATATTTCGAACTACTTCAACTAAAGTTGCATCATGGATATTCTTTCTTGTATGCATTAATGGATGTTACATTTTTTTTTTGTATATTTGGTAATTAATAAGGATGTAATATCCTTCTTAACTTGTACCTTTTGGGCATCAATGGGTTTGTACATGGCTTCCTAAGATTGCAGTCTAGATTTACTATTTATTGGTTTGTATGCTCTGACCAAATACTATTTATTGGTCACTTGGTTTTACAGCATAAGTTATTAAATATATGCTCTTCGCCTTGAAAGGTTCTACATTCTTTACTTAGGCGGACATTGGATTGCAATGGCATTGTCATGCATGAATGTATAATGTGACCACTCAATGTCTTCAGGCAGTTCAATACGAATAAGCCCTGTCATCCTAACATATATCTTGTCTACTTTATCTAATTTTTGGTAGCTTATACTGCAGTTGCTGATGGTAGATGTTATCATCTACCATATTATTTGCTCATGAAGTATTACATGTGATTACTTGCAGGGTTTGGATAAACTAACACTTGTCTTTGACGTACTGCACAAACTATGACTAACGTTCCTCCAAAAATTCCTGAGGACTACAAGATAAATGCATCAAAGAAGGCCATATCTCTTAATCCTAATGCAGCAGAATTTGTTCCATCTGCTTTTCGATCAGGAAATGCTAATGCTGCAACTTCAAGCAGGATAGAAAACAGTATACCTTCAGCTAAAATTGTTCTTGATCCTTTTGACACTAATATTTCGAATAATTCAGATAGTGGCTACAACAGTATTGGGAGCATCAGCTTCCTAATAACATAACTCCCGACCTTAAATCCAGCACAGTAGAAAACATCCCACTTGCAGGCAAGGTTTTCAAAATGATGTTCAGATCATAAAGTTCAAACTTTAAATTAGAACTAGGTTTAAATTATAAACATATATTCAAAGTTTCATATTTTATTTTGTGTGTGTGTACACACACACGCACACACATACGGATGATAGAAATTTTGTTTTGTTTTAAATGACATTGATTGGCCCAGTAATCAACTGAAACTTATATTCGAAATAAGTTCATAGTGTTATTTGTGGAATTTTGCTTCTACATGCTACTTATAACCTAAGAGCAATGTAATGTGTGTGTGTTTTGCTGATTCAAATCACAAAATTTTAAGATTTTATCTATTTATTATGACAATGCTTACAGGTTTATCCTTAAGGGATAATATCGATTCATTAATGTATAATGCATCAACAACAAATGATTTATTTAGCGTACAACAAGCCAAATCTCATATTGGCCATAGCAGCCCAACAATAAGTAATGCAGGATACCCGTGGGACAAGAAATGTGTAATTGGAAATCAAAGATTCGCCAAGAGAATTGGTGTGCCACGTAATGAAGGAGATTCTAGTGTTGTTTTTCCAAATTCTTTGTTTGATGGAGGAACTGTTGTAGAAGATGCTAAGATCGATCCGGTTGAGGTTTTGGCTGCCCAGTTTCCTGGTTTTTCTACTGAGAGCCTTTGAGAGATGTATTGTGCTAATGGGTATTATTTGAACTTCACAATTGAGATGCTTGGTCAGTTTGAGGTGTGTTCTCCTCTTTTCAGTCTTTTTTAATGCGAAATATAAGTGAATTTTGATAATTCAAAGTTCGAACCGAACCTTTTCTTTATGTTTCTACATTTGAGTAGTTTGTTTGATGCTTGGCCCAACTTATTGTTCATAAATGTTACGGGCTTCCAAACATGAGAGGGTGATTAGCTTTTAGCACCTGTATGGAAATATCATTTTATTGAAGTTCTTAATCTGCTCACACACATGCCCACCCCTGCACACCCCCCTTCCCTCTCCTCTCTCTCTTTCTCATACTTAGGCGCGTGCAATGCACATTTGCATGATAATATTGTTGAAAATATATATAGTGAATCAACTATCATCTTATTGATTAAATCAACAAGTTAATTTAAGATGGTTTCTATCAAAACCATTGCTAGGTTTAGCTTATGTTTTTCAGTTTTGACTTTTGTGTTCAACTATTGCTTGGTTTAGCTTTTGTTTATCATTTTATCTTCTAAAGCCTAAAACTGGAAACTTAACAGGTTGACAAGATTTCTTAAATTCTATTAAATAGAGTGAAGGCATGATTAGGCATAATGTCTTAATGCTCCCATGATTTGGTTATTTGTGTTCAGAAAGGCTTAGGATGAGTTTACACAACTATTAACAGTTGGTTGTAATCTAATACTTAGTCGAATCAATTAAAATAAGCAATGTGAGTCCTATATTATAATTTTTTTTAGAATAATTGAAAATCCTTGACATTTCAAAAGAAAAATTCAATGTTTATTTGTTTGTCATCTTATAAATGTTATGTTGAAAAAAAACATTCATGAATCGACTTGTGAAGTGATAATTTTAAAAGGAAAAAATTGAATTTATAATAACAAATCCAACAATGAGAGCTAATGTTAATACTCCAGTTTAAGTTATGAAGCAAAGGTTAGTAACATGGACCTAGCAAGTACCCATTTAAAATGAACTATGAAAAAACAATTGGGAAACTAAACTTAAAACAAATGAAGTGGAATTTGAAAATCTGAAGGGTCAATTGTGAAGTAAAGTCTAAGCATACATTTGTTTTTTAAACTGAAACTAGCTGGAAGCCCTGTAAAGTAAATGTCATCCTATGTCTTCTGTGGAAGTGCTGATACATTTTAGAATCAAATATGCTATAAAAATCAGCTACATGATCTGTTGTTCTAAGCATCAGAATCTTCTATAACAAGTTTTGTATGATTTATATCTTCAAGCATGACCGTAGATTAAATTACATAAAAAAAGGGGATGCTGCGCCGCAGCAGCACCAGGTGCGCTGCTGCAGCCCTGTAGCAGCAGCAGCGATGGGTTGCTGCAGCCCCGCAACCGCAGCACATGTGTATAGAATCCACACACATTTAAAAGTTTCTACTTATACAAGAAATATATAACTACGCACATGGAACAGCTACTGTGGAGACTGTAAATACATAGTAATATCTACTGAGAACCGAACACCTACAAACATTAATTAACCAATACCACTACTCAGGTTCATGGTTTCTATATATCTACTGCTGCTGCTTATTCTACAGTAAATATCATTTTGATTACATTCTCATGGATACTTACCATTTTTCTAAATTTCTTTTCATGTTATTCTATGTATCGTTCAATTTCTTTTTTTATGCAAATGGTGAAGGAGGCGGAGATGAAAATTTTACACTAAGAAAAGAGATGGTGCCTGCAATGTTTGTATTTGGTGACTCACTAATTGATAATGACAACAATAATGATATTCCTTCATTTGCAAAAGCCAATTACTTCCCTTATGGTATTGATTTTGCTGGTGGGCCCACCGGAAGGTTCTCTAATGGCTACACCATTGTTGACGAGATTTGTAAGTTCATATCATCACTGATCCTGCTTTTATTTTGTTCATGTATATTTATGGTAGGCAATGTGATCGTTTCTGTTTGATGTTTGAGATTTTGTTAACATGACATGTGCATTTAGTACTTTTAGAGGTGAAATTTCTTTTGCTTATATACTTGACATCATATTTCCATGTAAAAATTTGAATCACCACACATATAACTCTTTACTAAATGCTTGTTAACAGGCTCTGATCTTCTACTTGTTTTCTTCGGAATGGGGAGTGTGTTTTAGATTATAGCTTAGATAATTGAATTTAGTATTTCGTATCTTACAGGCCTCTACAAAGCCATCTGAGAATTAGTTGGTTAAATTGGATTTATAATCATATCGTTTACACCACTGATTATTCCACTGTTCTGATTTTTTATGGACTAAAACTGTTATTATCAAATGATGGTACAGACAAACATAAGGTATTTTTTTTCCTTTTTCAAATCAAGTTACTGATATGCTTGTTGAAGCGCTGAAACACTAAAATGGTGCACGTCTCTTTTGTTACTGTTCACCATGCATATGTGTATTTGGTACAGTTACTGTTTGCATCATTGCGTGAAGTAGACCAATTTGAGTGCTTTGTGTTCTAGCCTAGGACTCTTAGTTTATTCCCTCCTTACATTTAATCCTTCATTGATTATTAGCACATTCCAGTCAATTCATGTTCTATTTTGGGGGGAGTCGAACTAATTATTAAAGTTTATGTCTATTTCACACTGTACTTATCTTTTCTATTTTTTTAGTAATTTATGTTTTAAATCGTTTACATACATAATTACTTGCATGGCTCAGTTGTAACTTATTTTGACTTTTAGAGTTCAATGTGGCATACATCATTTATGGTGCTGACTACTTATAAAGAATTGCAATTGGAATTTGGAGCCAAATATGGGCTACTGTGGTCGTGTTGGAAAATATGTTTTAATTTCAATAAATATTTTCTTTGTACCGTCACTTTTTTACCAGGTTAAAAAAATGTATTATGATACCATTATGTTTTACAGCTGATCTACTCAGTCTGCCATTAATTCCTCCATACTCTCGAACCTCCGGTAGTGCTGCACTCCATGGTGTAAATTACGCCTCCGCTGCAGCTGGAATCCTTGACATCACTGGCAGAAATTTTGTAAGATGTAAATGATCCATTAGCTTCACTTTAATAAATCGTTCAACCTACTATTGTAGAACTTATGCAAGCTACGAATTTCGTGCACTATGATACAGGTCGAACGCATACCATCCAATCAACAAATAAAGAACTTCGAATCAACAGTAAACCAAATAACCGATAACTTAGGAGCCGATGAAGTTGCTAACTCAATTGCACATTGTCTATTTTTCATTGGAATGGGAAGCAATTACTATCTCAACAACTACCTCATGCCTAATTACAATACAAAGAACGAGTACAATGCAGAGCAGTTTGCAGACTTGTTGGTTCAGCAGTACTCCAGACAACTCATTGTAATTAAGTTGGTTACATTCTTTATTTTCCACTGTTTTTCCGGTTAGTTCATTATATAAGCTTTATGTGTTGTGCAGAGCTTGTACAACCTTGGAGCCCAAAAGTTTATAGTATCGGGAGTTTTGTGTAATTTATACTTACTGTTTACATGCTATGTTTGTTACATTGTAATTTATTTATATTATTCATATAAATTTTGTATTATATATAAATATATGATTCTCATTTGTTTGATGAGTGTTTTAGTAGGTTGCAATGGTGTGCTTTGCTTATGGAGTTCGCTTTTGCGCAAATGCAAACAAAAATAAGCAAATCCACTTAAAAACGCTGAATAAGGTACGTATCTCGGTTTACATACCACATTTGAGTTGTTGTTTTTTTGTTGTTTCCCCTAAATTGGGATGCCTCATCGTGTTAATGAGATGTATATTGTTAAATATTGCATTTGTAATTTTTTCCGGGCAAACCGTACAAACGAGGTGCTGTCCAAATTTTCCGTAAATTCCGGGTGTTAGAAAAAATTTGAGTTTAAAAAAATTCTATAAATAGTATGATGTTAACGTTATCACGTTATTGCTTGCACTATTGTTGTATTTATGTTGGTATTTAATACCATTCGGTAGGCTTCACTTTGCAGTATATGATCATGATGATTTCTACAATGTTGTGTTGACTGGATGAAGCAGCAACATTCGGTGTTCTGTGAAGATTGCAGTAGGGAACTGAAGGCTGCAGCTAGGAGACGTGAAAGTTTTAAGCTGCGTCGTCGTTGAAGCTAGGAGACAAGCGAAAAAAAGCAGGCCCATTATATTCTTTCTACATGCTTGATTTTTTCCTTTTTGCGATAAATATTCTTAGTTGGCAAAATTAGATAAAGTATACAATAATTTAGTTAGTTGAGTTATTCATTTCAAAGTAATTTACTACTAGTTTAGTCCTTTTACCCTTAAGATGATACATGTGCAGGCAGCGAGTGTTCTTATTGTCCAGATGCGCTGAGGCCTATTAAAAAATCCCATCTCTATGCGCATCTTTATATGATGTTGATTTACATGCTACTAAAAGGTATGTTTGTATCCATTTAAATGTGTACGCTATTATGAAGTATATTTTGTTATGCATGGTATAAATCGTGTAAATGTATATTGAATTGGGGCATGCGGGAAAGCATTAACCATGAAAATGATATTTATGTAATAATGTGTTTGCTTGTTTGATATTCATATCCTATGCATGTCGGTATTGCAGTCAAATGCAATGCCTAAGTTCTTGTGCCGCAAGGAGAAGAGATATATCCAGGAATTAGAAAGAGAGCTGAGGAAATGCTCCTCGGAAATAGGTATGTATTATACAGCTTAGAGCTTATTTGTTAATGACAGATATATTTTTTATGTATAGTACTGTGTTCCTTTTCTGATAATTGTTTGGGTAACTAGCTCAGTAGGCTACAAACCGCTGAAATAAAAAAAGTATACATTGCTTGAGAAATGAAAACTTAAGGGGCGTACAACTGGTGCTCTGGTTTCTAATAATGTTGCACTTTAGATTCGGATCACTTTCGTATGCATCAAAGCTTTCTAGGATTTTTGTCCTTTATATGCTTACTGTTAAGTTGCAGTTAAAATATAAATGATTATGTCCTGTCATGTTCGCAACACAACATGCATATAGGATCAATGCCAAATCGTTTTTGAACAAGGCTAAAGTTTGATTGTTAAATATTTATTGATTGCTTAGAACAAGCATATGGCCATTTTAGAAATCTGTATTGTATTCCAAATAAATTTGGCTCACTGCTTGTTTTAACTAGCGAACATTTCTGTTTTTTTTTATTTAAATTGTGCAGTCAGTGATTTAATAACCTCCTTCGATGCCTTACATTTTACAGTTTCATCCCCTGCAGTCGCAGTTGCCTTCTTCAACTGCTGTGTTGCTCTTTCCAACCCCATCTTTTGATGTCGAGTCTTATATGTAAGTTTTTCAACCTGTTCTTTTAATTTTTTGATCTCTTGGTTCAAACAATCATTTGAGTTTCCAACATCATTTACGGCTAAGTTTGTAGTAGGACCTCCTAGAGTTGGTATCGGTGTTCTCGAATGTAAAGGACTAGTTCTTCGTGAAGTTATTTGAGTAAGTTATAAATTTATAAACTAATTTTATAAATATTTAACTAAGTTATTTGGGTTTTATAAAATTTAACTAAAGATATAAAAAAATACAATAATAATTGTAATATAATAATAATAAATTTATAAACTAATTATATAAATATTTAACTAAGTTAATTCAGCTTTATAAATTTTAACTGAAGGCATATAGAAATAAATAAAATAGTAATAATATAATAAAAGTAATATAATAATAATAATGAATTTATAAACTAATTTTATAAATATTTAACTAAGTTAAGTGAGTTTTGTGAAATTTAACTAAAGCTATATAAAATTTAACTAAGTTAATTGAATTTTATAAAATTTAACGAAAGGTATATAAAAATTAATTAATAATATAATATAATAAAAATAATAGTAATATAATATTAATAAATTTATAAACTTATTTTATAAATATTTAACAAAAGGTATATTTATAATAATATTATGATTATTACATGTTCTCTATTTTAAAATCTTTGTTAAATTGTTATAAAAGTTGAATCCTTTATGTCCCACCTTATTGTAGTCTTATCATTCTAAGTCATTGTGTTTATGAAGTTTTACAATGATGAAGGGGCATGCAGCAACTATGATCTCTTGGAAGCGACAACATTTGAATTTGGATATAATTTTGGATTGATGATTTTTCATATGTTGCTAGGGAGATTATTATGAATACGTGGGCTCTGTTGTCTTGTAAAAGTTAGCTAATGCAATCTCAGTATTATGAAATTAATAATAAATTGTTGAACATGTGAATTTGTGTTAATTACGGTAAATGTGAACAGTGATATTATTTTGATTTATGTTAAATGTTGATTGTTGGAAGAATGTTTGATGTCCATTCATTTATAGTTTCTGCTGAGTTATGTGGGATACTAAATCCATATCGATGTAAATTTGACAGTTCAGCGATTTTTGGTAGATGCAGGGTTGTGTAAACTTGCTACGGGTAATATTAAAAGCTGTAGCAAAATTGAGATCATTTGCGACGGATTTTAATAAAACCAGTCACATAACGTGACATTTTTGCGATGGTTGTTATTAAACCGTAGCATATCAGGAAAATTCAAAGCCAAAATAATGCTCATTTGCGACGTTTTTATTAAAACCAGTCGCAAAACAAGAAATTTTTGCGATGGATTTTAAAAATCCGTGGAATACCAGAAAAATTCAAAGCCAATCAACTTTCGTTTGCGACGACTTTTAATTAAAACCAATCGCAAAAAATCTTTTTGCGAATGTTGCTGACTAAAACGCGTCGCACAAAACTCCTTTTTGCGTCAGTTTTATAACCGTCGCAACAGTTTTTGCGACGTCAGCATTTGCTACGGTTGTTAAACCGTCGCAAATCATGCTAAACAACAGTCGCAAATGGCCTCTTTTGTAGTAGTGACACTATCGGATTTAATCAACTAAAATCTGAATCGATAATATCAGAAATACACATCGCATAAAACAGATCTGGTCCCATTCAGGTCGACCCCTTTGTCGACTAACCTTATGCATAGGCCGACTCTCAGGTCGACACATAGGCCGACCTAGGCCTATCGTGGTTTGGCCCATCGTACGTCTATGACGATTTCCGGCATGCTGTAATTTTTGAATTTAAACATTACTTAATAATGTTAATTACTTGCTATATATACACTTTTGATTTATATTATTCCAATTGTGAATCATAATTAAGTTTGAATTTCAGTTCTACATGTATATGCATATATACAATCTCTTGATTATTTAATTCATCAATAACTTACCTTTCTATTCCTTGTCCTTTAATGGCTGCTTATTTAATGTAATTAATGATGCTATTAATTCATTATTTTATTCCCCTTTTTAATGCATTGTCTTATTCCTCTTTTTAATGCGTTGTCTTATTCTCTTTTTAATGCAAGCATTTAATTTCGTATGCAGCCAATTTTTTTATCCTTTTTCGTGCATGTATTATTTATGCATTTATTTCTTTCTTCTCTTAACTTGCACCTTTTATTTCATCATTAAAATTCTATGCATATATACATGTTCATGCAATCTTTACTTATTACCCATTTTATTATTTAATTAAATGCGGGGTGTTACATCGATTATTCGTAGATGTTTGCTGACACCAGGGAGTTGTATGTGTATTAAGAGAAAAAGGCGTTCATAGAGGGTGTTATGAACGAGGAGGAGCTGAGGTCTCAATTCTTGAGAGGCAATGAGCCAGAAGTTCTTATTGAGGGTGGGTGGATTTTGAAGGAATAGAATGACACAGAGTGATTGAGGCTAAAAGAGAAAACAATTAGGGTGGGGGAGCCCAACACGGGCAAGGGAGATGTAGTTGCCATGCAATCAACCAATCTATCTACCTATGCTGAGGATCCATCTATTGTAGAGACAATCATCCTACCTTCTCCAGCTAAATCTTCAGAGGATGACGAGGAATACAACCCCGACGAACCAAAATACTTCTCGCGTAAGCCGCTAATGCCTACCCCAGAGATCAAAACCCCTACTACTTCTAGGGATGCTTTAACTGAGGGTATACCTCTTCTCTCCCCTTATTTCTAGAAATTTGTTATGTCGTGTCTCCAAACATTTGGGTTTCCAGTTGGAAGACCCATTATTCCACTAGGACTGATCATTTCTCTTCCTACTTTAGGTATGCCTCTGGAGAAGACTTCTTCTGAAGTTGAGATAGGGACAACCGAAGGTCAATAGGTCCCTCTGGCTATGAAGAGAGAAAGGAGGAAAGGATGGTAAATGCGCTTATGAATTTGGATGGTCAAGAGACTCCGGCCGAAGGTGAAGACGATGTTGTATACACTGGTGAGTCCGGGAAACTGGTTCTTTGAGCATAGCAGAAATGGATACACGACATGAAGGAAAGCTCCTCCACCTTAAATTCGAGTCATTCACTGAACCTCTTATTATCAAGCCACTACAAGACCTTTATCCTCCCTACATAGATACATCAGTCCAGCCACCGAAGTCACCGCCTTTGGGCAAGCAACAAAAGAAGAAACATGATGTGCCTCCTTCAGGAGCCGAGGATTAATCAATTGACAAGTCCAAAAAAGAAGCTTATTCTTACTAAGGCGGAGCTAGCCAAAAAGAAGAGGAAGTCTAAGATGGTGATAAGTCATTGAAGGCTTAGTAGATCCATATTTTATATTGTCCTTAGACCCTTTTTTATTGTATGCGAGTGTGTCCCTCGTGTTTTTGGTTTGCACTTGTATAAACTTGCATTATGAATGGTAACAATGTTCTGGTGGCCACTACTATTACTTTCAAAAATCATATAATGAAACCTTTTGAAATCCTATGCACTGGTACTAATTACCTGTGGAATGAAAGTGGATTTTAACGTAAACCTAACACCAAAGGAGGAAGGAGGTGAATAGTGTTTGTGAAATTTGTATGAATCTTTTTAAATTACATTAATTATACTTCTATCTATGTTAACTATCATAGATTTTTCATACAAATCACAGAAATCATAACAAAACCAGAAGCAATAAAAACCAGTGCAGTAAAAGAAAGAACATAATAGAATTTATACTGATTTGGAGTTACCTCCATCCAGTACAACACCAAAGCCTGTACAAATTTATATATCTTCAAAAAATTTCACACTCCTTGATTTCAAGGCAATAAGGAGACATCCTCCAGAATTTCTACATCTAAGCATAGCAGTCCTACATTTTCAAGCCAACAAGACACATCCCATTGCTTTTTAGGCACAATCAAACCCAACTTAATTTATGGGCTAACACTTCACACCTTTTAGAGTATATTTGATTAGATTTTACAATGGAATGCAGATTGATCTTCAGATCTTGACTGTAACAACCCTATAACTCTGATTTGCACTCTGATCTTGAGAGATTATGGAGACGATGATATAAAATCACAAATTAAGTAGAAATAGTTTGATTCACTTGAAAATTTGGTAGAATATAAGTAGGATCTTGATTAAATATGGTGGAGAAGAAAGGAGATAAGAAGAGGATATAAATGTAATAAAAAATTCATTGAAAATTGCTGCTATTTATAGAGAAATAATGATATGCCCATTCGTAAAAGGATATGACGAATAAATGATTTCCCTAAAAAATGAAATTTGAAAATAAATGGACACCGTGTCAACATACTCATTTTTCCCATGTCGACATATTTGTCTTCTAAGATTTGAGAATCTTGCTTTGAAAATTATTTTGAAAATATAAAACTATATATTATTAAACCTGAAACTTTTGAAAACTATTATACATAATAAAAGGTAGTTTTAAACATAAAAAATACCTAAGAAAATTTTATCAAGATAATTTTATGCAATTTAAACTTATATATATATATAATACAAACATAATCGATATATAAAGTAAAATTTAAAATCAAAAAATAAACACTCAAAACAATAAAGATTAAAAGAGTAATACATATAGCATAAACAATATTAAATTTATCATTGTACAAATATAAAGTATAGATCAATGAATACTAAATTATAATATCAAATATCAAATATGCTTAAAATAGTAAATAAATATAGTATCAAATAAAGTATAGGTTTGAAACTTGCAACATAAAATATCAAAATTAATGTAAATCTTGAAAATAAAATAAACTTTGAAAACTTTATTTTGAAATTCATTTGAAGAATCATTTGAAAATAATTTTAAAAGAGATCAGATGAGTGCAATCTTGTTTTAACATATATAACTAGGACTTTGATGCAATCTTTATTATTCTTGAATTCTTGAACTCTTGATTGCTCATGAGTCTTTTTTTTCACCACCATTCTTGATCAACATATCTACCATCACATAAAATCTTGTTACTATACATTCTTATTTATCAACACCTGTTATAAAGCCTGTAAAATATATGTAATCATTAGTAATAACCATAAATATATTTTATACCAATACCTATCATACCTGTTGTGCCTATTGTTCTTATCATCAAAACATCTTTACACTAACAAAGTGCACAAAAATTTTACGAGTTGCCTCAATTCAGACTCAAATTGATTAACACTATGCTGAAGAGAAACAAAAGTTCCACAAATGGAATAATGGAGGATTCTCATGAGAAGATGGTTGCTCATGTGAAGGGGACTTCTATTGATTTAGTCAACATGGGTTTACACTATGAAATCCTCTACAGAAAGAACCTGTCAGCGACTCAAAACACCAATAATAACAAATGGACGAAGCAAAAGTTCAACCAGCTAGAGAAAAAGCGAGGGCCAAACTAGGTTGGAGAGGAAACCCACATAAGGATGTCACATACTTCAATTGTAAGCAAAAAAAGGCATTTTACAACCGCATGCCATAAATAAAGAGTTTTAAGGAATAAGGGTTTCTATTACAACTACGAGTAACCAAGGCACATTGTAAGAGATTGCCTAATGATCAGGAAGGAGAATGTGGTTTAAATATTTACAGTCAAAGATGAAACTTCAACCTCTACAGATGAAAAAGGCAAGGGGGTATTGAAAGGTAAAATTTACATAAATAATACTTTAATTATAACATTGTTTGATAATGTGGCTTCCCATGCTTTTAACTCAAAAAATTTAGTCAACAAACTAAAACTTAATGCAATAGAAACCCCAATTCAAGTTACCAACACCATCGTAAATAAAGCTAATCTGGGTGCAATTTTTAAGAAGGTGCCCATTGCCTATAAAACCAAAATTTCCACATGACCTAATCATTCTAAATTTTGTTGGGTTTGAAGCCATACTCTGAATGGATTGGCTTTCTAAGTACGAATCCTCCCTTGATTGCGTCAAAAGAGTGATAAACTTAAGAAGTGAACTTGTAAGGGCTATCAAGGTTAGATGTTATAAGCATAGATGAGTGAGAGCAAACCTCACGCATGCATGAAATGCATTTCAAAAAACTATAGAAGAAGGACCAGTTGTACATAAGTTCTTTAATGCTTTTGAGAAACTTATGTGTCTATCCCCATACAGGGAAATTGGGTTTCACATTGACTTGATTCCCAACGAGAGACCAATTTTCCATTCTTCCCAAAGGGTGGCTCACAGAGAAGTTAATAAATTAATAAAAAAAACTGATAAATTATTAAAAAAAGGACTGATTATGCCAAGCCACTTAAGTTGGAGCTCGCTTGTGGTATTTGTTGCAAACTCGGATGACTCCTTAGGATTGTGTGTAGATTAATTACCTAGACATAAATAAGCAACTCTTAAAAATAGGTATCCTCTACCTCGTATAACTGAATAATTCGATAAGCTTCATGGTGCTCTTGTATTTTCTAAAATGGACCTAGCTTTAGAATTCCATTAATTGAGAATAGCAGAATAGTGCATCCCTTATACCACATTTAGGGAACCTAGTAACTTTTATGAATGGTTAGTCATGCCATTTGGACTAACCAATGCACCAGCTTATTTTGTGGATCTTATGAATAGAATATTCAAAAAAAAAAAGTGCTCCATAAATTTGTGTAAGTCTTTATTGATGACTTTCTCTTAAACTCAAAAATGAGGAAAGAACGTGAGAGGAATTTTGTGATTATGCTAGAGATATTAAGAAGAAATGTACAAAAAGCCAACTTCTAAAAATGCCATTTATAGTAAGAGAAGGTAAGGTTTCTCAGACATGTTCTGTCGAAAGTAGGGATCCCAGTTGACCCCAGAAACATAACAACCAATGTGGGATGGAAAAAACTAAGAACTTAGAAAGAAATTCGTACTCCTTGGGGTTGGCTGGTTATTATCGGGGATTTATCCAAGAATTCTCCAAAATTTCTTGCCCTTAACCAAGAAAACCATGAAAGATGCAAAGTTTTAGTGGATGCCAAAGTGCGAAGAACCATTTCAAGAATTAAAGATAAGATTCATTACCACTTCGGTTTTAACTATCATTGAAGAAAGTGGTGGATAAACCATATATATAGATGCACGTAGAGAAAACGTGGATGAAGTACTCATGCAACATAGAAAGGTAGTTGCCTATGCAAGTAGAAAACTAAGACATATGAGAGAAATTATGCAATAAACGACTTGGAGTTATTAGCCATGGTATTTGCACTAAAGATGTGGCAACATTATTTACTAAGTGAAAAGTTCGAGCTATTAAAAGATCATAAATCTTTGAAATATTGTTTCACTCAGAAGGTTTTAAATATAAGGCAACAACGCTGGTTAGAATTTCTTGCATCATATGGTATGGAGATTTTGTATACGTCTGGAAAGGTTATAGTAGATGCATTAAGTAGAAAGCATGCCTTCATAGCTTATCTAGTGGTAGCACAAACACTTTTGGAAAAGATTCCTGATAAGCAAAAGGAAGATGTGAACTTGAAGAAAATATACAAGGATACGTAGCTTGGATATGACTCTAGTTTTGAGGTTGATGATAAGGGAGTATTAAGAGGCTACGGTGAAAAATTTGTGTTCCAAACGTGGGTAACTTACACAAAGAAGTATTAGAAGAATGCCATTTTCCATAGTTGAATATCCATCCGTGGGTTAGCAAGATGTAAAGAAGATATTTTGGTGGAGAAGAATGAAACAAGATATCTCTATCCATGTTAGCAGATGTGCAAACTGCTAATAGGTCCAAATTGATTAATAGAAAGTTTTTGTATTATACCAACCACTTTAAGTTCCAACTCGAAAGTAAGATCAGATATCGATGGATTTCATCGATGGGTTTGCCATAATTGATTTCATCAGAAACCATATCTTGAGTTTCTTCTTAAACTAAACCAATGTATATACCGTTTATCGTGAGAGCACTTATCATTATGTACCTCATATTTGGCTATGAAGTAACTTTTGGAGTTATCTTCCTATTAATAGATTTTAAGGACTAAATTCTTTTAAAGTGGAAGAATGTAACAACCTAGAAATGTAACCACTTTTTATTAAGGGAAACTAGTATAACCGCACAACGGTGGGAAAACCGACCGTTAAACTATACTATAATAGAGAAAAGAATATTTGTGTAAAAAAATCCTTAACTGACTTGCTTTTTTAAGAAACAAAAGTAACTGTAAAGGTGAAAATCCAATTCTACCGAGGGTTGTACATGTAAATTAGCAGGATGTTGATGATTTCGTTTCAATGTATTGGTATGTATCATTTATAAATACATATATATTATATCAACGATGATCAATGTACTCATTGTTTTGAGCTTCTTTGTAACTATAACTAGTATTGAATTTGAAAGATAAGAAGGACAAATCAAAAAATATTAGCATAAAATATAGATCATATTTTTGAAAACTTAATTTAAAAATTAAAATTTGCAAACATATATGTAAGAAATAATTCAAGTATTATTGATATTGCAACATAAGTTGCAACAGAAATAACAGTAAACCAAAGAATACAACAGTAACAGTATTGGTCGTTTTCCTTGTTTCTAATACAAAAGACGCGTATCAAAAACATTATTTTGACACGTGGAGATTAAAATGTTCATTCTGGAGTATACAAAATTATTACATAACCTGTGCAAGTGATCAGACATCTGTTAAATGCACGACCTATGATTTTAACTAATTCTAAGCAATTTTCAAATAACTTTCCTAGAATAGACCTATATATAGAATATCATTCATAAAGCTGTAATTTATCAAAATCGTATGACTGCAAATTTAAAGAAAAGTCTTCCTTTACAAGTTCAAATTTATTGCCTATAAATACATTATGCAAATCTAAAGAGATAATAACGTCAAAAACTGATCACGAAAGCTTTCTTAACATTTGTTGCAATGTATCAAACATCCATTTACATACAAAAATATTTACTTTCCTTCCTCTGGAAAAGAAACTTTATAATCAAAATACAATATTCAATGGAAAGCTACAACAACAATGGTACTCCAAGCATTACTCCTCCAACTGGAAAAACGGTTACAATTCTAAGCATTGATGGAGGAGGACTCAGTGGCATTATTCTCGGAGCTATTCTTTCTTTTCCTCGAACCCAAACTTCAAGTATGTACATTTTTTCATATGCTAACTCTTTTTTTCCTTTTTTTTCAAATCCTGGTGTTTATGGTAATGACATTGTAAATGTAGGAGCTAGATGGAGCAGATGCAAGACTAGCAGACCATTTTGATGTGATAGCTGGAACAAGCACTGATGCTCTGTTTACTGCAATGCTCACTGCTCCTAATCCTCATAAACGACCTTTATTTGCTGCCAAGGACATTAATAAGTTTACTGCCAAAGAATGTGAAAAATGGGGACTTATAGGATGGTTATACAACAAAGGAACCATGACAATATTCAACATTCAACAATATTGCAAGTGCTGATATGATACATATTTGTACTTACATTCTCTTTTAAACAATGCATTCTAAAAAGGACTACCTCCGTATAAGTGTACTGAAATTATTTATAACTGCATTACTTAACTTATTTTTGAGTTCAAGTATTTTTATTTATAGAAACATAAATTGTTACCACAGGTAATAACATGGAAACTATTCATTGAAAAGATATGTATCTTGTAAAAGATAGAAACACAGAAAAATGGACTTAATTATAAAAAAAATATTAGTGATACTTCTTCACCATTTAATCTATAAAATATGAAGTTCGCTGAATTTTATAGATCGATCTCATATCCGTATTTTAAGATGATGCCTTAATCCATTTTACTTTTGTTGACTAGGATGACACCTTAACTGGGAACACGACATACGTCGACCTGTCCACGAAAAAGAACTTACTGGATTTAGTTCAAATTAGAAAAGTTTTGCCCAAAAAATCGGTGTCAACGACAAACTTAGAGAATTGACAGGTTGAACCAATTGATGGGTAGGAAACAAATGAAGATGCACTCAATTGCTTTGCAGAAATTCTGTTTGAAGAAAGAAGGCAAAAGACAGTCAACTCATAAATCTGATCGGAATAATTTTATTCTTTACAAGGCATAAATATGTATATATCACCATTCATTATTTTATTTTTTTTATTTGTTTATTTGTTTGAAATATGTACAGGTTGATGTAAGTAAAATGACTAAAAAGCATTATAATGATTCTATGTAATGAGGTGTAAAATTGTTAACAAATATTTAAATATTATTTTTATTTTTTGAGTCAGAATTATTTCTTCTTATACACGAAGATCGTCACGGTTTTTCACATTTTATAAGCTGTTAACTATTATAAGTTAATACTGGCTACTATTTGCACATATTGGACACAATCAGCAGATTGTTTGGAAGTCGAAATTTTAACCCTTTTGCTCACCTAAAAGTGGGCATTCACATCAGGGTTTAGTAATATAGTTTTTGTTCCCAAGTTACAATTTAACATAAAATGGTTTCGCACAATAGCAAAAAGTGCGTCCTAAAGCAAAATGGTATCAAACTATGTTGGGAAAGCTTTTGATAAAATAAATACATTTTCCACAACCACGTAATTTGCAAATAAGTTAACATGAATGCAACTAAATTATCATAATATATTGACAATGTTGTCCATCAAAGATAATGAGAGATTTATGAAATACTGAAAAGGATCATCAAGTATTATCTAATGCAATTAGTTTTCGCCACCAACATTATCAGCTGAACCAATCTTGGCTTATGCTTCACAACATATTCCAGCAGGCCCCTTTCGATTTCAGTAAAGATCGAAATGAAACCAAGCTGAAATCCTAACTGATATATATATATATATAAACCCATTAAACTTCAATTTTATAATGAAACCGCAGTGAAAAGAAAAAAAATTGAACTTTGGATATGCGTAAATTCATAAGTTGACACTCTAACAGAAAACAAAATATATGCTATTGTAACACCCCACGTCCATTAGTGTCGCTCACAAAGGGAAGGCACTAAGTTCTGTGGAGCATTTAGGGTAAAAGATGCAGATAAATTACAAGACAGACAGAAATTAAACAGCGGAAAATAAAACTTTGCTTTATTGATAAAATAGTCTGTACAATGGTTTCTTTACAATATCAGAGTATCATCTGTCTTACAAAATATAAAAACAACATTTATATTCCCAGATTTTTGCAAGAGCCAGCCATAGCATCTGAAAAGAGAATCCAAGCAAACTTCGACAAATCTTCAAGCTGGAAAAGAGTGACAGTCCAACTTGACCTGAGCTATACTACTCCCTCCTCTACTACCTGGGGGGGAAACGGAAGAAAAGAAGACGAAAGAAAAAAACAGAGTCAGACATAAAGCCTAAGTAAGTTCAGTAACTTCTAGCATGTGAACATGGAAAACAAAACGACATGAATTAACTGAATACAAGATTTCACCATGACGATAGGGTCAACAAGATTGGACAAGGTAATCACAAGATATGCTAAGATAAGATAAATTGGACACGCTTTAATACTTTCGCCGCTTCGCTATTTCCTTGTTATACTGATTTCTATATCTCTGCACCACCTACCTAGTATCCCAACTAGTAACGATAACGTGATCCCAATCCCTGTATTTTCCATTGCCTTCCAGCATACATTCATTATTTATTACCTAGATCAAATCAAGGGTTTTCTATCAAGTGCTTTCTAGATTTAACTAGGGTTTACGCTATCTGCTAAATGCTTCTCGAGGTCAGGGTTTATGCCACCTAGTCCAACTAGGGATTACGCTACCTGTCGAACGGTGCCCCCAAGTCTAGGACACACCACCTAGAGTGGTATATGTTCCTATACTTCCCCACGCATGTATCACGAATCGTTATCGCTTGTCTAGATGCACATGTCCTGTAATGTGCGGTCCGAGTCCTGTGACAGGGTAAATCAAGGAATACAGAACTCGGTCGGGAGCTTTCAGATATCTGCCGATGCAGATGCTAAGGTCTGTTTTTATTCCAGTGGCTATGGTCCCACTTGACCCCTCCCTCAACTATTGAAAGTTAGGCACACCTTGTAAAATGAGAACTATACGCCGGCCCCTGGTGCCCCACTATCCTATGGCCATCCGCAACCATAACTAGATAGCAAGTACATGGTCTTTTGGAGTTCTCCGCCTTTCCGCTTCACGTATCTCGATTGACTCAAGATGGATGGTAGACGACGAGATGCTATCACAGGGCTACCGTTTGCTCGCCGAATCACGCCGGTCCATCCTAGTCTTTAGGTTGCCATGTATTGCAACCAAGGCATACCCCTGGTTCTTCTACGCAGACCTTAACCTCTGTGGGCCCAGACGGATCATCTGCAGCCTCACAGAGGGATACCAAGAGTACCCTCACGTCCCCTCGAAGCCTCGGGCTTCGTAACCCAATTCGTTGGAGCCTTCTCTCTATTCAGACGGACATTCGCTCCTTCCCGTGTTATACTAAGAATTACTACTTAGTTCCCTTTCCCGTCAATTAGGATTGGTTAAGTGTCATTAGTCAATTCAAGCCAACTTAACCCTCTTCATTCATCCTGTTATACTGGTTAAGTGTTATCAGTAATTTATGTTGACTTAACCCACCACAAACCAAGTTATATTGGTTAAGTATTTCTTATTACTTAACCTTACCCATTCACCCTGTATTGATTCAGTGTTCCTTTTTAACTTAACCTTGCCCGTCTGTTTTAACTAACCTGTTATTAACGGTTAAGTATTATCCCTTCATGTTTTAGACTTAACCCTATTCCTTTATCAAAATCTGATGGTTAAGTGTTCAAGTTTACTTAACCCTACGGTCTAGCCCAGCTAACATATCAAATTGGCTAAGTGTATTAAATCTTACTTAACCCCAACCTCTAGTCCAGTTAACATGTTAATTTGGACAAGTGTATTAACTTTTACTTAACCCCACCTTCTAGTCTAGTTAACATGTTAATTTGGATAAGTGTTTTCTTAGTTACTTATCCCCTACAAATCTTGTCTTGTTACGATGTTAAGTTTGGTTAAGTGTCCCTATGGACTTAGCCCTCCCATTTTAGCTTAACTGTGTTAAGTTGGTTAAGTGTTCTTATGGACTTAACCCTCCCATTCTAGCTTAACTGTATGAACCTAACCCCACCTACCAGTCTTGTTATCATGTTGAGTTGGTTAAGTGTCTTAGTTAACTTAACCATAGCATTCTTGTCCTAGCTTTAACTAAATAAATTAAAGCCATGACCACTCACATTAGATAGATATTGTTGCGATTACTGGATGTGCCAGTTGGTTCCGTGCAGGTTTACATCGCAACTCAGTCTAACCTCGGGTTAGGCCTATTCGTGTTTTCTAGTTCAAAGGGTTTTGATTAATTTTCAAATCAGGTTTTGAAAGTAACCATCCCGTCCGTCGGATCAGTTAGGGACAGCTAGGGAGAGCAGGAAACTTGTATTTTCCAAACTCAAGCCTAGACACTATCCTCTCTGTCACCCTAGAACTTTCTGGTGTTTCATTAAAAGAGATGTCGTTAATAAATCTTTAATTTGTCTTGATCAATATTTCCTCATTTAGGGCAAATACTGAAAGTAAATTAATCCTAATTTACTTATTTCCCAATTTCTCTTTTAATGTAAATTGTCAACATTTATTCTTACGGCCCATTTTCAAGTTTATGCCAATATACTTATCGAGCCAAATTAGCTAATCCAATTCCGATTTAACATTCTAATTCATGTCAAACTAGACTTATTACTCTAGTTCACAATTCATGTAAATGCTAGATTTACACGTCAATACAAGATTCAAATTACACATCTTATAATTTATGTCAAATTTATCCAATTTGCATTTCTATGAACATGCCATAATACATGTTCCCAATTTATGCCAATTTCCAAGTTAAACTATGTTTTAGTAAATTTCATATTTTGCCCCAAATCGCATTTCCACTGTTCGTATAATTGTGATTCAATCTAGATTATAGATAAATTTAGATTCGCAGAAAATAGGGAATGAACCAAAGATTGCTATGAAAAGGATAGATATAACAACTGGCATAAAATGGTTTTGAATAACGACGTAGGTTCAAGAACATGGGTAGACCTAACTTAATAGGTAAATTCCCAAGGTCTAAAACCAAGAATAGACAGAGTAGGTTCAAGAACATGGGTAGACCTAACTTAATAGGTAAATTCCCATAGTCTAAAACCAAAGAAGGCCAGGGACAAGCAGAATAAATAATCGCGTTTAGCCCCAATCTCAAAATCACAGAACTTAAGCAATACTTTCCTAGTCATGAATCATGGAGGTTTAATCACAGAAGTCCTTGTTATGTCATAGGCAATAGTTTATGTTAATCAGTGGCATAGGTTTGTCAAGGAAGTAATCCTCATAGTCATAGTCACAATCATAGGCAATGTTCATAGTCATAGGCTGTGTCCATAGTCATAGGCAATGTCCATAGTCATAGGCAAACGTTCATAGTCATAGGCATATGGTTTTAGGTCCATAGTTTCATAGTCACGGTCTTATTTGTCTTTGAATCATGACAGTTCTTAATTAGGTCCAAAGAGATAGGCACAGATTCGAATAGAAAGAAAGAGAATTGGCATATTCTTTTATCCCTTTAATTTCATGTCATGAACAAAGAAAAACGTTCAAATCTATAAATAACTGACTTACAGAGATTTAGATTAGAAAAGAAAGATGGCGTTGCTATGATTCGTAGAAAATCATTCGTTGAAGTCGTTTGAACCTCCTTTTGAATCCTAGCTTGAATCTCTTCTTCTTGAAAGACTTTTGAGCAGCATCTCCTCGTCTTGTTTTATTTTATATATATTATTTATTTATATATATATTTTATAGGAGGAGGAGAAGAAGCCATGTTTGCTCAGAATCTTTGCAGCATAAGGGTAGAGAAGAATTGTGAATAGAGGAGGAGACTAGGGCTGTTTATATAGTTGCTCAAGACCTTATCGTACACGCAGCGCTGAGTCAGCATTGAACCTAGTTAAGAAAATAGTCCAGGTTCGCAGATGAATCTGGCCAAATCTTATCGTACATGCAGTGCTAAGTCAGCATTCGGTCCCACAAGTTGTTTTGGCGTAGAAATTTGAATTTTGAACTTTTGAATTCGTGGAATTTATTTAACTATTTTATTCACATGAAATATTCTTATATGTATACAATTCCTTTAACGACCATTTTACGTGTATATATATATACGCACAACTTTCATTTTATTTTCTAAATTCAAACGATGTTGCACCGTTATTTAATTCTTGCCATATTTCATTTACTATAGCCTTATCTTAAATTTTATCTTTCGTATACATATATTTCTGCATATATATATATATATATATGTGAATATTAGGCTCACGTCCCTATTTTGAAACTTAATTAGGCTCACATCCGGTCATAAACTTAATATAAATTAGGTCCCTGTTTTCAAAACTTATAAAATAATAATTAAAAAAATAAAAAAAATCGTAAATTAGTAATAAAATAAATTATGCATTATACAAAAAATTCAGTTCAAAAAACAACAAAAATAATGTCAGAAAGAAGAAAACAGCAAAAAAACAGAAAAAACTGCAGTTAAATGCATAATATTATGCACCTTTTTGATTTTATTGCATGCATATATGCAATTATTGCAGTTCTTCCAGCGGATAGATTTAACTTAATATTTCAGTTCATTTTTATTTGCATCCAAATGTGCAAATTTCACAAAAAAATGCACACATGTGTGCAACATTTTTATAGGATAACACACTGGTTAAAAGTAGGGACCTAATTTATATTAAAAAAAAGATTTGAAAATTTTAAACCCGCCCCTTATTTTATTACTTCCGCCTTTTTTTATTTTTTTTAAAAAAAATTACGTTCCTTCATAAAAAAAAATCTAAAATATGGAAATAATTTCAGGATTCTACGGAAATAAAAAAAATAGTTGCATACATTTATGCAATTATTACTGATAATTGCATATATGTATGCAACTTTTTCGTAAGCTGTGTTCGGTTTGAAAATTTGAAACTAAACCTGCACAAATGTGTGCAAATATTGGGTATATTTGCACACATGTAAGCATGTTTTTGTATGAATAAAAATCAACGAAGATGTATGTAGTGAAAAATATGCACGGATGTATGCAGGAAAATGATATATGTGCATACTATTATGCATTTAACTGGAAATTTCGTTTTTTTTTTCTTTTTTTTATTTTTGACGCCTTCTTTGATGGTTTTTTGTTCTGAATTTTTTAGTGTTTACATGTTTTATTTAAATACGAATTTACGTGATTTTTTTATATTTTTTTTATATTTTTTTTATGACTTTTCAAAAAATAGGGACCTAATTTACAATAAGTTTATGACCGGGTTTTTTTTATATTTTGAAACTTAATAGGGACCTCTAAAAAACGCACCCTATATATATTCTCATGTATATACATATATATTCTTTATTTCCTTATATGTACATTCTTATCCTTTCAAATTTTGAATTTGTATATGTACATATATTTGCATGTTCAGTTGGCCCTCTTTAAAACAAAGATAAAAATTATGCTGCCGCCGGGGTTCGAACCCCCGACCTCCATGTTACAAATCCAATGCCTTAACTAACTGAGCTACAAAGTCTTTTGTTAATAAGTCTTAGAACAATGATAATTATTGTTCTTTCCTTACTTCTCTTTTTCATGTTAGTTACAATACTTAAATTAAACCAATGCATGAATCTTTTTTCTTTTAATGTTAATGCATTATGTTTGCAAATCAGTGCATGCAACATATTTACATCGCATGCAACCAATCTTTTCTCTTTTTTTCATATATTAATTAATTTTCATTATACATCACCATATTAATCCTATCTGTGGATATATATACATTTTTAATTACATTAAAAATACGGGGTGTTACATTCTCCCCCACTTAAAAGGATTTCGTCCCTGAAATCTTCTAGTTAGGAAGAATGTGTCCTACCATCCAATCACCCATCTACTCAACCATCTAATCACAGGAATCCATTGTCCTTAAAAGATTTCTAATGCTTTCATGTTCGTATGCATAGTGTGTGTATATGTCTTTATCTACTGTAAAATCAGGCATTCTACTGATTCAGTCGACCTCCTTAATGCGAATCATGTCGGTGCCATGCGTCCAATCATGTATGCAAGCATCCCTAGTTACATAAATACTACATGCGTGCACGGCCATTCATCCATATGCAACATCCATATGATAACATATCAGGCTCAACTTAAATACATATCTGTAAATGCAATATGAAAACGTCTGAACTGATCTAGTGTCTAATACGTATGCATATGTATTCACAAGCAACCATTATCAACCACTTGCAACCATCAACCATAACATGTTTCAAATACATGTTTACGTCCATTGGCTTCTACCTAAGGATCGAAGACACGACCTAGGTGATATACTTTGGAAAGAGAGAAACAATTATGCGTAAAGCTCCTAAACAAAGAAATCAAGGATACACCCTTAAGAAAAAGGATATGACGCTAGTATCTTGCCTTCTTGAGCTTTACTCCACTGTATCTTAACTAATTTAACTTCACGATTGTGAAGTTTCCGACCTCCAATTCCAAAATAAACAGATGTCAATCACGGTACCAAGTATACGTACTAAGATGATTAGAGGTTTCCCTCTTATCCGTCATGCCATAACTATAAGAGTCGAAAGGACACTACGTGCTCTTTGGAGTGCCTGCCACAACTATTCATCTCTCACGCAAACCATCCAAACCGAACTCGACATTCCTCAAGTACAAGCCCCAAAGGCCTAAACCACTATCAGACAAGCACCCAAGGAATATCTCCTCCGAATTTAGACGATCTACGTGAGATGATATAAGCAAACTCGATAGCTATTCTCAAATCCCTACTAACCAAAAATAAACTGGTCGGACCACCAATTGGATTTGAGACTCTAGTGGGATCTTTCTACTATACAGGTACTATGGTGCAGAGACCCAACTATGGAAGTGGAGACGAACAAATGAGAAGCGCTAGAACCTAAGGAAATAGTACGAACAGAAAACTAGACTCTTCCAACCGGACTACCTTTCTCCTAGGTACGCTTGGTGGCGAAAGCTTGTACTTGTCCTTCTGAAAATCTTGTTCCTCGTTCTTGCCCTTGTCCTTAAGTATATGCCCTATCATACCCTAGTAAAGATACTTCCTCTTGTCTTAGGTTTTATAATTTCTTCCTCCTTCGTGTGCTAAGTCTACATCCATGAATTCCTCATCCTAGGGTTATGCTCCTTAGCCAAACTCCTCATCCCCTTCCATGTGTAGTCATGTTGACAAATCTCTCGAAAACTGCCTCCATCGTCTGGAAAACCTTATAAGCTTTGAAAGAAAAATGGCCGTAGATGAAACAACTACGGCTATGGATGGAAGTCGGGCACTACTTTGCCCTTCGATGAGGTTACCTCCCAGAAAGCCAGGAGCCCCAGAGACTCAAGAAAGAAGGAAATAAGGATTTTAACAGAGGAAGAGAAGATGGTGCGTATGGCTTTGGAGAATATGTCTTTAAAACAAATCTTTTCTCTTGAAAAATGCTTCTTTAAAAACCGTTTTGAAAATAATTTTTCAAATCCTTTATCTGATCTGGTAACCTTCAGCTCTGATACCACGTGTAACACCCCACGTCCATTAGTGTCACTCACAAAGGGAATGCACTAAGTTCTATGGAGCATTTAGGGTAAAAGATGCAGATAAATTACAAGACAGACAGAAATTAAACAGCGGAAAATAAAACTTTGCTTTATTGATAAAATAGTCTGTACAATGGTTTCTTTACAATATCAGAGTATCATCTGTCTTACAAAATATAAAAACAACATTTATATTCCCCGATTTTTGCAAGAGCCAACCATAGCATCTGAAAAGAGAATCCAAGCAAACTTCGACAAATCTTCAAGCTGGAAAAGAGTGACAGTCCAACTTGACCTGAGCTATACTACTCCCTCCTCTACTACCTGGGGGGAAAACGGAAGAAAAGAAGACGAAAGAAAAACAGAGTCAGACATAAAGCCTGAGTAAGTTCAATAACTTCTAGCATGTGAACATGGAAAACAAAACGACATGAATTAACTGAATACAAGATTTCACCATGACGATAGGGTCAACAAGATTGGACAAGGTAATCACAAGACATGCTAAGATAAGATAATCTGGATACGCTCTAATACTTTCGCCGCTTCGCTATTTCCTTGTTATACTGATTTCTATATCTCTGCATCACCTACCTAGTGTCCCAACTAGTAACGGTAACGTGATCCAAATCCCTGTATTTTCCATTGCCTTCCGGCATACATTCATTATTTATTACCTAGATCAAATCTAGGGTTTTCTATCAAGTGCTTTCTAGATTTAACTAGAGTTTAGGCTATCTGCTAAACGCTTCTCGAGGTCAGGGTTTATGCCACCTAGTCCAACTAGGGATTACGCTACCTGTCGAACGGTGCCCCCCAAGTCTAGGACACACCACCTAGAGTGGTATATGTTCCTATACTTCCCCACGCATGTATCGTGAATCATTATCGCTTGTCTAGATGCACATGTCCTGTAATGTGCGGTCCGAGTCCTGTGACAGGGCAAATCAAGGAATACAGAACTCGGTCGGGAGCTTTCAGATATCTGCCGATGCAGATGCTAAGGTCTGTTTATATTCCAGTGGCTATGGTCCCACTTAACCCCTGCCTCAACTAATGAAAGGCACACCTTGTAAAATGAGAACTATAGGCCGGCCCCCGGTGCCCCACTATCCTATGGCCATCCGCAACCATAACTAGATAGCAAGTATATGGTCTTTTGGAGTTCTCCGCCTTTCCGCTTCACGTATCTCGATTGACTCAAGATGGATGGTAGACGACAAGTTGCTATCACAGGGCTACCGTTTGCTCGCCGAATCACGTCGGTCCATCCTAGTCTTTAGGTTACCATGTATTGCAACCAAGGCATACCCCTGGTTCTTCTACGCAGACCTTAACCTCTGTGGGCCCAAGCGGATCATCTGCATCCTCACAGAGGGATACCAAGAGTACCCTCACGTCCCCTCGAAGCCTCGGGCTTCGTAACCCAATTCGTTGGAGCCTTCTCTCTATTCAGACGGACATTCGCTCCTTCCCGTGTTATACTAAGAATTACTACTTAGTTCCCTTTCCCATCAATTTGGATTGGTTAAGTGTCATTAGTCAATTCAAGCCAACTTAACCCTCTTCATTCATCCTGTTATACTGGTTAAGTGTTATCAGTAATTCATGTTGACTTAACCCACCACAAACCAAGTTATATTGGTTAAGTATTTCTTATTACTTAACCTTACCCATTCACCCTGTATTGATTCAGTGTTCCTTTTTAACTTAACCTTGCCCGTCTGTTTTAACTAACCTATTATTAACGGTTAAGTATTATCCCTTCATGTTTTAGACTTAACCCTATTCCTTTATCAAAATCTGATGGTTAAGTGTTCAAGTTTACTTAACCCTACGGTCTAGCCCAGCTAACATATCAAATTGGCTAAGTGTATTAAATCTTACTTAACCCTAACCTATAGTCCAGTTAACATGTTAATTTGGATAAGTGTATTAACTTTTACTTAACCCCACCTTCTAGTCTAGTTAACATGTTAATTTGGATAAGTGTTTTCTTAGTTACTTATCCCCTACAAATCTTGTCTTGTTACGATGTTAAGTTTGGTTAAGTGTCCCTATGGACTTAGCCCTCCCATTCTAGCTTAACTGTGTTAAGTTGGTTAAGTGTTCCTATGGACTTAACCCTCCCATTCTAGCTTAACTGTATGAACCTAACCCCACCTACCAGTCTTGTTATCATGTTGAGTTGGTTAAGTGTCTTAGTTAACTTAACCATAGCATTCTTGTCTTAGCTTTAACTAAATAAATTAAATCCATGACCACTCACATTAGACATATATTGTTGCGATTACTGGATGTGCCGGTTGGTTCCGGGCAGGTTTACATCGCAACTCAGTCTAACCTCGGGTTAGGCCTATTCGTGTTTTCTAGTTCAAAGGGTTTTGATTAATTATCAAATCAGGTTTTGAAAGTAACCATCCCGTCCGTCGGATCAGTTAGGGATAGCCAGGGAGAGCAGGAAACTTGTATTTTCCAAACTCAAGCCTAGACACTATCCTCTCTGTCACCCTAGAACTTTCTGGTGTTTCATTAAAAGAGATGTCGTTAATAAATCTTTAATTTGTCTAGATCAATATTTCCTCATTTAGGGCAAATTCTATAAGTAAATTAATCCTAATTTACTTATTTCCCAATTTCTCTTTTAATGTAAATTGTCAACATTTATTCTTACGGCCCATTTTCAAGTTTATGCCAATATACTTATCGAGCCAAATTAGCTAATCCAATTCTGATTTAACATTCTAATTCATGTCAAACTAGACTTATTACTCTAGTTCACAATTCATGTAAATGCTAGATTTACACGTCAATACAAGATTCAAATTACACATCTTATAATTTATGTCAAATTTATCCAATTTGCATTTCTATGAACATGCCATAATACATGTTCCCAATTTATGCCAATTTCCAAGTTAAACTACGTTTTAGTAAATTTCATATTTTGCCCCAAATCGTATTCCCACCATTCGTATAATCGTGATTCAATCTAGATTATAGATAAATTTAGATTCGCAGAAAATAGGGAATGAACCAAAGATTGCTATGAAAAGGATAGATATAACAACTGGCATAAAATGGTTTTGAATAACGACGTAGGTTCAAGAACATGGGTAGACCTAACTTAATAGGTAAATTCCCAAGGTCTAAAACCAAGAATAGACAGAGTAGGTTCAAGAACATGGGTAGACCTTACTTAATAGGTAAATTCCCATAGTCTAAAACCAAAGAAGACCAGGGACAAGCAGAATAAATAATCGGGTTTAGCCCCAATCTCAAAATCACAGAACTTAAGCAACACTTTCCTAGTCATGAATCATGGAGGTTTAATCACAGATGTCCTTGTTATGTCATAGGCAATAGTTTATGTTAATCAAAGACATAGGTTTTGTCAAGGAAGTAATCCTCATAGTCATAGTCACAATCATAGGCAATGTTCATAGTCATAGGTCGTGTCCATAGTCATAGGCAATGTCCATAGTCATAGGTAAACGTTCATAGTCATAGGCATATGGTTTTAGGTCCATAGTTTCATAGTCACGGTCTTATTTGTCTTTGAATCATGACAGTTCTTAATTAGGTCCAAAGAGATATGCACAGATTCGAATAGAAAGAAAGAGAATTGGCATATTCTTTTATCCCTTTAATTTCATGTCATGAACAAAGAAAAACGTTCAAATCTAGAAATAACTGACTTACAGAGATTTAGATTAGAAAAGAAAGATGGCGTTGCTATGATTCGTAGAAAATCATTCGTTGAAGTCGTTTGAACCTCCTTTTGAATCCTAGCTTGAATCTCTTCTTCTTGAAAGACTTTTGAGCAGCATCTCCTCATCTTGTTTTATTTTATATATATTATTTATTTATTTATATATTTTAGAGGAGGAGAAGAAGCCATGTGCACTCAGAATCTTTGCAGCATAAGGGTAGAGAAGAATTGTGAATAGAGGAGGAGACTAGGGCTGTTTATATAGTTGCTCAAGACCTTATTGTACACGCAGCGCTGAGTCAGCATTGAACCTAGTTAAGAAAATAGTCCAGGTTCGCAGATGAATCTTGCCAAATCTTATCGTACATGCAGTGCTAAGTCAGCATTCGGTCCCACAAGCTGTTTTGGCGCAGAAATTTGAATTTTGAACTTTTGAATTCCTGGAATTTATTTAACTGTTTTATTCACATGAAATATTCTTATATGTATACAATTCCTTTAACGACCATTTTACGCGTATATATATATACGCACAACTTTCATTTTATTTTCAAAATTCAAACGATGTTGCACCGTTATTTAATTCTTGCCATATTTCATTTACTATAACCTTATCTTAAATTTTATCTTTCGTATACGTATATTTCTGCATATATATACATATATATATATATATATATTCTCATGTATATACATATATTTTCTTTATTTCCTTATATGTACGTTCTTATCCTTTCAAATTTTGAATTTGTATATGTACATATATTTGCATGTTCAGTTGGCCCTCTTTAAAACAGAGATAAAAATTATGCTGCCGCCGGGGTTCGAACCCCCGACCTCCATGTTACAAATCCAATGCCTTAACCAACTGAGCTACAAAGTCTTTTGTTAATAAGTCTTAGAACAATGATAATTATTGTTCTTTCCTTACTTCTCTTTTTCAAGTTCGTTACAATACTTAAATTAAACCAATGCATGAATCTTTTTTCTTTTAATGTTAATGCATTATGTTTGCAAATTAGTGCATGCAACCTATTTACATCGCATGCAACCAATCTTTTCTCTTTTTTTTCATATATTAATTAATTTTCGTTATACATCACCATATTAATCCTATCTGTGGATATATATACATTTTTAATTACATTAAAAATATGGGGTGTTACAGCTATGAAGCTTTAAAAAAATTAAGAATAAATAAATGAACAAAATTTTAAAGGTCCGACCTGAAACTGATTTGCGCCCTTGATTTCGAAGGATCCTTTTTCCATGACCTGTAAGATTTATGTGTGGTCTTGAAAAATACAAGTATTGTAAAAAAAATTGGGAGCTTGGAATTAAGGTTTTGGACTGTGCGATGTAGAAGAAGAACGGAGGAGAACTCAGTTGAGGATAAATAGGAAGATTGAATGGAGGAGAAGGAAATGCAGGTCAGAGAACAAATGGAATAGGAGAAAAAATGGCGAAGTCAAAGGGAGAAACACCGTAAAAGAACGCGGAAGAAACAAAAGAGGAAAAACAGGCGTGAAATTTAGGCTACACTGTTTCGGGTGCCATTGAATGCTACTCACACATACACACACAGAGCTGTGCAAATCACATACAATGAAATTTATGGAAAAAAATCACTTTTGAAATTGGGATGCACTTCTTAATAGTCAGTGTGTCCATTTGAATTCTATATGTATTATGTATTTGGGAAATCAACATGTACAGAAATTTCACAACCATACAGAGCTATGGAATTTCAAAATACCATATTATTAGAAATTTGATATACATAACCCAACTAATGATTTTCTAAACATGAAATCTTCTCAAAGATAGTTTCCCAAGCATTACAATTGGATAACCTTGATGCTAGTAAAACATGGAAATAGTTTGATATTAAAGAGTCTTAATTCAGCAGCATTCAAATGAACTTACTATATATAGTGTGCCCAAAATAATGTTAAAAACTCATGTGTCTAGTTATCCTATAACAACATTATATTTTACTGATTTTGCCTAATTCCATTTTTTAATTCTAAACTTATGAAGCATTCGTTTAAGTTATGGCCTGTCCTGTTTGTCGAAACCATCTTTGTCACAGAAAAAAGCCGCAAAAAGGAATTGTTTTTCCTTGTTGAAAATTTGTTGATATTTATGATCAGAAAGAAAATAATTACCATGATATGACAGCCTTCTTCAAACTTCTGTAGAAAACCAGCAAACCAGCGATCTGCATTATCCACCCACTCTCCATAATTCATCTTCTTTCAACTTATCTACTCATTAAAGAGAATATAGTTATTCCACACCTGCAGTTTGTTACCAAGACATGTGCCATTATTATTTAACTGATGCATAAACATTGAAATCTCAATATTTGTCTTAGATATATCTTCAAATCCTAAAGTAGATAAACAAAAACTGCATGAATTTGAAATCAAATTCTTTAAAGTAAATTTGTCATAGTAATTACAGAGTTCAATTGAATGCTTATGTTTAATGTACAGAAACTAAAGAAATTTAGAATAAATATATATATCTTAAAAAAAACATGCTAGCAGTTTTTGACAATCTGTAACACAATAAAAACAAATTAAATAATCATTAATCAATAGTATAAACATGTGCTTGTTGCTTGACCTCATGATACAGGAAAATCAAAATTATCAAACCATATTAATTCAAAATCGTACCTTATTCTCCAAATGACTAGCGGAAAAACAAGTTTTATTCTCCATCATCGGTTGCTTGCTTGACGACTGAGGATCGTTTTCTTCTTCATCGTCGGTGGCTTGCTTTATGACTGAGGAGGAAGGTCATAGCTGTTTTTTTACAATGGAGAAGACAGGTTGTAGCTTCGGATTCTGAGGAGGCGGAGGTTGGTCACGACTTACTGCACTGAGCCGTTAGGATTTTTTAGAGGAAAACAAATTGGGGTTTTTTTGAGGAAGACGGAGATATTTTTATAGATGGCAAAGAGGGGAAAAAAATCTAAAATCACGCATTGATTTTCTTAGCAGAGGAAGAATCGGCATGGTGAAGAGAAATGGCAAAAAGGGGAAAAAATTCTAAAATCACACATACTAAAAGAAGGAGAAAAATCGCGACAAGTAGAAAACGAGAAGAAGGAAAACAATAAGAAGGAGAAAAACCGCGACGAGAAGAAGGAAAACGCGGAAGAAGATGAGAAGAAGGAAAAGGCGGAAAGAAAAGTGTTGGGAGCGAAAATTACGGCTTAATTTATTAGCTCAGACAATTTGTTTTTGGCTCATACAATAGGCAAACCTCCCTAACGGTCGGTTTGATTAAAGGACCTAAACAAATAACAAAATCTAGAGCTTTTTAGAATATAGAGTGATAAATACTTGGGAAGATAGTAGCGATAATATTCAAGAAGTTCTTGAATAATTACATGTTCAGTTGGAAAATATACGAAAGCTAATACAACTGAATCGGTAAAATACCAATATTGGGAAATAATTGTTAATATGGTTTAGTAGGGATTTATTACCTGAATAACCATGTTCTAATTATTAATAAGTAAAATGAAAATAATTTTCAAATTTTATTTACTTGGGGAAATAGGTCCACTCCACACAAAAAAATACGATTAATAAACGGATTCTGGATTCTCAAAAATTTGAATAATGGAAATTATGCAAAGTTTTGACATACACGCATACACATATATATACATGATAACATATACACAAGAAATTAATAAAGATATCAATTAAGCTAAGAAAGGATTAGAACAAGCAAGAAAAGACAAAAAGAGTAAACTTTAATAAAATAATAACATTTTTCTTACACACTTCATTCCCTTCCATGTTCACGTACTTATACACCCTTGCCCATACACATGACAAGACATGTCATAAGGACGTAGCTCATCCAAGATTAAGGAGGGGTAGAAAGTATTTTTTGACATTTTTCCATGTTTTATTTTATAAGTTTTTATATAAATACCACACCACTTCATCTCATTTCTTTACACATAATATTTTTCTTCTTCCTTCTCTTAAGCAAATTAAATAGCTTCTTAATTCTAGTTAGAATTATAAAGAAAGAAAAGAAATAAACTACCAATCAAGTAAGCATCCAAAGGAGACAAATATATTGTCCAATCTCTTCTCATCGACATTTGTATGTCACCACCACTAGTCAAAGTTAAAGGACCAAACACCATACATTCCAAGGGGATGCCAAGAGAAAGGATCTATAACCACTTGGAAGAAGCATGTTTAGGTCGGGAATATTCCAAAGTGACTAAAGGAGAGTTTAGGAAGGTTAAGCATCATTTAATTCAGATTCACGATGAGTAACTAAATTAAAACAAATCTGCCTATCTGTATGTTAATAAAATGATTATGCTTGCTATAATGATGTTTAATGATATTAATGTTTGCTATGATGATTGTTTGCAAGGTTTGATTGATAATATGTTTGTTGTATGGATTATTTAACAAATCACATTAAAAACACTTTGATAAACATAAACGAAATCGCTTTCCTTTCGGACGAAAGTAGTGTAATGGAATGATTGAACCTATTGAAAATAATTTAAACAATTTTAGAAATGACCTATAAACACTTGTATATGTAAATGTGAATTTCGAAAAGAATATGAATTTTGAATAAATTTTTGTGTATCCTACGCGACTATGCGCCTCAAAAGGTTAAATTTATATACCAAAAACTATAAACCAAATTTTTTTTGAACTCTTATAACCATCACTCTCCATCAAATCAAAAAGATCTAGATTCCATTGAGTCGATTTCAAAAAGCGACTAAAATAATTTTTGAAAACATCGCGGTTTCGTAGTACGAATTCTAAAAAATACACTTGTCTAACAATGAGAATTTTAATCTCTAAAAAATATAAAATAAATTCTATAAAAAAATTAAAATGATCTGAAAGTAATTTAAGATGAATATATTAATTTTCCAATGATAGAAAAGTTTTTTCGATCAATTAAGCTAAAATAGCACTTTTCGTAGAACTTTTTCAATAATAGTTAAATACAAGTTTAAACTTAAAAACTCTCTCCCATACCTTTTACGAATGTTCTCGAATGATAAAAGAAGTGCTTTGAGGTTATCTAAAAGTTTTTTATAACTATTTTAGAAGTACTTTAATGAGAAATAACCAAAATTATAACTAACAACTGCTTTAACCCTTGATCGAATAAGCCAGCAAGTATGCCCGATTTTCCTATTCATGAGATCGATTAGGGCATTTAACTGAGGAGATGTTCAGGAGCAGCCAATGTCTTATCCCGCCTGTCTTTTTTGTTGAACGAGAGATAGATATGGTTGAAATTTCGGAAATGATTTAGGCATAAAAGATCAAGTTTTCTCAAGATAAACGAATTGGAATACTTAGAGATAATCTTATGGTATATAGTATCAAATTCTGAGGAGGGAATCCCTACCATCAATGAGACTTTAAAAGGAGTTTGCACTGTTATTCGACGAATAATAGAGATTGAACAAGAAAATTGAATTCAAGTAAAATAAGTATGATTTCTTTGGATTTATCATACTAAAATGAACGTATCATCCAAGATGACTATATGAATGAGGTATAATGATTCCATTTATATAACTGAACAATTTTTGAAATGTATGCTTCCATAAAAGATGTTTTATGTAGAAATGAACACCTAATAGTATTTTGTGATGATTGACTCGAAGAGACCAAGATCAAATTTAGGTGATTCCAATCCGAAAATCACTTCGAATCAGTTGACATTTCAAAGGCAAGGATGATGAATGAACAAGAAATATGGAGACTGGTGAAGAGTTATTGTCGTCGACCCTCGACGTAATTTTTCCATATTACTAATCGATAGCAGTTATGCGTTTACATTTTAGATGCAAGGGATCCTCTCTATTGTATTAGATAACTTAGTAAGAGAATTTCCTTTGGTTTATCCAAATCCAGGATAACTTGCTTGGATGAATGCCAAACGTTGCACTTGTAATACGCGCACATTGATCTCCATGAATTTACGTCTATTTGATGGTATGAGAAGTAGCTCTCCCACACTATATACACTTTTCTTTGAGACACACGAGCTCATAGGTTGTACATTAGTAGAAATCAGTTTCTTGTAAATGTCTTGGCAATGTGAAGCTCAAAGTGAATGGCGTGTTGTATAACGTAATTGATGATCTTTAGCATCATCATGTGGTAATGGTAGAAAAAGGGCACGTCGTGAGGTTATGTCAGCTACACACATTTGGATATTATCGCCATTTTTCTAGATTACTATTTATATGTAGAGTATGTAGTGTATTCTAGGATCCCTAAATAGGTTGACTACGAGAGGGATGATTTCATATTCGGAAGGTGGTCCCATACCATACCATTATATTGAAATCCAATTTTTCTAAGAGCTGCAATTTTGTTTATATTGTCTAACATATGAGGAATTTTCTTATGGTAACAACTTCACACTTTGATTCGATTTATTTTAATGGGTTTTATCCACATGTCGTTAAAAGTAATATAAGATAATTTTACATAGCAAAGATTTGGTTCGTGTTTATCTGTCGTCGTGGTCTTACGAGATACTATTTTGTTTCCGAAAAGCAACAAATTTGAGTTTTTCGCACTAGTTTCATGACTTACCAGAAGTTCATTTTTCATTTCCTTAAAATCTTAGTGTCGTATTCCTTCGGGAAACCTAGAGGTTGGATGGATAAACCATTCTATAGCACGAAGCCTTAACTCATTTTAGAGGCTATTGGAGCTCGATGGTTTTGGACCCTATTACTGTATTTTCCAATCATTCATCGCATTTACGTAAACCAACACTTAAACGAATGGGTTGTATAACCATTCCTGTTAGACAAGTATTTATCAAACCTTTTTTGTGTACTTCCTAATGGGAATTACTAAATTTTAATGCGATATGCGATTCTGACTATTTTATTTTCTATCTTCACTTTCTAGTAACCACAAACTATAATACTCCTTCAACAGATCTACGGCACATAAATTTCGAGGATGTATTCATGTCAATTTCTGAGGTCGAGGGCTTTGGTTCTCTCAAATCCAATGACTCAATATTATTAGTCTTACAGTAGACTTGCCATGAAATGCAATTATAGTGCTTCCTTCACACTAATTAGAAATTAAGTAAACTACAATTTAAGAACATTTAAGTTACTCAAAATAAGTTTAACAAGTAAATATATACCAAATCATTTTAATAATCTACATATGATTTATAACAGCCATTGTGCAACTTAGGATTTTTATTCTTGATTTCAAGTTTTCGTTTGAAGTCCTTTATTTTCCAATATGTCAATAACTTCATATATATCACTTCTGCATTGGCTAGATGATTCTTTCTAGTCGTGGATATTATTAGTCTGCTCCTAATATTTCAGCCTTATTTTAGCCATATTACCCTTTCTCATAGTTCCTTAATAAAATTACTTTTACAGGAAAATTTCTGATGCAAATGAAAATGAGCATATTTTAAATAAAATGAAAAACATTTATTAAAATCTAAAAATATATGTACATTGTGATTTATAATTAAAAAATTTTAATATAATTATTAGCTATAAATCAACGATTCATGCAAAAATTCCCTAACGAGTAGTACTAGTGTTGGTGGTACCACACAAATCTGTGCAAGCATAATTTTTATTAGTGGTAGTGCAAAAATGTAACAACATCCCTTTAAAATCTCAAATTCGATACCTAAACTGATCCAAACCACGAACTGAAAGGACAATTTGTTAGAACGGTGTAAAATACATATGTTACATGTATAGACAAATATCAAGTACAGTTTTAACTTACACCATCTAATAACTATCTAATTCCAAACTCTTCAAAATAGGCAAAATATAATATAATACAAGAAAACAAATACTGTATTTATATTACCTCAACATGTCTATAATGTCAAATACATGTCTATAAGTTACCAGTACAACCAAATTCATAAATACAGTCAAATCCAAATCACAAAACTTAATATGTGTTATATACTCAATGCACGAATGAATCTAGATCTTTTATAACATCTAATCTCAAAAATCAATCAACCCATATACATGCATAAATGTGTATATAAAGGAAAAAAAGAAGTTATTCAAATATAAGTTTAGTGAGTGGGCCATAGCCTACTCCATATTGTACAAAAATAATATTGTAACATGCTACGAGTCTAAAAATCTGTCATTGCACATTTCGAAGGCACATCATGCGAAAGTGTCATACGGGTCTAAAAGCGTCACATAACGTAGTAATATCTAATTATTCAACTTGGTTAGCTTTATATTCCAATCTCTTCAAATTCCAATCATTTCATTTTCTTATTTTGAATTATACTTGAAAATTTATGAAAGAAACAATAAATAATTTGTAGCTTGTAATAAAAAGGAGCATTGTGACATATTTAGGCTCAAAATTAGAGATTGGTAATAACCTTGAAATTATAACATTTATCTAGATCTTGATTATAATTTATCAAAAGCATTTTTTGTTGCCTAATTCTTAATAACAAATGTTTATTTGTGGATTAATTACAAGATGTATATATATATATATATTCGCTATTACAATTTTTTTTCATCTATTCTTCTCGATCACTTATCTTTTTTTATTTTTTATTTTTCCAATGTTTTTATATTATCATAAATGTTTTACAATATATTTTCTTCTTAAGAAAAAAATGTATATTGAATGATACAATCGATGGAATATAAATAAAGCTCTTGCTTATTACTTACAATGACCACAAAATATAAGAAAAGAAAATTTCAACTTTGAATTTAATAGTTGTACATAAGAGTAGACCCAGTACAAAATAACTAAGCTTTCAGAGTAAAGCCATGCCATTCGTAAACACATATTAAAAAAACGAGGTTGGTATGACTCAAATTTGGATGGTTGATAGTTGAATTAATCAAATATAATGACCCATGAATTCATCACCTTGGAAAAAATTAAGGTATTCAAATGTATGTTTCTATTACATAAATGATGATGGTTCTTAAAGGTAATGTTTGAGATCTTGTTTTAAATAAGTATTTACGAGAATGTACACTTTGAGAAAGTATCCATAAAAATAACAAAGAATTTTTTATTAATAATAAAAATGACAAAGAATCATTTTATCAATATTTTTTCTTTTAATGCATAAGATTAACGTACAACTTTGAATATATACACTTATTATCGCAAATGAACAAGAATATGAAACAACAATATTTATTCTATTTTTGAGAATAAAATGTTTTTCTGACTATTAAACCAAATTTTGGTACTAACACCCAAATGTAGTGCGAAGTCCTCACAATCAAAGATCACATAGTGCAGAAAACAGTAAATAACAAGAGACACACGAAGTTTTTATAGTGGTTCGGCTCAAACTAAACCTACGTTGACTTTATAACTTCTTAAATCCTAAGAAGTAACAAAACTAATTCACTCATATTTATACAAGATATCCTCGTGTTTAAAATTAAAAGTAAGAAATGAGAAGATAATACACAAAATTCTCATCTTATATCGTAGAGTTTGGCTTCTTTGTTAAGCAATGACCTTGCATAGAACAATGGTGGAAGCTGTGAGGAGTTAATGAAAAAAGATCCCTTCAAAATTCCATATAGTGGTGTATTTATAGGGGTGGAGAGGCTCCCGGTCGGATGCCACATTTCACGCCCAGAGGAGATCTTGAAAAGTGGTAGAGAAACTCTCAAAATCGTGTTATGCCAGGTGGTGATTGATCCATGCAAATAGGAGGCAGTTACCCCTTCAGAATCAGTTAAAACTGAGTTGTCACTACTATTCCTAGGCGGATCGGGTCTTTCTAGTTTGATCCGCTCAGACGCCTTCAACAAAGACGTAATGCATTCCTGAGTTCCTAGTATAAGGCAGGTCAGGTTGGGTGTCCCCTCCGATTTGAACCGAACTAATATGGGGTGGTAAGAATGCCAAGTTCATGCGACAGTTCCTACGGATCGGTTCTCCTCCATCTGATCCAAACCAAATGGTGAGATCTGGGCCAAAGTACCCGACCTGATCCGAGGTTCCATCCATGTAAAATTCCACGTTTTCCCTCTTTTGGTTCTACGTGCGTTCATGGAAATGGGCGTAACTTCCAAACCGTAAGTCCGTTTTGACCAAATGAAAGCTCTACCTGAAACTAATTCAGAGGGCTACAAAAATTACTTTGTAAAGCACCATAATTGACATTTTCGGGCCCAAAAGAGGTCATATATTAGGTGTTCCGGGCAGTTTTATGTTTGTGATGCAACTTCAACCAAATCGCTACCTATCTTTTAACGATATTCCCAATACATAAGCGCATTGTTAACCAGCGATTTCATATGTGACGGCTTTAACCAAAAAGCATGTCAATACTGACATCATCAATGATATCTTTATATTCAATTTAAATAAAATTTAATTATTGTTATAATTATTTGGATAATTATTAACGATAATAATTCAATTTAGTTAAGTTGAATAAGGATGGAAAATCATTTATTATATTCTTGTAAAAATATGTGCTTGATTTGAGTATACAAGGAAAATTGATATCGAGGTATCATTATAGTATCAAATTTAATACACAGTTGATTAATAGTACTTAATATTGTTTTATTGCTTAAATGGTCTTGTTTTTGTTATTAAATATGATAAGAAATTTATATTTAATTTTATTTACTTAAATAAATAGCTTGATTGACAATAAAAAAACCAAGAATATGATTCCTGATCATCAACATTTTAATACAATGTAACAACCCATAATTTTGATACCAAATTAAAAATTGTTAATTTTAGAAGAAGTTACGGTCAATTTTGAAATTTTGATGATTTAATGTTGATTTCGACAGTTTACAAAGGAAAATGTTTCAGATGATCTCAGAATTTGATAAAACTAATTTTATCGGATCTGTAATGTCGAAAAATGGTAGGATTCCAAATTTCATGATTCTTGGAGTTAGTATGTGAGCGTGCGAGATTTAAACGCGTACCGGGTCAACCCGTTGAAATAATGTGGAAACAAGATAAAATAAATAAATTGGAGGGTCAAACGAACTTGTTCGTAGAATTGATGGAACAGGTATTATGAGAAGTATTGAACAAGTATGTGCTGGTCTTTGTTGATGATATTTTGATCTTCTCAAGGACAGTGGAAGAGCACATAAGACATTTGGAACATGTATTGGAGATTCTTAGAAAGAATATATTGAAAGCCAAGTTTTCCAAGTGTCAATTCTAGAAAGATGAAGTGAAGTTCCTTAGACATGTGGTATCAAAGGAAGAAATTTTGGCTGATCCGAGTAAGATTGCGGTCATCCAGAATTGGAAGCAACCAAGGACTCCCGCGAAAGTTAAAAGTTTTCTTGGAATGGCGAATTACTATTGGAAATTCATGAAATATTTTTGAAGTTATCTTGTACTCTGACAAAGATTGCTAAGTAGCATACTAAGTTTATTTAGACACCAGAGTGTGATGCAACTTTCCAAGCGCTGAAAGAAAGACTAACAACTGCACCACTTTTGACGATTATAGATGGTAATCAAGATTTGACCGTCTATACTAATGCTTCTAATGAAGGAATTGGTGCGGTGTTGATGCAAAGAGGCAAAGTGATTTTTTATGCAAGTCGGCAATTGATGCGGACTGAGAAAAGGTATGCCACTCATGATTTGGAGTTATTAGCTATAGTATTTACCTTAAATAATTAGAGGCACTACTTGTTTGGTGAGAAGTTTGAGCTGTATGCAGATCATCAATCTTTGAAGTATTTGTTCACCCAGAAAGATTTGAATATGAGGCAACAGCATTGGTTGGAATTTTTGGTGGCATATGATCTTGATATTCTATATACTCCTAGAAAGGCCAATGTTATGGCAGATGCACTCAGTATAAAGAGCAAAATTATTGCTAATTTGATTATCACACCGACACTGATTGAGAAGATTTCTATTTTACAGAAAGATGATGAGTTTATTCAGCAGATTAAAAAAAGTGTAATATCCTGAATTTTCTATGTCCATTAAAAGAACGAATTAAAGAATACTTAATTTTTAAAGTGAGAATTAAGGGAAACGGTTTACGCCATTGCATTCGTCTTGAAATTCTGCTTGGAATAGAGTCCAAGTTTTCGTAATTTGGACTTCGTATGAGGAAGTTATGGCCCTCAGAAGTTTCAGAAATTTATATAACTTAAAATCAATTCAGAGTTTAAATTCAAACGAAAAGCAAAGAAGTGGGCTAGTCGGGATTTGTCCCGCCCCAGGCCAGGTCGACCAGGGGGCCGACCTCTCCTACACAGGACGTCCAGGGGGTCGCTTGGGGGTCGACCTACCCCTCGCCCAGATCCAAAACAGTGACGATTCTGACTAGTTCCTGAGTCTTTTCTGACCTGTTGCTGAGTCACTAGGGCATAGGTAGAAATTATAGATAACTCTATCTAGTCTGGACGGTTGTGATTGCTCCTAGAATGATCTAACGGCTCACATAAGATTAAACTTCTATAAAGGCAACCCTAGTCCTCAAACCCTAAATCACACAAATTTTTTCCAAGGAGACACCATGCTGTCCATGATCGTTCTAGCCTAGTCACCATTTCTTCTTCAATTAGGAAACGAGTCAAAAGCTACAAATCAAAACTAACTTAGAGAGTTGATAGTCTTCTTCAAGGGATTGATTTTCAATTTTTGAAAACAGATCCTAGAAAACAAGTCTTTCTTTTGTTTGTAAGTCCTGTTATTATTTAGATGTGAACGATTAAAAAGTTATGATTTGTAATAAAGTGAAAACTAGCGTTATTCCCAGTTGTAAGATAATGATGATGCTAATTCATGCCTATTGTTGTAATGATTCTATCGTATATGCTTATGAGATTATTATGGTTATTATGTTGATGTTAAACCAATCATGTATTATGTAAAGTTTGGTGACTTATTCATGTTATGTTACATGCAAGTTGTTACGCTATTGTGGTTATTATGTTGATGTTAAACCAATCATGTATTATGTAAAGTTGGTGACTTATTCATGTCATGTTACATGCAAGTTGTTAGGCTATTGTGGTTATTATGTTGATGTAAGCCAATCATGTAAAATTGGTGACTTATTCATGTTATGTTTCATGCAAGTTGTTAGGCCAAGGCATGTATTATGTTTAGATCTACATTTAGATCTATGAAAATTAGATCCAAAATAAAAGTTCATATTTACATGCCTAGTTGGACTTGTGTAATTCCATATGTTTAAGGTTCATGTTTATTAGATCCAAATTAAAAGTTCACATTCACATGTCTAGTTGAACTTGTGTAATTCTATATGCTTAAGGTTTATGTTTATTGGACCCAAAATAAAAGTTACATTTACACGCCTAGTTGGATTTGGATAATTTCATATGCTTAAAGACTCATGTTAGTTGGATCCAAAAATGCAAGTTCATTATTTTATGCCACATTTACATGACACATGTTTAGTTAGATCCTTATTATTTTATGTTTTGTGAATGGTACATGCTCCCTTCTTTCCCCTTTTGTATATAAGTTAGGCTAAGTTACGAGGCTAACATTCTATGTGAATTTTGCGAACGTATGACGGGGGTAACGTTGGGAAAACCTTAAAAATTATTATTATTGGCATAATTTGGCCCATAAATAAATGAATGGTTAGTGGCATAAAAATGGTATAATTTATATACCAAAATTGAAAATATGATTTAGAGGGCAAGTGGGGCATGACTTGAATGGCAATAATTATGGATAATTTACATATAAATTTGAAAGATAAATATGTAAACTAAGATAAGGACGAATATGCCTAACCTGAGGTTAGATTGAGTTACGGTGTAAGACTGCCCGGAACCGCCCGGCACATCCAGCAACCATAACAATATACATCTAATGTGAGAGGTTAGTGCATCAAGCCCAAAAGTACCCGAGGTGAGATTGAGTTGCGGTGGAAGACTGCCCGGAACCGACCGGCACATCCAGCAACCACAACAATACATATCCAATGTGAGTGGTTTGTGCTTTAATGAATGACTTAAAGCTAAGACAAGAATGGTAGGGTTGAGTTAATTAAGGCAACACTTAACCAATACAACATGTTAACTAAACTGATGGGTAGGGTTAGATTGATTTGAGAACACTTAACCATTTTAACATGTTGATTAGGAAACCCTAGTAACGGGGACCCATTTCAGCAGTAACCCACATAGATGTATCATGGTACCCTGAACTAGGCAGGGTGGGGCACGATTACTTGGCTGATTATAAGTGGTCAAAACAATGGCGGGTGGTGCGTCAGTGTAGGTTCCGACGGAGTGCGGTCGTTCACATACTCCGGAGTGGAAAAAGTAGGTACTAGGCATCAGTATTTATACTTTATGCATCTTGAATTGTGTCGGGTTGCCACCATAGGATTTGATACACCATATGGTGGGACCAACACCGGTATCTACAATCATGTGGGGCCGAATAACACAAGTGGTAAACGTATACGAGTAGGAGCCGATCGATAAAAAGGGGATCATTTATCTTGAACACATGGTGCTAGTTGAAACACTTGTAAGGGGGTGCAGAGAAGTAGAAATGAGTACGATAGCATATTCAATCTTATTATCTTATTCCTAGGATGTTGTCCTAGATTCAGTTTATTCAAGTCATAATCCTTTCTCTTGTTTACATGCTAAATAATGACTTGGCTTACCAGACTCTTGTCTGACCCATTTTCTTTCGTCTTCTTTTCTTCCGTCCTCCCCCCAAGGCCCGCAGGGAGGGAATACTTCAGCTTAGATCGGATCATTTCCAGCTTGAAGAGAGTAGATGTATTGCTTGGAATCTTTTTCCTTGGGCTATGGCTTTGAATACTCTCTTATTGGGGATTTATGCTGCCTTACTTTTGTTTTAATTCTTCTTTATGTTTTAATTCAAGACAGAGATTTTGTTGTAATAATTTGGAAGATGGTTTGAGACAGTTGTTGTAATGTTTTAACTGAACCATGTACTTATGAAATAAACTTAGTTTTTCCGTTGTTTATATGCCTATCTTGTTAATTGTCTGTATCCTTTACCTATAATGCTCCACCGAAGTTAAGGCATTCCCTTTGTGAGTGACCTTAAAGAAAGCGGAGTGTTTCATTTGGTATCAGAACTGATGGTTGCCAGATCAGATAAAAATTTTGGAAACTAATTTTCAAAAAGAAGTTTAAAGAAGCGTTTTCAAGAAAAAGTGTTGTTTTTAAAGATATAATTCCCCCCAAAGTCATATGCACTATCTTCCTATCCTTTGTTTTGAATCTTTTCTCTTTCGTTTCAGCATGTCTAGGGATATTAACCTTCCAGAGGGTGTACCGGTACCTAGCTGGTTCAAAAGGTACCTAGAGGCTAGGGTTAATGATGCAGGCCCAGCAGACGTTACTCCTCCCCCAGTTACAGCTGTTCCTCCTCCTCCTCCTTGTGCAAATGCTTTCTTCAAGATATGTAGGGATTTTCGAGTCATGGGTGGAAAGAACTTTAATGGAACTGAGTCATTTATAGAAGCAAGAAATTGGCTTAAAGAAACCGAGGATCTGTTTGTTATCTTCGAAGTGGACGATAGGCAGAAGATACAGTTGGCTGTGTGGTTGCTTAAAGAAGAAGCCCCTTATTTTTGGGCAGTCACTAATGCTGAGAGACCAGTTGAAACTTGGGAGGATTTCATGATGAGGTTTGAAATGAAATTCCTCTTACAAGCTGAACGTATCCTACAGATGGAAAAATTCTTATCTCTCAAACAAAGAAGTATTTCGGTCAAGGAATACGTCAACCAATTCAACCAGCTTGCTAGATTCAGACTGGAGTTTGTGAGCACTCCCCATAAAAAGGCTCTTCGTTTTGTTAATGGGTTGAATGTGCCACTACACAGCCTAGCTATGTCCTATATACCTATTGGTGCAACTTATGAGAGATTGGTGGACATGACACTGCTACAGGAGGAAGACAAGGATGGGAAGAAAGAGGCAAAGGTGGAAGTACCTCAAAATAAGAAAGTGGAGGGATCCCAGAATAAGAAGACAGACTCAAAGAAGGGCGGGAAGAATAACAAACCCCATGACAAGAGGAAGTGTAATTTTTGTGGCATTCCTAGTCATCTGATTAAGGACTGCAGAAAGAAAAAGAGGAAGATGGGTGGTTGTTTTCACTACGGCGAGATAGGACACATGGCTAAGGACTGCCCAAGAAAGCAAGGGCAAGGGCAAAGGACTAGATCTACTACTGGAGGGCAGGTTCACGCTCTCATGGCACCTCCGCAAGAATGAGGTAGAAATATTTCTGTTGAGAGTTTAGTTTATCTTTTTGATCATCATGTTCGTACACTCTTTGATTCTGGCACATCGCACTCTTTTATATCCACTGCTTTAGTTAAATCTCTGCACTTAGACACCAGTATAGTAGAGGATCCCTTGGTTGTTTCAAATCTAATTGGGGGCTCGGCCTACTTGTCAATGATTTGTTTGGATTTGGAAATTTCTATACTAAGCGTTGGGTTTAGATGTAATGCCTATGTTTTGGGCTTCACGGGCTAAGGTTGATTCTAGGCATGGGTTGGTTATCCAGTAATGGTGCAATCCTTGATTCTGAAAAGAGAGTGGTTAGAATTATGACTCACCTCGGTAACACTCTCGAAATCTCTTTGTAATTCCATACACTCTATTATGCTTAGCTACCTAGAATCTCTTGATGCGTCTGTTGAAAATTTGCAGTCTGTTAGACTAGTCCATGAATACTCAGATGTATTCGAAGAGGTGAAGGGCTTACCTCCGAAGCGGGAGATAGACTTCCGCATATACCTTGTTGATAATGCAAAACCCGTAGCTCTACCCGTTAGACATGTGGCTCCAAGGGAGAGAAAAGAGCTCAGCAAGCAAGTCAAAGAGCTGCTCGAAAAAGGGTTTATAAAGCGGAGTATTTCTGAATGGGTTGCTCCAGTAGTATTCGCAGCCGAAGCGGATGGTTCACTTCGCCGATGCGTTGATTATAGGGAGCTAAACAAGCTAACCAAGAAGAATATACACCCACTTCCAAGAATAGACGACTTGTTTGATCAGCTTGTAGGTGTGTAGGTTTTCTCCCGATTAGATCTAGCTGTCGGTTTTCATCAGCTAAGAGTGGCTGAAGACAACATTGATAAGACCGCGTTCAGAACCCCGGATGGTTTCTTCGAATGGCTTGTCATGCATTTCGGCTTGACAAACGCACCTGCTTACTTCGTTAACTTGATGAGCAGGGTGTTTAGGGAGTTTCTTAATAAGTTTGTGGTGGTCTTCGTAGACGACATTTTGATTATATCGAAGAATGAAGAAGAGCAGGCTTTGCATTTAAGGGAAGTCATAGATACTCTTCGTGCACATCAGCTGAAAGCCAAATTCTCCAAATCCCATTTCTAGAGAGAAGAAGTGAGGTTTCTTGGACATGTGGTGTCCAAAGAGGGGATAGCTATGGACCCCGCAAAAGTAGCTGCGGTGCAAGATTGGAAGGTTCCACGGAATGCAACCGAAGTTAGAAGTTTTCTCGGGCTAGCGGGCTTTTAGCCAAAGTTCATTAAAGACTTTGCAAAAATGTCAGCCCCACTCACAAGATTGACAAAGAAGAACCTAACTTTCGCTTGGGATTTGGATTGCGATATTGCTTGCCAACGTTTGAAAAGGGCTCTAACAACAGCCCCAGTTCTGACATTGCCTGATGGGAGCAAAATGTTTACCGTATACACAGACACTTGCAATACAGGATTGGGCGTTGTCTTAATGCAAGAAGGCAAGGTAGTTTGTTATGGGGGAAGGCGACTGAAGGTACATGAGAAAAACTACCCAACTCATGATTTGGAGCTAGCTTCCATTGTTTTCGCTCTAAAGTTATGGCATCACTACCTACTAGGAGAAAGGTTTGAATTGTTTACTGACCATAAATCGTTAAAGTACCTTTTCTCACAGAAAGATCTTAACTTAAGACAACAAAGGTGGATCGATTTCCTGGCCTCATATGATTTTGAGTTTTCCTATACCCTTGGCAAGGGCAATGTAGTAGCAGATGCCTTGAGTAGAAAGAAGCTGACCTTAAGCCCTCTCTTTGTAGAAAGGTAAAGCTTGGAGTACATAGAAAACTTTAACTTTAGACCCTCCTCTAAAATTGTACCTGGTCTGTTAGCATCGCTAGAGGTGCGGCCTACACTTTTGGACTCAATAGGAACCGCGCAACGGGAAGACCCTCAGCTAGTTGATATGATTGATAATCTAGTTAGTGGTGAGACTTCTAGTCACCTCAATAGATACTCCATTGATGATAAGAGTTGGTTGAGACGGGATGGAAGGCTATGCATCCCACAAGAAAGGGATTTGGTGAAGACGGTTCTCGAAGAAGCACACCATTCTAAGCTGACCATACACCTCGGTGGAGACAAGATGTATAAAGATATAAAAGGGTTTTCTTTTGGAATGGCATGAAGAGGGATGTAGCTGAGTTCGTCGCTAAGTGCTTGATATGCCAGCAAGTCAAAGTGGAGCAGAAGAGGCCTAGTGGTCTGCTTCATCCTCTTGAGGTCCCACAGTGGAAGTGGGATAGCATTTCGACGGACATTGTTGATGGGTTGCCTAGGTCAAGAAGGGGCAGTACCAGTATTTGGGTAATAGTGGACAGGCTCACTAAAAGCGCTCAATTTTTACCTGTTAAGAGTAGGAGGACTGCCTCATCACTAGCATCCATTTATCTTAAAGAGATTGTTCGACTCCATGGGATACCCTCCAGCATAGTGAGTTATCGAGATCCTATCTTTATGAGCGAGTTTTGGAAGAGTTTGCAGGAGGCTGTAGGCACACAATTATGCTTAAGCACGACCTATCACCCCCAAACCGATGGTCAGATTGAAAGGGTGAATAGAGTGGAAGACCTCTTGAGATTGTGCATTCTCGACTTTGGAGGAACATGGGAAGATCATCTTCCTTTGGTGGAATTCGCTTACAACAATAGCTACCAAGCCACCATAGGCATGGCGCCCTGCGAAGCTTTATATGGAAGACCATGTCGATCACCAACTTGTTGGTGGCAGTCTACAAACAAGCTCGTACTTGGGCCAAACACGATAAGAGAAACCTCAGAAAAGGTGGGCTTGATAAGAAGACGGATGAAGGCTGCACAAGATAGATAGAAGTCCTACGCAGAAAAAAGAAGGACCGACCTTGAGTTTGAGGTTGAAGATAGGGTTTTCCTTAAAGTACCTCCTTTGAGGAATGTCATTCGCTTTGGGTCCGTAGGCAAGCTACACCAAGATTTGTAGGGCCATTTTCTATCATTGAAAGGATTGGAACGATGGCTTACAAAATAGAGCTACCCGAAAGACTGGCTGGAGTTCAAAATGTTTTTCATGTTTCTCAACTACAATAGTGCTTACATGAGTCTGTGGAAGTTGTGGAGCCAAGTGCACTAGAGGAAGTGGAAGTGGAATGAGAAGCGACAGTGAGAAGAATTCCAACTCGTATCTTGGATACGGAAGTCAAAAAGCTATGCAACCATGAAGTCAGGCATGTTAAAGTTCAATGGATTGACATGGAGGAAGACACGACTTGGGAAACTGAGAGAAAAATACGCACAGCCTACCCTTTTCTTTTTGAGGGTACCTCCTTAATCTCTTTTTCCATAAGTTTATTCATGCTTATATCTATCTTTTAAGTATATCTCCTGGCTCCTATTCTTTATCCTTAGAAACCAATGGATGTAAACATGTATTTGAAACATGTTATGATTGATGGTTGCGAGTGGTTGTAAGTGGTTGTTAGTGGTTGCTCGTGGATGCATATACACACGCATTAGGTACTAGATCGGCTCAGTCACTTTCATATTGCATATGCATATATGTATTTCTATACGGATTGGAACTTGATGTGTTATCATATGGATGTTGCATTTGTATGAATGATTGTGCACTCATGTAGAAAGGAAGACTAGGAATAATTACATGCAAAATGGACTCATAGCACCAACATAATTTGCATTAAGGAGGTCAACTGAATTAGTTGACCGCCTGATTTTGCATTAGATAAGGAAATCTACACGCACTACGCATATGATCATGAAAGCAATAGAAGTCTTTTAAGGACAATGGAGAACTGTCTTTTATGGTTGAGTATATGGACGATTGGATGGTAGGATATACATTCTTCTTGACTTGAAGATTTCGGGGCGAAATCCTTTAAGGAGGGGAGAATGTAACACCCTGAATTTTCTACGTCTACTAAAAGAACGAATTAAAGAATACTTAATTTTTAAACTGAGAATTAAGGGAAATGGGTTATGCCATTGCGTTCGTCTCGAAATTCTGCTTGGAATAGAGTCCAGTTTTCGTAAATCGGGCTTCGTATGAGGAAGTTATGGCCCTCAGAAGTTTCAGAAATTTATATAAATAAAAAACAGTTCAAAGTTAAAATTCAAAATTCAAACGAAAAGCCAATAAGTGGGCTGGTCGGGATTTGTCCCGCCCCAGGCTAGGTCGACCAGGGGGTCGACCTCCCCTACACAATTCGAACTAGGGGTCGACCTACCCCTCTCGCCCAGATCTAAAACAGTGATGATTCTGACTAGTTGCTGAGTCTTTTCTGACCTGTTGCTGAGTCCCTAGGGCAAAGGTGGAAATTCTGGATAATTCTATTTAGTCTGGACGGTTGTGGTTGCTCCTAGAATGATCTAAAGGCTTACATAAGATTAAACTTCTATGAAGGAAACCATAGTCTTCAAACCATAAATCACACAAATTCATTACAAGAAGCCACCATGCTGTCAATGATCGTTCTAGCCTAGCCACCATTTCTTCTTCACTTAGGAAACGAGTCAAAAGCTATGAATCAAAACTAACTTAGAGAATTGATAGTCTTCTTCAAAGGATTTCTTTTCAATTTTAGAAAACAGATCCCAGAAAACAAGACTTTCTTTTGTTTATAATTCCTGTTATTATTTAGATGTGAACAATTAAAAAGTTATGATTTGTAATAAAGTGAAAACTAGCGTCATTTCTAGTTGTAAGATAATGATGATGCAGATTCATGCCTATTCTTGTAACGATTCTATCGTATATGCTTATGAGATTGTTGTGGTTATTATGTTGATGTTAAACCAATCATGTATTATGTAAAGTTTGGTGACTTATTCATGTTATATTACATGCAAGTTGTTAGGCTATTGTGGTTATTATGTTGATGTTAAACCAATCATGTATTATGTAAAGTTTGGTGACTTATTCATGTCATGTTACATGCAAGTTGTTAGGATATTGTGGTTATTATGTTGATGTAAACCAATCATGTAAAATTGGTGACTTAATCATGTTATGTTACATGCAAGTTGTTAGGCCAAGACATGTATTGTGTTTAAATCTACATTTAGATCTATGAAAGTTAGATCCAAAATAAAAGTTCTTATTTATATGCCTAGTTAGACTTGTGCAATTGCATATGTTTAAGATTCATGTTTATTGGATCCAAATTAAAATTTCACATTCACATGTCTAGTTGAACTTGTTTAATTCTATATGCTTAAGGTTTATGTTTATTGGACCCAAAATAAAAGTTTACATTTACATGCCTAGTTGGATTTGGGTAATTTCATATGCTTAAAGACTCATGTTAGTTGGAACCAAAAATGAAAGTTCATTATTTTATGCCACATACACATGACACATGTTTAGTTAGATCCTTATTATTTTTTGTTGTGTGAATGGTACATGCTCCCTTCTTTCCCCCTTTTGTATATAAGTTAGGCTAAGTTACGAGCCTAACATTCTATGTGAATTTTGCGAACGTATGATGGGAGTAATGTTGGGAAAACCTTAAAAATTATTATTATTGGCATAATTTGGCCCATAAATAAATGAATGGTTAGTGGCATAAAAATGGTATAATTTATATACCAAAATTGAAAATATGATTTAGAGGGTAAGTGGGGCATGACTTGAATGGCAATAATTGTGCATAATTTACATATAAATTTGAAAGATAAACTTGTAAATTAAGATAAAGACGAATATGCCTAACCCGAGTTTAGATTGAGTTACCGTGTAAGGCTGCCCGAAACCACCCGGCACATCCAGCAACCTTAACAATATATATAAAATGTGAGAGGTTAGTGGATCAAGCCCAAAAGAACCCGAGGTTAGATTGAGTTGCGGTGTAAGACTGCCAAGAACCGACCGGCACATCCAGCAACCGCAACAATACATATCTATTGTGAGTGGTTGGTGCTTTAGTGAATGAATTAAAGCTAAGACAAGAATGGTAGGGTTAAGTTAATTAAGGCAACACTTAACCAATACAACATGTTAACTAAACTGATGGGTGGGGTTAGGTTGATTTGAGAACACTTAACCATTTTAACATGTTGAATAGGAAACCCGAGTAACGGGGACCCATTTCAGCGGTAACCCACATAGATGTATCATGGTACCCTGAACTAGGCAGGGCGAGGCACGATTACTGGGTTGATTATAAGCGGTCAAAACAACGGCGGGTGGTGCGTCAGTGTAGGTTCCGATGGAGTGCGGTCGTGCACATACTCCAGAGTGGAAAATGTAGGCACTGGGCATCGGTAGTTATACTCTGTGCATCCTGAGTTGTGTCGGGTTGCCACCATAGGATTTGATACACCCTATGGTGGGACCAGCACAGGTATCTACAATCATGCGGGGCCGAATGACACAAGTGGTAAACGTATACCAGTAGGAACCGATCGATAAAAAGGGGATCATTTATCTTGAACACATGGTGCTTGTTGAAACACTTGTAGGGGGTGCAGAGAAGTAGAAATGAGTGCGATAGCATATTCAGCCTTATTATCTTATTTCTTGGATGTTGTCCTAGATTTAGTTTATTCAAGTCATAATGCTTTTTCTTGTTTACATGCTAAATAATCACTGGACTTACCAGACTCATGTCTGACCCATTTTCTTTCATCTTCTTTTCTTCCGTTTCCCCCTCAGGTCCGCAGGGAGGGAATTCTTCAGCTTAGATCGGATCATTTCCAGCTTGAAGAGAGTAGATGTATTGCTTGGAATCTTTTTCCATGGGCTATGGCTTTGAATACTCTCTTATTGGGGGTTTATGCTGCCTTACTATTGTTTTAATGCTTCTTTATGTTTCAATTCAAGACAGAGATTTTGTTATAATAATTTGGAAGTTGGTTTGAGACAGTTGTTGTAATGTTTTAACTGAACCACGTACTTATGAAATAAATTTATTTTTTCCGCTATTTATATGTCCATCTTGTTAATTATCTGTATCTTTTACCTATAATGCTCCACCAGAGTTAAGGCATTCCCTTTGTGAGTGACCTTAACGAAGGCGGAGTGTTTCAAAAAGAATACTAGAAGGTGATGTCTCAAACTTCCAAACTAATAATAAAGGAGTTCATAGGTTGATAGGACAGATTTGTGTTCTATATATTCCAAAACTTAATAAAGAGGTACCAGATGAGTGTCATAAGTCTAAGATCAATATTCTTCTAGGGCTACAGAAGATGTATCGAAATTTGAAACGCACATTTTGGTGGAAGTCAACGAAAAGGGATATCTTGATATATGTTAGCAGGTGTCCAACTTGTCAACAAGTCTAGAGTGATCAACAAAAGGTCAATAGGTTGTTACAACTGTTAGTGATTCTGAATTGGAAGTGGGACCAAATATCGATGGATTTCATTGACGATCTTCCTAGAACTAAGAAGGGTAACGAAAATATCTGGGTGATCGTAGATTGTTTGACGAAGAGAGCCCATTTTCTTCCAGTATGAGCAAATAGAATAGCTCAGGGTCTTAGTCAAATGTATGTTAAAGAAACTGTTAGAATACATGGAGTACCCAACAAAATAGTCAGTGGCCGAGATATGATCTTCACCAACAAATTTTAGGAAGCATTTCAGTCAGAGATGAGGATGAAGTTGAATCCTAGCACTACTTACCGTTCCCCAGACAAATGGTCAAACTGAAAGAGTGAATTGAATTTCGGGAGATCTGTTGAGAGTCTGTATCCTTGATTTTGGAGGATCATGGGAAGATCATTTGCATCTTTTAGAGTTCTTATATAACAACAGCTTTCAAGCTAGTCTAAAGATGTCACCATTTGAAAGCGCTATATGGTCGGCCTTGCAGATCTCCTACATGCCGGATAGACCGTGGTAACCGACATGTATTGGGTCCGGATATGATTAGTGAAGCTGCGGATAATATAGATTTCATTAAGAAGAGGTTGAAAGCAACCCAGAGCCGACATAAAAGTTATGTGGATTCTAGAAAAAGATACTTAGCATTTGCTATTAGCGACCAGGTATTTCTGAAGGTTTCTCCATTGAGAGGAGTGATCCGATTTGGGAAGACATGGAAGTTGTCACCTAAGTACATTTGTCCATTCCCGATATTGAAAGAGTTGGAACTCTGGCTTATAGGATCCAGTTATCGTATTGGTTACCCAGAGTGCATGATGTGTTTCATATTTCTTATCTTTGGAAGTACGTACATGATCTCGATTCAATTTTTGAAGAAGCATAGGGGGATTTAGAAATCACCCTCATGAAGAGCCTTTAAAGATTATTGACAAAGAGATAAAAGAACTGAGGAACAAAGGGTGAGCTGTGTCAAAGTGCAATGAAGCGCAGATCCTACAGACTATACACGGGAAACAGAGGATGAGATTAAAAAGGCTTATCCCTGGTGCAGAGTGAATATCTCTGAGTAACTCATCTGAGAGGTAAACTTACTTCTATTTTATCATTTCCGTTTCACCTTTGCTTTCGTCTAATTTTGGGGATGAAATTCTTTTAGTGGGGGTGACTGTAATGACCCGGAATTTTAAAACCAATTTTTAATTTAATTTTAGTTTTAAATTTAATTTATAAGAATTTACGGTCAATTTTGAAAATTCGATGATTTAATACTAATTTCAACAATTTACGATGGAAAATTTTTCAGATGATCTCGAATTATACGAAACCAAATTTATCGGATCTGTAATGTCGAAAAATGGTAGGATTTAAAATTTCATGATTCTTGTAGTTATTATGTGAGCGTGCCAGAATTACGTGTGTACTGATTAAACCATTCGAAATTAAGTGGAAATAATATAAAAACGGACGGTCAAACGAACTCATAATTTGACGAGACCTATTCCTTTGGATCTGGAATTACTGTTTTATGCAGGGGTTCAAATTTTCGTGTAAATCAGAATTGTTGTTAAACCACACGAACGGATGAACTGAAGCTGAACTATATTTGGCAATAGAAAGTGAGCCTATAGAGGTGTTTTTAGTTGTCGTGTGACCAACGGGGCATGGTGTTTTTGTTCCTCCTTCTTCTCTTACCGACACGTCACTGATCCGCGACATCCCCTTTTATAAAACTTCTCTTCCTTTATCTTTCTTCCCCTTTTTCCTTTTTTACTTCTCCTTTGACTTTACCTCCTCGTCCTTGCCATCCATGTTGTCACCCCCTTTTCTTCCTCCTCTACATGAACCTACGGCCTCCCCACAACCCACCAGCAGGCGCAACCCTCCTCCTCCCCGCTCTTCCGCACCGTGGGCCCTTTTCTGCGATTAAACCCAAAAAACCCTATTTTGCACCAATTATGCATAAAACCCTCTCAAAAAACTCATTTTTCCACTTCCAGCCTCGTCCATAACCCATGCTATGGCCTTACCAGCAAACAACACTACCCTATGCCTCTCCGCGATGGACCCCACCCAAGCTGTGCCCCTTGGACACACCAAGCCCCCTTCATTTGCTTTAAAACTCCAGATCTGCGAATATACGCGTATTCATGAGGTGTAAGAACCCAGTAGCAATCATATCCAGTCCCATAAAGCTTCTGGCAAGTTTAGTAGATGCTATACGTGTGTTAGAGTCATGTGCGAGAGCCCGGTATCCTTCTGATTAAAGTTTTGCGGAGTGAAAACCCAGAAACCGAAACTCACATCAACAAGGACAGATTAAATTAACTATTAATTGTTAATTGATTATGTTGGATAATAACTTATTACTGATCATATAAGTTTAATATAATGCTAAATGTTGAGCATTGCGATAAAAATATCATTTTTATCTGATACATGTGATATCCCTTTAGTATACGACACTCAAATTATACACAGTGTCGATTGGAAAATGTTTGAACCTTAAATGGTTTTGATTGAGTAATTTATTAATTATTATTTGTTGATTGAGTACAAAACCTCACACAGGTTTCGGGATGATAATTAGCCTACATGTCTCCCAAGTGTGTAGATAAGTCCACATGGATTGTATTGTAAACCCCACACGGGTATTGGGACGATAATTTTACACATCTCTCAAGTGTGTAGAATATAATCACTGGTATGTGAATGTAATGAAAACCACACACGGGTATTGGAATGATAATGAACACTAATCCCAAGTGTTGATTTGTTTATTAATATATTGATTGATAGGACTGTGTAAGTGTTATTTATTTAAGGCTTATATGGTGAAGTGCACTTTTTGTGTGAAATAAATGTTGTTTGATGGTATATCGAGTGTTATATAATACACAGTTGGAAAATGGCAATAAAAGTGGTTATTGGTTCATTGGTTGAGTCTCCATCAAGAAAATGGATTTTTGATGAATATTTTAATAACGTAATAATAGGTGAAAAATCAAAGTTTGAATTTAATGTCCGATTTGGGATGGATGCGAAGATTATAAAATATAAATGAATATTTGTAACTGTAAAAAAGTTGTTTTGAGGTAATTTTCACATAGACTGGCTTATCGAAGTTTTAATTTCAAAATGAATAGTAACGATAAAGGTGAAGTTCGGTTAGTCTATTTAGAAAAATGTTTTAAAAGAAGTTTCTTTCCAAAAGTTTCTTGTAAATTGTTATAACAAATATCGGGAAAGTTTGGAATAAAAAAATTGAAGTTTGAAAAATCATATTATTTTAATCATTATAATATTGAAATAAATGACTTTGAAGTTGGAAAATTAAAATAGAGCTTTGGAATGTTATTATATATTTTTTATATAGTAAGTAAAATGTATTCAAAGCATTTCAATGTATTTTATATTATACGTCGTATATTGGTCAGAATAGAACGTGTCATGCAGTGGTAGTTCGCGAATTTTGACCTATAACTTTAAATGAATATACTGGAAGATCCGACTGCCGGAATTTCCCAAAATTGGAACTGCTGGGTTCGTATTGAAAAGATCTTTTGAATGATAAGTAGAGTTTTCAAGTCTAATGGCTAAATTTTGAGAAATGTTCAAGTCAAATTCGAATAAAAACAGCGCCATGACCCATAATGATCGGTAATTGGAAAATACGAGTATGGACTATTTTTATATAAACAAAAATTGTGAAAAATCATTACAAATTATTATAAATGATTTGGAATGGGTTTTAACCAATTTTATATGGTTTTAGATGATAAAAGTGGTTAAGTGGAATTTGGTGGTTTTCGGTAAGAACTTATATAACAAATTTTGAGAGATATATGGAAATAAGGATTTTTAATTCGTAAATTTAATTGAATTCTTAAGTAAACCTTTTTAAAAGGTTATGAAATGGTTTTTGGAAGCCAAAAAACTTAACAAGGTTTGGGAATAAGATTTTAAATCTTATGAAATGAAACCAGTTAAAGGAGACTTAATTGATGAGTCAATAATACAATAAGGATTAGATTTGATTGTTTTTGTGTGAATTATTCGAAAAGACTGGGTTCAACCTATTTTAAAAAATTGTACGACAATTGAAAGTCAAAGATATTGAAGAGGGTGCAAGACTGGAAATCATCACATCGAATGGATTGCTGCTGATGCCCTGATTTGTGTAGCTCCCTTGAAGGGGTTATAGTGGTAGTGGTACAGACGCACTTGTTGATTGTCCGGATGTGCAAGGGCCTCTATCCTATATTGGACATATGGGACAATGAATAAGGCGCCTTTGGTTTCGTTTAGACCTAAAATGATTTTGAATGGATGTAGGTATGACATTGTATCCAGTAATGCATTGATTTATTTCTACTACATATATATCTGTTTAGTGGAGGAGAATTTATTCTCTTAGCTTAACACCATTCTCTGAGAAGTACGAGCTTAGAGGATATATGTTAATAGACATTAGTTGTATGGTATGGAATGTTTGTGTGGCATGCCTAGTGCTGCTAGGAGATAGACCAAAGCTTTTGCTGAAAAGAAAAGCTTTGTGGTGCGTTAATTCGCGAGCTTCACACCCTGATATGAGTCAAAAAGGGATGAAGGATCACAGGGAGGACATGCGTTTCTTTCTAGCTAGAAGCGATGCCATAGTATGGAGCCATGACATCTTACTTATATGAATGTTGGAATCGAGGCGCCTTGGATATGGTCAAATAAGGCCATGGGTTGACGTACTGACCAAGTGGTCCGATAGGACCGGGAAATGTTATGTTTAGATAATTGTCTAATTAGCGACGTACTGCTGACCGACCCTGCCACTCCAAAGAGATACGTGTATTTTCTCTGAGACATTTTGCTATAGATGTTCCGAAGTTCGGATTGAGGAAGATCCTTTGCCTTGGCTCATGATGGAAATCTAATTTCCAATATGCGACTTTATGGTTTTAGTTGTAAAACTATATGGCGACATAATAGGATGGGGTATTATGCCATCTAAGATCAATGCATTTAATTTTGAAAAAAAAACAACACTCAGACACAAATAATAATATATAACGATTTTCCGCGTATCAAGCATGTTTGGCCATTATATGGCAAAACTCTATCCTCCGGCTTGCGCTTGCATTGTGTGATGGGATCTGAGTCTTATAATGGCTTCATTTTCCATTGCATTATTTTACGCATCAACATTCGTGTGGAAGAAACTCGTTCTGTGTCATACGGCATGGTCCCGTGATATGCCTTATTTTAAATAACTTATGTTAACAGTAGGATTTCTCATACCAGTCTCATAATCGACTCAAAGTTTATTTTTATCTTGCAAACTTGGTGCTAATTATTTTGCATGGGCGGCCAAGTAAATAGGTCTTTAGCTTGTATCTTTTGGATGTGTATGGGAGCTTTGGTAGCTGGCTTTGGACATGGAGCTGAAGTTTGGACTTTGATGTTTCTTTTGAACTTTTTCAAAACTATCATATTAATTATCTTTAATTCCGATGTGTACTATTTGTTATCTGAAACTTGGTTATTTACATATAATTATAATCCTATGTTGTTGTAAATTCTAATATTATCCTTTGATGTAAATTCATGTACATTACTATCTGATGTTATGCTATATTATGTGATATACTATTGTGATTAATGTGTTATATTCAAACAACTATCCTTTCCACCGAGGATGAGGGTTTGGGTTGTCAAAGGTGGTATCAGATATGAGGGTTAACCTTAGTTCTAGAGTATAACATATTAAAGGACTCATCAGAGATAGAATTAGTAGTATTCTTGGATGAGTGACTCATTAGAGAAATGATTAGGAACCTAGAATGAGTACAGTAGAATAGCATACACCCCTAATAGATGTGTTTCTATTTATATACGTACATATACGTATGTATATATATATATCTCTCTTTATGATCTTACAATTTCCTTAATATATGTTACTACCAAAATTTACGCTGAGACAGGCTATTGGTGAAGGGTACCAGACCGTCATAAGCATAGAAGAGTAACCCGTAAGCAATGACCTAGCACAAGATAAAATCGAAAGGCTAAAGGAACAAACCGAAAGCCAGGCAGTCGACACCATCATTAAAGAAAAGAACTCAAAGCCAACGAAGAAAGGATATCGGCAGGGTAGTTCCGACACGAAGGATAAATAACGGAGGGTCGTCTAAAGAAGTAAGCCAAGGAAGAAAAAGACCACAAATCCTAGAAACCAAGACCTAGAAGAGCGAAAGGGATATCTGTATTAACTTGCTTAGTACTGATACATTAAAAGACGAAAACACCAAAGGCGCAGAGTTTGAAGCATAAGAGAATCATCCAGGAGCCATCCATCGATACCCCTATTAAATGATCACTAAAAGATCACTTTACTAAAAAACTAATAAAGCACCGAAAGCAAACCTACAGAAAGCCGAGATACGCTTCAGGAACCTACCGAAAGGTAAGTTGGAACCTCGAAGAGAGACAAGCTATCCACACAAACCTACTTAGTGTCAATACCGACCGGGGGCAGCGGATCTGAAAACCATCCACCTGAATCACGAAGGCAAGTTCCATGAAAGATTAGTAGCATGGTTGGAAGCCCACAGGAAGCCTGTATCCGAAAGTCATATCAGGAAGCATATATCTGGAAGCACAAAGTCTTCCTAAAGCTATCCATACTGACAGGCTTGGTATTGATACAAAGAAGGTATAAGAAACTCAAAAGAGAAGTTCCGAAGACAGGGACCAGCCCCCCGAGAGCTAGAACCAACACCTTAAAAGCAATAAACAAAGCCTAAAATGAAGCCGAGAATCAAAACTTCTGGAACTAAAGGTAAAATCGGCAGATAGGGGCTTCTGCTTGCCTTATAGCAAAGGAGGGCCTGATTTGTCTATATATAAGACCCCCAAGGGTCTCATTTTCAAGGTGATTTTCTCATTTCCCATTTTTGTACTCTCTTTCTCTAGAGTAAACCCTAACTTCTAAATCGATTTGGGGAATTCTATTGTAATCACTAAGATCAATAAAGAGTGGATCACACTTAACATATTTTCTTATGAGTTTCTTATGTGATTTCTTAGTTATCTCCAATGCAACATGTTATATGCTTTCTACATGCTCACGAGCTCCAACTCAAGGCTAGACCCTTCCGCAAAGTTAGTGCATAACCCCTTCCTACAAGCCGTTTAGCCCTTTGACAAGGGTTGAGCTTAGGGAACCCTTGTCCCAAGATAACTGTTGGTTCTTGAGTCTCTTAAGCGTGATGGTCACCCCATTAAGGGAAGAGTAACTAATCTTTCGGGCTCTAAACCTTGATATCTAGGAAACAGTGAACTACCTCAAACTCACAAAATATAAATAACCCAATTTTCCCTTTAGGTCCACTTCCATAGACCTATCTCCGGTGTTGATGAAAAATATCGTTAACATTTTGGCGCTAGAAGGAGAGCATGAACCTTCGATCTTGTGGTTAATAACCACATATCTAACTGTGTTGTTCCCTCCTGGATTGGACTAAAGCTTTGAAGAAGTAAGATTATGGGTAAAAGGTCCCGACAACAGTCTTTTGGATCTTAGATGGATTATCAGGAACCACCGACCAAAGAGTGACGAAAGAAAAAAGGTTGAGAATTGAAGCCATACAAATAATCAAGCGGAAAAGGGAAGTAGAGCAATATGATTCTAACTATTAGAACAACGGCCCTTCCTACATCGGACAAACTCTAATCTCTCCTCTAAGTGGCTCTACATCAAAGGAATGTAAACCTTCTTTCATACAAGGAGAGCCCTCCACAAGCGAATCAAGGTATGGCATTCGAACAAGAAATAATAGACGATTTAAATATCTTTGCTTCCAAGTGGACTAAATGGATATCTCTCCAATTTCAGCTTATTTTGGAAAAAGGAAACAAGAATATGAGTGAAACAACAAGGTTCGATAACAGAAGGGCTAAGTTCCATCAACAAGAAAGGAAGTTCACACCAAGTCTGTAACACCCCGTGTATTCTATAACAGTGAAATTCAAAAATTAAAGTATAACTAATTTCAAATCAAAGAATTAAGGGAAACGGGATATGCCATTGCGTTCGTCTCGGAATTTTGCTTGAGATAGAGTCCGAGTTTGCGTAAAACGAACTTCGTATGAAGGAGTTATGGCCTCCGGAAGTTTCAGAATTCAGTTTAAAATTAAAAACAGACCAAAAGAGCTCAGAGAAACTAATTCAAATTCAAAAATCGGGCCCAATTTGCCAAGGCGGGAAAATTCCCGCCCAAGGCACCCAGGTCGACTTGGCAGTCGACCTGGGGCTAGCCAAGTTGACTTGGCAGTCGACCTGGGGCTAGCCAGGTCGACTGGGCAGTCGACCTGGGTAACCCGTGTCGACTGCCAAGTCGACACGGTGTCGACTGGGGTGTCGACCTGGCCCCTGAGCCAGGTCGAACCCAGCCCACCCTGGCTGGCCTAGTCTGTGTTTGGTCGATTTTCTGAGCCTTGCCTTGTCACTAGGGCTAGGTGTCAGCTCCTGGTTGGTCTCTCCTTTGAACGAACGGCTATTATTAAACCAAGCTTCATCGACGGTCTAAATCAACTCACAAACTCTATAAAAAGGACCTAAGACTAACCCTAATACACACAAACAAAAATGGAGATGAGACCGTCATGCTGCTGAGGAGAGACTAGAGATAGCCGTCAGAAATTGAGAGACAATTAGGAGATAAATCAAAAGCTTAAAGCAACGTTAATTGAATCAAAACAACGCCTACAACAAAGGATAGCATCTCCAAATTCAGAATTCAGATTCCTGAATTGAAGATTCATCATACGTTGTAAGTAGAGTGCTATTCCGATGTGAATAATTAATTGCGTTTGATTTGTGTAAAATGCGAAATGGAATTGTGGCGATAATAATCTATATTTGTATGTTATTTTGTTTCTAAACGATTTGGGAATGTTATGGTATACGATTGGATATTTGCAAGAATGTGATTTGCGTTGGAAGTTAACAACGAAATGGAATTGTGGCGATAATAATCTATATTTGTATGTTATTTTGATTCTAAACGATTTGGAAATGCTATGGTATACGATTGGATTCATACAAGTATATGATTTTGTTGACAACCATATGTTGTGGAATTTTAATTGGAATTCATGCAAGTATATGATTCATTATTATGCTAATATGATGTACATACTTTTATGATCACTTTTAGTGTGTAATTGGACTCGACTAAGTACTATGATTTATATGAATCTATGTTGAAATTGGCAAATCATACTTTTGTGTTAGAAACAAAAGTAAGCACCTTTATGAACATGACTAAACTATGTTTGGTATTATGCCTAGTTGAAACATGTTTTAGGCCTAGGTTGTTATCAAAACCATATGGTGATATATGTGACACAATTAAGTTAGACTTACATCCCAATTGCAAGTTTACAATGATTCATGTTTAAGTATTGTTTATGCCATGATTACATGAATAAAATGATTCATGTTTAAGTATTATTTATGCCATGATTATATGAATAGAACGATTCATGTTTAAGTATTGTTTATGCCATAATCATATGAATAGAATGATTCATGTTTAAGTATTGTTTATGCCATGATTATATGCTGTTACAATTGCAAGTTCACATGTGCCTACTTTATGTTAATTGAATCGTTATGTTGCAAGTTCATGCGTTCACACTCCCCTTTTTATGTCACCTCATAAACATCATGTTATAAGCCTCCCCTTTTCATATGGCTAAGTTTGGTTTAAATATTAAACCCAACACATCTTACATTGTAGCGAACGTGTAAAACGGGGGTAATGACGTTTGGGTTAAAATATAGAACATATGTGTTGGCATGTTTGACGCATGCCAACAACCTTGAAAAAAATTAAGTGGCATAAATAAATTTTAACCAATAAAGATAAATTTGAGTAATGGGCCGCAAATATTTACATATAAAAAGAAAAGAGACAAAATATGTAAATGTAGAAAATACGATGTGTTTAACCTGAGGTTGGATTGAGTTGTGATGTAAACCTGCCCGGAACCGCCCGGCTGTCCAGTAGTCACAACAATACCTATCCAATGTGGGTGGTTAAACACGGAGCCCAATAAGGACCCGAGGTTAGACTGAGTTGTGGCGTAAGACTGCCCGGACCCAACCGGCAACAGGCAGCCACAACAATACCTGTCTAATGTGAGAGGTCGAGGCTTTAATAAGACAATTAAGGCTGAGTCAGGATTGATAGGATTAAGTAAATTATATTAATACTTAATCAAAATGGAACATGCTAAACTAAACAGACTGATTTGGGGTTAGGTTTATTAAACACTTAACCAACTTAGCATGTTGGCTAGAAATAGAAAACCTAGTAGCGGGGGACCCTTTTCAGCAGTAACCCTACAAGGTGTATCAGGATACCCTGAACTAGGCAGGGTGGGGCACGATTACTGGGCTGACTGTAAGAGGTCAAATCGACGGCGGTGGTGCAGCAATGTAGGTTCTAATGGGGTGCGGGCGTGCACACACTCCGGCGCAGAAAAATATGGCACTGGGCACCAGTAGCATACCTGTGCATTCTAGAATTGTGTCGGGCCGCCACCATGGGACTTGATACACCCCATGGTGGGACCAGCATAGGTAACTACTACATCGGGGGGTCGTAAGACACATGTAACTATGCGAGTAGGAGCCGATCATCAGAAATGGATCACTTCACCCTGATTATGGGGTGCCTGTTGGGAACTAGTTTATATGGGTATAGAGATTAATATGGGGTACGATAGTATATTCGACCCTAGACAACTTAACTTAGTTTATGGTGCTTTCCCATTTCCAGTTTATGCTTATCATACCCAGTTCTCTATTCATAGACTGAATAGTCCTAGACATACTTAGGCTTTGTGTCTGACTCTACTTTTCTTTTGTCTTCTTTTCTTCCGTTCCCCCCCCCTCAGGTCCACAGGGAGGGAATACCGCAGCTTGACCAGCTTTCACATCCAGCTTAAAAAGAAAGAATGTATTGCTTGGACCTTTTTCCGTTTTGGACTATGGCTTTGGGCAACAATTATGGACTTTTGCAGTTTATTTGTGTTTTCTTTATGCTTCTTTAATAATGTAATCAAGACAGTTATGAAGATGTTATGTTTTTGGAAGAATTGTAAGACAAGTATGGCATGTTTTTGTGAACACGTATTTTGATGAAATAAAAGATGTTGTTTTTTCGTTGTTCAAAAACATGTGTTCTTATATCTGTCTTGTATATCTGTGACTTATACTTATAAACCTCCAACAAAATTAGGGCATTCCCTTTGAGAGTGACCCTAACGGAGGTGGGGTGTTTCACTTGGTATCAGAGCATAGGTTTACCAGATAAGATAAAAAGTTCTGAAAAATTATTTTTCAAAAAGAAATTTAAAGAAGCATTTTTAATGGATAAAATATTATTTTATTTTAAAAAGGCAAAGTCCCCCAAAGCCATAGGTACTATCTCTTATCCTTCGTTTTGAATCTATCCTTTTTGTTTCAGCATGTCTGAAGAACTTAACTTGCCAGAGGTTGTACCAATACCTGGTTGGTTTAGACGGTTCTTAGAAGCCAGGGCCACTCAGCCAGGTCCTACCGTTCCTCCTCCCCCAGCTACAGGAAATCATCCAGCTGCAGCAGCACCTCTTCCTCCACCTCCTCCGCGGGGAAACACTTTTGCTAAGATATGTAAAGATTTTAAAGCTATGGGAGGAAAGGATTTTCATGGAACTGAGTCCTTCGTGGCAGCTAGAAATTGGCTAAAAGAAACAGAGGACTTATTCGTCATCTTTGAGGTAAAAGATAGGCAGAAAGTACAACTGGCAGTGTGGCTACTAAAGGGCGAGGATTCCTACTAGTGGGAAGTCACTAATGCAGAAAGACCACTGGAAACATGGGAGGACTTTAGGGCAAGGTTTGAGGCTAAATTTCTCTCAAACGCAGAAAGGAGTTTGCAGTTGGAAAAATTCTTATTCCTTAAGCAAGGGAATAAGACAGTCAAAGAGTATGTTAATCAGTTCGATGATCTGGCTAGGTTCAGACTGGACCTAGTCAACACCCCGCACAAGAAGGCTCTCCGTTTTGTCAAAGGGTTGAATGAGCCATTACACAGTTTGGCCATGACCCATATACCGATGCGAGCTACATATGAAAGGTTGGTACAGATGGCATTGCTGAACGAAGAGGATAAGGGCAAGAAGGAGACAAAGGAAGAAAGCTCTCAAGGGAAGAAAGAGGGTTTGCAGCCTAAGAAGACAGACTTTAGGAAGCCGGGAAAGACAACAAAGAGAAGAGGAAGTGTAATTTCTGTGGCAAAGTGGGTCACTTAGTGAAAGATTACCGGAAAAAGAAGGCCAAGATGAATGGTGGGTGCTTTTCTTGCGGTGAGACAGGCCACATGGCTAAGGACTGCCCAAAGAAACGAGGACAGGGGCAGAGGGCTAGATCCACCTCGGGGGCGCAGGTTCATGTGCTAGAGGCGCCACCTCTGCAATAGCAAGGTATAAATACTTCTGTAGAAAGTGTAGTTTATCTTTATGATCACCCCGTTCGCACTTTATTTGATTCCGGCGCATCACACTCCTTTATCTCGTCTGCTTTAGTAGAATCTCTGCACCTAAAAACTAGTATGGTAGAGGACCCCTTAATTGTTTCAAACCCAATTAGGGGCCCGGCTCATTTGTCTATGATCTGTGTGGGATTGAAAATTTATATTCTAAGCATAGAATTTAAATGTAGTGCCTTTGTTTTGGGCTTTTCGGGATATGGTTTGATTTTGGGCATGGATTGGCTATCCAGTAATGGGGCCATCCTTGATTGTGAGAAAAGGGTTGTTAGGCTCCTGACCCAGCTCGATAACACTTTGGAAATTTCTTGTAATCCTTCATATGCGGTTATGCTTAGTTATCTTGAATCGCTAGATGCCTCTGTCGACAATTTGCAATCGATTAGAGTGGTCCGGGAATATCCGGATGTCTTCGAAGAGGTGAAGTGCTTGCCTCCGAAGCGGGAGATAGACTTCCGCATATATCTTGTAGATAATGCAAAGCCCGTTGCGTTGCCCGTTAGACACATGGCTCCACGGGAAAGGAAAGAGCTCAGTAAACAGATTAAAGAGCTTCTAGAGAAGGGGTTCATTAGAAGAAGCATTTCAGAATGGGGCGCTCCAGTGGTGTTCGCTACAAAGGCGGATGGTTCACTCCGTCTATGTGTTGACTATAGGGAGCTCAACAAGCTAACGAAAAAGAATAGGCACCCTCTCCCCAGAATTGACGATATGTTTGATCATCTTGTAGGAGCGTCTGTTTTCTCCCAACTCGATTTAGCGACCGGTTTTCATCAGCTAAGGGTGGCTGAAGATAGCATCGATAAAACGGCATTCAGAACCCCAGACGGCTTCTTTGAATGGCTTGTCATGCCTTTCGGCTTGACAAACGCACCTGCTTACTTCGTGGACCTAATGAGTAGGGTGTTCAGAGATTTCCTCAATAAGTTCGTAGTGGTCTTCGTAGACGATATCCTTATCTTCTCAAAGAGTGAAGAGGAACATGCTCAGCACTTAAGGGTAATCATGGAAACTCTGCGAGTCCATCAGCTAAAAGCCAAATTCTCCAAATGCCACTTTTGGAGAGAGGAAGTAAGATTTCTTGGGCACATAGTATCCAAAGAAGGATTAGCAGTAGACCCGGCTAAGGTAGTAGCGGTATAGGATTGGAAGACACCAAGGAATGCAACTGAGGTCCGAAGTTTTCTTGGACTAGCAGGTTTCTATCGAAAGTTCATAAGGGATTTTGCGAAAATCTCAGCTCCGCTCACAAGGCTGACCAAGAAGAATCTAGTGTTCAATTGGGACTTGGATTGCGAGTTTGCTTTCCAACGACTGAAAAGGGCTCTTGCAACAGCCCCAGTTTTAACACTGCCAGATGGAAGCAAGATGTTCATAGTTTATACAGATGCATGTGGGACAGGGCTAGGCGCTGTCTTAATGCAAGAAGGAAGGGTAGTAGCTTATGGCGGGAGACAATTGAAAGTGCATGAAAAGAACTACCCGACCCATGATCTTGAGATAGCTGCCATCGTCTTTGCACTCAAGTCTTGGCGACACTATCTCCTAGGTGAGAAGTTCGAACTTTACACTGACCACAAATCGTTGAAATACCTTTTCTCGCAGAAGGACCTTAACTTGAGGCAGTAGAGATGGATGGAGTTTCTTGCCTCGTATGATTTCGAGATCTCCTATACTCCGGGCAAAGGCAACGTAGTGGCAGACGCGTTAAGCCGAAAGAAACTAACCCTAAGCCCGCTATTTGTTGAAAGACAAAGCCTAGAGTTTATAGCCAGCTTTGACTTTAGGCCCTCCTCCGATTTTGTACCAGGCTTTCTAGCATCTCTCGAAGTATGCCCGGCTTTAGTGGACTCGATAGGGACAACACAACGCGAGGACCCTCAGCTTGTGGAGACGATTGATAGGCTAATTAGGGGTGAGACTTCAAGTCACCTCAACAGATACTCCATCGACGATAAGGGTTGGCTAAGGCGAGACAAAAGACTATGCGTCCCACAAACAAGGGATTTAGTGAAGAAGGTCCTCGAGGAAGCACATCACTCCAAGATGACGATACACCCAGGCGGAGATAAAATGTACAAGGACATAAAAAGAACTTTCTTTTGGAACGGCATGAAGAAGGACGTGGCAGATTTCGTTTCTAAGTGTATCGTGTGCCAACAGGTTAAGGCGGAACAGAAAAAGCCTGGCGGTCTGCTACATCCTCTAGAGGTCCCGCAGTGGAAGTGGGATAGCATCTCAATGGACTTCATTGATGGGATGCCTAGGTCTAGGAGAGGCAACACTAGCATTTGGGTAATAGTAGATAGGCTTACTAAAAGCGCCCACTTTTTACCTGTCAAAAGTAAAAGAACTGCCTCTTCCCTAGCATCTCTTTACCTCAAGGAAATCGTTCGACTCCATGGAATACCATCCAGCATTGTTAGCGACCGAGACCCTATCTTCACAAGTGAGTTTTGGCGGAGTCTGCAAGAAGCGGTAGGCACATAGTTATGCTTGAGCACAGCCTATCATCCCCAAACTGACGGCCAAACAGAAAGAGTGAACAGAGTTTTGGAGGACCTTTTAAGACTGTGCGTCCTTGACTTCGAAGGGACATGGGAAGACCATCTTCCTTTGGCGGAATTTGCCTACAACAACAGCTATCAAGCTACCATCGGAATGGCGCCGTTCAAAGCTTTATATGGAAGACCGTGCCGATCGCCCACTTGTTGGTGGGAGTCTACTGATAAGCTCATACTTGGACCAGATATGATCCGAGAGACTTCAGAGAAAGTAGACTTAATACGAAGAAGGATGAAGACGGCCCAAGACAGACAAAAGTCCTACGCCGACAAGAGGAGGACCGACCTTGAATTTGAGGTTGGGGACAGAGTTTTTCTTAAGGTATCTCCGCTAAGGAACGTTGTTCGTTTTGGAACCACATGAAAGCTAGCACCAAGGTTCGTAGGGCCATTCCCTATCATCGAGAAAATTGGGAAAATGGCCTATAGATTAGAGCTACCCGAAAAATTGGTCGGAGTTCACAACGACTTTCACGTTTCACATCTCCGAAAATGTCTACATGAGTCTGCTGAAGTGGTAGAGCCAAATATCCTAGAAGAAGCTGAAGTGGAACGCGAAGCAACCGTAAGGAAAGTTCCAACCCGCATATTAGGAATGGAAGTGAAGAAGCTACGCAACCGCGAAGTCAAGCTCGTCAAAGTTCAGTGGAGCGACGCCGAAGAAGATGCAACTTGGGAAACTGAAGCTAGAATACGCGCAGCCTACCCTTTTCTTTTCGAGGGTACATCTTTGATCATTCCTTTTTCCTTAAGTTGCGCTTTTATCTATCTTTTTAGGTATATCTCCTCGACCTTATCTTTTAGGAAGAAACCCTTTGGATGAAAACATGTGATTGAAACATGTTATGGATGATGGTTGCAAGTGGTTGCAAGTGATTGCTAGTGGTTGCTCGTGGTTGCATATACACACACAATCTAGGTTTTAGATCGGCTCAGTCACTTCATATTGCATATGCATATATGTTGCATTCGTATATGGTTGAACTTTAATGTGTTGTCATATGGATGTTGCATTTGTATGAATGATTGTGCACTCATGTAGAATCATGAATAGGAGAATTTGCATACATAATGGATTCATGGCACTTACATAATTCGCATTATGGAGGTCAACTGAATCAGTAGACCGCCTGATTTTGCATTAGATAAGTACATGTATACACACACACTTTGCATATGATCATGAAGCATTAGAAGTCTTTTAAGGACAATGGATGCTCGTGTTTGATGGATGAGTAGATGGATGTTTGGATGTTAGGATATACATCTTCCTGAACTTGAAGATTTCGGGGATGAAATCCTTTTAAGTGAGGGAGAATGTAACACCCCGTGTATTCTATAACAGTGAAATTCACAAATTAAAGTATAACTAATTTCAAATCAAAGAATTAAGGGAAACGGGATACGCCATTGTGTTTGTCTCGGAATTCTACTTGAGATAGAGTCCGAGTTTGCGTAAAACGAACTCCGTATGAAGGAGTTATGGCCTCCGGAAGTTTCAGAATTCAGTTTAAAATTAAAAACAGACCAAAACAGCTCAGAGAAACTAATTCAAATTCAAAAATCGGGCCCAATTGGCCAGGGCGGGAAAATTCCCGCCCAAGGCACCCAGGTCGACTTGGCAGTCGACCTGGGGCTAGCCAGGTCGACTAGGCAGTCGACCTGGGTAACCCATGTCGACTGCTAAGTCGACACGGTGTCGACTGGGGTGTCGACCTGGCCCCTGAGCCAGGTCGAACCCAGCCCACCCTGGCTGGCCTAGTCTGTGTTTGGTCGATTTTCTGAGCCTTGCCTTGTCACTAGGGCCAGGTGTCAGCTCCTGGTTGGTCTCCCCTTTGAACGAACGGCTATTATTAAACCAAGCTTCATCGACGGTCTAAATCAACTCACAAACTCTATAAAAAGGACCTAAGACTAACCCTAATACACACAGAAAAAAATGGAGATGAGACCGTCATGCCGCTGATGAGAGACTAGAGATAGCCATCAGAAATTGAGAGACAATTAGGAGATAAATCAAAAGCTTAAAGCAACGTTAATTGAATCAAAACAATGCTTACAACAAAGGATAGCATCTCCAAATTCAGAATTCAGATTCCTGAATTGAAGATTCATCATACGTTGTAAGTAGAGTGCTATTCCGATGTGAATAATTAATTGCGTTTGATTTGTGTAAAATGCGAAATCGAATTGTGGCGATAATAATCTATATTTGTATGTTATTTTGATTCTAAACGATTTGGGAATGTTATGGTATACGATTGGATATTTGCAAGAATGTGATTTGCGTTGGAAGTTAACAACGAAATGGAATTGTGGCGATAATAATCTATATTTGTATGTTATTTTGATTCTAAACGATTTGGAAATGCTATGGTATACGATTGGATTCATACAAGTATATGATTTATGTTGACAACCATATGTTATGGAATTTTAATTGGAATTCATGCAAGTATATGATTCATTATTATGCTAATATGATGTACATACTTTTATGATCACTTTTAGTGTGTTATTGGACTCGACTAAGTACTATGATTTATACGAATCTATGTTGAAATTGGCAAATCATACTTTTGTGTTAGAAACAAAAGTAAGCACCTTTATGAACATGACTAAACTATGTTTGGTATTATGCCTAGTTGAAACATGTTTTAGGCCTAGGTTGTTATCAAAACCATATGGTGATATATGTGACACAATTAAGTTAGATTTACATCCCAATTGCAAGTTTACAATGATTCATGTTTAAGTATTATTTATGCTATGATTACATGAATAGAATGATTCATGTTTAAGTATTATTTATGCCATGATTATATGAATAGAACGATTCATGTTTAAGTATTGTTTATGCCATAATCATATGAATAGAATGATTCATGTTTAAGTATTGTTTATGCCATGACTATATGTTGTTACAATTGCAAGTTCACATGTGCCTACTTTATGTTAATTGAATCGTTATGTTGCAAGTTCATGCGTTCACACTCCTTTTTTATGTCACCTCATACACATCATGTTATAAGCCTCCCCTTTTCATATGGCTAAGTTGGGTTTAAATATTAAACCCAACACATCTTACATTGTAGCGAACGTGTAAAACGGGGGTAATGACGTTTGGGTTAAAATATAGAACATATGTGTTGGCATGTTTGACGCATGCCAACAACCTTGGAAAACAATTAAGTGGCATAAATAAATTTTAACCAATAAAGATAAATTTGAGTAATGGGCGCAAATATTTACATATAAAAAGAAAAGAGACAAAATATGTAAATGTAGAAAATACGATGTGTTTAACCCGAGGTTGGATTGAGTTGTGATGTAAACCTGCCCGGAACCGCCCGGCTGTCCAGTAGTCACAACAATACCTATCCAATGTGGGTGGTTAAACACGGAGCCCAATAAGGACCCGAGGTTAGACTGAGTTGTGGCGTAAGACTGCCCGGACCCAACCGGCAACAGGCAGCCACAACAATACCTGTCTAATGTGAGAGGTCGAGGCTTTAATAAGACAATTAAGGCTGAGTCAGGATTGATAGGATTAAGTAAATTATATTAATACTTAATCAAAATGGAACATGCTAAACTAAACAGACTGATTGGGGGTTAGGTTTATTAAACACTTAACCAACTTAACATGTTGGCAAGAAATAGAAAACCTAGTAGCGGGGGACCCTTTTCAGCAGTAACCCTACAAGGTGTATCAGGATACCCTGAACTAGGCAGGGTGGGGGCACGATTACTGGGCTGACGGTAAGAGGTCAAATCGACGGCGGTGGTGCAGCAGTGTAGGTTCTAACGGGGTGCGGCCGTGCACACACTCCGGCGCAGAAAAATAAGGCACTGGGCACTAGTAGCATACCTGTGCATTCTAGAATTGTGTCGGCCGCCACCATGGGACTTGATACACCCCATGGTGGGACCAACATAGGTAACTACAACATCGGGGGGCCGTAAGACACATGTAACTATACGAGTAGGAGCCGATCATCAGAAATGGATCACTTCACCCTGATTATGGGGTGCCTGTTGGGAACTAGTTTATATGGGTACAGAGATTAATATGGGGTACGATAGTATATTTGACCCTAGACAACTTAACTTAGTTTATGGTGCTTTCCCATTTCCAGTTTATGCTTATCATACCCAGTTCTTTATTCATAGACTGAATAGTCCTAGACTTACTCAGGCTTTATGTCTGACTCTACTTTTCTTTCGTCTTCTTTTCTTCCGTTCCCCCCCCCCCTCAGGTCCACAGGGAGGGAATACCGCAGCTTGACCAGCTTTCACATCCAGCTTAAAAAGAAAGAATGTATTGCTTGGACCTTTTTCCGTTTTGGACTATGGCTTTGGGCAGCAATTATGGACTTTTGCAGTTTATTTGTGTTTTCTTTATGCTTCTTTAATAATGTAATCAAGACAGTTATGAAGATGTTATGTTTTTGGAAGAATTGTAAGACAAGTATGGCATGTTTTTGTGAACACGTATTTTGATGAAATAAAAGATGTTGTTGTTTTTCCGCTGTTCAAAAATATGTGTTCTTATATCTGTCTTGTATATCCGTGACTTATACTTATAAACCTCCACCAAAATTAGGGCATTCCCTTTGAGAGTGACCCTAACGGAGGTGGGGTGTTTCAAAGTCTACCCGAAGGATACTACCTTACCACTTCAATGGAAAATATCTATTTCATGACTCAACAAGAACTCGACTATTAGTCGTCTACAAAGAAGAAGCCCAAATATGAAAGGAAATTGGGAGGGCCTAACTATCATTATCACTTGATAAATGGACATGAAACTAACCACTGTAGAATCCTCGAAGGGATGATCATCAAGTTCCTCGATCAAGGATAATTACAAGAATTTTCAAAAAGACCAAACCAAGTCCAATAAAAATCCATAGGAAAAGTATCATATGTATAACTAAGGGTATGGGCACCCCCTCAAGAACTCGAAATGACCCAAGGTTGGGTAAATCACAAAGGGATAAAAATCCTAGTCACCGGCGAGTAGGCCATGGCACGACACCCCCGGAGGGGGTGGTGTATAAGCCTTTCTCGGCTCCTAGAATAGAAAGGGCCAGGTTAAAGCATTGAAAGTATAAGCCCCTGACCTAAACCAGAAATAATCGTGATGGAGCATTTAATTAGCAGGCCCTACCTCTGCTTATGTTCTGCATTACCTGCGAAAGGGAACGCCAACCCTTATCATCGCCTACGATAGCCAGGATAAGGCAACCCTTAGAGGGGGTGGTGGACAGGGTAGAGCATCAAAAGAGTAAGCCTTAAGTCCACGTCCACGATGGCCCGTTTAAGCATCTAATACCTTATCTCACCTACAATGGTCAGGATAAGGAGCCTCCTCCCGGGAGGTCAGGTAAGTCTTTGGGCCTTGCTTGTGGATAAGCTAGCCAAGCGCACCGGATGCACAGGCCCAGAGAATGTCTAACAATGCACATACATCCTCTTCTTTGATAACCAAAATCCCATAGAGTGACTCAGGAAGCACGTACATCCTCTACTTCTAAAATCAAACCAAAGATGGGAAAAATCTAATTACTAGAAATGGGTTTCTGGTCTTCTATTAAATGCCTAAATATGGGATAGTTCAGGACTTCTATTGTAAATACCCGAATCTAGATCAGTTCGGGACTCTTACCACGGAAAAAAGGGATCTCTGGTCTCTTGTTAAAATAGCCCAAATCCAGGTTGGCTCTGGACTCCTATTAACCAAAGGAAGGGCTTCTACACTTCTATTCGATATACTAATCTAAGATATGGATCAAAGTTCTATTATTACTAGAAGGGGATTTCTGGAGTTCTAGACTTTATATTCTAATCTGAGTCAAGAGATTCAAATCCCTAAGGAAGGAATATACCATCAGCACCTGAGGCAGAGGTCTGAACCTACTACCCAAAATCCTATGAACGAAGATAAGGATAGTCCATCTTACTCAGGGAGATTTTCCTTAACTCACATATATAACAAGTTGTTATTCATTATACTGAACGTATATGTGATACAATTAACCATATTATCTTAAGATGTACGTCCAAGAGAGAGCTCAAATAAGTGCTTTAGGTTTTCTCGCTAAAAACCTTGTGATGAAGGTTACACCTCTCTTTAATATCCTACGAGAAAATTGAGAATTTCTATTAGATAAGGTTGTTTTCTCTACCCGTAAAAGTGTGGATGAGATCATCACTCCATTATGCGTTTATATATGGTACGGACACAGTTTCATGAGAAACAAGAAAACCCTCATGCATATCATATAAGAATTAACGTTGAACGATACATGTTAGGCTTGCATAGAATAGCATGATAGAACTCCTAAAAGGGAACCTTTTTTGACACAAACTATGATAATACATCAAATGGCACCTTTACAAGTTATGATTTCATTTATGACATCATTATTGCAGATCATTACATATGAAACATAATGTTTCAAGTTCCTTACACTCTGCATATTTACTTAAGGAAGAATTTCAAAACAAATATATTTCTTATGAGAAAACATTCCAATTCTAATAGCATAGCTCGCATGTAGACTTAACTCAGATATCAAAAGTGCTATTTGAGATAGGTTGTACAATGCCCAAGGCTAGAGACGATCCTCTTAACTTTATCCAAGATATTAGAAGAAAGATTATGTGAGGAATCAAATGGATTTCCAAAACCCTCAGGTGTGTAAACTGGGGGGCACTTATGATAATCCCACTTTCTAGTGGGTGGACTCTCATAACCTAAAGACAACCTCGACCGATAGCTGTGGATTTCTCTTAAGAACTGGTCCTTTTCTTCACCAAAAAAATCAAGGCAGATCCGAGGATATTGAGTATAAACCTTCTCAAGGTCCCTTAAGAAGCAATACCGTGCCAATGAGGAAGACTAAATAAGAGAAGACTTCTCCCGGTATTCTCTTTTCAACTTAAAGTAATCTCTTAAGAAATCCCAAAAAAGCTAACTCGAAGTAGAGGACAAACTCTGAAGAAAATATTAATGGAAATTATAGAAAAGACAATTCATTACATCATAACCTAAGCAAGTACATTCACTACAAATAGTCCTTCTGCTCATACAAGATTGATCTCTTAAAAGACTCAGATAAATCGTTGCTTATTAAAATTAAGCTTGTCTAAAGGCAACTCTTTGGGAATAGAGTTAACTCGGTGAAGATTCCAGCAATCGCCCAGTGGATGTCCATACTACGTTCATCTAGGTACCTTCTATGGAGACGTCTAAGCAAGCCCTTTCTATGACCACCTAAAAAGGAAAAAAATCCACTGTTTCATATCTACTGTAAATTTGGTATAAAAAGTTTACTAATGTGTCCCAATCTTCAATTAACATCCAGATCAAAGTCATGAGCTCGGCATTTTCTTTCAAAAGCCTCTCACATCGCAGTCGGGCAGTTCTCGACCTAGGGGCAACCTCCTTCTCTTTAAAAAGCGATAGTTTACAAAACTTTTATTAAGGAGATGGTATTTAGAGGACAATGTGTTATATTTGTTTGTTTGCTTGTTCAGCACCTTAGTAATGCGAATCACTTCCAGTTGAGCCTTTTTGAGAATGGAACACCTAAAATTTGATTTTCTCCTTTCGTCTATACGAAAGCGATCAAAGACCAATTATTGAAAGTAAGAAGAAAAGAGGCATATGTCATAGAAGTTATTGTACCTCAAAAGCAGGAGCAAGGACTTGAGAAGTCTCTAGAGAAGAATTATTCTTGAAGCTCGGGTCTTTCCTTTCCTTTCGTGCTCTAGGAGGATTGAGGGGTTCAACCAAAACAAGTTCACCTCTGGCAATCTCAGAATCCTTGCACACGCTTCATCCTGATTTTCAGGGACCGAGAGGGTACAATCAACACCAACAGAACTGCTGCTATGTTATTCCTCACCCACAGCAACATTCATAAACTCAGTATTATCATTGTTGGCACAAACAATCTGTGGTACCACAATAAGATCCCTCTCATCATCCGCATGTGGCTCCGCAAAAGGAATATCTTCAATAAACAAAAGCTTAGCCACTTTAATCTCCTTCCTTGTAGGAAACTTCTCTTTTCTTCATATTAGATATACTGGACGTAAATCTTTCCACCAAAGACGAGTCAAAGGAAGAAAAGTATAAATAGAAGCATCTAACTATATTATCCACATAAAGAAGAAGGAAAGCATCCTCAAAAGTATTAACCATAATTTCATCTAAGATTGGTCTAAAGGAAACAAGAGATCCTCTGTTTAGCGTTGTTCACTATTCCAATGGTCTTGGCCAATAAGGCCTCCTTTTTGCTAAGCTCGGTCTTAAGTGAATCATTCTCTTCTTCCAAAAGATAATTGTGTTTTCGTAAGAAGAAACAGAAGAATAAAGCACAACAATCTCTTCTTTAGACTTTTCTAAAGTCCCTTACAAAGCCTTAACTTCTTCAGCCAAGGCCCTATGGGATTCTCTCTCCGTAACAATTAAGTTTTCCTCTTCAGTCGAAATAGACTCCAGCCTATTTCGCTATGCAACTAAACCTTCTTCAACAAAAATGAAAGCATCATTTTCCTTCCTCAAAGACATGTTCTCTTCTCTAAGTCTCAACAACTCAGAGGAAGGTTCAGAAGCATTGCCTTGCATCGCAAACAACCGCTTGATAGCCTAAAAATAACACAATGGTCATGTATAAGACAATTGAAGGAAAGAATAAGAAAATGAGAGAGATAAAAGCACATACCGAAAGTAATTATTCAATCAAAGCTTGAAAACCACCAGGGGGTCAAATGAAAAGTTAACGTTGGAAAAAAAAGGAAGAAGAAATAATTTGTCTGACTAATTCATTGAATCTATAACCATTAGATAAACGGGCAAATTCAGAAAGGGAAATGTCTTTAGAAGAGGAGGAAAATCCCATCGAATAATGCAACTCACTAGAGACATCAGAAGACCTGGCAAGACGAGTGTTTGATAAAGGGACCTACATTATGGATATAATCCCCTTGGCGCTAGAGGCCACATCAAAATGAAGAGCTGGATCTGCCATATCCTTAGACCTTTTCGGTGGGGAAACTTCTAAGCTTCTTTCCATAAGCTTCCTTTTCACATTTTCCCTAGACTTCAACAATGCATTCTTAAGAGAAGAAGCTCTAGCTCTCGGAATCAGGAAAGCAGCAAAGACCTATTACCCAACTTCTCCTCTGAAGCAGTGGCAAGAAGATCAACTATCTCCTTTTCCCAAGAACCTGACAGTGTGGGTGCGGCATCTAAAAAAAATTGGACGGTGAGGTAACCCTCTATATGAGAAGAAAAAGAATTTTGTGTTTGTTTCGAATACTTGGGGTATGAAAACTTCCGAAAATGCCGGATGGGCATCAGAAAAATAAAATTGGAGTCTCCCAATCTTTGAATCTTGCCATTCCTTCCGATAATAATTTCTTCATAGGGTTTGCATGAAAAAATTGAGGTTTCGGGTCGCTAAGTTTGGAAGGGCGAACTGGGTAGTCAAGGGTAGAATGGGTCAAATAAAAATTACCTAATGCTAAGGATAGGAGTTCTAAACCTAATGAGTAGGTATAAGTGTTGGGAGAAAGTTGGATGAGAGCAATTCCTAAATATTGAAGGTACCAGTAAAGGAAACTAGGGAAAGGGATAAATCCCCCAAGCTAGATGCGGATGGTAGATTATGCAAAGTAGCCTTCCGGAGGAAAAGAAATGATGTCCATTTCGTACGGAGGAATGGCTTCAACGCCAGAAATGTTGAAATCTTAAAGAATAACATTTACTTTTTCTTGCGATGAAATCAGGGAATGCTTCTCGACAGCACTAACCTTCCTTGGAGCGAAAAGATCATTCAGTAAAGGGCCATTCCTATCAGGTTTAAAATCAATATGTTTCTTCCCCATGATGCCAGGTTCAATCTGTTTAATTTTATGCAACAAGGTAAGAACAATGCTAGGAAGGCAAAATTCTTACTCTTCTAAAGATGTGTCGATACCAAATAAAAGCTATCCCTCTAACATCTTTAGAAGAATGTGAGCAAATAAATCTTAAATTGAAGCTGTCAAACAAATTCGGAAGTGATTGCCAAGGAATTGGTAATCGAAAAACAAAAATCAGTTTATGGAAAGCAAATCCGATAGTTATTAAAGCTCGGAATGAGCTAACAACACCTTAATTATAGTAGATGATTACTTAAAGATGGCTTACAGTAGATAATTACTTAAAGATGGATAATGCTTTTCCGATATAGGTTTCGACTTCAGGAAATGATGGAGAGGAGAAGGAGATAATAAAGTGAAATATGGAAGGTATATATACAAGAAGAAAGAAGCGGTCAATTCATTTAAAAGTTTGACTTGAAAAATCGAAAACACCCCTTCACTAGGGGGAAATATTACTACCAAAATCAACACCGAGACAGGCTATCAGTGAAGGGGTATCGGACTATCACAAGCATAGAAACCCATAAGCAATGACCTAAGGCAAGATAAAACGAGAGCCTAAAGTAACAACCCGAAAGCCAGGCAACCGACATTGTCATTAAAGAAAAGAACTCAAAACCAATACAAAGAAAGGATACCGGTAGAGTAGTTCCGAGACGAAGGATAAATAACGGAGGGTCGTATAAAGCCGAAACCAAGGATGAGAAAGGTTAGAAATCCTACAAACTGAGACCTAGAAGCCTGAAGGGCTATCGGTATTAACTTGCTTAATACAGATATGTTAAAATACGTGAACACCAAAGGCACAGAGTTTAAAGCATAAGAGAATCATCCTGGAGCCAGCCACCGAGACTCGTATTAGATGATCACTGAATGGTCACTTTACAAAATAACTAATAAAGAACCAGAAGCAACCCTCTGGAAATCCCAATTATATTTCAGGAACCTACCAAAAGGCAAGCTGGAACCTCGAAGAGAGACAAGTTATCCACACCAACCTACTTAGTGTCGATACCAACAGGGGTGGTGGATCTGAAAACCATCCACCTGAATCATGAAGGCAAGTTCCATAAATGATTAATATCATGACCAAAAGCCCAAAGCTTCCTAAAGTTATCCATACCGGCAGGCTTGGTATTGATACAAAGAAGGTAGAAAAAACTCCAAAGACAAGCTCTAAAGACTGGGACCATCCTCCCAAGAGCCAGAACTGGCACCTTAAAAGCCTTAAGCAAAGCCTAAGAAGCGGCCGAGAGCCAAAACTTTTGAAAAAGGGAAAAGCGACCGACAGGGGTTTCTACTGGCCCTATAGCAAAAGGGGGTCCGATCTGTCTATAAATAAGGCCCCAGGGGTCTCATTTTTGGGGAAATTTTCTTGTTTCTCATTCTTGCACTCTCTTTCTTTATAGTAAACCCCAATTTCTAGATCGATTTGGGGATTTCTATTGTAATCACTATGATCAATACTGAGTGGATCACACTTAGCAATTTTTTCTTATGAGTTTCTTATGTGATTTCTTAGTTATCTCCGTTGCAACATGTTATATTCTTTCTACATGCTCACGAGATCATACTCAAGGCTAGACCCTTCCGCAGAGTTAGTACGGAACCCCTTCCTATAAGCCGTTTAACCCTTTTTCGAGGGTTGAGCTTTGGGAACACTTATCCTAAGATAATCGTTGGTTCTTGAGTTTCTTAAGCGTGATTCTCACCCCATTTAGGGAAGAGTAACTAATCTTTCGGGATCTAAACCTTGATATCTAGGAAATGGCGAACTACCTCAGACTCGCAAAAGCTAAATAACCTAATTTTCCTCTTAGGTTCACTACCACAAACCTATCTCCGGTGTTGACAAAAAAAATCATTAACGAGATATATTTTTTGGCCAGACTTTTTCTGGCTATTTGCAGAAAAAGTACAAAATGAATGGTGGAGGCGGAGAAGGAAGGGGTGATATTCCAATTGTAGATCAGCAGCTCATCCCCATATAGGTTGTTAATGCATCAGTTATGCCCCCGCAACAAGGACCAGATCTAGAAGTGCTTGCTAAGAAGTATAAGAATATGGGTGGAGTGCTATTCTTGGGTAAGGAGTATGTTATTGAAGTACAAGCATGGATGCGATTTTGTGGAAGAATTTTTGAACGTTTGGAGCTGAATAGTGAAAGGAAAAGATTTCTAGCATCATGGTTTCTTAAGGGTGAAGCCCTAATCTGGTGGGAGGCTGTTACAATGGGAAATCCATGAGGTAATATTACATGGGATAAATTCAAAGAAATTTTTGAGGATAGATTTATTTCGCCACAAGAAGTCGAGCATTTATATTATGAGTTCTTCAATCTGAAGCAAGGAGACATGGCCATCCGTGAATATCTAAACAAATTCAGTGAACTCTCTCGCTTTGGTCCTAAATTGAGTCATAACCCAGTTAAAAAGAATGCGATGTTTATAGAGGATCTGCAGAGAAGGTATTGAAGCGGAGTGACAACACATGTAAGACTCCTATTTGCTGGGTTGGTAGAGATGGCTTGTCGTTATGAGAACATAGATAAAAGAAATGCTTTGGAAGAAAAGGAGAAGGTCTATTCTAGCAAGAAGAGAAAATCCACAAATAAGAACAAAAAAAAGAAAGGGATAAGAGAAGCCTAAGCATGAACGATTGAAGGGTGTTACATGTTACAATTGTCACTAGCATGGACATTTGGAAAGGGATTATAGATCTTCATAGAAGCTGAGGATGTCAATTAAAGAAACAAAATATTATAATTGCCATAAAAAGGGGCGCATAAAAGCAAATTGCCCGTTGTTGAAGAAGACCGAGGTGGCTCACATCTATAATGTGACAGATACTCCAACAACTTCAGCTGGAAGGGAAAGGCCAGATGTTTTGGAAGGTACGCTTACCGTTAAAGATATTCCTATTAAAGTGTTGTTTGATACAGGCACACCATGAAGTTTTATTTTAAGTACCAAGTCTAAACCTGAATATAAAACTTAAATATCTTGAAGAACCCATTTGTGTTAACAATCCAATAGGAGGTTCATTCTATCTTTGTTTGCATTGTAAAGTGATGGTCTCTTATTCCCGTTATCAATTTTCCTTTGATTTGATCGTCATGGATTTTACCGATTTTAATATATGCATGGGTTGGATTGGTTGACCATGTATGAGGATGAAGTTAAATGCACAAATAGAATTGTTAAAGTTAAACCAAATTTGGAAATTTTATAACCATACGGTGCGAAGGTCTAGAGGAAAGGAATATTGGTCTGTTCTTAATATTTCCCCCACTTTTATAGAAAATATCCCAATTGATAAGGATTATGCAGATGTGTTTGAAGAAGTTGATAGCCTTCCTCCACGTAGGGTGATTGAATTCATGATCGATTTGGTTCCAAATGCAAGTACAATTGTGCATCCAATTCGAAGAATGACAGTAAAGGAGAAGGATGAGTTAAACAATAGACGCTACAACTTTTATCGAAATGTATAATTAGACCTAGTTTCTCAAGTTAGGGAATAGCAGTGGTGTTTGTTCCGAAGTCAGATGGTACCCCTAGATTATGTGTGGATTACCAAGACCACAACAAGAAAATGCTCAAGAATAAGTATCCACTACCCCATATAGATGATTTGTTAGATCGCTTGAATGGAACACGGGTATTTTCAAAGATGGAACTAGCTATAGGTTTTCATCAATTAATGATTGTGGAAGAGTGTGTTTCCTTGACAGCTTTCAGGAGTCTGGATTTGTTTTATGAATGGTTAGTAATGCCCTTGGGACAGTGCAACGTCCTGCCTATTTCGTAGATTTGATGAAACGGGTATTCCGAGAAGTGGTCAACCAGTTTGTGCTAGTCTTTATTGATGATATTTTGATCCTCTCGGAAATAGAGGAAGAGCACACAAGACATTTGGAACAATTATTGGAGATTCTGAGAAAGAATATATTAAAGGACAAGTTTTCCAAGTGTCAATTCTGGAATGAAGAAGTGAAGTTCCTTGGACATGTGCTATCGAAGGAAGGAATCTCGATACATCCGAGTAAGACTGCGACCATCCATGATTGGAAGCAACCGAGGACTCCCACGGAAGTTAGAAATTTTCTTCGATTGGCGAGTTACTATCGGAAATTCATGAAGATTTTTCAAAGTTATCTGTACTTTGACAAAGCTTACTAAGAAGCGTACTAAGTTTATTGGACGCCAAAGTGTGATGCAGATTTCCAAGAGTTGAAAGAAAGACTAACTACTGCACCAGTGTTGACGGTTATAGATGGCAATCAAGATTTGACTGTCTATACTGATTATTCTAATGAAGGAGTTGGCGCGGTGTTGATGCAAAGAGGAAAAGTGATTGCTTACGCAATTTGGTACTTGAAGCCGCATGAGAAAATGTATGTCACTCATGATTTGGAGTTATTAACTATGGTATTTGCCTTAAAGATTTAGAGGCTTTACCTGTTGGGTGAGAGTTTGAGCAGTATACAGATCTTAAATATTTGAAGTGTCTATTCACCCAGAAAGATTTGAATATGAGGCAACAATGTTGTTGGAATTTTTTGCGATATATGATCTTGATATTCTATATACTCCGGGAAAGGCCACTATTGCAGCAGATGTACACGGTAGAAAGAATGCAATTATTGCTAATCTGATTATCAAAACCTCATTGATAGAGAAGATCTCTGTATTACAGAAAGATGATGAGTTCATTCAGAAGTAGGAAGAGAATACAGGAAGGTGAAGTCTCGAACTTCCAAATTGATAGTAAATTATTTTTGAGGTTGAAAGGACGGATTTATGTTCTAGATATTCCAGAACTCAGAAGAGAGGTATTGGATGAGTGTCACAAGTCTAAGATCAGTATTCATATAGGGGTACAGAAGATGTATCGAGATTTTAAATGTACATTTTAGTGGAAGTCGATGAAAAGAGATATCACGATATATGTTAGCAGGTTTCCAACTTGCCAACAAGTCAAGAGTGATCAATAGAAGGTCAGTGGGTTGTTACCACCACTAGAGATTCCGAAATGTAAATGGGACAAAGTATCCATGGATTTCATTAAAGGCCTTCTTAGAACCAATAAGGGTAACGAAAGTATCTGGGCGATTGTAGATCTGTTGACGAAGAGTGCTCATTTTCTTCCAGTAAGAGAAAATAGAACAGCTCAGAATGTTGCTCAAATGTATGTTAAAGAAACTGTTAGGCTGCGTAGAGTACCAAACAACATAGTCAGTGACCGAGATCTGATCTTAACTAGTAAGTTTTGGGAGGCATTTCAGTCGAAGTTGGGGACAAAGTTGAATCTTAGCATTGCTTACCACCTCCATAAAAATAGTCAAACTGAAAGGGTGAATATAATTTTAAATGATCTATTGAGAGCTTTTATTCCTGATTTTGGAGGATCATGGGAAGATCATTTTCATCTTGTAGAGTTCACGTACAACAATAGCTTCTAGTCTAAAGTTGTCACCATTTGAAGCGTTATATGGTCGGACTTGCGAATCTCATGCAAGCTAGACATAACCTGGTAATCGACTTGTATTGGGTCCAGATATGTTTCGTGAAGTCGCAGATAAAGTAGATTTCATTAAGAAGAGGTTGAACGAAGCTCAAAGCCGACAGAAAATTTATGTAGATTCTAGAGGAAAAGACTTAGCATTTTATGTTCGCAAGTAGGTGTTTTTAAGGTTTCTCCATTGAGAGGAGTTATCCAATTCGGGATGACAGGGAAGTCATCACCTAAGTACATTGGTTCATTCCCGATATTGGAGAGAGTTGGAACTCTAGCTTATAAGATCCAGTTACCGGATTGGTTACCCGAAGTGCATGATGTGCTTCATGTTTCTCATCTTCGGAAGTACATACATGATCCTGATTTAATTGTTGAAGAAGAAGCACAAGAGGATTTAGAAATCACCCCAAATTTAGCAATTCAAATAGAGAGCCTTTAAAGATTATTGCCAAAGAGATAAAAGAACTGAGGAACAAAAGGACAAGCCTTGTCAAAGTGCAAGGGAGCGGAGATCCCACAGACTGTACATAGGAAGCAGAGGATTGCATTAAAAAGGCTTATAGCAGGTGCATAGTGGATATCTCTGAGTAATTCTTCTAAGAGGTAAACTTACTTCTGTTTTATTATTTCCATATCATTTTTGCTTTTGTCTAATTTCGAGGATGAAATTCTTCTGAGTGACGGTGACTGTACCTACCCAGAATTTTGAAACCAATTTAAAAATTATTTTTAATTTAATTTTATAAGAATTTACGGTCGATTTTGAAATTTCGATGATTTAATGTTCATTTTGACAATTTACAAAGGCAAATTTTTTGGAAGATCTAGGAATTTGATGAAACTAATTTTTTTGGATCTGTAATGTCGGAAAATTGTAAGATTCCAAATTTCATTATTCTTGGAATTAGTACGTCAGCGTGCAAGAATTAAACGCGTACCGGGTCAACCTGTCGAAATTAAGCAAAAACACAATAAAAAAATAAAATGGATGATCAAACAAACTCAGAATTAGAGGAGACCTATTCCGTTGGACCTGCAATTACATTTTATGCTAGGGTTCAAATTTTCGTGTAAAATGGAATTGTTGTTCGATCACACGAGTAGAAGAACCGAAGCTGAACTAGCACACTTCCTTGTTCAGCAATAGAAAGTGAGCCTAAAGAGGCATTTTGAGTGGACGTGTGATCAACGAGGAATGGTGCTTTTGTTCCTCGTTCTTCCCTTGCCGAAACGTTACCAATCTGCAAAATCTCCTCTTATATAAAACTTGCCCTTTCTCTTTCTTCTCTTTTATCCTTTTCTCCTTCTCCTTTGACTTTACCTCCTCCTCCTTGCCATCCGTGGTCGTCGTCCTATTTTCTTCCCCCTCTACCTGAACCCGCAGCCTCCCCACACCCCCACCATGAGGCGTAACTGTCATCCCCTCTTTTCCATGTCGTAGGCCCCTTTCCACCATTAAACCCTAAAAAACCCCATTATGCAACAATTTTGCACAAAACCCCCTAAAAATACCATCTTTCCACCTCTTGCCTCCTCTATAACCCATGCAAGGGCACCACCAGCACACGCCTCCATCCTACACCCCTCCACCGTGGACTCTACTCTAGGTCGTGACCCCTTAGACCCATGAAACCCACTTCGTTTGCTTTAGAACTCCGAATCTGCGAGCATTCGCATATTCCTGAGGTGTAGGTACCCAGTAGCAGTCAGATCTAGCCCCGTCAGCTTCCAGAAAATGTAGTAGACGCTGAACATGTGTTAGAGTTGTATGTGAGATCTCGGAATACTTCCGTATAAAGTTTGGTGGAGTGGAAACCCCCGGTGAGAAACTGAAACTCACGTAGAAAGTGATAAATTAAATAACTATTAATTGTTAATTGATTTTGGCAGATAATAACTTATGATTGATCATATAAGTTTAATATGATGCTAAATATTGAGTAGTGCAATAAAAATATCGTTTTTATCTGATACATGTGATATCCCTTGAGTATACGACACTTAAATTATATACAGTGTCGACTGGAAAATGTTTGAACCTTAAATGGTTTTGATTGAGTAATTTACTAATTATTGTTTGTTGATTGAGTAAAAAAAACCTCACACTTTTTGGGATGACAATTAGCCTACATGTCTCCCAAGTGTGTAGAGAAGTCCACATGGATTGTGATGTAAATCTCACTCGGGTATTGGGATGATAATTTTACACATCTATCAGATGTGTAGATAATAATCACTAGTGTCTGAATGTGATGAAAACCCCACACGGGTATTGAGATGATAATGAACACTAATCCCAAGTGTGGATTTGTTTATCAATCTACTGATTGACAGAAGGACTGTGTAACCATTAATTATCTAAGGCTTATATGGTGAAGTGCACTTTGTGTGTGAATTAATTATTGTTTGATGGTAGATTGAGTGTTATATAATACACGGTTTGAAAATGAAAAATAAAAGTGGTTATTGGTTCATTGGTTAAGTCTCCATCAAGAAAATGAAATTTTAAGGAATATTTTAATAATATAATAATAGGTGAAAAATCAAAGTTTGAATTTAATGTCTAATTTTGAATGAACGCGAAGATTATAAAATACTGATGAATATTCGTAACTGTAACAAGTTGTTTTGAAGTAATTTTCACATAGATATGGCCTATCAAAATTTTAACTTCAAAATGAATAGTAACGATAAAAGTAAAGTTCGGTTAGACTATGTAGAAAATGTTTTAAAAGAAGTTTCAAAAGTTTCTTGCTTATTTTTATAAAGAATATCAGGAAAATTTGGAACAAAAATATTAGAGTTTGAATAATAATAATATTTTAATAATTATAATATTATTGCAGTATTGTAGTATTGAAATAAATGACTTTGAAGTTGGAAAATTAAAATTATAGTTTTGGAAAATTATTGTATATATTTTATATAATAATTTAAAATATGACATAGTATCATTACTGTATTGATTGATTTCTACTAAATATATATCTGTTTGGTGGCGGAGAATTTATTCACTTAAAGATGACTTCCATCCTGGAATACTACAAATAGAACTTCTCTACCATCTCTTTCGCTAGGTCTATTAGGGCCTCCCGCTACGCACCTGGTGTACCTTCACTTCCCATATTAGACTAATTAGTGAAACTACCTATCGGTCGGGTGGCTCGCTGTTGAAACAAAATTCTCGTTTTAAAAAGATTGTCAATAGGCCGAATTTGAAATTATTTAGCAATCAGAAGTGAGATTTTCTTTGTTCTATATAAAAGGCAGCAGCTGGCAGACAGATCAAAGCTTTTGTTGAAAAGCAGTGCTTTGTAGTGCGTTAATTCGTGAGCTTCACATCCGGGTATGAGTTAAAAAAGGATGAAGGATCGTAGGGAAGACTTGCATTTCTTTCTAGCTAGAAGTGATGTCATGGTATGGAGCCCAGACATTTTACTTATGTGAACGTTGGAAACAAGGCGCCTCGGATATGGTCGAATAAGGCCATAGTGGTTGACGTACTGACCAATAGGTTCGATAGGACCGGGAAACGTTATGTTCAGGCAATTGTCTAACTAGTGACATACTGTTGACTAGTCCTACCGCACCAAAGGGATACTTGTATTTTCCCTAGGATATTTTGCAAGAGATGTTCCAATGTTCGGATTGAGTAAGATCCTTTTCGTCGGCTCATGATCGAAATCCAATTTCCAATATGCGACTTTATCGTTTTAGTTATAAACCTATATGGCGACATAATTGGATAGGGTATTATGCCATCTAAGATCAATACATTTATTTTTGAAATTGTTTTCAATACTTAGACACTAATAATAATATCAAAAGATTTTCTTCGTATCAAGCATGTTTGGCCATTATAAGGTAAAGCTCTATCCTCCGGTTGGCACTTGCATTGTGTGATGGGACCTGAGTCTTATAATGGCTTCATTTTTCAAAAATCGTTGCGTTATTTTATGCACCATCATTTATGTGGAGGAAATCCGTTCTATGTCATACTACGTGGTCCCATGATATGCCTTACTTTAAATAAGTTATATTAACAATAAGGTTTCTCATACCAGTCCCATGATTGACTTGTAGTTTGTTTTTCCCTTGCAAACTCGAGTGCCCATATTTTTACACGGGCAGCCAAGTAAACATGTCTTTATCCTGTACCTTTTGGATATGTATGGGACCTTTGGTAGCTGGCTTTGGACATGGAGCTGAAGTTTGGACTTTGATGTTTCTTTTGAATTTTTTCAAGAGTATCATATTAATTATTTTTGATTCCACTGTGTACTATTTTCTTTTTGAAACTTGGTTATGTATAATTATGATCTACATTGTTGTAAACTTTGATATTATTCTTTGATGTAAATTCATGTACATTATTATTTGATGTTATGCTATATTCTGTGATTTGGTGTTGTGATTAATGTTATATTCCAAGGACTATCATTTCCACCCGGAATCAGTGATTTGAGTCATCACATACAAGAAGCTTTATAAACATTGTAAGATAAAAGTGACACATATACACACACAGATATATATATATATATATATGCATGTAAATATACTTACACTTATATACATATATAAGTTTGTGCGTGGATGGAGGTTTTGATGATAAAAACCTCAAGTAAAGAATATTTTACATTTAATATATACTAATTATTTTCTAGATATGTATATTGTATAGTGCCAAATATTATATTAGAAATTGATAATTAAGACTGCACTGTATAAAGATTAAAGATTCAGATTGTTGATTCAAGAATATGAAGACTCCTGAGTTTCAAGGGTTCAAGATATTGTGAAGTCTTAAAAAATATGTAAAAACTCAGGTTGTATTTATCTAATCTTCATCCATTTCTACAGAATTAGTTTCAAAAATTTATGTTTTCAAAATCTATTTTCAAAATGTTTTCAAATGGTCTTTTCAAATTCCACTTTTTAAATTCTATTTATAAAAAGTTTTCAAAAATACTTTGTTTTCAAAAAAGTCCTTTCAAAGAATTTCTCAAAAACAAATTCTATTGTTTTTAAAATAACTTTACTTTGAAATATTTATATACTTATTAGATTTTAATATTTACTATTACTAATATACTTTAGTTTTAATACTTATACTTTTCAAAAATACTAACTTTAGATTACAAGATTATATTTTGGTTTTTAAACTTTTTTTTTGTAAAAATATTTTGATTTTTATTAGTACTTTGATTTTAAATATTACTTTGTTATTTATATTTTGATTATACTTATACTTTGATTTAAATATTATACTATGATTTTAAATTACACTTTATATTTTGATTTTAACTTATTAATTATAATTTAATACTATTATAGTCTTGATACTTATATTTTAATTTCAATATACTTGATTATATATAGTTTTAATATACAAAAATTATGCTTTTAATAAAATTATTTTTAACATGCTTTCTTAAGTTTTACCATTAATACATACTAGGGTAAAATAATTTTTCAAAGTTTCAAATTATAATATATATATATATATATATGTTTATATTTACAAAACAATTTCAAATTAAACTACTTTTAATTTTTACCTGGCATATGCTGACATGTGGTCTTAATATATTTCAACATATAACATAAAAATTTCAAAATTCAAGTTTAAATGGAACCGTCTATTCGTGATCTCTCTTCTCTAACAACCAGAAATAAAATGCTCTGGACATAGCTCTAGCTTCAATCGAGGACTTGCTCTATAAAATATCTACACACCAAAACTACTAGCTGCCCTGTGGAAAATATGGACACCTAGAGCTCAGGTGGAAAAACAATAAACTCTGGATCAGTCATGGGATTGGTGTGAGAACTAAAACAGTTATTTACTTTATTTTAAAGTTGGGTAAATCACAAGGCCACGCCATATAGCATGGAACGGGTTTCCCCTCATGAATACTCACAATTCTTTTTGAAAATGAAGCTACCATAAGACTCGCATTCCATCACACAATGTAACACAAACCAGAGGAGCAAGTTTTTCCCTATGATAACCAAATATACTTGGAACACAAAAGTCTCCTCTATTATTACTAGTGCATAGTGTAGAAATCACTTTTGAAAGAAAGTGTATCAATCTTAAAAGACGTAGTACCCATATATCACGTCAAGATACATAGTGTACAACTAAAACCATAAGGCTTCGTATTGGAGTTGGGTTCCATCAATGACCAAGGAAAAGGATCTTTATTTCCATGATTCAGAAAACCTCTAGTGGGATGTCCTCGGATAAAAAAATGCTCCTTCTGTATCGGCAAAGCCGGCCCATCTATACTAGTTGTACATAGGGTTTCTCCTGAACATAATGTCCCTCGGTCGTTGTCGACCTTTATCCAAGGTGCCTCATTCCATCATCTACTAAGCAAATTGCCTGGGATTTGTATGATGACATCACTTTCTCAACTAGAAGGAAACGTTAGTCCTTAACTCGGCGGTACTTCATCCTGTTTCGACTCATTACCAGTTGCGAGGTTCTGAAGTCACGTTTTACACAAAGCAGTCCTTTTGAACAAAAAGCTTTGATCATCAATTGATCATCACTTAGCATGCCACACTGTCAATTCACAACATATAATCGATGTTTATTAATATATAACCCTCTGAGTACATTAGTCTTAAAGGAGGGTGTTAAGCTAAGCGGATAAATCCTCCGCCACCAACTAATATAACATCAATAGAAACTAATTGGTTATGCCATAAAATACAACGTCAAGCACACATCCATTTACAAGTTATGGGTTGTGAATGAAACTGAGGTACCTTATTCCCATCCAATAAAGGCAGGAGGCCCTTGCAAATCTAGACAATAAATAAGTACATCCGGAAGACTACCACTTATAACCTCGTGTTGGGTGTATACCCCAATCAAGACATTAGCAATCAATCCAAATGATATGAAGATCCCCGGTCTTCAACCACTGTCTTCAAGTATCTTGAATATTCGTCCCATAGTTATTCAGAATGGGTTGAAACCCGGTCTTTTTGAGTAAATAGCGCATCTTTACAAACCATAATTGATATACAAAAATATCATGAATCTCATTCCAACTCAGAATATAATTCTACTCAAATCATTCTCTTTATTGGAATATACCCATTTAAATCTTCTCAAAGATTTACCTTCTTTAAACTCTTGTTTAAATCTTTCCTCGGAAATCATTTCAAAAGATTATAAAATCTTATATCACAAACTTAACTCAAATCAAGTTTTCTATGCTTTACCAGGATAATTGAATCTCGCGAAAAAAGGTAATTTCTCAAATCATTATCCCAATCCCATCTTATTCATCCCATAGAGAAAAACAGGCAGTACTTCATGCCTAATTGCCTTCGTATTCTAGTAAGTTTGATTACCTCATCCATTTCAACTCTGATTTAAGATTTCAATTGTCTTTGAGGGAAAATGTATTTATCCCAAACCCAGCCCATTCACTGATCGTTGATTAGGGTAAATTACTTTATCTTTCCTCGTTCATATGTCTTGCCCAAAATCAAACATACGATTTCTTAATCTTAACAAAGTTCGTATTCAAAAACATGTTAATCCAAAATCCATTTCTTTAAATCTTTGCGTTGGGGAAAACTTGCTTATCATTGAACGATGTTTTAACATGGTTCCTATTATCGTTTGATAGGGGAAACTCTTTTAATAAATCTTTATATTCAAATTAAAAAAAGATTTCGTTTCAACTAATCTTGAGAAATCATCTTCTCCTTTAAATGTGCTAAAGAACAAACGTTAATTAAAACATCGTTCATGATAAATCCAAAATCATACTTTCATTTTAAATGAAATCTTCACGGAAATCATATAAGTTCACAATCGATATAACTTTCCGTATTGGAATAATACTATAAGAGGAATAATGGCAAAGCCTTTTAATTTCCTCAAATAGTACACATCTTCATCCACAAGGACCCTTCTCGATTATCACGGAATCGATTCCTATTCAGTTCCAGTTCAATCCATTTATTGGAAACTAAACTTTGGAAAACTTCATTAAATCTTAATTAAAAGATTTATCATTCTATTTCAAATCATATCTTCGTAACAGTTGGGGTAAAAGAGTAACACTGTTTAAGATGCCATTCTCAACAAACCCAAAACCAATTGATGTTAAATATAAGATTTAAACAAAATTTATATCCACTTATATTCAACACCAATTCACGCAGCCAATGAATACTATAAGTGGAATAACGATATAAACATCTTTCAAATTCCTCGATTAGTAAACGTCTACATAACGATAATCAATCCCAATTATCTGAAGATCATTTTTATCCAAATCCAATTTATTCAAATGTGAAAACTTTTCTAAATCAAAAGATTTACCAAAACATATCTTTTGAAACGACATTTATATTTGATAAACTAAGTAACTTAAATTCACAAAACGTCAATTTATCATATTCCGTAAGTTAGGTTGAAAGCACAAAAATCAAAATATAAATCAAACCTTCATATTTCTTTTCCAAATCACTTAGTATGATTTATTATAATTTTTCCATATTTTTAATAATTTTTATATGGCCGTTTCGATCGATTTCCAATTACGGTGATCGAACTACGTTTACAACGACTTTTTCAAAAATAGATTGAAACATAACTTAAAATCTATAATTTGAAATCCAAAATTTCTTCTTTTATTTGAAAGTTACTATCCATAGAAAACATTTCATTTTAGGGAAATCCGATTTAAATTTCATTAGTTATGCTCGTTTGAAGTTTATGGTCGAAATTCATGAACCGTCGCTTCGCAACATGTCCTACTCAAACCATGTTATCATTTAAAATAAAACTCGCCTGATTCAGTATAAACGTGTTTTATAAAATGGTTATAAAATCATTTAAAAACAATTCAAACTTTAAATTCAATTATAAATCAAAATTGAATATTTTATATTGTTATAATATTAAAATAATAATATGTTTCCAAATTAAATATTTTGAAATCTAAACTTTCCAAAAATTCATTATAAAAATAAGTAAGATCACTGGAACAATCAATTCAAGTTAAAGATGTCATTTATATATATTTATATATATAATTTGAATTTACTATTCAAAATCTATTTTAATTTGAACAAGCTATTTCTAATTCAAAATGCTTTCAAATCCATTTCAACCTTTTCAATAGTTGTTTGAAATCATTTCAACTTCATTTCAAAATCATTTCAGATATAAAAGTCCAATTTTCATTTTCACACCTTATTTCATTTAAATGAATCTATTGCTCATTTCATATTCTAATAAAGTCGACTCAATCAATTCTAAAATATTCGATATTCATAGTGTGAATTTTGTGAACAATTATAATAACGACTACAACAATTATCATCCATCAAACAACAGTTAAAATATAAGTGTTATAATTGTTAACGCTTATACGTACATAAACTTGAAAAATAAACTGTAATAAACATCCATCGTCCATGAAGCAATCATAGCAACCACAAGCAATCAATATATAATTAGTTAACAATTAAAAATAAATTTTCAAGTTAAAACAAAAGAGTTTTCACATTGATTTTTGATCGTTGCAATAACGATTGTTTGGATTTATATTAAACATGGGTTTAATTTAATCCAAAATTTCATTTAGCTCCATTCTCATTCAAATTAGTTCTATCGCGTTGCGTTCACTGCCGTGATTCCATTACAATCTGCGACATTCAATTTTGTTAATGTATAAACGTATAATTGTTGTTATAATCATTGATTACTTTTAATTAAACTAAATTAAACACCGGATTAACAAATTATTGTAATTAGTCACTAATCGTTCTCATTAATTTAATTATCGTCATTAAAAAGCTAAAGTTCAAGTCTAATTATCGACGAACCAAAGTAATTATAACACCACACCTCCGTTAAGGTCACTCACAAAGGGAATGCCTTAACTTTGATGGAGCATTTTAGTAGACAAAATAGAAATTTACAAGACAGATAAAATAGTACTTGAAAATTTTATAACTTTATTACAACAGAAACCAAAATAAGTTTGGTTACATCTTTTCAAATCTCAATATCAGAATTCAAGTACAAAATATCGGTCTTGTACAAAAGCCTTCAGAATGCATAGTTTTTAAAGTCATAATCCCCAACATAAACTGCCATGGAAAGATAGAGCCAAGGCCAAGCGATACTTCAGGCAGAGAGAATCCGAATCAAGCTCCTATATTTCCACCCTAAAAACCTGTGGGGTAGGGGGAACAAAAGAAAAGGGGCGAAAACAAGCAAGGTCAGACATAAAGTCTGGCAAGTCCAGTGACTTTCGGCATATGAACAGATTATATTATCATGACATGAAAATAAAGCTGGATAGAGACAACCGCAACAGGAGTAACTAGTATACTTAAGCTAAACAGAAGAAACAGAATGATATAGCCCAAGTTATGCTTCTTACTTATATCTTACTTCTCTGCACTAATACTAGTATAACAGGATTAGGTGTTACCCTAATGTCTAAACTGAAATTGAAACGGAACAGAATAATCTATACAGAAACAGAATGCCAGTATTGGGCCTTTACCACCCCAACAGACAGAAGGTACATAAACGGAATCAGAGATGGAAAAACAATAATCCCTGCGGAAACAGAATGCTATAATTAGGTGTACACTAGTAAATGGTCCTTTACCACCCCAACAGACGGTACCACGCAGAAACAGACAGATGTTACCACCCAACAGAAACAGACGGTACTCCAACGGAAACAGACAGAACTAAGTGTACCCTAAATCTACCCCGAGCGATCGACTCCCTAATACATAAATACCCTGTGACATCCCCACAGAAGGGTGTATCACTCCCTAAAGTGGCAACCTTTGAATGACACAAACCTATTTACAGATGTTACGGCGTCTTACATCCTCAGCGGCAGACCGGGATCCATGCACGCACATGACCCGGTTGGAACGCACCATCAACACCCCTCGCCATTATCAGAATGAACCGCTTATAATTAGTTCAGTAAGGGTGCCCGGACCCTACCTACTGTTTGGTCATAGTTTTGATACCAAAAAGGGTTACTGACTAATATGGGTCCCAAACATCAGATGACACAAGTATTTTCCCTCCTAACCTTGTGTCCCCAGACTATTGGATTTCAGATTAAGTTGTTTACAAGTTTTCAGACCTATAGAGTTCAAATCAAATAGTTCATAGATCAGAAAATCAAGTCAACAGGTTTTCAGACTAACGGATCAGATGTACAGTTTTAATAGACTTACAGATTGTCTAACTTTGTATTGGGCCTACAGATTCACGAAAACAGGTTTATTAATTCATCAGTCCAGTTGGTTTAGCCCTATCCACCCAACACATTTTAGACATCATATTTATCTCAGATTTGCATGAATTAAATATTAATGCGCAGACCTCACACATTAGGTCGGTAACTTGTGGCCGTTGGATAAGCCGGGCGGTTCCGGGCAGACTTCTACCACAAGACAGACCTAACCTCGTGTCTAAGCATATTTTAGTTATGCCTACGACCTCTCGCATTAGACTAGCAGTTTGCGGTTGCTGGTTATGCCGGTTGGGTCCGGGCAGGCTTCTACCGCAAACAAGAGTCTGACCTCGTGTCTCAGCATTTTTATTATAACCAATTTATTCCATTACAAATTATACAACTATCAGACTAATTATGTCAATTTAACAGATTTGACTTCTTTTCAAGTCGCAACAGGTTAATCAAATTAACATGTTTTACTCAATCTTAGACCGAGCCTACGAATTTTCATACACAAATTACAATCATTTAGCTTTTCAATAGATGTAACAGATTTAGCAGCTCGGGCGGTTCAACAGATTTAGCAGAATAGGCAACTCAACAGATTTAGCAGATTTAGCAGATTATGCGATTCAACATATTTAACAGTTTAGGCAATTAACCAGATTAAACAGGTAACAGATTTAGCAGATTAGGCAAATTTAACATATTAAGCAGATAATAGTTGCAGCCGATTTAAACATTCCTTAAAGTCCTATTCACATATCTTGCCTAATTCATAAAGTAAGCCTAAACTTATATGCCCAAATTATGGTCATAATCCACCATATAACATATGTTCCAAATTTTAGTTAAAGTTACATAGTTCGGAATATTCTCCAAAAACCTTACATAAAAATTATGCCAAATATAGCCACTGATTACAATGCATGTCACATATCCAAAAAAACCCATCTTACTTAGGTGTATTCTTACTTAATAATCATCAAATCTTAATATAGGTTTTTACACCTAAGTCATATGCAAATTAATTCTCCTACTTCCAAATGACAAACTATTAGATTTAACATGCCCAGATCCAGATCTTAAATTATGAAATATGTTCTTTATGTTCTAAGTCACTGTAATCCTCTTCTTCTAAGTCATAGATTATCTTATGCAATATGTCTCAAATTTTTGTCCAGAATTACAACATGCGTTGTGTCCTCAAATTAGTTACAAATCGATTTTTCTCAAATATGCCTCATTCAATATTCTTCCCAAATTTAGCGTTTATGCGTTCATCACTTATGAGACTTGGCTCAGGCTTGTGGTTGCCTGGATATCAAACAAAAAAGAAAGAAAGGAGGAAGAAATACAGAACAAACAAAATAATAAAACAGAGGAACAGATCTGATAAATAGAAAAAGGGCCTAGTCTCAGATTCAGATTTATAATTATGTCAAGATCATGATTAAATTTCATATCGGAAAATAACTGCACTTGCCTTGATTGGATTATAGAATAAGAGTTGCAGTTGTTCTCTTTTAATCTTATTCAGATTTGGAAGAAGATGCTCTAGTTCTAGTTTTGGTCCCAGCAGAGTAGCGACGCCATTATTTTATTTATTTATTTCTATTATCTCAGAGGAAGCATAAGGAGAGAAGAATGGTGTAAAGAGAATGGGGCTAGGGGGTTGTTTATATAGGATTAGGCGGGCGAATCTAGACTGAAAACGAGACCAGATACATCAGAATGAACCCAGGCTCAAAACTGGGTTCTGGCACCAGGTCGACCCCTAGGTCGACCATAGGGTCGACCTGGTCCCTGGGAGATCGACCATAGTGTCGACCCCCAGGTCGACCTGGTCCTGGGTGGGAAAATTCCCACCCAGTTTGCACTGGGGTTTAAATTCGAATTTCAAATTCGAATTTCGAGCTGTTTTCGATTCTGAAAATTCCTGAAAATTCGGAGGGTCATATCTCCCTCATACGGACTCCGTTTCTCGAAAATTCGGACTCGATTTCATACAGAATTCCAAGACGAACGCAATGGCGCAACCCGTTTTTCCTGATTCTTATTTTAAAATTTAATTCTGCCTTGATTTATGGTTTTAACATTTTATAAAAATTCGGGTTGTTACATTCTCCCCTCCTTAAAGGATTTTGTCACCGAAATTTTCAAGTTAAGAAGAATGCATCCTATCATCCGATCATCCATCTACTCAACCATCATCCACAAGCAACCATTGTCCTTAAAAGATTTCTGAAGCTGTATGAACTTATGCAAGAGTGTGTGTATATGTACTTATCCAATGCAAAGATCAGGCGGTCCACTGATTCAGTTGACCTCCTTAATGCGAATTATGTCAGTGCCATGAGTCCAACATGTATGCAACTTTCCTATTTGATACATATCATTTCTATGTGAGTGTACAACCGTTCATTCATATGAAACATCCATGTGCTGAGTCAACCATTTTGCATCCATAATTTTTTTTAAAAATGCACACACATCCATATGCAGTATGAGAGTGTTTTTGAGCTGATCTAGTGCCTAGTGCGTTGTATGCATCCACGAGCAATCACTAGCAAACACTTGCATCCACTTGCAACCATCAAACATTACATGTCTCAAACACATGTTTACACCCATTAGTTTCTACCTAAATGTCGAAGGATAAAGTCGAGTGATAGAAGCAAGTATAATTAAAACTAAAGCTAGGTTGCCATTAGACATCGGTTTAAGAGAATAACTCTCTAAGTATCAACCCCGAAGACCGAATACAACATCAGATTAATACTTAGTGAATCACTCTCATTAAACGAATGCCGAACTGGAAATCTATTTCACACTTTGAGTAAAAACTCCTATCCTTTTCAGAAACCTACAGACTACTGATACAGATCAGATTACCAAATGATTCTTAGGAAACTAAGCATGATAAAAACTCAGAATGTATGCATCATGGTCAACTTAGCGCCCAACACAGATGCCCTCAAACCCCAACTTATCACAAACAGATGAGTCGTAACCCTCATGGAGTCTGAGACTATAACGGAACCAGAAACAAGACTAGTATTAAACTGCAGAGTTTCAATTACAGAATCAAAATGCCAGAATCAGAAAGGGTTTTTAACTCCTCAATCAGATAAGGAAATTAAACCTTCTACACAAATTTTCTTATTTCTACCCTATCTACCCGTCACTTGAGCATTCGGCTGTCCTCCAGAAGTGGGTTCTGCCCTCTGCCCTTGCCCCCTTTTTTTGGGTAGTCCCTTGTGAAGTGCCCCATTTCTCCACAGTTGAAGCAAATGCCCTTCCTTTTTCTGCAATCCTTGTTCAGATGGGTCGAGCTTCCACAAGTAAAGCACATCTTCACCTTCTTATCTTCAGTCTTCTCATCCTTCTTTTGCATTTCCTTTTTCGGCCCCGCCTTCTTGTTCTGTGGTCCTTCAAGCTTTTCCTCTTTCTTTTTACTTTCGGCTTCCTCTTCATGCATTAACGCCATATCCACCAATTTTTTGAAGGTTGCCCCCATAGGAATGTGGGACATCGCCAATTCGTGTAGCGGCTCATTCAAACCTTTAGCAAACCTTAGTGCCTACTTATGCGGTGTATTTACCAATTCTAAGCCGAATCTTGCCAATTGATTAAACTTGTTGACTGACATACTCTCTCACTGATAAATTCCCCTGCTTGAATGCCAATAGCCTTTCTACGTATAGACTCTCTTCCGCTCGTGAGAGAAATTTTATCTCGAACCTATGCCTAAAATCCATCCATCTCTCTACCGGACGCTCTCCATTTATGACCTCCCACCAAAAAGAAGCTTCGTCCTTAAGCAACCATACCGCCAACTGTATCTTCTGCCTATCGTCCACCTCGAAACAAATCCTCAGTTTCTTTGAGCCAGTTCCTTGCTTCCATGAAGGATTCAGTTCCATTAAAGTTCTTCCCACCCATGGCTCGAAAGTCTCTACATATCTTCGGGAAAGTATTCACGCGCGGAGGAGGAGGAACTGCTGCAGCTGGGGGAGGAGGGACGTTTGTTGGGCCCGCATCATTAGCCCTAGCTTCTAGGTACCTCCTAAACTAGCCAGGTATCGGTATGCCATCCGGAAGGTTAAGATCCCCAGACATGCTGAAATGAAAGAAAAAGGAAAGATTCAAAACAAAGGATAGAAAGATAGGCTATGGATTTGGGGATTATGTTTTTCAAAATAAACTCTACTTTTGAAAATACTTCCTTTTTGAAAATAGTTTTCCAAAACTTTTTTATCAAATCTGGTAACCTTCAGCTATGATACAAAGTGTAACACCCCACCTCCGTTAAGGTCACTCACAAAGGGAATGCCTTAACTTTGATGGAGCGTTTTAGTAGACGGAACAGAAATTTACAAGACAAATAAAATAGTACTTGAATTTTTTTTAACCTTATTACAATAGAAAATGAAATAAGTTTGGTTACATCTTTTCAAATCTCAATACCAGAATTCAAGTACAAAATATCGATCCTGTACAAAAGCCTTCAGAATGCATAGTTTTTAAAGTCATAATCCCCAACAAAAACTACCATGGAAAGATAGAGCTAAGGCCAAGCAATACTTCAAGCAGAGAAAATCCGAATCAAGCTCCTATATTTCCAACCTAAAAAGCTGAGGGGAAAACGAAAGAAAACGGGTGAAAACAAGCAAGGTCAGACATAAAGTCTGGCAAGTCCAGTGACTTTCAGCATATGAACAGATAACATTATCATGACATGAAAATAAAGCTGGATAGAGACAACAGCAATAGGAGTAACTGGTATACTTAAGCTAAACAGAAGAAACAGAATGATATAGCCCAAGTTATGCTTCTTACTTATATCTTACTTCTCTGCACTAATACTAGTATAACAACATTAGGTGTTACACTAATGTCTAAACTGAAACAGAAACGGAACAGAATAATCTATACAGAAACAGAATGCCAGTAATGGGCCTTTACCACCCCCAACAGACAGAAGGTACATAAACGGAATCAGAGACAGAAACAGAATGTTAGAATTAGGTGTACACTAGTAAATGGGCCTTTACCACCCCAACAGACGGTACCACGCAGAAACAGACAGATGTTACCACCCAACAGAAACAGACGGTACCCCAACGGAAACAGATAGAACTAAGTGTACCCTAAATCTACCTCAAGCGATCGGCTCCTTAATGCATAAATACACTGTGCCAGCCCCACACAAGGGTGTATCACTCCCTAAAGTGGCAACCTTTGAATGACATAGACCTATTTAAGATGTCACGGCGTCTTACATCCTCAGAGGCAGACTAGGATCCATGCACGCACATGACCCGTTTGGTACGCACCATCAACAACCCTCGCCATTATCAGAATGAGCCGCTTTTAATTAGTTCAGTAAGCGTGCCCGGACCCTACCTACTGTTGGGTTATAGTTTTGATACCAGAAAGGGTTACTGAGTAATATGGGTCCCAAACAACAGATGACACTAATATATTCCCTCCTAACCTTGTGTCCCCAGACTAATGGATTTCAGATTAAGTTGTTTACGAGTTTTCAGACCTACAGAGTTCAGATCAACTAGTTCACAGATCAGAAAATCATGTCAATAGGTTTTCAGACTAATGGATCAGATGTACAGTTTTAACAGACTTACAGATTGTCTAACTTTGTATTGGGCCTATAGATTCACGAAACATGTTTATTAATTCACCAGTCCAGTTGGTTTAGCCCTATCCACCCAACACGTTTTAGACACCATATTTATCTCAGATTTGCATTAATTAAATATTAATGCGCAGACCTCTCACATTAGGTCGGTAGCTTGTGGCCGCTGGATAAGCCGGGTGGTTCCGGGCAGACTTCTGCCACAAGCCAGACCTAACCTCGTGTCTAAGCATATTTTAGTTATGCCTACGACCTCTCACATTAGACTAGCAGTTTGCAGTTACTGGTTAAGCCGGTTGGGTTCGGGCAGGCTTCTACCGCAAACATGAGTCTAACCTCGTGTCTCAGCATTTTTATTATAACCAATTTATTCCATTACAAATTATACAACTATCAGACTAATTATGTCAATTAAACAAATTTGGCTTCTTTTCAAGTCGCCGCAGGTTAATTAAATTAACATGTTTTACTCAATCTTAGATCAAGCCTACGGATTTTCATACACAAATTACAATCATTCATCTTTTCAACAGATTTAGCAGCTCAGGCGGTTCAACAAATTTAGCAGATTTGGCAACTCAACAGATTTAGCAGATTTGGCAACTCAACAGATTTAGCAGATTAGGCGATTCAACATATTTAACAGTTTAGGCAATTCAACAGATTAAACAGGTAACAGATTTAGCAGATTAGGCAAATTTAACATATAAAGGAGATAACAGTTTCAGCTGGTTTAAACATTCCTTAAAGTCCTATTTACATATCTTGCCTAATTCATAAAGTAAGCCTAAACTTATATGCCCAAATTATGGTCATAATCCACCATATAACATATGTCCTAAATTTTAGTTAAACTTACATAGTTCAAAATATTCTCCAAAAACCTTACATATAAATTATGCCAAATATAGCCACTGATTACAATGCATGTCACATATCCAAAAAAAACCCTCTTAATTAGGTGTATTCACGCTTAATGGTCATAAAATCTTAATATAGGTTTTTACACCTAAGTCATATGCAAATTAATTCTCCTACTTCCAAATGACAAACTATCAGATTTTACATGCCCAGATCCAGATCTTAAATTATGAAATATGTTCTTTATGTTCTAAGTCACTATAATCCTCTTCTTCCAAGGCATAGATCATCTTATGCAATATGTCTCAAATTTTTGTCCAGAATTACAACATGCGTTGTGTCCTCAAATTAGTTACAAAACGATTTTGCCCAAATATGCCTCATTCTATATTCTTCCCAAATTTAGCGTTTATGCGTTCATCTCTTATGAGACTTGGCTCAGGCTCGTGGTAGCCTGGCTATCAAACAATAAGAAAGAAAGGAGGAAGAAATACAGAACAAACAGAATAATAAAACAGAGGAACAGATCTGATAAATAAAAAAAAGGGCCTAGTCTCAGATTCAGATTTATAATTATGTCAAGATCATGATTAAATTTCATATCGGAAAATAACTGCACTTGCCTTGATTGGATTATAGAAGAAGAGTTACAGTTGTTCTCTTTTAATCTTATTCAAATTTGGAAGAAGATGCTCTAGTTCTAGTTTTGATCTCAACGGAGTAGCGACGCCATTGTTTTATTTATTTATTTCTATTATCTCAGAGGCAACATAAGGAGAGAAGAATGGTGTAAAGAGAATGGGGCTAGGGGGCTGTTTATATAGGATTAGGCGGTCAAATCTAGACTGAAAACGAGACCAGATACATCAGAATGAACCCAGGATCAAAACTGGGTTCTAGCACCAGGTCGACCCCCAGGTCGACCTGGTCCCTGGGAGGTCGACCATAGTGTCGACCCCCAGGTCGACCATAGTGTCGACCCCCAGGTCGACCTGGTCCTGGGTGGGAAAATTCCTGCCCTATCTTCACTGGGGTTTAAATTCGAATTTCGAATTCGAATTTTGAGCTATTTTCGATTCTGAAAATTCCTGAAACTTTGGAGGGTCATATCTCCCTCATACGTACTCCGTTTCTCGAAAACTCGGACTCGATTTCATGTAGAATTCTGAGACGAACGCAATGGCACCCTGATTCTTATTTTAGAATTTAATTCTTCCTTGATTTATGGTTTTAACATGTTATAAAAATTCGGGTTGTTACATAATCGTTCTTTTGCTTGTATAATACTAGACTAATTCAAGGTGTTGGTTGTATGAAGCGAGATAAACCAGAAATATACATTAATTCAAGGGTTGTTTTGGTAATGGTTACTGTTATCATTTGGCAAATATAGTTATCATACCATTTGAACTGGTAAATCAGAATTGTTTACCATTACCATTTGATTGGTATACGGATAATCTGGTAACCGTTACACCAATAGTGATAAATTACCGTTCGTCCATTAAAGTTTGTATCTTGACACTTTTTTTGTACATGGTGCATCTTTATTATACTGTATGTAGTGCTAGTGAATAAAAAGAATAAACAAGAAAGAAAACAACTGTACTCAAAATTATTTTGTCTTATTGTCGAACTAAATTTAGTCATTTATTTGATTTTAAATTCATGTAATAAAGCATATTAGATGAATATACATATGTTTTAAATTGATTGGTAAAATTATTGTTACCGCCGGTATTAAAGAAATATTACTAATAATTAATTATTAAAAATGGCAAATTTACCGTTATCAAACTGTTTTAACAGGCATAACAATTTCAATCCAAAATGATTACCGAGACTGATAAAGGTAAATTTACTGTTATCATAGCCACCTTAATTCATTCATTCTACAGGTGTATTTTTGGATTTTTGAGTTTATCCTGTTGTAAATTTTCAAAACTATTTGGATTATGGGTTTGTTTTGAAGAGGGAAGAAAGAAAGAAAGGAAGAGAATGATGTGGGGATTAGTCCCACATTGTAGAATATAAGAAGGTATGCCGACACTAAAGCAGCCTTCTCATGTTGGTGTTGGGGACTTGGGGAACCCAAATGTTTAATTTACTGTGAGGAAGGAGACCATGCATCACTATATCACATACGTGCACGCCCCCGCCGCCGTCCGACCGAACCGAACCGGGCCGGGTACGGTTTCGGGTATTGATCCAATAAATATATTTTTGGACAGAATTTGCAAGCAGTAACGGGCCAAATTTAGGCCCATTACAGACCTGAATTATATTCAAACTAGGTGGGTTTTAAAACGTTTACTGAACGTTGTAAAAAAGAGCGCGATCTTTCAAATAGCCACGCTTTATGACCGTTGTAAGTGAATAGATGCAGCGTTTCAAATTTAAAGTCGTGGTTGTTCATGGATAGACACCTTCATTTGCTGGCTATAAATAGCCATGCCCAGAAGATTTTCAAATAATTCTGAAATTTTCTTCTTCCTCGATTAATTTGCATCTCCATTAGAGCGTTTCAAGCATTGTTGTTCTTTGATGCGTCCAAAGTGTTGCAACTTCATAGGCGTTGCAAATTGTTTCTTCTTCTTTTCTTCACTTTATTTGATTCTTGCATCATCAAAAATATAATACCAGAGTGTTCTTGATCGTATCAAAGTCGTGCAAACTTTGAATACGATTTTGTTGTTTCAAGATTTAATTGAATCCTGAAAGTCGGTAGTTCGATAACTCATTTGTACCTGGTGGGTTAAATTTTTGTCTGAAAGAGTCTATTCTATAGATCCTTAAAGTCTGAAGTACGACAAACATCTTCCTCCAATTGTCTCAAAACGCAAAATCCCCAACATATCCTAGAATCAACTGTTAGAAGCCACTTTGTTATTTATGTTTCCTAAACCAACCTATTTTGTTACATCAACACATGTAATTTAATTCAGTCATGTCCAATGAATCAAAGGTACAATGAGGAACTATGCGTACTCCTGCATCCCATTCGGAGAAATACAAATGTGTGTAAATTGTACAATGTAATTAACATCAACACCACCTTTTTTAGTTGAAATTAATCGAGGTTTTTGTAACTACATCCATCGTGTATACTGATTTATCAATACTTGTCATAGATTAAAGTCCGAGATAAGTAACCAATGTTTTTGCTATTAAGAAAGGTGTAGAAAGAAATTGTAAAAATGTCATTTCAAAATCTAAATAACTAGACCCATCAGGTCAATTTTCACGCTATATGATTCTCTAAGACCACTTTAAGTTTCATCAAGTTTTCTGTCTCTAAACTTCCATCGTGAAATGTTACTATGTACGTAAATGTAGCTTTTGATTGCAGATCTTAAAAATTCATCTATAGCTCGTTTACCTAATTTCCTATTCTAGTATTCATACATATAAATTGTGTAAATTTTTTGCAGAAAAAACCAATAGTTTTAAATTGACCCATCAAAATCTTAAACCTTGAAGTGACAGTTTTGATCACATTCCAATTACAAAACTGTATGTTTGCGCTCTTTTCACGGTTAAAAGCAAAGCTATCATGAATGCAATTGGTGTTTTGAGCAGCTGAAATTTTAATCGCATGATCCATGATTGTTTACAAAATTATCTTTCCCACTTTTAGACCTTCCTTGCCTTCATACCCAGGTTGGTTCTTCCTTCGGAGAGTATTGAACTTGACGTGCCTCCTTCTTCAGAAGAGATACATGCATGTGTATTCGCTCTTAGTAAAGACAGTGTCAGTGGGCCTGATGGCTATAATGGTGTTTTCTTTTGGAGTGTCTGGCCGATCATCCAAGCGGACTTACGCCTTGCAATCCAGTTCTTCTTCTCCGGTGGGGAATTGCCTCAAGGTTGGAATTATTTTAACTTAGTCCTTATTCCAAAGTGCAAAAATCGCCAGTCGTGTGCGGATTTTCGACCCATCAGTTTGTATAACTTCTCTAACAAGGTTATATCTAGGGTCCTGGCGACTAGGCTTCCTCCGTTTCACCAGCGTATTATTTCTGCTTCGCAGGCTGGGTTTGTAACTGTAAAAGGATGCTTGATTACGGATAACATCCTTTTAGCCCAGGAGTGGTGTCTCAGCTTGATAGAAATGTCAGAGGTTCTAATGTGGTCGTTAAGCTGGATATGTCTAAAGCTTATGACCGTATGTCCTGGTTTTTCATCATTAAGGTTCTTCGAGCTTTTGGGTTTCCTGAGGCCCTTATCGATATTTTCTAGGGCTCATTTCCAAATGTTGGTTCTCCGTTCTCATCAACGGATCGGCCAACGGGTATTTCAAGGGGGAAAGGGGACTCCGTTAGGGATATCCTCTTTTCCCTACTCTGTTCGTAATCGTTGCCAAGGCTTTCACAAGAGGTTTGCATTCACTTACAATATCAAATCAGATTCACCATTTTGGCATCCCTATGGGATGCCCTACCATTTACACCTTAAACTTTGCTGATGACATTATCATTTTCACAAATGGTAGTCGTTGGTCAGTCCGTCGTCTTGTCAGCTTCTTTCAGCAGTATGAGAGGTGTTCAGGCCAGCTCGTTAATACGGCTAAAAGTTGTTTTGTTCCGGCGAGTGATTTGTTTGAGGTTAGATCTTCTTGGATCGAAACTTTCACCGGTTTCAAGGTGGCTTCCCTTCCCTTGCCGTACCTAGGTATTGTACTGTACAGAGGTCGTAAGCTCTATGCCATATTCGACCCCTTTAGTGATAAAGTCCGGGGGAAGATCATTAGATGGAATGCATCGCTTCTCTCTCAGGCAGAAAGACTGGTTCTCATAAAATATGTGCTTGACTCTATAGGATCGCATGTCTTTGCTGCTATGACTCCTACCTCTTCTTTTTTCAGATCTTACCATTCTTTGGCACCATCCTTTTACTGGGGTAAAAAGGACAACACTAATTGCCACCATTGGATTTCTTATGACATCATCTATCATCCCAAGAGTGAGGGGGCTTAGGTCTCAGAAATCTGAAGGATTCATGCATTACCTTTGCTTGCAAGCCATGGGCTAGGTTTGAAGCGAATGATTCCTCATAGGCATCGGTCCTTCACACCAATTACCATAGTATACACTCCGATGGCTACTCTAGAGTCTCATCATACGCAAGTGAGACATGGAAACAGATGCAAGCAGTGAAGGCTTTTTGGGATTCACATAGTTGTGGATCCGGATGGAACGGCAGTCCCTTCTCCATTAGAGCAGACTGGAGCTCAGCGGGACGACTACTCCTCGTCGTATCTCTTCTCTTTCATTTGGGATTCCCATACTCCTCCAAAGGTTTCTCTGCTTATGTGGAGGATTCTACATGAGGGGCTACCAATAGATTGGGATCCCGTTAGCATCCCGTTGCAGGTGCTGTGGTTCTGGGGACACAGAATTTTCTGATTACTTGTATTTCTCTAGCTTTTCTGCCATTTATGTTTGGAATTACTTCAGGAACTTGGTTGGTATTCGAGGTAATGCGTCTTCTCTTGCTGAGGCACTAAGAAACTGGTGGACCGGAATCTCAGGTAAATCCTTGCGCTCAATTCTTTTTCGTCTTATCCCTTGTCTTACCTGTTCGCATATCTGGTGTTCATGGAATAAGGCAGTGTTTGATGAGGTTCCTATGGACCCCTCATCTACCATTCGAAAGGTAAGGAATGATGTGTTCCTTGCTTTTCGTGGAAGACCGTTTAGAGGTTCCTTTGGTTCAATAGCTCGGAGGCTAGCCGGAACCTTTGACGTTGCTTCAATACCTTCGACCTCCCGTGCGGGGATTGGTTGAAGCCCTTGATCTTAAGTAGTGGCATATGACTCACTTTCCTCTCTTGTCCTCACCCCCCAACCCGTTTTATCGGTGATATCGATTGCTAGTCCTGTAGGGTTTGGATTTCAGGTTTGTTGGTTCGTTGGACATGGGCTCTCCTGGTTTTTGTCTTCCACTATGGTTGTTGGTCCTTTTTGCTGGACTTGGCTACTGGATACTCATGATCATCCTTCTTTCAGGGTCTGGATCTACAGACGGTTTGGGTGCTTCCATCATTTCTCTTAGTGCTAGTCTCCTTTCTCCGGTTCCCAGCCTTGTCTCTTGCAATGAGTTGCTTGGGTCATTTTCGGTTCTCCAGCCGCTTTACCTCTTGGGTGCGGAGTTGACCTTGTTGGAGTCAGGTTTGGTGGTTTGTGATGAGGAGCTTTTTCTAGACCACATCAAATTTTCTTATTTTCTTATTTTGTTTTTTCTGTCTTGTATATTATGGAGTGACCATATCTTTAAGGAGTAGAAACACTTCGTAATCGGGTGATGGCCATGCCGGAACTCAATTATGAAGCACAATGGGCAGTGGCCTTGCCGGAGCTCATCCATCTACCTCGTCGACTCATGGTCATTGTTATAGCTGTCTATTTACATTTGGTTACCTGCCAGGCATATTGGAAGCTATTGTATATTATGTTATAATAGCTATTGTCTAAAAAAGATTAGAAAACTATGTGTTTCTGCGCTCTTTTCTCGGTTATAACTAATATGATACACAGATACAGTGCCTGACTTTGCTTGCATTAGACTATATATACTTTATCTTAGACTACTTCTAGTCGCTCTAATCATCATGTATACCAAAACATTTTCCTTAATTAAAGTGCATATTCAATTTTATTGACTGTGAATTCAAACATACAATAAAGAATTGAGTGTACCAATCCCATATCACTTTCTAAAGAAAGCAAACGCGTGTAAATGGCGGGTACAGATCAAGACAAGGAGGTCCTTGTTTCCTTGGTCTAATCTAATGAAATTACCCCATTTTGGAGTAATTTGTTGCCCTTATGTATAAGTCAGAGTACGGAGAGCAAACTACAAATGGTCCAAAGATGAGAAAATTTCATTGGTGCGGACCAGAGGCTACCTTAAATGGCACAATGAAATGTCAAATCATCTTCTTTCGCAGAAATAAACTAAAGGTTTATTAACTATATTTGATAGCAATATTATATCTTAAATTTTTTAAATGACCTTTGCTTGCAACATGTTAAATGTAATTCCAATAGGAGCTTTAGTGCATAATACTAAATGGAATATCTGCTTCATTATTTTCTCCTGCAACAGGTGTCAATGGAATAGGTTTTTATTAGTTCATGTTGGACATTTATTCTATGGATGTCAAATATTTAATCATTTATTCAAAGTGAAATTTCAAAATATTTAGCCATCGTTTAAGTAAATATCTAAAAACTAAGACATTTATTTGTATAATCATTGTACAATGGAGACTAGATATCTATCATCTTTTGGTTATGTTCTTCTTGATATAACTTCCTATAATCGTATATTGGTTGCAGTTTTGAGGTTTAGTTTACATATTTATATTAAGAATACTCATTGTTAGAGATGTTAAACACAACATTATATTAATATTCTACCGCTTGATTATTTTTCTTCTTTTAGTTTTCTAACTTTAGAATTTGAACATTTAATACTTCGTTTTGATTAAGGATGCATTCTCAATGGATGGCAAAGTAAAATACATGCACATTGTTGAACTCAAAAGTTGAATTAACGAGAAATGAGTATATGTGCTATGACTATAAAGAATCCAAGTGGCATATTTTAATGGAATACATAAAAAGGACAATTTGGCTAAAGTCTCAAACCATTATTGTCAAACATATGTGATAACCGACCTTTTGGTCCAGTTCCCAAATGCATATAAGGCCCACTCAACTCGACCCACCGTGTGACACACTAAAGCCCGAAGTTTCGCTAAAGCACTCAGAATTCAGTCCCGAAAGGAGTCGTGCAAACGTTGGCCTCACATCACCTCATAACCATCATTTCACATCCCCGAAATATGGACTTCTTCATGTATTCTCATCCCAAAGATTTTGACTCCCCATTCCTTCGCATCACCAGGATTTCGACTCCCATGACTTCGCATCACAAAACTTCGCCTCTGCTAATTTCAAAACTCACGGCAATGTCATTCGCACCCAAAGCTGTTGCCCCGTCCAAACTTCACATCCTCGAAAAATTGCATTCCACCTCGGTTTCGTATCCTTTAGGATACGAATTTCGTATCCCGTAGGATACGAATTTCGTATCCCTCGGAATACAAAATTTAGCATCCTAGAGATACTTCGTATCCCCACAGGGATACGAGATTTCATATCACTAAGATATATGAAATCATCGTATCCCCAATGTATATGAAAGTCTTCGATATAACTCAAAGGGATGCGAATTTCTGGACACCACTTGTTCGGGATGCGAAATTTGCTATTATAGTCCCTAAATCTCACATACTCCGACTTAATCCACTACCTATAAATACCCTCTTCCTCATACTTCAAAGGGTTTGGTATTTGCATGATTTGAGAGCTTTACAAGGACTTGGACATCATTAATGGCTACCTAGAACTTGAGAAAGAAGAAGAACCTATATTTTCTCCCGAGACTTTACATATTCAAAGTATGACTCCCGAAAACTTTGCCAAAATTTGTATGATAATGCCTAATACTTGTAACCTTCTGTAATCAATAAACATCTGCAAACGCTTCGAAGTGGACATAGGTTCAACACGAACCGAACCACTATAATTCTCAGTGTTCCTTCCATACTGCACTTTTATTTTCCGTATGCGGAACATTATTCTCCTTTTATCGATAATACTTGGTTGTGACGACAATTTCAGCTGTCAACATTTTGGTGTTCCTATTGAGAAATTTGCTCGCTTCGTTCCGTTCGACATCCGTCTCAACTTTTGTAACATCCCGTATTTTCGGTGGAAATGAAAGTAAAAAATCAAAGTATAATTAATTTCTAAAAGAAGAATTAAGGGAAATGGGTTGCGCCATTGCATTCATCTCGGAATTCTGCTTGAGATAGATCCGAGTTTGCGTAAATCGGACTCCGTACGAAGAAGTTATGGCCTTTAGAAGTTTTAGAATATATAAAATAGCTCGAAACTGAATTCAAAAATTCAAAATAGAACCCAGAAGCGAGCTGGGCGGGAAATTTCCCGCCCAGGACCCAGGCCGACCTGGGGGTCGACCTTAGTGTCGACCTCCCCCCTATAGGTCGACCGGGGCCTGTTTTTTCAGATCTGGACTGTAGCGATTTTAACATATTTTGGACGGACCGAATGGCTTCTAGGGCGATCTAATTGCTCTAAAACACTCTCTACACCTATAAAAGAGTGCCCAGACCTAAGGTTTCTCCACACAAATTCTTTGAGGCATCTGCATGTTGTTTCTCTCTATTTTGGCCTACACTATTAAAATAAATCTTATGCTCTACTAAAACAAGTTATAGTTCTTCAAATTGGAGATTCAAATCAAGTTAAAGCTTCAAGAAGGGAATCAAAGGCTAATTCAATGGCTTCAAGCAACGTCACGCGAATCATAGCAAATCGGCACAATGTTATCTTATTATCCTTTTCTAAACCGATCACTGTAAGTTCGGTTGTTCTTTGGATTTGAACGTGTAATTGGAATCGTGAATGTAATAAATCAAAATATAGAACTGTACCTATTTGCAATTTAATTATCTTTGATTCATGCTTATTTCAAATCTAAAGTTATCTATGCCTTTGGATCTGATTCACGACTATGACTATGAGACTTTTGCCTAAGACTATGACTATGAAACTATTGCCTATGACTATGACTATGACTACGAGACTTTTGCCTAAGACTATGACCATGAAACGGTTGCCTATGAAATTATTGCCTATGACTATGATTCGTGACTATGAGACTGTTGCCCACGACTATGATTCATAACTATGAGACTATTGCCTATGACATTGATTAAGAAATTATTGTGATTAGTCGACTATGACTATTGTGGTTAATTGCCTAACTATTGTAGTTAGTTGCTTATGCATATTCCCATTGTTACAATTAACAAATCATGTTGTACCTTGAACTGGCATTATGTTGGACCAAATCACCTATGCCTATTCCCTTAATTATGTTGGATCTCATATTTAGTGTGTAACTTGGCTAGTTTACTCCTATTCACTATTATGTACATAGAACCTGTTGGAGCCATTATTTTTGCATGCCTATTCTTTTATATCAATTCTTGTGCTTATCACCTATTCCTTTTGTTAGTGTCATTTCATAAGTACTTAGAAAACTTGCGAAATCATGTTATACGTACAATTATGATGCGGGGATTGGGCGTAGCTTAATTAAGTTAATTTGGTATAACAAATATGTTTGCATAATCTAAATTAGCTATAATAGTGAATAATTTACATGCATATTAGACTTGGGCATAAATTGATAAATTTTAATTGGCCGCAAAGTATGTAATTGGCATGTAAACCAAGTTTTGGGCATAAACGGTAAACTAGAATATTAAATCTAGTTTTGACATGAACTGTAAATTGGAATATTAATCTAGATTGGGCATGAACTGTACAAAGGGAATATTAAATCTAAATTGGTATAAACTGCAAGTTGGGCTAATTGATAGGTAAATCAAGTTTTGGGCATAGAATATATGTAACAGCCCGCATTTTATGTAACGGAAGATCATAAAATAATTTTATTTTATTCCCTGAGGGTTGGATCATTCTCATCTTTTAGTATGTTGCTTATGGGGATGTGATACATGTCCATAAATTTTACCGATTTTGTTTGTGACCATTTTGCCCCTGTTAGTCTTGTATAGGGCATAACTTTTGACTCAGGTCGAATCAGAGGGTGAGACCTATGCCATTGGAAAGGAATTGATGATTCCCTTTCCGTAGAGTGGTTACATTAAGGATTTGGTTAAGCGGTTTGGGAGAAATCGCTGTTTTAAGGTTTTTCAGTTGGCTGTTCAGGTTTTGGAAGGCTAATGGGCTGATTTGGAGAAGGCCCATTAGAGGGTGGGTGGAGACTATAAATAGGGGGTAAGGGGTATGGAGAAAGGTTGGCATTTTCCATTCTCTTATGGGGAGGCTTTGATCTCCTTCTTCCTCTAACATCTTTCCAGCATTAAAATTCCAAAATCCAAGGAGGGAAATCGAAGATCTACACCATAAGAGGCTAGATCTACATCGTCTCAAGGGAAAATTCATCGGATTAAAGAGTTTGATTCGAAGTATTCGTTGTTCGGATTGCGTTTTCATTGCTTTTGCTTAGATTTGGATAATTGGTGAGTGATTTACATCTCTCATTCGGATTCATGCAAGTATATGGGCTTTAGGATGTTAATTTCATCATTTCCATGTTATTTTCCTTAGATCCACACCATGCTAAGTCCATTTTATATATGAATCACCTTAGGATCTGATCTAGATAGTTTAAATGGTTAATTTTATGATTTTTCTCAAGATTATGCAAGTTAGATCCGTTTTTATGTTCATATGATTCACTTATCATGTTTTGGGAAATTTATGTGTTTTGATGGAAATTGTTAGATTGATGATATTGTTGGTTGCATAACATGTTTGTGATTGCGTTTGGATGAATCGGATAAGCTGGTTTCGTCGGATTCGTCGTTTGGCGAAGTTTTGGTCGAAATCGGAGTCGAATTGGAGATGTGCAGGTTTCTGGTCGTCCTGGAGTTGGTCGGGTCGGTCTGGAATGAGGTGGTCGGTCATAGTATGGCTTGGGAAGCAAGTCAGGGAGCTGGTCGGTTTAAACTGGTCGGTCCAGAAGGAGCAGAAGTGTTTCTGGTCGGTTTCAGATGGTAGCATTCTGGTCGGTTTCAGATGGTGGCATTCTGGTCGGTTTCAGATGCTGGCATTCTTGTTGGTTTTACTGGAAGCAAATCCTGGTCGCTCTGAAGGAGCTGGTCGGTCAGGTGGAGCAAAATCTGGTCGGTCTTGACGGGGTCAATCCAAAGCTGGTCGGTCCCAAGGAGGTCGAGTCGATCCAAAGCTGCATGGAGGCGGGTCGTTCTGGAGCAGGCTGGTCGGTTTTTGGCGGGTCGTTCTGGAGCAAGGCTGGTCGGTTTTTGGCGGGTCGTTCTGGAGCAAGGCTGGTCGGTTTTTGGCTGGTCATTCTGGAGCAAGGTTCTGGTCGGTTTTGGCAGGGTCGTTGCCCCCGAACCCTAACCGCAGCGCAGTGATGTGTTTTGGTTCGGTGATGGCGTGATTTCGAGGTGATTCAAGTAGGAAGACTCGAAGTGATGAATGTGTTCGTTGATCAAGGTGGAACAACGAATGCGGAGACAACTCAAAGGTCGTGAGTTGGTGGATAATGGCTGCTCGAGAAGGTTGCTTGAGCTATGAAACATCGTCAAGGTTGGACGATTAGAGATGTGAAGGCCGAGAAGTCATCGTTGTCGTAAGTTCTAGCAGGCTCAAAGCAGGGGTACGATGGGTATCGTTGAAAGGCCCAAAAGACCGGTTGTTGGTCGAGTACCCTGGGTCTTTCTGGTTGGGGAAAGGCCTAGTGTCAAGGTTGGACATTGCCAAGGTTGGGCATATGGAGTTCATGCTAGAACTGGGGTTATCATTAGCCCTTGACATATGGCAAGGTTGGCCGTCATACGATAATGATGGTTTCGAAGCAGGATTGGCAGTGATAGCCAGAGTCAGTCATGGATGATTAGTTGTTCTGTTTGTACTATCTCACATAGATTATCCAAAGTCGAAGGAGACGTTCTTTGAGTGTTTAAGTGATATTGGTCTAGGCCTCTGGCGAGAGTACTTGAGGAATGTTAAACTCGATTAGGGTTGTCTGCGTGAGACTTATCTGGATGTCATGTGTGTTTTCTATGATTGAATGGGTGTTCTTATTTCTATGGATGAATGGTTGAAATGCTTGTCGTAAAGGCTATCACTGTCCGATGTGGGGAAGATAAGGATGAGTTCTTCTCTGGTGTTGTGGGTAGATAAGTTTTTCATTTACCCATTCTCATATACTTTCTTGTTGAAGTTTGTTAGCTGTTTTATCGCTCACTAAGACTATTGTCTGACTCAAGGTTTTATGTCTCCTTTTACTACCTTGGGCTGTTCATCCGGTTGTGGATGGGCAGACTAAGTAGCAGGTTACAGGTAATGGAGCTTAGTGATACGAGGAAGCTGAGCGATGACGAGCAGGAGGCTAGCGTACCAGTTTTATTCTATCTAGTATTTCTGTTTCCGCTGTTTGAGTTGCTTGAGAGTTGTAGTGAGGCCTTATGTACAAACTTGGATATCAGTTGGATACTCTTTCTGGATGTTGAAAGAGTTTCCAAAGTTTGTTATATGATACCTCATTATTATCACCTGTTGTATATGTTCTATTATATTTTATCCTTGCGTTGTGAGTTCTACGACAGGTTTCGATGTGTTCACTTACTATGATGATCGTCCATAGGAGCCTGGAACGCCTTTCAGTGCATTATTCCTCTTGTTTAGTGTAACACCCCACTCCCGCTATGATCACTCACTAAGGGAATGCCATAGCATCGGTGGAGTATTTTAGTGAATATAGAACAGAAAAATTACAACAAGACAGATATAAATAGTACTTGAAATTTTAAAACATCATCTCATAACAGCGGAAGTAAAACATGTCTGGTTACATCATAAAACCACAATAAAAGTCAAGTACAATATCCATCAAAATAAAGAAGTACATAATCCCACTCTCATACAATAGCCAAAAGAAAAGATAACTGGGTAACTGGAGCTTTACATCTATCCAAGCTCCTAAAGACTGGAACAGCAATCCGATCAAGCTCCACTACTGCTAGGATCCACCGTAGGACCTGAGGGTTGGGAAAAAAAGATAAAAACAACGGGGTCAGACATAAGTCTGAGCGAGTCCTATAACTTTAACAATACAATCGTTAAAGTAACCAGAGAAGACATAAACTGATATACGGTAACTAATGGGGATGAATGGCTACACTAAGCAGTCAACTAAACTAAGATAAACGATAAAGACGCATCTACCCTTCCAAAGGTAAATTACTAAACTGCACCACACCAGTCGTTCCTAACTTAAAGGTTGATCCCACCCCTGGACTTATAAAATTAACTTAATAGTTCTTGCGTACCCCTAGGTGACTGAGTAGACGCCACAGGGCCCTACAATCCACTAGGTGTACACACTACTCCCCATTCGATCGGCTCCCTAACGTAGATACCCGTGCTGGCCCCACCGTGGGGTGTACCATTCCCCAACGTGGCAACCTGATAAAATTAACGGTGCACGGCTTATATCTACACGATGCAACAACGTCTTATTTACCAGCCCGGGTCCACACACGCATATGAAACCCGTTGGTCATGCGTTGCCACCGCTAACCCATTTTGGCCTCTTATAGTCAAGCCCAATATGCGTGTCCCGTCACTCGACTAGAGTCGAGCCCACTAAGATACGTTTGGGATATTGGTTGAAATGGGCCCCCAGCATAAGCCATCCCCCTAAGCTTGGCCCACACACTAGTGTTTCCCACTTAACCCTTTAACCATGTTTAATTACATGTTTCATCTTGGTTAAGTATTTAATCATATTTTCTATTGGCAACCACTAGCAATTTCCACATACCACCCAAGGTACCCACTTAACCCCCATGCCTGACTACATGATTATCTGGTTAAGTGTTTCTTAATTGATTAACACCGTAACCGTGTAAAGGACCCCTCACATTGGACCGTTATTTGTAGATGCCTGGTTAAGCCGGTAGGTTCCGGGCAGTCTTACACTACAAACGGGTCCAACCTCGTCCTTGTTACGTATTTAATTTATGATTAAGACCCCTCACATTGGACCGTCATTTGTAGATGCCTGGTTAAGCCGGTAAACTCCGGGCAGTCTTACACTACAAACGGGTCCAACCTCGTGTCTTAATCGATTAATTACTCCTAATTAATCACCCCCATGATTTGTGTTAATTATCATGTTTATTTTAGGAATATGGGTACACCTAACTTAATAGGCAAATTCCCAACTCCAAAGTGTGGGTACACCTAACTTAATAGGCAAATTCCCAACACATAGTATGGGTACACCTAACTTAATAGGCAAATTCCCATACTATGTTCATTTATTTTATGTTATGCATAATTATATTAATTTCACACAATCTTATTAACTTATGCATTGAATTAACCCCATCGTTCCCACGTAATTTCGTTCTCATGACATAACACATATAAAAGGTGTCAACTTGCATATGTATGAACATGTTTCAAAGGTGCCATCTTGCATATTAACTAACACATAACTTGCATATGAACTTGCATAACATGTCACATAACTTGCATATAATCTTGTATAACATGTCATATAACTTGCATATAATCTTGTATAACATGTCACATAACTTGCATATAATCTTGTATAACATGTCACATAAACTTACATATTAACAAATACATGACTTGCATATAATATGTCACATAACTTGCATATGAACTTACATAACATACTTGCATATAAACTCATAAACTAGCATATGAACTTGCATAACATACTTGCATATAAACTCATAAACTTGCATATGAACTTGCATAACATACTTGCATATAAACTCATAAACTTGCATATGAACTTGCATAACATACTTGCATATAAACTCATAAACTTGCATATGAAGAAACATACAACTTGCATAATTATCATACATGTAACTTGCATATTAACATATGATCACAAAACACAAAACTTGCATAACCCACATACATTAGCAAACTAACATCATGTCATATGACTTAAAATCCATTAATCCCCAAACAAAACCATATGATCTCATCATATCTCATCTACTTAATTTAGCAATCGGTTATTAAAGTGATAGAAACTCACAACTAGCAAATTTGCACTCCAAATGAAGAAGATTAAGATGCTTAGAATGGATTAGAGGTTGATTAGAGAGTGATTAGCTTGCAACCCTCTTCATAAATTAGTGGAGGCTCCTTCTAAGATTTAATTTGGCGGCATGTAGCCCTCAATTCTATTTTTAGTATGGATTAGGGTAGGTTTAGGGTGTATTTATAGATTAGGTGAGTGTTTTAGGCCCTTAGATTAACCCTAGATTAGATTAGGACCCTTAGATTTCGGAAATCTCTAGAACACAGCCCAGGACTAACCCAAAAACCAGATCTGGTGCACCCAGATCAACAGGGCCGACACCCTGTGTCGACACCCCTGTCGACAGGGCTGTCGACACCCCTGTCGACATGCCTGTCGACACGGGGCTAGGCGGGAACTTTCCCGCCCTTTCCGCTTTTGGCTCCAAACTTGTTTTAGAACTGAATTTTAAATTTGTTTTTAGCTTTGAATTTTCTGCAAACTTCATTGGGCCTTAACTGGGCCATACGGACTCCGATTTACAAAATTTCGGACTCTATTCTGCGTATTTTTCCGAGACGAACGCAATGACGCAGCCCGTTTCCCCCAATTCTCACATCTGAGATTATTTATTCTCCAATTAGTGAATTTTAGCATTAACCGAAATTCGGGGTGTTACATTCTCCCCTCCTTAAAGGATTTCGTCCCCGAAATCTCTAAGCTAAGGAGAATGCATATCCTACCATCCAAACAACCATCTACTCAATCCATCAAACACGGGCATCCATTGTCCTTAAAACAATTTCTAATGATGTATGAGCATATGCAAAAAGTGTGTGTATATGTTCCCTATCTAATGTATGAACATATGCAAACCATGATAGTGCCATGCATCCATTATGTATGCGAGAGAACCCTATCGACACGTACAATATCTACATGAGTGCACAACCATTCACCAAAATGCATCATCCAAATGATAACACAATCATTATACATCCATAAATATAGCTTCCTACACACAATTTTATGCAATATGCAATATGAAGTGACTGAGCCGATCTAGTGCCTAGAGTGTGTGTATATGCATCCACGAGCAACCACTAGCAAACACTTGCATCCACTTGCATCCATCAACCATAACATGTCTCAAACACATGTTTCAACCATAGGTTTACCCTATCTAAAGGTCAAACAGTACTAACGAGAGGACATACTAAAGATAAGATAAGTACTAGGCAAGCGATAAAGGAGAAGTTAAAAGACATACTCTCAAAAAGAAATGGATACAAAGAACGCATCTTCGCTTCCGTCTCCCAAGTAGCATTGCTTTCGTCATCTCCCCATTGCACTTTAACTAGCTGAACTTCTCTGTTCCTCAACTTCCTAGTTTCTGACCCAAGGATGCGAGTAGGAGCTCGTCGAATCGTCGCATCACGCTCTACCTCTACATCTCTAAGCAAGCTCGGCTCTACCACCTCTGCGGTCTCATGTAAGCACTTCCTCAGATGTGATACATGGAATACATCATGAACACCACTAAGTCTGTCGGGCAACTCCACCCTATATGCCATCCGTCCAATCCTTTCCTTATTAGGAAACGGCCCAACAAACCTCGGTGCTAACTTCCCAACGGACCCAAAGCGAACAACATTTCTTAACGGAGATACTTTGACAAAAACCATGTCCCCAACCTCAAACTCAAGATCCGTCCTTCTCCGATCCGCATAAAATTTCTGTCTATCTTGCGCTGCTTTCATCCTTCTTCGAATCAAATCAATCTTCTCTGAAGTCTCTCTAACCATATCTGGCCCAAGCAAGATCTTATCCGTAGATTCCCACCAACATGTAGGAGATCGACAAGGCCTTCCATAAAGAGCTTCGAAAGGAGCCATACCAATACCGGACTGAAAGCTGTTATTATATGCGAACTCCACCATTGGAAGATGCTCTTCCCATGTACCTCCAAAATCTAAGATACAAAGCCTTAAAAGGTCTTCTAGGACACGATTCACCCTCTCAGTCTGGCCGTCCGTTTGAGGATGATAGGCGGTGCTCAGACACAACTGAGTCCCTACCGCCTCTTGCAAACTTCTCCAAAACTCACTAGTGAAGATAGGATCTCGATCACTCACAATGCTGGATGGTATGCCATGCAATCTAACAATCTCTCTAACATAGACTGAAGCAAGCCATGGAGCGGTCCTCTTACTCTTCACAGGTATAAAATGGGCACTCTTGGTAAGTCTGTCTACCACAACCCAAATTCCCGTATTGCCCTTCCTCGATCTCGGTAACCCATCGATAAAATCCATCGAGACACTATCCCACTTCCATTGCGGAACTTCCAATGGATGTAACAACCCACTGGGTTTCCTTTGCTCCGCTTTAACTTGTTGGCACACTAAGCATCTAGCTACATACTCGGTCACATCTTTCTTCATACCAGCCCAGAAGAAAATTCTCTTCATATCTTGGTACATTTTGTCTCCACCGGGATGAATAGTCATTCTTGAACGATGTGCATCATCCAAAATAGCCTTCTTCAAACCCTCATCTTGCGGTACACAAAGTCTACCGTCTCTATGCAACCATCCCCTATCATCTATGGTGTATCTACCCAAATGGCTGGACGACTCCCCCCTTATAAGCTTCTCTACCAACTCAACCAACTGTGGGTCGTCTCGCTGAGCCTCGCCAATCCGTCCCAAAAGAGTAGGTCTAACCTCCAAGGATGCCAACAAACCAGGTACAAAGTCAACAGAAGGTCTGAAGTCGAACAAAGAAAGAAACTCCAAGCTTCGCCATTCCACGAACAATGGACTCAAAGATAGCCTTTTTCTACTCAAGGCGTCCGCCACCACGTTACCCTTGCCAGGGGTATACGCTATCTCGAAATCATAGGATGCTAAGAACTCCATCCACCTTTGCTGTCTTAAGTTTAAATCCTTCTGAGAGAATAAGTACTTCAATGATTTATGGTCAGTGAACAACTCGAATCTCTCACCAAGAAGATAATGGCGCCAAGACTTAAGTGCGAAATCAATCGCGGCCAACTCTAGATCATGGGTAGGGTAATTCTTCTCATGCACTCTCAATTGCCTCCCTCCATAGGCTATTACCCTTCCCTCCTGCATCAAGACTGCGCCTAATCCTGTCCCACAAGCATCGGTATAAACAACAAACGGCTTACTCCCATCTGGAAGCACTAAAACTGGAGCGGTGGTCAAAGCTCTCTTTAACCGTCGGAAAGCATCATCACAATCTACGTCCCATGAGAAAACCAGATTCTTCTTCGTCAAGCGGGTTAATGGGGCTGATATCTTCGCGAAGTCTTTGATGAACTTCCTATAATATCCTGCCAACCCCAAGAAACTTCTTACTTCGGTAGCATTTCTAGGAACTTTCCAATCCTGGATAGATACTATCTTTGCGGGATCCACAGCTATCTCTTCCTTAGAGACCACATGCCCTAAGAATCGCACTTCTCTTCTCCAAAAATGACATTTAGAGAATTTAGCTTTAAGACTATGTGCTCGAAGAGTCTCCAACACTTCTCTGAGATGTAAGGCATGCTCTTCTTCACTCTTGGAAAAGACCAAGATGTCATCCACAAAGACTACTACAAACTTATTCAGATACTCTCTGAACACTCTACTCATTAGATCAACAAAGTATGCAGGGGCGTTTGTCAACCCAAATGGCATCACAAGCCACTCATAAAAACCATCCGGGGTCCGGAAAGCAGTCTTCTCTATACTGTCCTCCGCCACTCTTAACTGATGAAACCCTGTAGCTAAGTCCATCTGCGAAAACACTGAGGCGCCAACCAACTGATCAAAGAGATCATCTATCCTCGGTAATGGGTGTCTATTCTTCTTCGTGAGCTTATTAAGTTCTCTATAATCCACACAAAGTCTGAGGGACCCATCCGCCTTCGTGGCAAACACTACTGGAGCTCCCCACTCCGATATACTTCGCCTTATGAACCCCTTCTCAAGCAACTCCCCTACTTGCTTATGAAGTTCTCTTCTCTCACGAGGAGCCATGTGGCGCACTGGCAAAGACACTGGTTTGGCATTATCCACCAAATAAATTCGGAAATCTATCTCCCGCTTCGGAGGCAAACCCTTCACCTCTTCAAACACATCCGGATATTCCCGGACCACTCTGACAGAGCGCAAACTCTCGACCGAAGCATCGAGCGATTCAAGATAACTTAGCAAAACAGATTCCATGGGATTACAAGAGATCTCGAGAGTATTACCCAAGCGGGTCATAAGCCTGACAACTCTCCTTTCACAATCAAGAACGGCACCATTACTGGATAACCAGTCCATGCCCAAAATCAACCCATAGCCCGTGAAGCCCAATACAAAAGCATCACATCCAAACTCAACGCTAAGTATAGAAATCTTCAAACCCAAACATATCATAGACAGATATATGGAGCCCCCAATTGGGTTTGAAACAACCAAGGGATCATCAACTAGACTGGTGTCTAAGTGCAGTGACTCAACTAACGATGATGAGATAAAAGAATGCGATGCGCCAGAGTCAAACAAAGTACGAACTGGATGATCAAACAGAAAAACCAGACTTTCAACGGAAATAGTTCTACCTCTCTGCTGAATCGGTGGAACTGAGAGAGCCTGAACTTGCCCCCCTGCCTGAGGTGGTGCCATAAGAGCTTGCACCTGACCTCCCGAGGTAGACCTCATCTTCTGCCCCTTCTTTGGGCAGTCCTTCACAAGATGTCCTGCTTCACCACAATGAAAGCAACCGGTCTTCTTCTTTTTGCGACAATCCTTGCTGAGGTGGCCTGGGGTCCCACAATTGAAGCACTTCTTCTTCTTCTTGTCACCATTGCCTTTTCCACCCTTGCCTTGTTGTTGTTGTTGCGGTTTCTTCTGATCCCCCTTCTTCTCTGGTGCCTTAGAACTCTTATCATCCTCATGCATAAGTGCCATGTAGACAAGCTTCTCAAAGGTGGCCCCCATAGGAATGTGAGTCATAGCTATTCCTTGCAATGGTTCGTTCAAGCCTCTAACGAACCTCAAAGCCTTCTTCTCCGGTGTATTCACCAACTCTATGCCAAACCTTGCTAATTGATTGAATTTGTTGACATATTCTTTCACCGTGAGATTCCCTTGCTTCAAATTCAAGAACTTCTCCATAAACAAATTCTCTTCCACCCTTGAGAGAAACTTAGCCCCAAACCTTTGCTTAAAATCTGCCTAAGAGTCAACAGGGCGTTCTCCATTAGTGACCTCCCACCAGAATGAGGCCTCTCCCTTCATTAACCAAGCCGCCAACTTGACTTTCTTTCCCTCTTCCACTTCAAAGATATCTAGCAACTCTTCCACTTCCTTAAGCCAATCTCTAGCCTCTACGAAAGTCTCTGAACCTAGAAAAAGTTTTCCTCCTATAGCCTTGAACTCCTTGCAAATCTTAGCAAAATTATCCACTCTAGGCTGAGGAGGAGGAGCGGTTGCCTCTGGTGTAGTAGCATTGGCTGGACCCGCAGCCGCGGCCCTAGCCTCTTGTAACCTCCTATACCATAGTGGTATAACTAAGCCCTCCGGGATGTTAAGATCTTCAGCCATGCTGAAACGAAAGAGGAAAGATTCAAAAAGGAGATTCCGAAAGATAAAGATATGGCTATTGGGGATTATGCTTTTCTTTTTCAAAAACTTTTCTCTTAAAAGACATGTTTTTGAAAATACTTTTTCCAAAAATAATACCTTTACTATTATAAAAAAAATGTATTTTTCTCAAAAAATTATCTGTTCCGGTAACCTTCAGCTCAGATACCACGTGTAACACCCCACTCCCGCTATGATCACTCACTAAGGGAATGCCATAGCATCGGTGGAGTATTTTAGCGAATATAGAACAGAAAAATTACAACGAGACAGATATAAATAGTACTTGAAATTTTAAAACATCATCTCATAACAGCGGAAGTAAAACATGTCTGGTTACATCATAAAACCACAATAAAAGTCAAGTACAATATCCATCAAAATAAAGAAGTACATAATCCCACTCTCATACAATAGCCAAAAGAAAAGATAACTGGGTAACTGGAGCTTTACATCTATCCAAGCTCCTAAAGACTGGAACAGCAATCCGATCAAGCTCCACTACTGCTAGGATCCACCGTAGGACCTGAGGGTTGGAAAAAAAAAGATAAAAACAACGGGGTCAGACATAAGTCTGAGCGAGTCCTATAACTTTAACAATACAATCGTTAAAGTAACCAGAGAAGACATAAACTGATATACGGTAACTAATGGGGATGAATGGCTACACTAAGCAGTCAACTAAACTAAGATAAACGATAAAGACGCATCTACCCTTCCAAAGGTAAATTACTAAACTGCACCACACCAGTCGTTCCTAACTTAAAGGTTGATCCCACCCCTGGACTTATAAAATTAACTTAATAGTTCTTGCGTACCCCTAGGTGACTGAGTAGACGCCACAGGGCCCTACAATCCACTAGGTGTACACACTACTCCCCATTCGATCGGCTCCCTAACGTAGATACCCGTGCTGGCCCCACCGTGGGGTGTATCATTCCCCAACGTGGCAACCTGATAAAATTAACGGTGCACGGCTTATATCTACACGATGCAACAACGTCTTATTTACCAGCCCGGGTCCACACACGCATATGAAACCCGTTGGTCATGCGTTGCCACCGCTAACCCATTTTGGCCTCATATAGTCAAGCCCAATATGCGTGTCCCGTCACTCGACTAGAGTCGAGCCCACTAAGATACGTTTGGGATATTGGTTGAAATGGGCCCCAGCACAAGCCATCCCCCTAAGCTTGGCCCACACACTAGTGTTTCCCACTTAACCCTTTAACCATGTTTAATTACATGTTTCATCTTGGTTAAGTATTTAATCATATTTTCTATTGGCAACCACTAGCAATTTCCACATACCACCCAAGGTACCCACTTAACCCCCATGCCTGACTACATGATTATCTGGTTAAGTGTTTCTTAATTGATTAACACCGTAACCGTGTAAAGGACCCCTCACATTGGACCGTTATTTGTAGATGCCTGGTTAAGCCGGTAGGTTCCGGGCAGTCTTACACTACAAACGGGTCCAACCTCGTCCTTGTTACGTATTTAATTTATGATTAAGACCCCTCACATTGGACCGTCATTTGTAGATGCCTGGTTAAGCCGGTAAACTCCGGGCAGTCTTACACTACAAACGGGTCCAACCTCGTGTCTTAATCGATTAATTACTCCTAATTAATCACCCCCACGATTTGTGTTAATTATCATGTTTATTTTAGGAGTATGGGTACACCTAACTTAATAGGCAAATTCCCAACTCCAAAGTGTGGGTACACCTAACTTAATAGGCAAATTCCCAACACATAGTATGGGTACACCTAACTTAATAGGCAAATTCCCATACTATGTTCATTTATTTTATGTTATGCATAATTATATTAATTTCACACAATCTTATTAACTTATGCATTGAATTAACCCCATCGTTCCCACGTAATTTCGTTCTCATGACATAACACATACAAAAGGTGTCAACTTGCATAAGTATGAACATGTTTCAAAGGTGTCATCTTGCATATTAACAAACACATAACTTGCATATGAACTTGCATAACATGTCACATAACTTGCATATAATCTTGTATAACATGTCACATAACTTGCATATAATCTTGTATAACATGTCACATAACTTGCATATAATCTTGTATAACATGTCACATAAACTTACATATTAACAAATACATGACTTGCATATAATATGTCACATAACTTGCATATGAACTTACATAACATACTTGCATATAAACTCATAAATTTGCATATGAACTTGCATAACATACTTGCATATAAACTCATAAACTTGCATATGAACTTGCATAACATACTTGCATATAAACTCGTTAACTTGCATATGAACTTGCATAACATACTTGCATATAAACTCATAAACTTGCATATGAAGAAACATACAACTTGCATAATTATCATACATGTAACTTGCATATTAACATATGATCACAAAACACAAAACTTGCATAACCCACATACATTAGCAAACTAACATCATGTCATATGACTTAAAATTCATTAATCCCCAAACAAAACCATATGATCTCATCATATCTCATCTACTTAATTTAGCAATCGGTTATTAAAGTGATAGAAACTCACAACTAGCAAATTTGCACTCCAAATGAAGAAGATTAAGATGCTTAGAATGGATTAGAGGTTGATTAGAGAGTGATTAGCTTGCAACCCTCTTCATAAATTAGTGGAGGCTCCTTCTAAGATTTAATTTGGCGGCATGTAGCCCTCAATTCTATTTTTAGTATGGATTAGGGTAGGTTTAGGGTGTATTTATAGATTAGGTGAGTGTTTTAGGCCCTTAGATTAACCCTAGATTAGATTAGGACCCTTAGATTTCGGAAATCTCTAGAACACAGCCCAGGACGAACCCAAAAACCAGATCTGGTGCACCCAGATCAACAGGGCCGACACCCTGTGTCGATACCCCTGTCGACAGGGCTGTCGACACCCCTGTCGACATGCCTGTCGACACGGGGCTAGGCGGGAACTTTCCCGCCCTTTCCGCTTTTGGCTCCAAACTTGTTTTAGAACTGAATTTTAAATCTGTTTTTAGCTTTGAATTTTCTGCAAACTTCATTGGGCCTTAACTGGGCCATACGGACTCCGATTTACAAAATTTCGGACTCTATTCTGCGTATTTTTCCGAGGCGAACGCAATGACGCAGCTCGATTCCCCCAATTCTCACATCTGAGATTATTTATTCTGCAATTAGTGAATTTTTGCATTAACCGAAATTCGGGGTGTTACATTTAGTGCGGGGGTTATGGGCGGTCGTCACAATATAAGTATGTTAATCGGCATGACAAATGAATATGATCTAGGTTAAATTGATTTATGGAAAATATACATAAATAGTAAATATGTAAAGTTGAGAAGAGGAAAATGCCTAACCCGAGGTTAGATTGAGTTGTGGTGTAAAACTTCCCGGAACCGCCCGGCACATCCAGTAACCACAACAATACCTGTCTAATGTGAGAGGTTAGTGCATCAATCCCAGAATGACCCGAGGTTAGACTGAGTTGTGGTGTAAAACTACCCGGAACCGACTGGCATATCCAGTAACAACAACAATACATGTCTAACGTGAGTGGTTGGTGCTTTAATTAATTAATTAAAGCTCATGAACAATCAAGCTAGAAATTGTGAGGTTAAGTAACTAAGGAAACACTTAACCAACTTAACATGTTAACAAGACAAGAAGGGTGGGGTTAAGTAATTGAGAAAACACTTAGCCAATTCAACATGTTAACTAGACAAGATTGATAGGGGTTAGGTTAATTCGGACACTTAACCAACTTAACATGTTAACAAAGCAAGATTTGTGGGGATTAAGTAACTAAGGAAACACTTAACCATTATAACATGTTAACTAGACAAGTGGGTAAGGTTAAGTAAATATTTAATATGCTAACTAGACTAGATGGTGGGGTTAAGTAAACTTAGAACACTTAGTCGTTATAGCACGATGAATAAACAGGGTTAAGTTAATAAGAGACACTTAACCAGTATAACCTGATAAACGAGTAAGGTCAAGGAATATTTAACCAATTTGACATGATATATGGGTAGGTTAAGTCAACGTTAACTACTGGATAACACTTAACCAATTTAACATGACAAGTGAATGGGTTAAGTTAATTTGAATTAACTGATGACACTTAACCAATCCAACATGACGAGAAAGAGAACTAAGTAGTAAACCGTAGTTAAGAGAACTAAGTAGTAAACCTTAGTCAAGAAAGCCACGTATAACACGAGAAGAAGTGAACGTCCGTCTGATCATGAAGAAGGCTCCAACAAACTGGGGTACGCGGCTTCGTGGGAACGTGAGGGTACTCTTGGTATCCCTCTGTGAGGCTGCAGATGATCCTCCTGGGCTCACAGAGGTTAAGACATGCATTAGAAGAGCCAAGGGTATGCCTTGGTTGCAATAATAAGGCAACCTAAAGACTAGGATGAACCAACGTGATTCAGCGAGACCAGTTTTTGCCCTGTGATAGAAACTCGTTGTCTACCTACCATCTTGAGTCAGTCGAAATACGTGCAGCGGAATGGCGGAGAACTCCAATAGACCATATACTTACTATCTAGTCATGGGTGAGGTTGGCCCATAGGTTTGTGGGGGCATAGAGGGGCCTGCGTACATCACTCATTCTTGATTTTCTTGGGTTCCTTTCATTTGTTAATTGAGGGAGGGGTCTAGTATGACCATAGCCACTGTAAAGGCATACCTTAGCATCTGCAATCGGTAGATATTTGAAATCTCCCGACCGAGTTCTGTGTTTCTTGACTAGCCCTACGACGGGACTTGGGTTGGACATATAGAGGACATGTGCATCTAGACATCGATAACGATTCACGACACATACGTGGGGAAAGTCTACGAACATATACTGCTCTGGGTAGTGTGTCCTAGCCTAGGGGGCATCGTTCGATAGGTAGCTTAATCCCTAGTTAGACCTAGGTCGGATAAACCCTGAACCCGAGAAGCGTTCAATAGGTAGCATAAACCCCAGTGGCCCTAGGTAGCGTAAACCCAGGTTGAATATAGGAAGCGCTCGATAGTAAACCCAAGACTAGATCTAGGTAATAAATGGAATCCCTAAAATAGATGTACAACTGAAGGCAACCACAATTATGGGGATTGGGATCACGTTATCATATGATCATTTTATATAGATTACTAGTTTGGACACTAGTTAGGTAGTGCAGAGATATAGAAATCGGTATAACTGGGTAGTCGCGAAGCAGAGAAGGAGCAGAAGCACATTCGGTTTATCAGTATATTCAGTTTATCAGTATATTCAGTTTATTAGTATATCCAGTTTATCAGTACATTCAGTTTATTCTTTCCGTATCATATCCCATGCTTATCCCATATTATCATGTCACTATGGTTTAGTCCTATATTTAGTTTATTCATGCCATGACCCTTTTCCTCGTTTAAATGCTAAGAATCACCGAGCTTACCAGGATTTATGTCTGATCTAGTTTTCTTTCGCCTCTTTTCTTCCGTTCCTCCCCCCCCCCCAGGTAGCCAGGGAGGAAATAGCTCAGCTCATTTTGGACCGTTACTCTTTCCGAGCAAGAAGATTCTTTGACGCGTTGCTTTGAACTCCATTTTCTACTTCTATGGTTGGCTCATGCTTTATTGGGGAATATATTGTCAGTTTATGCTTCTTTATTTTAAACAAGACAGATGCTTTGTTGTAATAAGTATTGGTGTTGTAAAACAATCTTTGTACATGCTGTTTTTAATCAATAAAGTTTATTTATTTTCTGCTGCTTTATTTGTCTGTCTTGTAATTTTTTTGCATCTTGTACCAAAAATGCTCCACCGAAGTTGAGGCATTCCCTTTTGAATGACCTTAACGGAGGTGGGGTGTTACAACTTTGAAGCTCTACTCAGGTTTTCTCGACCTACCCTTCAAGTCTGCTTACGATGACTAAAAAAGGAAAGCATCCAATGGTCGGTACTTCCACTGTGGCTGACAATGCTACTTCCCATCAGCCCATACCCTTGGAAAACCCGACCAACATGGAAACGCTTCCTTTTTATTATCCCGATGCTCCGACAACCCAAGCTCAGCTCTGTGAGCTAAACACAAAATTGCAAGATAGAACTCGAGAGATCAATGACACATCAAAGACAAACATTGAGTTGATGCAGCGACCCCAAGACGGTCAACACCACGTCACTTGTCCTCAACTTAACCAGAACAGCACTCATCCGCTAACCAGTGCCTCGGAAGGTTCTTCTTCCGTCACTCGCCTTGGGGGCCGAAGCCAAAGGAGGAGGACTACTGCTAACGCCAATGCCCACTCCAATACTAATGTCAACGGAAATGGTATTGGGTCTACCTGTAACTTTCAATGAGAGAATGTGACCATTCTCGGTTGGTTATTGACGACGAACCAGGTCCTAGTAACCGACCCTCTCCATGAGGGAACCCAACTGTCGCCACTCTGACTTGGCATCTACGCGTTTACCAGCACAACAAGCCCAAGTACAACATGATCAAGATGAACAAACTCAGGCCCAGCCTCATCAAACTGACCAGAATCAAGTAAACGAGTTTGATGACATGGAAGAAGATGATCCCGACGTCCATCCTCAATGACGACCATGGCCCCGAACTCCTGAGTTGAGCTACGACCGCTAGATTCCAATAGAGGTTCAGCATGCGTATCTCACCAACATGATCTAAAGGGTCATGAGGGAGACGTGGGGAAAGCCATCAATATTTGGGAAACCAACATGAGATATAATCCCTTTACTCGGGTCATCCATGAGGCGGAATGGCCACAAAGTTTCAATATGCCCAGCTTATAGCTTCCCGAGGGAAGATCGATCCCTGCAACTTTCTAAACTATTATGAATGACATATAGACTCCAGTCAAGCCACTGATGCCATCAAATGCAAGTTCTTCCCGGTTTTCTTAGAAGACACAACTTTGCTTTGGTTTACTCGACTTCCAGCTCGATCCATTTCTACTTTTGACCAACTCACTTTTGAACTAGTAAAGCAGTTCAGAATGCACGTCGCAAGGCCAAAGGATACACTTACTCTATCAAACCTCTACCAGGGCACGAGGGAGCGTCTTAAAAGCTACCTCGAGCGATTCAGCACCGCCCTCGCTAAGGTAGACGATCCGGAGCCAGGCACAGTATTGGACCAACTTGCTAAGGGAATCCTGTCCATCTCCGAATTCGGGGTATGGATCGACAGAAAGCAACCCAAGACCTTGGAAACTTCCTATGAGAAGGCCAATCATTTTCTTTGCTAAGAGGAAGCACGGCAAAACAAGGTTGCTCATGGCGGTCGTCCAATAACCCATACTCGGGCACTATCGTGGACAGCGTCAAAGGGAAACAAGTCGTAGACTATTCCGACAAGTGTAAAGGGGTGATCCCATTCAAGCCCAGGTCGAACAATGGCAAACCTGGCGGTCGCAACAACCAGGCACCATGAGATCCGAAGAAGCATGACTGCTACCCCACTTACAGGAACTACACTCCACTCAACCGAGAGTAGGGGCGTCAAATGGGTGGGTTAGAAAGAAATGGGTTGATTCAAAAATTGAACCGACCCATTTAAATAGAAATTGATCTGACCAATTAGACCCATCTATTAAATGGGTCAACCCAACCCAACCCACAAATTTAATGGGTCAACCATTTTAACCCGTTGTGGACAAAACTACATAAGAACATGCACAATCTTATATACTCAATACTAAATATTAAAATGTTCATTTCATTATCACCATTCGGTCAAGATAAACAAAGCAAGCATCGTTTACATTCAAGTCAAGATCAATTTTGTTCTCATAGGCAAAACATATAATCCATACTAAATGTTTACATAATTTAATACAACATTATCTAACATATAATTCAAAACTAAATAGCATAAGCAAAAGCATGAAATACGATGTGCAATGAGAACTTATTGGAACCCTTTTCAACAACTTGAATTCAAATCTTTTTCATTTCAAACTGAAAGATCATATCTGTTCTGTGCACATCATTATATATTGCTCAATATGCCTGCAACAGAAACTAAATTTACATAAGAAAACTATCACATGTATCGTCCAAATTCAAACTAATATGAAACATGATATGAATTTTTGGTAAGAAAATAAAATGCTGCAACCCAGTGAATTGAAACTTTGATAAGTGTTAGACTCTATTACAACGCTAGGAACAATGTTAACATACATTGTATGACTGAGCTGGAATTGTTCCTGAAATTGGAGATGGAAAAATCTAGAGAATCAAATACTATACATTAGTAATTTCAATAAAGCAAAAAAAGAATAGGGACAACAACAGTAAAGAAGAAAAAAAAAGCAACCAATGAAACTTCTATGAACAGACACACAAAAAGATATTGTCTTTGCTCTTTTTACACCTGATCTTGTCAATATACACTGATTTGCATACCCTAATATTTCTTTCACCATATATATACATACATACATACCTATGGAAAATATAAAGAAGAAAACAAATGAACAGACACTAAAGCATAACTACTTACATTATAAGAAGACATAAAGTAACCTGATAGTCTTCATTAATTTTGTTATACGTGCTAATATGCTCATTTGCATGGCATAATGCCAAATGAATTAACTAAATATATGATTTCAGTTCCATGATTGTTAAGCAAAGAACGAAATAGTAGTTAACTCTAACAAATGCCATAGGTTATCATACTTTGCTAGGACCATGTTATGTATGAAGCTAAACCTTGAATATAGATCAAACTTAAGTCTTTATCCCTAACTACCCCCAATCTAAATGAATTTCATTATGGTTCCATATATATATGTGCTTTGACTAAATAATACTATAAAATTACCTTATTCGTATACAACTTTAAATAATAGAATATAATCAGCTAAATTGTTAATTGAATATTAAAAAAATGGTCAGAGAATTTGCTCACTGTTATTTTACTGAAGGCATCCATTTCCTATGCTAGAGTACATAATATAGTACTAGAGAAAGGGGTCGTTACTGAAGGTTAGATAAAAAATTCTTTAAAAAAATACAAACAAACAAAAGAGCCACAAGAAAAGTTTTGAATTTGAAATCTAATAACAAATTTTAAGCTAAATAATGAAGTTGGTTCATTGTTTTTTACCATATGTTGCATGAATAATCTTATCTGGATCAAGAATACCTTCCTGTCATAATAAAGTGATATTTATCTTAATGCAAACTTAATTTGTCGATGGAGTTAGCTTAGTTCTGATATGATATTAAGAAACCATATAAATTGATATTTAATCAAAAGCCAAAAGCAATTAATATTGCAAAAGCGGTTTCTTAAAATTTGGATAGGTCTTATATTATTTTGGCATGACTCTTTATTCCTCATTGCAATGCTAAACCTAATATGAAAACTGAAAATGTTCAAAACTAATGTTAAAATAAGCCCTATCTTTTCCTTGGTTTCCATTTTATGTAGCATCAAATACAAGAACTCAACAATTGCAAAGAAGTTACTTAAGTGTAAAGAAGTGTTTGGCATACTTTCTCAAATCATAAAGAAAGACCATAAATGTACATAGAATTAAATTATCGGCTCCTCTCTAATTGCGAAACAGAAATATCTTCATTCAACTGTTGTACGAGTGATGAACCATTTTCATATAGCCAATCGCGAGAGATAAGCAATGCTTGAACAATATCTTCCTTAAGAGAAGATCTATAATCATCAAGAACTCTACGTCCAACAATAATTGCACTTTCGGATGCCACTGTACGCTATGCTATAGATGGCCTGTCACAACGAAAATCCATGGTGTTGCTAGCTACAATGTTGTCATTGCTATTTTTTTTTGTCTATTGCAATGCACGCTTTAATGTGTTAGCATAGATATCAACATGTATTGCAGTAGCCGCATAAATAAAATTATCAATCCGCGTCAACACGATCCAATGGTCCAGGTTACTGATCCTAGTCAATCTGAATTTCCTTCAACATTGCAGCTTCTTTTCTCCAAATTTTCATTTTTTTACTGAAAAATAATTCTCGTTGTTTTCGCTGGAGAAAATTATGGCTGGCTTCTTTTCCCCAAATTTTCATTTTCCCACTGAAAAATAATTCATTGTTTTCACTTGAGAAAATTATGGTCGGTTTCCACTTTCACAACCCTAAATAGTTCAAACCCTAAACTAAAATCCCAATTCTTATCGCAGGGAATCAGATCCTCTCTACTAACTAAGTATATGACTATCTTCCTATAGATCGATCCACAAGTTGCAAATCCCTCCAAAAATATCAAATCTGGAAGTCCCAATCGAAAGAGGATCAATTAAATCCAAAATCTCATCCAATCGGTTATCCAAATCCTCAATACCTCCTTCATTAAAAGAAGATCTGGAACTAGCGATGGTTTATTTGACCTTTGGCCTAATCGAAAAAAAATCTGGAGTGATTTTCTCCTTTTGCGATGGTCCTTGACTTCAAATAGGTATGATTTTATCTTAAGCTTTTACTCTTGTTCTTCTTGGAATCCAATAATCAATTAAACAAGAGGATGAAACCCTAATTTGATATCACTATGTCAGAACCCTCCAATCCAAATTAGATTCCAAAGACGAAGCTCCTGCCGGTACTCTTGACGGAGAAGAAGAGGAAGGAGAGGTAAAAAGAATCCATTTTAGGGCTTTGTTCATAGCAATTATGAGTAATATTATTAATTTTCTGTTAGATATGTTAAAAAAGGATATGTTTCGATCGTATTCTTAGATAGATGTATCATTCGTTTTTTTGTTTGAGGATATCACCATGTTTAGAGATTGCTGGAATTTCATTGTTAGAAGAGGTGGTCGAAATGAAATCTTCAATAATTATATAGTCATTTTCTTAAGCTTTCGAATTAAAATTAAAATTACATATTAAAAGCAGTGATATTTTGGCCTAGCATGGTCCTACAAAATTTTCATGATTATCCATTGAAATTAAACAAACGAAAAGAAACTGAAATTCCAACTATTGACTGGACCGGGGTATTAAAAGATCAACAGTGATTTAAGTTTTCAACTTGTGGAATTGTTCAGCAAATAAAATTATTAATTCATGAAGGCAATGGATCATCTGTAGTTTTGAATTCTTAATGGTAATGGTTATTGTTGACTTGATTAATGCTAATGGTTATTTACACTTGTGTAGATTGTTAATTCATTATCGGGATTCCGAACAGGAAAATAATGCCCAAACAGATGGCGATACTGCTCAAGGCCAAAGATTAAGGTTTAACTTTATCTGTTTAGTTTTTTTATAGATAACACGCTTGGTCTTGTTGATAGTTAGAGGTGTTGCTTTATTAAAAATTTCACTTAACTTTGGTAGATAGAAGCCTTAGCTGTTCAGTTAATTAAATTTGAAGCCTTTGTTGCTTCACTTAATTAAATTTGAAGCCTTTGTACAATGCTATGTTGGTATATTAAGCATCTTACTTGAGAGCAAAACTAAAAGGAGGCAAATGTAGCAGCGTTGATACACAACATTATGGAAGAGGAAAACGTGCTCGTGAGGTAGTTGCACATACTTTGCGAGCAAAAGGAAAAAAAATAAAGGTAGTAGTTTATATAATCATTTTCGTATATTTTTTCTTTCTTATGGTTGTATGTGTGAGTCTGTATATGAGTGAATCTAGTGACAATGTAGTGAGGAATGTATGTAAATATGAATGATTGTGTAATATACTAGTAAATGTACAATAGTAGAGTCAAAAAATTTGTACCATCTGAAATGTTGAAATAAAATATTTATCTGAATAAAATACTATGTTACAATAATATTTATTATAATATTACGAAATCTTTGATTAATAGTATTTGAGGTGTAATTACTTTTAGCAGTTGTAAAACAAAATTTAACAACTGCTAGAAACAGTTGTAAAAAAGATTGACTTTATAAAAATTGCCAACTGTACTAGACATATTACAATTGTTTTTGGCAGTTGTGAAAGGATAATTTTTTGTTCTAGTGGTACCTGTGGCGACACCTATACTAATGTTACCATAGGGTAGCAAAGGTATTGCCTTTGACTCTAAGGCAACGCGGCCAAAGGCAACCCCGAGAAAGTGTTGTCACAGATCATTTTTTGCCTATAGCAACACTTTTTGGCAGTTAATGCATCACTTCTCTAGTGTTGGCATATGTAATCTATGGCGGAGTGGTAGTAATCGGCTCTCAGTCTCATTAAACTCATAACAATCAGCTCCATAAATTTTCTCATAACAATATTTAATAAATTCAACTTTATGTCGTGGGTCAAAAATGCATGCAATAGAAAGTAACACACTAAATTTTCTCCAATACTTCTCAAATTTCTTATACATTTCATTAGCCATGGGTGACATAAAATCGTTTTCCTTCATACAATTTTGTTGGGTAAAAAGAATCATTACAATCTTTAGGAAAACTAGATTTGACATTGGATAATTATAACTGGAGAATAAGCAAGTAACCATGTAAAAAACTTCCAAAAAATCCGAAATTTTCTTTACTTTTTTCCATTCATCGGGAGTTGAACAATTAGAATAGCGTTGATCGACTGTTTCTAAATGACATAATGCATATTGGGAATGAATGGCACTTTTAAGCATCAAAAAAGTTGAATTCCAACGCGTTGGAACATCTTGTTGTAATATTTTTCTAGTATAATCCATAGAGAGATCAACTATGCATTTCACAAATAACTTTTTTCCTTGACTGAGAGCCTTTGATATATTTTATTCTCTCTCTAATATTTGCTAGAAATAAACCAATACATTTCAAACCATCTTGTGCCATTAAGTTTATCTTGTGTGCAGTGCAAAGAACATGTAAAATATTCCATTTGCAACCAATACTTTTATAAAGGTAAGATGTGATTCTAGTAACTCGATAAACTTATCATTAGACGATGCATTATCAAGTGTACATGCAAATAACTTGTTCTCAATATTCCATTCGATTAACAAACTTGAAACCTTTCCAAATATAGCTTCTTCCGAATGTGGATGTGGCATCAAAGAAAAATTTAGCAATTTCTTTTCTAAAATACAATCATTATCAATGAAGTGTGTCGTTAGTGATACAAAACCATCGGTGTTTATTAATGTCCATAAATCAAGTGTTAAGCTTACTTTTCCCGAGCATGACTTAAGAAAATGTCTGAGTTTGAGCTTTCTTTCTCATAATGTTTGATAATATCTGAACGAACGGTATTTCTTGAAAAATGCTCTACTTCATCAAATAAAATGACAATTCATGAACTCCTTCGTATTGGACAAATACAAATGGAAAATTATGTCTTATCACAACTCTAGTGGTCAAATCTCTATACTTTTGCTGATCAAACTTATTTTCTTCATTAAACATAACTGTTTTCCCCATAATAGAGAAACATTTAGGTATACGTTTTCTCATGTTAGATGTTCCAATCTTTTCCCCCCAGAAATATGTTTTTTTGCATCCCTTGCAAAAACATGTTAGTGTTTGTCCTATTATAGTTTTATTTTTCTAAAAATACTGCCAAACTTCAGAATGTGTTCCTACGACGTTTATTTCCAATTGAACTACACAACGAATTTTCCGTTACAATCAAATCTTCCACTTCTATGTTTGCATGTTCAGTTGAATCCATACTACAATTTCAAATTTAACAAGCATTAGGTAATCCAACTTCGTTTTAATATAAAGCAATTCAAAAATCAGTATTAATAAAAGAATTTTTTTTACCTCAAGAACTTGGCCAGGAAAATGATTGTGGAACCTTGAAACTCGACAAGAAGGCAAACTCAGCAACTTAGAAAACAAAAGGACCTCCAAGCTCCAAATAGATGATTAAACTGGTTGTAATATGTAATTAAATAAAATTTATATTATAATATTCCTTGTATTGATAAAGCTGCAATATATAATTAAATAAATAAAGCTCAATCGAAGCTTGGTCGAGTGAGAGTACGTATGGAAGTATATGAGCCATGGTATAATTTTTGTAATGTAATAAAAGAAATGCATGCAAACATATTTGATGCTTGAACCGAGGAAGGAAAAATAGTTTCAGCATAAACAAAGAAAACGAGTATAAACCTATGTTCATGCAAATATTAGAAGTATACAGCATAAACAATTCATACATTTATGACTTTGTTGAAGCTCGACTTGCACATTTTATCCTGATGTACTTACATTTAACAAGATATATATATTTGAATATATATATATATATATATGAATATATATAACTAATACTTAGTTCTGAGAAAGTGTGAAGCTGTTACGCAGCGTTGTGAATTTTCAGTTTAGCAAATAAGTCGTTTTTCGTATGTAGAAATTGTTGATGTTATGGTATGTTGCAAATGACGTATGTGCTGGCTAGTTATGAAGTTCATGAAATACCCAAGATATATACACTTCATGCATATCTTGGTTCAATATTTTCACAGCAAGGCATCAAACTTTAGGAAAAGGAACATATTTGTTTAGCAAAAAGAATATTATGGGATATACGAGAACAACAATTAAGAAGATTTTCTATGTTTTATGATTTTGCAGATTTTGGAACAATAAAAGTTATGCACAAGGTGCAAAAGTGCAAGTTGTATAACATGAAATATGTACTCTGGCCTGTTATAGTTGGCTTCTTCCGATTTACACCTCCTAGTTAAAGAAAATATAATCAAACTTTCTGTTTGTGTCATAATTGCTCATTCATCCTTACCAAGAGTTTAATCTTCAAACTATCATATTACATACGCTTATTATTACCAAATTATATAACAGCAAGACAAAAAATGAAAGTTGATGCAAGGATTATGTACAAATGAATTATTCACTAAAATGCCTTTTAATATTCAGAATAAAGAAGGACAGAGAGAGAAGTGGAAAGAATTATGAGAAAAGTTCACTCGTCAAAGTTCATTATAAAAAAAGCAAGAAATATAGGTTTTCATCACTAATCTAGTGTTTTTGGGTGATGGAAGAAAATATGATTGAGATATATCTAGAAAACTAACAAAACCAAGTCACAATTTCATAACTGTCAATAACATAGCTAAAATAATAAGGTTTCTCAATAGAAACATTTGGCGACTGTAAGTAGTACCTGAGATAATTCAAATAGAGCTGCACTTAATTGGTAAACAATCTTATATACTTCAAGATTCTACAATGAATACTATGAATAATATAATCAGTAAGTTTCAATAGTGTTCAGGTTGGCATCAGTAAATATTTAGCTCAAAAAAGTGTATAATCATTATGTGTATCAAACAATAGCAGCCATGGCTTTGGTTGTGCAACATTTTGAAGTATAATATAAAAAGCGTATATTATGAGTAAAAAAAGTAAACATGAATAATAAAGTAAACCCCATAAACACTTTTAGAATCAGGATTAGTTTAAGGTTCATGTTATAGTCCACTAAATACTGTGTGGACTGCAAATTCAGTGCGATAATGGGAGAAGACAAATTAATTGCAACTAAAATTACGGTTAATCAACCACTACTGATTTAAAAAAGGATTACTTGTCAAGAATAATCCGAAGTTTAACGTGTCTTCCCATAATAATCCAAAGTTTGGATTATTTTTGAATAATCCGAAGTTTGGGGGTGTCTTCCCATATTAATCCCATTTACTTGGTGTCTTCCCATATTAATCCGAAGTTTGGGGGTGTCTTCCCATACTGATCCCAAAATAACACGTCAGGGGGTCATCAGGATCAATATGGGAAGACACCCCCAAACTTCGGATTATTCAGATGGTAAGACACGTTAAACTTCGGATTATTCTTGACAATTAATCCTTTAAAAAATTAGGTAAACCTTCAATATACTTCTGTATGTCAAAAAAACCAACCCAATCTTTCAGAGCAAAGATAATCAATTTGCCCGTACCATTGTTTGCTAGTATCGTTGATTACCACTCCCTGCTAATTCTTTAACATAAACAGCAAATGCAATTAGGATAATTGACAACTTACCACAAGCAATGACTAATATTTCAAGGAGATGCCGAAATCATGGTCAGAAGAAATGTCAGCTATGTGAAATCGGCAGTATTTTTACATTTCTTATTTCTATAAATGCTCACAAAACCCGTTGTTCGTAGCTTGGGTGGTTCACGAGTTGGGAGATAGGGATCTAAGCACTGTGTGTGGGAAGGTTTGAATCCCGTTGTGAACCTCTTTAGGGGATAAGACGTTACGCATCCGTGTGCGACGACTAAACAAAGTGGGGTAGACACACGACATGGGGTTTACTTAAATGAGTATCAATGTATACAATGATCTTAAGGTTCCCTATGATCTCGAAAAATAATCATTCACAAAGAAGTGTTTCTGCCCTTATTTCTTAAAACCTAAAAACAAGAGCTAACAAATTAGCCAAAAATTGAAATAAAAACTGAAACTACAAGAAAGATAATCACCTGCAATTTCATAAAGCCACCGATTAGAGCCAGAATATGAGAGAACAACGAGCAATCAAGGGTTACAAAAGCCATTGAAAAACCTTAGAAATGTTCGAGTAATCGCTTTACGACATGAATATCACAAATCAAAAAACAACGAGGGAAACCCTAAAATATTTTTTATCAGATTAAATGGGTTGAACAGAAAATTGGGTATAATGGGTCAGAACCATGTAAACCGTACAAATGATTGGGCATAATGGTTTAACCCAATTGACCCATCCTAAAAATTGGGCATGACCTAACCCAATTAATTCATGGTTAATTGGAGTGGGTAAATGGGCCAGTTGCAATTTTAGCAGCCCTAACCGAGAGCTAGAGGCAATTTATCTTGAGACCTATAATACCATCCAGTACAAGAAACCGAATAAGAGAGAATCTACTAATCGCAAGAAGAACTCTGAGAAATATTACAGATTCCACAATATATTCGGACATAACACGAACGACTACCGCCACCTCAAGAATGCTATAGAGAACTCATCTGAGAGAAACGCTTAAAGCAATACGTTCAAAATCCTGCTTCTTTAGAAGCAGTAGTGGGCCCTTCAACACTCGCACTTCCTCTAGCCAATGCGGCCCCAAGGCATTCTAATCAAAGACTATGTGGTATCATGATCAACACCATTTGCGGTGGGCCTCGCCCTGCAAATGAGAGCTTCGGTATACGGAGAATATGACAATTCCATTAAGTATGCCATCTACGAAGCGTGCTCCTCCATGGATGAATATGTCCCTGCTAAGCTTCAGAAAACGACGCGGAATGATAATGTTTTCTACAAGAGAGAGTCTACTAGAATTAAGATCCTAATCATAGACCCTCTCGTTATTTCTGCATACATAGAGCTAGTCTATGCCACTGTTCATAGCTTCAACGGTTCCTCCAACAAGCCGATAGGAATGGTAGACCCGACGGTTGAAATCAGAGATGGGGATCGGAGCAGAATCTTGATCATCACGTTTTTTGTCATTAATGTCATCCCTCCTTACAACGTCTTTCTTGGACGCCCTTTGCTTATAGAGTTCAAAGTTTGCATGGCACCTTGGTCCCTTCTTATGAAATTTCTAACCGAGAATGAGATTGGAACTGTCAAGGGCAATCAGGCATCAACGAGAGCTTCCTACCTTGCCGAATGGAATAATGTCATTAACAAGGAGAAAGGCAAGAGCGTAGAGTCGGACCTCTGCACCAAAACCGCTAGTGCATAGCAACTGCTGCAGTTTGGGTCCTGGCTTAGACATCACTGTCGCCTTTCTGACTACCTCGATCCAAAGGAAGATTAAGAGCCTGAATTCGAGAGAGCTACACTGGTGGAACCAGCTATCGACATTAAAATCAATTCCGCTAACCCGATGAGGGTCCTGAAGATTGGATTGCAACTCCACCCAGCAATAAAGAAAGGTCTTGTGGACTTCTTAAGGGCGAACCTTGATGTATTTTCTTCGAACCACTCACATATGTATGGCATCGACCCTAGAATTGCTTGTCACATGCTCAGTATCAACCCGAAGAATATTCTAGTTAAACAGAAGCGTTGAATCTTGGGAATTGAAAGATTGATGATAGTCAAAGAGGAGGTGGATAGTCTACTTGACAAAGGCTTTATCCGCGATGCGCTCTACCCCGAATTGGTCTCCGATCCAGTGTTGGTCGAGAAATCAAATGGCAAGTGATGAACATGTGTCGACCACTTAGATTTGATCGAAACCTACCCAAAGGACAACTTCCCACTTCCGAAGATCAACCAGCTAGTTGATTCAATTGTCGACTACCAGCTTCTATGTAACGACCCGTATTCTACACATCACAGGATTGTAGAATATTTATTTCTTTCCCGTATGAAGTTGTAGGGTCATGTAACTTTGGGAAACATCTGTTAGAGTCATTTCCCATGCTTATGATTTTTGTCGATTTTTAAATGACCATTTTGCCCCTAGTTGGTACTGTTTTGGCCATAACTTTTGATTGGAAAGGAATTTTGACCTGAAACCACTTCCATTGGATTCGTTTGATGGTTTACCTTTCCGTAGAGTGGTCATAATAGCCAAACGGAGTTATCGTTTGGGAGATATGGCTGAAATAAGGTTTGGAGGGCGAAAAATTGCTTAACCGGGCCAAATCGGGTGATTAGTGAGTATGCCCATAACCCATTTTGGAATTAGGGTTATGAGGAGGCTGAAATGAGATAGACGATCATTCCATTTCAGTTTTCTAGCCTCCACTTATCACCAAGGAACCCTAAAAATGGCCTCCAACCTCTAAATCACCTCCAAATCACCTTTTGGTCAAGGATTTGGCATAGCAACCCCTAATCAAGGAAGATCTACACCAAATCAACATTGGAGCTGCTGTTTAGCATAGAGATTCACATCAAATCAGAGATTTATTTCAGATCTTAGTTTATTTGTGGCTAAGGTGAGTGATTTGCATAGTTTTACACTAATTATGGCTAGTTAAGGGTAATTAGTATTAATTAGCGAATTTATACACTAATAAATTCGGGAAAAATGTTCATAAATTACTAAATGATGTTTTAGACCTCTGATATGAATTTGGGTTAATTTGGTTAAGTTTTGCTAATCCTATCATTAGTTTCACCTAAACATGCTTAAGGGGAAATATGGGGTTTTGGGTATGTTTGATCCATTTTAACCTATCATGTTGATGTTTTGATGTTTGTGGTTGATTATGCATGTTGCTATGACTGTATGAAATGCTTTGTGATTGATTTCAATAGTTAGAATGGTCGAAAACGTCGTCGAATGGCGTAAACACTTGCTGGAACAGTTTCAGAAAACAGTGCAGGGTTCGGATCGGATCGGATATGGGGCTCGGATCAGATATGTTGAACTGAGCAAGGAATTCGATCGGATCGGAACCCAACACTTGGAAAAAATGGAAAAAAGGAAGGCCACGCTAGCTGAACTGGGATCCGATCGGATTAGGGAGTAGGGATCGGAGCGGATAGAGGAGGATGGATCGGATCGAAGCACGTAAAGGATGAGGAGGTGGATCGGAGCGGAAGCATGAGCTGGATGGGGAGTGACACCCGACCCGAACCGAGGAGAAACGCCCGACCCGAACCGATGGAGTGGCACCCGACCCGAACCGCACCAAAAGAAGACCCGACCCGAACAGATGGAGGATACCCGACTCGAACCGATGGCTTGAGAAGGAACCCGACCCGACCCAGTATTGACCAATAACCCGAGATGCAAAGGTAGTCCAATATGTGAAGTTAGAGCTCAGGATCCAGTTGGGAACCGATGAGTTCACTTCATGGTTGGACTTTGCTGCGGGACATGTGCTAAGGAGTTGTCGACGTTCATAACTTCGATTCACCACTAAGAATGAATGATGGGCTACTTATCAGTGCAGTAGGGTCATTATGACCTGAGGGGCAAGGTGATGGTAGCAAGACTACGTTATCAGTGCAGTAGAGTCATTATGACCTGAGGGGCAAGGTGATGCGTAGTAAGACTATGAGCCAGCGCAGATGGGGTGAATAACTCCATGGGGCAAGTGGACATAGTAAGGATTGGTAAGGCTATGAGCCAGTGCCGTGGGGTTCTTGTGACTCCATGGGGCAAAGTGGACATAGCAAAGGATTAATGGCTACGTTATCAGTGCAGTGAAGCCATTTATGTCTTCATGGGGCAGAGTGATCGTAGCAAGGTATGTTGGGTGATCGAAGTGGTGAATATCGTATGCTTTACGCACTGAGTGAGAGATTCGAGGATGGATGCTATGTTTGATTGTTTGCCATCCCTATGACATGCACACCTCCCCCACCTGCGTAACTTTACACTGTTTGATATGGTACCTTAGAGTGTTGTACAGTATGTAGTGCTAACTCTTTGGTTGCAGGTCCAGGTTCAGGTATGTTTTAGTCTACCTGTTATTGTTCACTTTAGATGCTTATCGCTCATACCAGGCTTTATGTCTGACCCAGAGCTTTATGTCTCCTCTTATTACTCTGGGTGCTCACACGAGCAGACTAGAGACAGGTTAGCTAGTGATGCGCGAGTAGCTGATTCGGAGGCGGGCAGGAGGCTTCCACGTATGATATACATATATACACATTCTCCCTGTGTCGTTGGTGGTCGCTACTTGGGCATTAGTAGTGTACCTCCTTTATCTTACTTTTGCTTTGAGACAGTTTGAAAGTTGTAATAAGCTGTATTTTGAATTTTCGTTGCTATGATGTTTAGTTCTGATTTTCATATTATGCACTGTCTCTCCTATTTTATGTCAAGTATGTTATTATTATATTTTGTTCTATGCGCTGTGAGACATTCTACAGGTTCTTTGTACGTTCATTTCCTTCTTCCTTTTCCTTCTGACGACCCGTTCCGTGCTAACTGGACATGTGTACAGCGCACCTTTGGAGTAAATGTCGGTTGGTGCGGGGCGGGCCGTCACATTCTCTCCTTCAAGGATGTGTACTCAAGCTACAATCAGATTCCAATGTACCTTCTAGATCAGGAGAACACTTCATTGGTCACCGACCTTGGGCTATATTGCTATGTTGTCATGCCTTTCGGTTTGAAGAATGTTGGAGCCACCTATCAGCGGCTGGTTAACCGCATGTTCAAGGACTAGATCGGAAGATCCGCAGAGGTCTACGTGGATGATATGCTAGTGAACATAATGGTATCGAACAACCATGTCAATGACCTCACAGAAATGTTTGATGTCCTTCGTAAATATGGTATGAAACCCAATCCCTTGAAATGCTCTTTCGGCATTGTGTTGGGAAAATTCCTGAGTTTCATTGTCAATTCATGGTGCATCGATGCTAATCCAGAAAAATCCAAGCTATCTGGGATATCCAAGTCCCTTAAAGCATCAAAGATGTTCAAAGATTAAACGAGGAAGTGGTCTCCCTAAGTTGATTCATATCAAAAGCTACTGATAAATAATTTCCCTTTTTCGACTTACTTAGAAAAGGGAAGCATAACTTTACATGCACACAGAGTGCATTACTGCATTTTAGGACCTCTTGAATCCCTTAGAGCGACCACTTATCTTGTCAAAACCTATGTATCATGAAGACTTAAACATCTATTTTGCTATTTCTATGCTAGTAATTAGCTCGGCGCTTGCGCGTGAAGAAGATTGTCTTCAACGGCTCATTTACTACATTAGCAAGATGTTGACAGGTGCTAAAAAGAATTACCTAAAACTTGAAAAGCTTTCTTACATCCTGCTAATCTCTTCCTGGAAGCTACGACCATATTTTTAATCCAATTCAATCAAAGTCTATACTGACAAGCCGCTACGACAGACCCTGCAACGACCTAAAGCTTCTGGGCGACTTTAGTGGAATATAGAACTGAGTCAGTTCGAGATTACTTTCATTCCTCATTGTGCCATCCATGGACAAGCCCTCGCATACTTTATAGCGGAGTTAGTTATTCCCAAAGAGCCTTCTACGGAAGATAGTGAGCCTTCGGACATTCAATGGAAACTATTCGTTGATGGATCATCTAACGATTAGTGCTCTGTCCCTGGAATCATATTCATCACCCTTAAGGAACGCTCAATCTATTACGCTTTGAAACTCAACTTCCTTGCCACTGGCAATGATGCAGAATATGAAGCCTTGATTGTGGGATTTAGAATTGCAATTAAAATCAACATCAAGGTTGTCCAGATTTGCTCCGACTCACAGCTATATGCCAGGTGCATGGCGAATACCAAAGCAAGCGGGCACAACTTGCTTCCTACCTCGCTCGGGTCCACGAACTACTTACTCACTTCGACCACTACTTCATTATGCACATCCCTCGAGAACGAAACGAGAAAGTTGATTCATTAGCTAAGCTGGTAAGCTCTGGGAATGCACAGCTCTTATGACTCATCCCAGTCGAAGTATTCGACTCTCTGAGTATCAATCAGATGCTGGCTGATTTGATATTAATGATGGAGACCAAGCCTGAGTCTTGGATGCCACTGATTAAGAACTACCCGCTTCTTCCCTGATCGCTCCAAGGAAAGATGGAGTGCTCTACCAAAGAGGGATTTTGTTCCATTACTCCACTTTGTAGCCCAAAATGACGCCGACTGTTCACTACTGGATGTGCATGAAGGCGAGTGCGGTGACCACACAAGGGCAAAAACTATGGCAAGAAAGATTCTCATATATGGTTACTTCCAGCCAATACTTGTCCAAGATGCAGTAGATTACTCCCGCAAGTGTGGCAAGTTCCAGAGGTTTTCCAAGAGCCCCGCCTGCCGAGCTAACACAGGTGGTCAGTCCTTGGACATTTGCAATGTGGGGAATCGATATCATCGTAACTCTTTCGATGGCTAGAGGTGGCACACATTATGTTATCATCACATTTTATTACTTCACCAAATGGGCTGAAATTGAGTCTCTCACTACAATTACTACCAAGAAAGTGATCAACTTCGTCGTCTGCAACATCATCTTTCATTTTGGGGTCCCTCAGACTTTCATTTTCGATAATGTATAAGTATCAATACCAAAGCTCCTCTAGAAGGTAAGAGGTGGGTATCTTAATACTTCCTATACCATGCATACAATATTCCAAGTATCAAGCGCTACTAAAAGGTGGCTTCCGCAAGTATCAAAACGTTGCTTTCGGAAAAGCAGTGGAACTGAAAGTAAATACAAGTAAAATTAACTTTTCCTTATAAAGTGCTACTTTATACCCACTCCACTATATCTGTTGAACTTTTTTTGGATTATAAAATAAAGTACTATTCGTATACAAGCTTTTGGCAGTACTACGTTCTAGCCATGTATAAAATATTTATATAAATATATTAATCATTTTAATTAACATATAAGCTTCCCCTAAGTAATTCAGAATTAGAAAATCATAACTAATTCATACAATCATGAAAAATTAACAAATTCCAAACTCATCTCCAAAAACACATAATAAAATCATAGCAGAATATCATAGCATTTGGAGATTTCTAACTATAGATTTTAATCTAAAACCTATTTATTTTCATGTATATTAATCTTATAAATATTAAACATAGCTATTAATTAACCCCAAACAACTTCTATTGACGTGAGGAATTGTCATCGATTCAGCACACACCAACCCTCAAGTGTATGTGTGATGGAAACACAATAATCCAAATCCAAAATAAAATAATGCAGGGAGAACATAGCTTTTATCGTAGTTCAGTATTAATGCCTATGCCCACTGTATAGTAATCATTCATCATATAATTTCTGATTACAATAGTCGTACAAGTTCGAACAATTTTTTTGTACAGAGCATTATAAAAAAACAAGAAAATGGTTGTTAATTCTAAATTTTGACTAAAATACCCTTCTTCTTCTTTGTTGAGTGAATAATATGTTGACTCGGTTAACAGTGTCTGTAAAATAGCTTCAATGTCCAAGAAATCTTAACATATCCAAGAATAGTCCAAAAGCAGTGTAAATGTTCTTGTAAATGTCCAAAAGTTGATGAAAAATGTTTGAGCAACATTTTAGTGGTCCAAGCTATGTCTGATAGTCATGGAGGAGAAGATGGAAGCCATTAATGGTGCTTGAGACCTTCAAGAAATCCAAAAATCCAAGGAAAATCCAACCCCTTTGAATGCAAAGCTTGGGGTATTTATTGGTAATGGGTTAGGTAGGAGTATGTAAGATTTGGGGACCATGGTACAAAAAATTGCACCCCTGAAACCCATGTGCAAAAGTCGCATCGCTTTGCCAAGCCGAAGTGGAAAAAAATGCATCCTTCCCTTAGAAATCTCGCACCCAAAAAAAAAAACAGTCAAAACATGTGCGAATCCATCAAAAATACGTGATCTACATGGTATTTTACATCGTACCAAATAGTTTAGCACTTGCCAAATCCATCACATCCAAAAATCTGCATCAGTTTCTTCGCATCGCACTCGTGCAAATCCTAAAATCCTATGATGTGATCTGGCAAGATTGCACCGCATCCCTTTGCCAGAAATTCGGAGCTTCCACTTTTCCATACCAAGACAAATTATCGCATTCATCCTCATGTGCGCGCCATGGGTTTTATCGCATCACTCAATGCGATCAAAGGAAAATTTTGCATCCTTTGATGCGTTGTGATTTTTGCTAGATCCAAGCCAATTTTGTCAAATCCAAAATCCATGTGTTGTGCATGTGAAAATGGACGATCGGGCCATGCCGATCTATTGTTTTGAGTGTGCTAAAGTGCCAAATTCAAAGTTTGCTAGATTTTCCAAGGTGATCAGCAAGGGTTTTGACGGAGGTTTTCCATGATTTTCACATGTCGATTAGGCCTTTTTGACGTGCCAGATCTATTTTTTTCTTTTTACCAGATTTTGAAGCCGTGTGTTGCACAAACCATTTTTTGTGATTGTGCCATGCAAATTAGTTGTTTTTAGTGCGCGACACTACTTTTCATCAAAACCATATATTTTTGCACGAAGAGTTTTGCCAAGTTATCGGACCGACACGCTCAAGAATTTTGAGCTGATAAGGCCGTGTCGATCACGTATTTTTACTGCGTCGGTTTTTCAAGTCCATCGATGGCAATTTTATGAATCGATGTCGTTTCCAATCCAATTTCGAATACGCCGCGACTTCGATAGAATCGCTTTGTGTTTTCTGGCAATGTTATTGATGTTTGAGCACGTGGCTAACCAAAACCTTAATGTGTGACAGCTTTGGCCAAAAAGTGTGTCAACACTTTGCTTTCCAAAACATGTCTTGCTTAACGATGGAAAAGTGTTTTGCGAGAAAACCAGAAATCCATAAACCAAAGCAAGGAGAAGTCCGAGACGAACTTCTATAACTAGAAAAACGAAGTTCCACGATCACGCCGGATTGCATTAATCTAGAAATGCAAAGCCAATAAATTAGAAATCCATGATCGCTTTAGATGGTATCATCCGTTAACCAGAAAGCCTAAAACCTAATGAAAGTTGATGATCGCTCTGGGTCATTTAGAGGTAACAAGAATAACCAGAGGGTTGCAGGTGTCTAATAACCTAAATAATTAGAGCATTCATATCCAGGGAATCGAGGAAACCCGAAACCCATAAATCCAGAATAACCAATAACAATATAGCTAGATATCCATGTGAGTTCGAGGCGGCCTAACCGGGGCAAGACGACCAAGAATGACCCAAAAAATTCCAAGGCGGTTGTTAATAACATTTTTCATCAACACCGAAGTTAGGTCTATGGATGTGGACCTACAGGATGCAAAGGGTTATTTATTTCCCATAAGCTTGAGTTAGTTCATCATTTCTTAGAAATCAAGGTCTTAAGCCCGAAGATTAATTAATCTACCCTCAAGGGGTGAGTATCACGCTTACGAGACTTAACAACCAACAATTACCTTGGGATAAGGGTTCCTTGAGCGCAACAGTAGTTAGGAAGCTAAACGGCTTGACGGCTTGAAGAAGGGTATTACAGCAACCTAGGCTTAAGGGTAGGGCTCTTATATGAGGCCTTTGTCGTGATGGAAGCATAAGGAAATGTGCAAAGGAAGCAGCAAAGTAAGTCATAGAAATTATGCTAAGTATCGATTCACTCTTTATTGTTCATTGATTTGGGTACATAAGTGTTTACAAGGGAAATCCCTAAATTGATTTAAAATTAGGATTACTCTATAATGAATACAAGATTGGGGAATAAGGAAAAGTCTCCAAAAATATGACCCCTTGGGTCTTATTTATAGACAAATCGGGTCCCCTTTTGTCATTATCTCAGCAGATGGCTTTTTCGGATGCGACAACAAGCTTTCGGACGCTTTACACCTCTCAGCTCCAGTAATCGTGGTTTTGGTCGCCTTTTTCTCTGTTTATTATTGTCACTGGGTTCAATTTGGCTTTTAGAGTGTCGGTCTCAGCTTTCGGAGCTTAACCTTGGTAATGCTTTTCATATGTATCAATACCTAGTACCTTGATATAGATAGCTTCCGGAGTTGCTTTCGATCTTCAACGATAGGCTTTGGTTTCGGCTTTGAGCCTTCATCTCTTTCGGTATCATCACTAAGCAAATTAGTGTGGATAGCTCTTCCTTTTGAAAGATTCGATTTACTTTTGGTAAGCCTTTGGATTTGGTTCTGGTCTTGCAATAGTATGCTTTCGGTGCACCTTCTGATGGCTTTTGAAGCTGTGTCTCGGTGTTGGTATCGATACCAAGAAAATTGGTATTGATAGCCCCTTGATTCGTCCTTATAGTATTTCGGATAATATACTTCTGGCAACCCCTCATTATCTGCTTCCAGTACAAGAAAGAATGCTTTTGGATTTTCTACTTTGCTGGTTGATTTTGGTATTGCTCTGCCGCCATCTCCTTTCATATTGGTACCAAGCCTTCGCTTGCTATGTTGGTGTTGATAGCATATCAATGAAAACTTCCTCCTTTTTCATGCAGTACTGGAGCAATGATCTATTGTTGTTCATTTACTTTCGGAATAAACTTCCGATGCCAGTATCTTTCTGATACCCCTTCACCGATGGCCTATTTCGGTATTAAATTTGGTAGTAACATTTGTCCCCTTGTGAAGGGGTATTTTCAACTTTTCAAGTCAAACTTTGGCTTGTATACTGTGCTTCATTATCCTGCCTCTTGGTATCCCTTAATCTGGTTCTTTGATTTGATCTTATTTGTATGGCCAGGATTTAAGGAACACTTTGACATAAATATTCGTCCTTGTTGTTCTTTGTATCTCCACCTACAAATTACATTGCTTAAACAAGATCATTGTTCCTCGAGATTTCTACAAGTTCTTTCATAAATTCAACCATAATTCCCTATAAGTAATTTTATTTAGATTAAAATTAGAAGTTGAAAAACATTCTCCTAATCTCGTTTAGGAAATTGACCAAGATTTTTCATGTTTTAATTATGAGTTTAAATGACGAGGATAGCTTAAATAATGATTAATGGCGGGTAATATGGGTTACCAATTTTCCTAACATACCTTTAGGCTCTAAAATGTAAAACTAACATAAAAAGTTAATTTTTATTGTAAAAAAGGATGTCAAGCTTCCGGTATGGGTAAATTCATCATCGGACTACTAACGACTCATTTAACTCCGATTTTGCCAACATCATATTTTGTTTATTCAGCTTTCGACCCGTGGGGATCGAATCGATGTGAGTTTTGCCAAGAGTTTTGTTTCACTTTCATTTCGGGTGTTGGCAAAATCGAGAAGCTTGTATTCATGGTATTTTGATTTTGGCTCCGTCTGTAACCGACCTTAAGGCCAATTAGGCCTTTGGTGGTGATACCCCTTCATATGGTTACGATGAAACCGACATCGAGCACCATCGACATTCTGACTTTCCCGACACCAAGTATTCGTTCTTTTAGGTCTCGATATTGGGGCATTTAATTTGATCATCACCAAAAGTGTAACACCCCACACTTTTCTGCACCCAAATTTTGACAAAAATCAAAACTTGAATACATCCAAGAATAGAGTGAATACTTGGTACCTGCAATGAATGAGCATGAGCATAACCAGATTACGATAAAATAACTCACAGCGAAAACAAAATAGGATAAATTAGTATTAACTCAAGTAACTACCTTTTTCAAAGTAAGTCACTTTGCCAATACTGAGCATGAGAGAGAACAAGAACCAAGAGCCAAACTTAATCATATGTGAGAACCCAACCTTCTCTATGAAACCTGGAGGTTGTAATGAGGAGGGAGGTCAGAACAACAGGTTCTGGCAACTAAGAAATGTACAACACAAACTATAATATAGATATACTCCGTTTGGTTCAACCCAAGCTGTATGCCTAACCAGGTTAGTGATTCTAGCCCAACCTATTAAATGTTTACGCACGACTTTACTATTCAGCCAAAGCAGTATTCCCAAATTATATTACCGAGATAGGACATTTACATATATTTTTGTGAAGCCTTTATACCAGAGTTTAACTAGTTAATTATACGGAGAGTGGGCCCCTAATTTCGGGGTTTCTATCTATATCCTCATTCTCTATTCTTTATTATTTAATGCCTTATTATCAATGATAGATAGGGTGGATTCTCCCTGATCACTTAAGAACCTAGGCAGACCTATTGGTCACTTATCAACCCTCGATAATATATTAAATGTCAACATAAAACTAGGGGGCACTAGCTACGAGACTGCGAGCTAAGGCTTCCGTCATTCACGCGAAAACCCATACCATGCATAAGATGAGAGTAGGTATTTTATCATTCAATATACTTTCTAGCTGACCTTATTAGATAACCTCCTTAATCACTTACTACTTCCCGTAGGATAGGCAGCGATATCTAACCCTTTTAATTTCCAGGTTTCGGTAGGCCAACACGCACCTGCCATTTAAGACCCCTATACTGAAAAACCTATGCCCAAGTGGACTTTTTAAGCCTAGTCTCTTATCCTTTTAGGGCCCCGGAAGCGGACTATACGCGAAGATTATTCTTTCGTCCCCCATTTGCCTTTAACACCTTTCCCTTTTTGGGATAAAGTAGGCTACGTTATTAAGTCATTCCCATTTAATTCCTTTATACGGAAGTACTATACATACACCATTTATTTGCATCATGAGTTTATATGGTTAATAATATCTTACATTATTAACCTACTAAGTCCAACTATATTTTTAATTATAAGTTTTATCGACGTAAATAAGGAAGGTTATATTCCCTTTTCACTAGGATATTTATCTAGTTCCTTCCCTAATTTGGACTTAGTACTTAAAGGCAATCAATATCCACTAATCCTCCTTTTGATACCCACTTCTTTTTATTTCCTGTTTATTGCCCTTTATGACTCTAACGATCATATTTTCCTAAGGTAACTATTTATCAGTCCCAAGTTATCTATTGTTGCACCCCAACATAAAATTTCTATTTTTATTTATCTATTTATTTATTGACTATTATATACATGTATGTGTGTGTGTATATATTTACATACCAGGCCTCTCACATTAAGTTGACTACTTGTGGTTGCTGGATTTCCCGGTCGGTTTCGGGCAGACTTCTACAATAAGTGAACTTAACCTCGTGCCTTAGTACATTTATTTTTATGCATTAGACCTCTCGCATTAAACTGACTAACTATGGTTGCTGGATTTGCCGGTCGGTTCCGGACAGCCTTACAACACAAGTTGAGTTTAACCTCGTGTCTAGATGCAGTTATAATTTAAGTTTCCTAATTGGGGTCCACAACAATTATCCTAATTGATTTTAGGAATTGTAACCATTTTTCTATCATATTTATTTTCCCCCGATCAATATTGGTTACAATAATTAGCTCTTTATTTATGGTCTCATTTATGGAAATTAATTATATTTATTGCTACACATGGTTACCATAAATATATTAATTCAATATGGATTATATTTACATATAATTCCACCATTGAACCTTATCCAAACAATCAACTTTTCTCTCAATTGTTAATTATTTATTTATGGTCACATTTATATCAATCAATTACACTAATTGCTACAACGTTCACCATAAATATATTCATTAAGTATGGAATATAAATTTACATGTATGATTCCATAAATGAATACCATTTAACATTTAATACAATGCATATTTTTACCGTTTTACGTTTATTGGACGAATAATATGTATATGTTCATTTTTATGTTTTACTGCGGTCAGCGTAATTATTATTATTTATTTTTATCAATAAATTTAAATTAATGATTTGGTCTAATCAATTAAATCATCATTCCTTTTTTACATTAAATCTTGCCAAAAAGGTTTCAAGTCTCACAAGGACTGTTAGCCAAAATCATTGTAAATCATGCCTATTTTGTGGAACTGACGTATCTCCAAATCACAAGAAATATATGTAATATATTTTTATTTTGGAACAGTCGATGCAAATTACATACAAAATTATTTATTTATTTTTATATGTACCTCTGCACCACTTTTCCCATTTTAATTCTTTTTGCCATACTTCTTGTGATTCTAAAATAATGCCTCTTAAAAAAGAGTAAAACAACATAATTTACAATGCTTAAGCCAAAAACCCAACAAAATTGTATGTAAACAAGGGTCTTAACATCACATAATACACAATTTTCATCTTTTTACCCTAATTCACATATTTCATATTTCAGCGTTAAACTAAATATCTGGTACATAACTACAACAAATTTATGTTTAATGGGACTGATTTGCAGATCCATAGTGCTATGCGACATAAACAACGTATTTCATAATTCATGACATAACTTGTAGGAATATGTGGGAATATAAATATATATATATATATATATATATAAATCCTACAATCCATATTTATACATAATCACAACTTTCTTATTTACCAATTTCAAAAATATACATAATCAGATCTAATGGTTATCACAATTTACAATTATTTAAATAACATATCTGATAGGCGTAAAACATAGATTGGATTCAAACGAACTAGATAAATCATTATATCTATATTAGTAAATTTCCCATTTACCTTATAACCTCCAAATTATAAGTTTTGAACCTTTTAGGCTTACAATCCCCAAATTCTTATAAATCTACAATTTACCTAGAAAGGGGAAAACTCTAGAACTATAGAAATGAAAGGAAAAGGGAAGAGAGCGAAGAATTTATCGTTGTGCTTCGATTTGCATTCTCTTCCCTTAAATTTATTTGCTCTCTCAATTCTATATACATTTGATTTGATTTGTTTGTATGTATATATTTTTTAATTAAAGAAATTAGGTTAGAAGAGAGAGAGAGAGAGAGAGAGAAAAAAAAAAATGGTAGACCTCCGCTGCTGTCATAAATCTGAATGGAAAAGAATGAGGCTCTACCCCTTTATTTATAGCGGTGTAAATGGCCTTGAACCATTAGATATATTTTAATTGTCACCCGTCCGTTCATTTTACAAAACATAACAAGTATACCCTTAAAAACCTAGTCGTCATTGGTGAGGTGGTTGGGTAATTATATATTACTATATATATATATTCTATTTTATTTATTTTCCATCCGTTATCGTATTTCATCCGTAACTTTTTCATATGGACTCCGCTCGCGAAACTCCAAACATGAAAGTTAACCAGAATTTCGCGACAAATGCAACGACTAAAGTTCCGTGGTCAAATTCCATCATTTGCAGAAGTTCCTATTTTTGAGCTTTTAATTAAATAACTATTTATTGTCAAAATTCCAGGTTGTTACAAAAAGAACCTATTATTTCTAAACAATGCATAAAGAGTTCTCATATGCATGAATCTCCTTAAATTTGGTACTTACAATTAATGTGGTATTAACTAATTTGATGTTGACCACCAACTTATGAATGACATGCGCACACTCATGCAAATGAATGGGGTATTAATATATGTTATGGAATGATATCACCTGGTAGCATTATGTTTGATGCAAAGAGCTCCGGTAAGTCCAAGTCCAGTGGTTCTGGTACCCCTCAAAAAAGAAGGCATTTACTTTGAAGTAGTCCCTTATTTCTTCTTAAGACGAAAAACACCATCCTCGATAGCTTTGGGATGTCTAGTATAGACGGCATACCTGCTTCTGCTCATAGTACAATTAAAGAGACGCTAGAAGGATACTTTGCATTCACTGCCATCCACACTTGGCATGGGGTCTCTTTCCTTTTCCGACCTTTATTTCTAGTCTACTGCCTGACTTGGAAATTGCTCCCATCCATCCTTCACCAAATACCTACAATCTACTTCTATGCATAAAAATCCTAGTGCTTGAGTCAGGCCAGGCTTCACTCAGTCCCAACCATATTCGCCACTTGCTGAGCTTTTCTAAAGGAGCAGATTCACCCATCTTGCATGCTAATCCGATAAAGAAGTTGATCAGTGACAGTATCAACAAGTCCAGACCTTCGAAAGATCAACTTTTCTTCATCAGGTGCCCTTCTGGTATTTCGGGCAATTTTGTTGATATTGGTGAGTTTCCTGGTCCATACGAAATGAGTATGTTATTCCTATACTCTGCTTAACTCTGTTTCTATCCAGATTCTGCTTCTAAAAAAAGGGTTTTGACAAAGAGTGAATCCCGATCTATGGATGTTATTTACAAGCCGTCCGAGGAGTTAGGACGTCGCTCAATCTTGCTAATTTTGAATAAAGTTTGACAATTTAACCTTCTTCCTGATGAGCAAAAGATCCTAGGGCAACCACCTTTTCATTTTCCTGACACCATACACTTGACTTTGGGTTCCAACTCGTTTAGTGCATCGTCTCCCTTGTTTCTAGGAACTTTGGGTAAGAATGTTTTTTTCTTGATCAACTTAAATTTGTAGGCTTCAGATGTCTTATCTTTGCTTTCGTATTTGGTTAGGTTCCTCCACTTCTGAGAGCATATCCCCTATAGATGCACTAAATCAGTCTAATGTTGATGCTAGAAAAAGGTTTGTTGAACCCATCACCGAACCTCCATCCAAAAGACTAAAGTATGACACCTCTTCTTCTACCTCCAAAGATGTTGTTTCCACGACTGCTGGGCAGGGGATTCCTGGTCCTATAGTTTTTGTTGTCGATCCTGTTCTCGACATTACTTCTTCTCCCGAAGGTGTTTTTGGAAGTGATTTTGCGGCCTATTCTTCGTTGTCGACTCCCCCGAGTGCACTAGATATGAGATAAAATGGCTTAATATCTCCTCCTACTTCTCAGCATATCAATCCTCTAAGGCTTCCCTTTCCAACCTTGGATTTTGATGAACTTGCGAGGTTCGCTCTATCCTCTCCCAATGTTATCGATATTTCATTACCTTCCACTTCTTCAGAATGGGAAAGTTTTTATCATCATCTTATCAAGTAATAACTTTCGGTATAGATTTTCCTATATTAATTCTTTTTTTTATCTTTGATTCCATAGGAAGGGCTATTGGGTTTTACTTTCTCTTTAGGTAACTAAAAAATGGTTCTTATCCATAGAAGCACCCTTTTCATCTTCTACCGAGGTCACCCAACTTAGGGAAGAGAACACTACTTTGAGTGCTAAAGTTGATACTTTGTCATAGAAAAAGGAACAGAGTGATGAGTGTGAGAGATTAAAGGCTTCTCTTGAAAGGGCTGAGGCAGCTCTTGAAAAGGACAGGCAAGACGAGAATTTTATCCGACCGAGTCTTAACCTTAAGAGTCAACAGGCAGAACTGGGGGCTGATTATAGTGACGAGTTGAAGAAGAGGGACGACAAGCTTTCTAACGTGACGCTAATAATTTATGAAGCTAAAAATTAGGTATCTGAATTCCTAAAAGATCATCTTCCCAAGGTTGTCATGGAATATTATGAAGATGCTTTATTTATTGCCTTTTCTGACAACTTCCAAAAAAATTCCGAAATGGAATTTACCTTCGTTCATCCCGAAAGGATTGATTTAGCCAAACAGAGAGTTGAAATGCCAAAGAAGGATAAGCTCAAGCTTGAAAACCTTTTATATATTGAGGACTTACTTGATGATTCTGATGAAGAAGAGGTAGATATAGTTGTTGTTCATGATGAGGAGGGAAATGACGACGATGATGATGATGTTGACTTTGGCCCAGGCAGTGGAAAACGCCAAGATGATCCTGAGAAAGACGGTGGTGACCCCTCTCCTACTGCTAGTGGTTCACGTGATTCTGAAAAAGCGAACCTGGACTCCCAAAACATTCGAACTTCCCAAGACCCAACAAAGTCCCACCCAAAAAAGGGCAATTCTTCTGAACCGAAAGGAAAGGAACTTCCCATTCAACCTGGCATTTATGTCTCACGGGTATGGATTTCTCTTTCGAAATGCTTTCTTCCCTTATGAACTTATGGTAATGATTAGTTTCCTATCCTTATATTGTATAGAACAAAAGAAACATTGTCTCATGCCTTAAAGCAGAGTTAGATAAGAAGCAAGAAGAAATAAACGGATCTTATCTAGAGCAGGAGAGACTTTTGAAGGACTATAACACTTTATCATGAAAATATCACGATCTTGAAAGAAGTGCTTCTGAACTTATGTTTTCTTCGGGATCAGATGTAAGCAGCGGCCTTACCGAAGTAAGACGATGGAGGATAAGCCCGAAAATTCCAAGGTTGCCTCCCAGGAGTATGACGACCGAGGATAAGCCAGAAAATTCCAATGCAGCCTTACCGAAGAAAGACAACTGAGGATAAGCCAGAAAATTCCAAGGCAGCATTACAATAGTAAAATGACCATGAATAAGCCAGAATGTCCAAGAAGGTCTTACCGAGTAAGACGACCAGGGATTGCCAAAGGGTTCCAAGACGGCCTTATCGGAGCAAGACGACAATGGAAAGCCATGGATCAGGGTCCTTATAGCTTGTAATCTAGTTTCAGATTTCATATTTCACAGGCAAGCTTCCTTACTCTACAAAGTAATCTTATTGAATTTATAAATTTTTGGAGTTTTTAGTAAAAACCAAAAATAAAATTTGACAGTTTGTCGTGAGCTAGCCTAGGGATGCTTATTCCCGTACATGGGTATGCGGACTTAGTCGTTTCTGACTTCAAATTCATTCGTAAAGGTAACTAAATAGTTTATCGCCTGCCAAGAGCATACCTAAGATGCATGTTCCCGAACATGGGCAGTCAGACTTAGCCATTCGAGTTCCAATACCAAAGTTATCTCATGCCGGGGCAAGACGACCAAGAGTAGCCAAAGTTTCCAAGGAGACCTTACCGGAGTAAGATGACTATGGAATGCTGAAAATTCCAAAGCGGCCCTATCAGAGCAAGTCGACTTAGGATAGCCAGAAATGTTCAAGGCGGCCTTACCGGAGCAAGACAACAAAGAAAGGCCGGAAAATCCATACCATTTTATAAAAAACTAGAGGGTGATGATGTGTTGTCAAGCAAAGAGCATGCCCAGGGATTATAATAGCTCTCATACATGGGTACGTCGACTCAACCATTTATAACCCAGAAAGCAAAAATAGATAAATCCAGAGGGCCGAGCCAATAAAGCCAAATCCATAGGCCCACATCTAGAGAAAGCAAATAGAGTCAAAAGCATAGGCTCAAGAAATCCAAAATCTGAAAAACCAGGGATGAGGAAGCCATAAGTGGGGAGCTCATTATCCGAGAGCAAAAAATCCAAAATCCAAGAAACCAAAGAATCCGAATCCAAAGCCTAAACACTGAAGGCCAGAAAACCAAATCTAAGAATACACAAGAATCAAATCCAATGTCCAAAAGACGAGACCCTCCAAGACCAAATATCCAAAATATCCACAAAGTCAGAAGAAAAAAATTCCACAAGTCGCAAGATATCGATGCCCAGGATGCTAGCATATAAGACACCAGAGATAGTAGGGGGTTTATTTATAACAATTCCACTGGAAAGAGTACTGAACCCAGGCCTATCCTGATTCTTCTGAGGGGGATGAGCCTGTACCAGCACCATAGCCTGATTCTGAACAAATTGTGCTAGCTCTCCGCATCTAACACATTCGTCTATCATATCCCTAAGATGTCGACACTCGTTCGTATTATGGCCGTCGAGGTCATGAAATATGCAATGTCAACCAATATCCCTCTCTCTCTGAGTCGACTCCCTTACGGGAGGCTTCTTAAAAGGAGCAGTGGGATGAACTTTCAAATAGATATCCTCGGGGGTGTGAGAAAGTTCTGAACAAATCGATAGCTTAGGTTGCTTCCAAGTAGTGTTACGATCATTCTCCGAAGTAGGTTTAGCAATAGAAGAATCCTTTGCTTTTCCAAAGTCGGACGGTTTCCCGCCTTTAACAGCATTTGCTTCGGGAACCCTTTTTTGGTCCTCGTATCTTCTTCTCAAAGGAATCTTTCAGTTTCAAAAAAGGATTCCCCGAGATCCCTTTATGGGTCCCGGTGCAGAGAAGTCTTTAAGTCAGATTTATCCAAAACTCCAGATACTTCGGCCATTAAAATCATAGATGGATCCCTCACTTAAAACTTTTTCGTCCTCGAAAAAGAACGGAGCTGAAAGTTGTTTAAGTTACCAACTCAACTTTCATTCTTGCTTTCGTTCTTCAACTTTCCAGTTACTAAGAACTTCTAAATTTCTCTGAATTTGGCTAACACCTCAAATTTCTAAAAATTTCGCCATAACCTTCTTTGTACGGGTTGATCTGAACAAATTTATTGGGCCATATCAGGCACCCAATAAATGTATATATCGCATAATCAAATGTGAGTTATTTATGCTCAAGGGAGATGTATAAAAAAAATCATTCCTTGACCCAGTGATGGAAGTTAGTCATAATCCATGTGTCGTATCTAATATAAGAGAGATGTATGCATTTTTTTCATCTCATGACCTGTGTAGGGTTTGTTATTAAATCCTACGATTTTCCTTTATATGTTGCTAAGTCCATAATCAGTCCTCAGTTCAACCTGTAATTCAGTCATCGCCATACAAGCATCTTGCTCGTATGGTAAACCTCGTCATATAAGCGCCAAGTTCTAATATGAAACATGATGTTCAATGCCATCTCCAGTAGTATGTGATGAGGTGTAATCCATAATTTATTTATTACTATCCTATGGCGTATGTTTTAATTTCACAAAGAACAACCATCACAGTTCATCCAAATCACTCACAGTAGTTTAATATAAAAAAATTGTGCAACCAACTCGTAAAGGTGCATCTATTTGTCGGGCACGCAATTTATTTCTCTACTCAGCTGTTACTCAACATTAAATCCATAACCTGCTTAACATATATATGTATATGTATATGTATGTATGTTTGTATGTATGTACGTATATCCATATATATAAATCCAATTTGAACTAATTTTCAATTCGTCTCAATATTAAATACGATTATTTTTAATTTACCCTTCATTATCATATTGGTTTTATTATTCCAATATTTTTGTTAGTTAAACTAATAATCACACATCACAACCAGCAATCAATTAATTGATTAGCTTTTCAAATATATAACTTTTATATGCTTAAAATTCGTATTTTCAATGCCAAATAAAAAACAATAAATTCTAACTAAGTTTGGGTTCTCACACCAGTCAGTTGTAATCAAATAAATGTCCCACTTTAGAAACTCGAACATAAATGCTGGTGATACTCGAGTAATCATCAGAATCATCCCCGGGCGTCTAGTGTGTGATTTTATATCTACCCAGTATATTTGAGACTTATACACGTGGATCAAGCGTATATGCAACATCTTTTTAAACTTGATAGTCCATATTCAAAATAAAATAAAATACTCAAATACATATAATAAGATAATTTTCAAAACTAAATTCGTTTTATAAACCATACTCTTCAAACTCATTTTAGGGCATTACTAACCCTATCTCTAACGAGTCATTCTTATAGGATATTACTGATCCTGTCTCTAATGAATTCTTTTGTTCGGTTCTAATGTGTCTTCTTCTCAAGCTTTGTAAACCAAAGCTCTGATGCCAAGCTGACATAGCCCGAGAAATCCGGTAGGCTTGGCAACCATCACTTCATCCCTTAAAGCAGCAGGGTCCTCCCACTACGGCTTCCAATGGTACCCCTGATACCTTGTTTTACAGACACCCTTTCGAGCGTTTCGGCCTCAATGCCTAACCAACCCTAGAAAGGGACATGTAGGGGTAAGAGTCTCAGGTTCGCCCCTAACACAAAGCGAGAACCCCTTATCATGCTGCACCCTATTACCAGGCATGCCAAAAAAGGACTGGTGTGAGAACTAAAACAGTTATTAACTTTATTTTAAATTTGGGTAAATCAAGGGACCACGTCGTATAACACGGAACGAGTTTACTCCATGTGAATATCAGTATAAATAAAACAACGCAATGCTTCTTTGAAAAATGAAGCTATTATAAGACTCGGGTCCCATCACACAATGCAAGGCAAGTCGGAGGATAGAGTTTACCTTATAATAGCCCAACATGCTTGGTACGTTTAAAAAAAATCATTTTGATACTACTATAGTTGCAAATTGAAGAAAACAAATTCGAATATAAATGTATCAAACATAGACAGCATAGGTACCACATATTATGTCGCCATATAGGTTTACAACTAAAACCGAAAAGTGTCGTATTGGAAATTGGATTCCATCTATAAGTCGAGGCAAGGGATCTTCCTCACCGGTTTCAAGGCACTCCAGCACATATCTCAAGATCACGCTGTAACAACCCGTAAAATGCGAGCCAGTTTGAAATTTTTATTTTGGCAATTTTAGCGAATTTTGAATATTTAAAATAGATTATTTTAAATAAAATCAACGAGGAAATTTATTTTGAATATAAATCGATCGTATACATATTATACGCGTCGTCGTTAGAATATAAATATTTATATATAATTATAAATAGAATTGAAAATGGCGTGGTAGTTCGATAATTCGATTTCAAACTTCAATTGAATGTACCGGGTGCAAAATAATCCGGATTTTAGTGAAACCAAAAATAATGGGATCTAATTGATAGTATCTTTCCAGCGAATCCGAATAATCAAAATTTCATAGCGAGAATCCAAAGATATGTCCAGTTGAAAATTCTGAATAGTCGCTATGGAATTCAGGCCCTTAAAAATGGATATTTTGCAAATGACCTCGGATTTCGACGAAACCACTTTTGTTGGATCCGTAGTGTTAAGTTATTGCTAGATTTCAAGTTTCATAATTTTTCGAACCAATATGTGAGCGTAGCAAAGGAAAACGAGTTTGACCAGTTTCAGTTGATTTTAATCGACTGGAAATTGGCCATTTTTCCAACGGTCTCAGAATTCGATGAAACTAGTTTTGTTAGGACCGTATCGTCAATACGAAGCTAGAAAATATTTTTCTGGGATTTATAGAGTTCGTATGTGACCCCGGTAATTCGAAATGTACGTTTAAAATTCAATATAGTGATTTAAATGTAAATTCAAAGGAAACTGATTGTAACGATCAATTCAGCTTACGATACATATCCCATTGTGTTCGGAATGGGGGTGAAACGCTATGGGCGTCAGGCGGTGGGCCTCGTTTCGAGTTCGTTTGTAAAAGTCAACTTTTTAAATTAAATAAAAAAAATTAAATTAAATAAAACCCTCTACTTTAACCCGCTGCCCCCCCCCCCCCCTTTTTTCTCAAATTCATTTCAACAGATAATAAAAAAAATAGAGAAGAAGCGAAAGACGGAGGAGCTGTCGCTCCTCCGAGGGGTGGCGCCGCCGCCTCTGGCGAGCCCCAACGCCGAAGCCCCCCAGATCGCGCGAGCAACCCCCGAAGCACCCCCCCAGTTCGATCGACGCGCGAGAGCCTCCTCCCCCCCCCCCTTTTTCCTCCACCGCCGAGCACCCCAAGCGCCGCCATCCTCCACCTTCCTCCCTCCTTCTGCCGCAAGTCCTCCTCCCCCTCGGTAAGTTTTTTTTATTTTATTTTTTTATTTTATTTTTATTTTTTATATATAAAAAAAAAACTGAAACTGAATTTCATTTTGAAAAAAAAAACTGATTTTTAAAGACATTAAAAACTGTTTTTTTAAAGTGATAAAAAACTGATTTTTAAAGACATTAAAAACTGATTTTTAAAGACATTAAAAACTGTTTTTTTTAAGTGATAAAAAACTGTTTTTTTAAAGTGATAAAAACTGAATTTGAAAAATGATTTTTAAAAGGAAAAGGTTTGAGCTTTAAAATAAAAAGATTAGAACTTTAGAAAGGAAAGATTTGAACTTGGGAAAAAAAATTAAATATAATCTTTATTTTTGAAATGGCGGCGGAATCTATATTAGTAAAAATTGGATTTTTATATATTGAACTTTGAACTAAAAATTGGATTTTTATATATTGAACTTTGAACTAAAAATTCGATTTTTATATATTGAACTTTGAACTAAAAATTGGATTTTTATATATTGAACTTTGAACTAAAAATTCGATTTTTATATATTGAACTTTGAACTAAAAATTCGATTTTTATATACTGAACTTTGAACTAAAAATTGGATTTTTATATATTGAACTTTGAACTAAAAATTCGATTTTTATATATTGAACTTTGAACTAAAAATTGGATTTTTATATATTGAACTTTGAACTAAAAATTCGATTTTTATATATTGAACTTTGAACTAAAAATTTGATTTTTATATATTGAACTTTGAACTAAAAATTCGATTTTTATATATTGAACTTTGAACTAAAAATTTGATTTTTATATATTGACCTTCGAAATAAAAATATGATTTTTAAATTATTGAATAGCGAAGTAAAAATTCGATTTTTACATAGGTAGTGAAAGCGGGCGACGAAAGTGGCAAAAGGCGAGCAAAGTGAAGATTTCTATAAAAGAAGTGCCGTGGAGCTAGGATAGCTATATGTGAGAATTTCTCACCTTTCAATTTATTTTTCTAGTTATATATATATATATATACTAGGATGCAGACGGTGCTTAGTAGCACCCGACACAATTGTCCACAGACCATGGACTTGTTTGTTTTGGTTGCATAGATTAGTTTTGATGATTTGATTTGAATTTGGTTGTTTGGTGAATATGATTGATGTGTGAATGGCGTGGGCCTTCACTAGACCGGGGATAAGGCTAGGCCTCGTCCCGTTTCTAGCATCGTGCCGTTATGCCGCCGAAATTTTCTAAAATAAGTTAGAAAAATAAAAATATCATGTTATTGAATAAATGAATTGAATAGAAATTCACAGGTTGAAATAAAATGTTTTATCGTTAAAAATATAATTTTTAACGTGAATATGAAAATAGTGAAGTGAATAAAATAAAATATTTATTTATAAACCGGACGGTTTGTTTATGTACACCTATTTGAATGACATTGATTGGGACGATAAATTTTACACATCGCCCAACTGCACGAATAAAAATCTGTGTTTGATTGTTTGAAACCCCACACGGGTGTTGGGATGAAATTTGAAGTTCACTCATCCTGATTGATTAAATATGTCAATCGATTGATTGACAGGCTGTTATAAGCATTAGATATCTATATTTGATGCTTATACAGTGTAGTGCACTTTGGTTGATGGTTGATTATTTATCGTTGCTATTATATACATGTGTTGTATGAAAATCCATATAATTAACTTTATATGGTAATTGATTGGGCCTCATTCCAATCGTGAAAATAAAGAATATTTTGATAATAACAAATATTTTGATAATAGGAAATATTTGAAAAAGAATATTTGAAAATAGAAATATGTGAAGCCGTGATGATTAGATTGACACCATTTTGACGTGAACGATATTCAAATTGAATTGAAAACGATTTCGAAATGAATTGAATTGAAAACGATTTCGAAATGAATTGAATTGAAAACGATTTCGAAATGAATTGAATTGAAAACGAATTCGAATTGAATTGAAAACGAATTCAAATTGAAATGAATTCAAATTGAATTGAAATTTGAATTGAATAGAAATGAATTTTAAAACGAATATATAAAGAAGTATTCAATTTTGATTTGAATTTGAAATGGAAGTTGAAAATGTTTGTGAAACGAATTCAAAACTATTTATATAATTCGTTTTAAATAGAAATCGACGAAATATATATTATATATATTATATATATAATATAATGGCCTGAATAGAACGCGCCGCGCCGCGGCAGTTCGTGAATTTCGACCATTTATTTCAAATGGACATTACGGGAGATCCGACCGTCGGATTCTCCTAAAACCGGAACCGTTGGGTTCGTATCGAAGAGAGCTTTCTAACGAATGTGATAAATTAGAAATCTAACGGTTGGATTTGGAATTATGTCCGAATCAAATTGGAAAAAGGTCGCTATACGTGCAGTTCGATGGCCATTGGTGGAAATCGACTGTACGGGCCTTGATAAAATTATTAAAAATAGTAATAATTTGTGTAAAATCATAAGAAATGCTTTGTGAAGATTTGGGATGAAAAACTCCATGATTGAAAAGATAAAAATAGATTTTTATCGAAATGAACTAGTTTTGAACTAGAAATATAATTCTATTTATTTTTAAATAAATAAATTGAATTTGAAAAGGGTTTTAAAAATAACCAGAATTTCCAATGATTGCATTGGAGTGGATTTGAATCGAAATTGTCTTCGGAATATTTCGATGTTGGAATTCGTGATTATACAGATGTTGTTATGGAAATTTGAAAGATATATATTTATATCGTTATTTCCAATACGACATTTGTTAGTCGTAGAATTTGATATTGAATATAAGCCGGTATATTTTCTATTCAGAGCCTTGTGTTGAATATCAAATGTGATTTGGGTTTGTCGTGAATGGTGTCTTCACTAACACTGTTCTTGAACCCAGTTGAGAAAAGATTAAATCTTTTTATTTAGATTTAATGAAGTGTACCAATTAAATGATATTTAATTGGAATTGAATTGATATTGATTTTTGGGTTTATCGTGAACAGTGCTTTAAATAACACTCGTTCTTTAACCCGATAATTAATGGGATGTGACTTTGGGTTTATCGTGAACCGTGTTTTAAATGACACGGATTCTTTAACCCAGTTAACGATTAAAACTAAGTGGAGTTTTAATGAATCTTTAATTAGATTGAAATAATCGAAATGGAGTATCACCAGTTTTGCTCCAGGCGTTAGTTAAATCTTTAATTAGATTCGAATGTGAAATGGTAATTGAATTTACCGATAACACAGTGGTGTTAGATATGAAGTATTACCAGTTTTACTTCATGGGATGAATAGGTTGGGATTGGGAAATTAGAACCAATGATTACTTCGGTAAGGTTCGCTAATTCCGACTAGTTTTGAATTGATATTCAAAAGATAGATTAAAGAATAAATTCAAGGAATTTATCTTGGATAAAATTAATGGGAACCTCTTCCTATGAATGTGAAATTTAGAAACTAACTGTCGGTTAGCCAACCAGAATGGTTTTCTGGATATTGATCTGATGTTGGTTTCGGCCTTCGGGGTTAATATTTGGGGGATTATTCTCTTGATTAATTTACGGTTAGTGACTAATGAATTGGAATGAGGCGTATGTTGTGTTTGTGTAACACTTATTTAAAATATACGCGAGTTATTCGGAAAGACCGGGTTTATCCCATTCTGAATAACTGATACGACGATAAGTCGAAGATGAAGACGATGGTCGAAGACCGGAGGTCTTCACGTCGTTTGGGTAATTACTGATGATCTTGATTGGGCTGTACACCCAAGAAGATGGAAACAGTTAGTGATCGTCCAGACGTACTTGGAGATCGATGGATATGCGGGGTACTAGGTGCCTCCGGTTTCGTTCAGACCCAGGACGGACTTGTAAATGGACTGTGTGTCTGACATTGGATTTTAGTCTGTGTGATTGATTTCTATTAAATATATATTTGTTTGGCGGCGGAGAATTTATTCTCTTGCTTAACGCCCTTCTCTGAGACGTACGAGCTCAGGGGTTATATATTGATGGATATCAAACGCATGGAGTGAATTGCCTGTGTGGCATGCCTAAGTGGCAATTGATCGAGGCTTCTGTTGAAAAGCAAAGTCTTGTGGTGATGATCAAAGCAAGGCCTTTGTGGCGTAGCTTTGTGTAACGTTGATTCGCGAGCTTCACACCCGGTATGAACCAAAAACGGGAGAGGACGTCAGGGAGGGCATGCGTTTCTTCCTAGCTAGAAGTGGCGTCGGTGGTTTTACACGCCCTGATGAGTTTGACTTATGTGGTTGTTGCTGTTGCGAGGCGCCTCGGATTGATCGGTCGTTCTCGAACCGATGGAGTCATTTAGTTGGCTCGTTTACGCCCCATAGGGCGGGGAAACGCATGTTCAGGGTTTAAGTTTAATCCACATCGGTGGACTGGCCCTGAGGATCCAAGGGTCACTCGAGCTCTGATCCTGAGGCTTGGGCTAGGCAGTCTCGAATCGGTTTAGGACTATCTTTTGCCTCGTTCATAGACGGAAATCCAATTTCCAAATACGTAACTTTGCGGTTTTATTTGTAAACCTATATATGGCGACATAGTGGCATGGGACGCTCATGTCGCCTATGATTGATACTTATGATTTAAAGTTGTTTTATACACTATGCACTTATAGTAGTATCAAATGATTTGTTTTAAACGTATCAAGCATTCTTTGGCTGTTATAAGGGAAAACCCTATCCCCCGGCTTGCGTTGCATTGTGTGATAGGACCTGGGTCTTATAACAGCTTCATTTTTCTTTATTTAGCATTGCGCTGTTTGTTTATGCACTGGTATTCTTGGGAGGAAACCCGTTCCGTGTTATACGGCGTGGTCCCTTGATTTAACTAATGATTTAAAATAAAGATTAATAACTGTTTTAGTTCTCACACCAGTCACATGACTGACCTGGAGTTTATTGTTTTAACCTAAACTCTGGGTGCCCTTATTTTGACACGGGCAGCTAGTAGTTTTGGTTTTGCAGATTTATATTCGCAGGATCCTGGTTTACAGCTGGAACGATATCCGGAAAGCTTTGTATCCGTATATCTCTTCTAGTTGTGTATTGTATTATTTTCCGCTGCGATGTATTTAAATGTAATTTAAATCTCTGATATTTCCGTGTAATATTCATTTATACTCTGTATATTCTTGTTATCTGATGTATTGTTGTAATATACAATGAAATGTTCTTCTGTATGCGTTCTGTTGTGGCTTGTTCTCGAACTATCCGACGCTTTCCTTTACGGGGAAGTTACGGGTCTTTACACACGCCCTTAGCAATCCCGGGATTCGGTAGGGACAGTCCTCTCTTACTTTTGAGGATTGGCAATTCCTGAACAATACGTTTCCTGATCCTGTCGGACCTGGCGCCTCGCAATCCATCAACCACATAAGTAAAAATGTTTGGGCTCCATACCATGACATCACTCCTAGCCAGAAAGAAACGCATGTTCCCCCCTACGGTCCCTCATCCCATTTTTGACTCATACCGAGGTGTGAGGCTCGATAATTAATGCTACAACACAAAGCTATGCTACTTAAAGTCGTGCTTTGATCATTATCTACAAGACCTTGCTTTTCAACAAAAGCCTTAATCATAGCATCTCAGCATGTCACACTGACAATTCATGCCATACTACTGATGCCTATCAATATATAACCTCTAAGCTCGTACGTCTCAAAGAAGGGTGTTAAGCAAGAGAATAATTCTCCACCACCAAACAAATACATATTTAAAAGAAATCAATAAATACAGAACAAAATACAATGTCAGACATACAATCCATTTACAATTTCGTTCTGGGTCTAAATGAAACCGGAGGCACCTTATTCTTCATCCCATATGTCCAATACAGGAGAGAGATCCTCGTAAATCCAGTCGATCTCCAAGTACGTCTGGATGATCACCACTTATTACCTCGTCTTGGGTGTACATCCCAATCAAGACATCAGTAATCATCCATTCGATGTAAAGATCTCCAGTCTTCCACCACCATCTTCATTGTCGACTTTTAATCATCGTAACAATTATTCAGAATAGGTTAAACGCGGCCTTTTCGAGTAACTCGCATATCTTTACAATCATGTGATGAATACACAAAGATAGCTTACATCTCATTCCAATTCAGAATATTCTTTTATTCAAATATTCACATCTTTAGGGAAAGGTTCCTAATTTTATCAAAGATAAATTCTTTTAAACTTATTCTTTAATCTTCCTTTGGGTATCATTTTTAAAAGATTTTATCTTATCTTTTCACAACTTAAACCTTATTAAAGTTTAAGAACTAGTCGGGATTATCGTGTCTTACCGGGTAACCATTTATTTTATTTTTCCAATCCCGAACCTATTCATCCCGTGGAGAAAAACAAGTAGTACTCCATATCTAACACCCACTGTGTTATCGATAAAATTAATTGCCATTTCACGTTTCAAATCTAACTAAAGGTTTAACTATCGCATGGAGTAAAACTAGAGATACTCCATTCTCGAACATTTCTTGAATTCGGTAAATTTAATTACCTCATTCACATTCCAATCTAATTAACGATTCATTGAAACTCCAACTTGGTTTTAATCTCAAAAATCATTACTTAATGATTATTCAACTTTAGGAAATTAATCTTGTCTTTAACTAGGTTAAAGAGCCAATGTTATGTAAAAACATTGTTCACAATAAACCCAAATTCATCTTCCATTTTATATGGAATCTTCATGGGAACTAGATCAATCGTAATCAATATGAATTTCCATATATGACTAATACTATAAGTGGAATATTGGCAAGGCCTTTTAAATTCCATAAATAGTAAGGGTCTTCCTTCGCAAAAACTCATCTCGATTATTAATAAATCGAGCCCCACTCAATTCCAATTTGATATATCAAATTGGAAAACTTTACTTTGGAAAATTTCCATTAAATCTTAATTAAAAGATTTATAAATTTCAAATCATATCTTCACAACGAACCCAAAATCAACTTTCATTTAACTCCAATTATGTTTATTAATTGGAAAAAACTTCATTAATCTTAATTAAAAGATTTATTCTTTTCTCAATTGGATTTAAGAACAGTTTTATTTAATGCACCATTCACGACAATCCCAAAATCCAATTTGATATTAAATACAAAGCTCTAAATATTAATCATATCGACTTATATTCAATATCAAATTTTGAAACCAACGGATATTGTATTGGGAATAATTATATCTGTATCTTCCAAATTCCTCAACAATATTTATTTAATCACGGAATCCAATATCAAAATATTATTTCCATTCCAATTCATAAGTTGGAAAATTCTAGTTAAATTAAAAACATTTCAATTCTTACCTCAAGTTGCAAAACGACTTATTTTGATAAAAATATCTTTTATCTTTACAATTATGGAATATTTTATCTAAAATCTTTCTAAATCATTTATTATCATTTTACATAATTTATTCATATTTTTAATAATTTTAATAAGGCACTAATAGTCGGTTTCCAATATCGGCCACCGAACTGCATCCAAAGCGACATTTTCTAAAACTGATTTGGACATATTTTAAAATCCAACCGTTAAATTTTAAATCCCTTGTCATCATTCGAAATATCTTTTAGGTAAAAACCCAACGGTTTCGGTTTTAGGAGAATCCGACGGTCGGATCTCCCGTTACGTCCATTCAAAGTTAATGGTCAAAATTCGCGAACGATTGATGTGCGAAACATTCTATTCATACCGTTTAAATATATATATAATATTTCATTGATTTCCAATCGAAATGTATTTTATAAAACATTTATAATTTCATTTTTAAAAAACGATTCCAACTTCCAATTCAATTTTAAATCAAAATTGAATAATCCATATCGTTATAATATTAAAATGATAATATTTTGAAAATATCATATTTTTAAATTAAATATTTTCGATATTCATTATAAAAGGAATAAAATCAACAGAAAATTCCATTCAAGTTAAAATGGCGTAAATCTACTTAACTCGGCTTCATATTCATTTCATTATGAATATTTCAATATTTTCATGTCCATCCAAAATCGAACATCAAAATCATATTTTGATTCTTCACTAAATATTATTTTAAAATATTCATTATTTCTGAATTGGAGTCAGACTCAATCAATTACCATATAATTTTATATATATGGATTCCATACATCGCATGTATTCAAAATTTTTGATAAACAACTATTAAACATTATGTTCACATCTAGAGTGCAATTTACAACTATATAAGCATTAAATAATTTAATAATGCTTATAACAGTCTGTCAATCAATCGGTTGACATACAATTAAATCCAAGGAAAATGTGAATTAATTATCATCCCAGACACATGTGGGGTTTTCAACCATCAACAATTATTTAATGAACCATTACTCGCATACAATGCACATACCATAGTCATAAATAAATACTCAATTATCCAATTCCATTTCAAGTGCCACAAGTGTCCACCCACAGGGTATGAAATGCGAGTGTCACATATTCATTCAACGCTTCTGATGCAAATGATTTATGAATAGTTCATGTGCTGAACTCAAGGGATATCACATGCAACAGATAAAAATGGCTGTACAAAATATTTGAGTGAGAGAGTTCTCACCGAGATTTTTGATTGTTATAATAACAATTGCTTTTGAGTTAAATTAAACGCTGGTTTAATTTAACCCAAATTTCCAACTAGCTTCAAATTTGACCAAATTATTCATTGAGAAGCTCTCTTCGATATGGTTCCAACGCATCTTGAATCGCCTAATTTCGAGTTCGTACGAAAATTTATGACTTTTACAAGTTCGCATATACACTTGAATCAAACATTTAACAATTTAGTTTGATTTTAGTTACACAAACTATATAAACTAAATGATAAATCTCACCCCGAGAATTCTAACACTTCGACACTTCACCGTAGGAACTCCACGCACTTGCCATGAGCCAAAGATCTCGCATTTTAAATTCAAATCAACTCAACACTTCTCGCACACACTCAAACACACTTGCACTTATGTTTAAAGGGAGAAAGCTAGGATTTTTAACGGTATTTGGACTCGATGAGGGGCATGGGGATCGGTATCTCACTGTCCAGACCAGGGGATGGCGTGGCAGGGTTGTAATGGGGTTGATGTGGCAAGTAGGGCCCACAGGAATGAGGTATGTGGTGGTAGAATTGGTGTAGGAGGCTAAAGGAGCAACTTTTAGCAATATGGAAGGGTTTGGAGGTGATTCGGCCAACGGGAAGGGGAGTATTGTCCGCGGCCTGACCTGAGGAGGTGGAAGAGGTAGGGCACCTGTAGTAGGTGGTGGTAGGTGGTGGGGCCCCAAGGGCTGCGACATGGAGGGAGAAAGGAGGAGGATGCTACCATTAATTTGGTTTTTAAGCTCTTAAGTGTATTTTAATAAAATGTAAGAATGCTTAAGTTTAATCAAACTTAATTAGGCCCAATCACTTCATGAATGATCAACCCATTGAAAAGATGCCATGTGGAGGGGAGAGGGAGTGAGGTTTCAAGTTTTAATTGGTTGGTTACTATTCACGAATTGACTTATTTCGATAATGTATTAATTTTAAATTACAAAGTTCTTTCTAGTCTCACGGCCACACATTAACTCTAAAAATTAAAAAAATGGGAATCTTGCTATATTTTGTAATTACGATTCCAACGAATCTTGCTACATCAAATTTGGAGACCGTTGGAAAAATGACCTTATTTTTAGCTTAAACAGAAAACTGACTAAATTTTCAGCTTACATTTATATATCGTTCTCTCACATACGAACTCCGTTGAACTTGAAATTTTAGATTCCACCATATTTCGATATTTCAGATCCAAAAAAGTGGGTTTGTTCGATTCTGAGACTATCTTAAAAATAGTCCTTTTTCAAGTGATCGATATAGCTTTAAAAATATCGATTTTTAAATTCGAACTTATAAATCGAATTAATAATTTTACTAAGCTTGTTTTAAGTCAAAAAAATATAAAAAATAACTTTAAAATTATTCTCAAATTTTATTAAGAAAAAATTTGCAATTTATATTCCAAATTCAATAAAATAGATTAAATTAAAATTTTAAATTGGTTCTGAAATTCCATGTTGTTACATAATTTTTTTCGGACGAGCGATGTTGACTCTAAAATGTTCCACAAACCTACTGACCAACGCATCCCAAAAAGTGATGGAGTCCGTCTCCAGCTTCCTGAACCACACAACAGTAATATCCGTTATGTAAAGCGTGAAACACTTTTCCGTGATGCCCTCCAAAGCGGAGAGGACTTCTATATTTCGAATATATCTCATCAAGTGGGCGGTCAGATCCTTTCGACCATCATAAGGTTCCAAGACCGGTAGCTTGAAGTTCGGTGGGTTACGAGAGTTCTTGACATCCAAGGGAAACGGACTGGGAGTCCCATAATCCAAGTCTGAAGAAGAGGCCATGCCTCGAGTGAATTGATGAATAACATCCGCGATTTGAGATCCATTACCAAAAGCAAGCAACTAGTTCAAATTATCCAAAGCGACACTGGTGCCCCCAGTGTTTAAGTCCAAGTTAGGAATCGGTTGGTTAGCAAGAAGAATATCCAGTTGAATTTCAACCTATGGGGCCACATTGGGCACAATCATGACTTTCAGTACCGTGGGAGCACCACCATCCAAAGCTGCGTGCACGATGCTTGAGCAACATTTCCAATAGCGGAGCCCATGACTTGACCAACCAAAGCGTCATGGGCCGGAGCGACATCGGGCTAGGGGTTCCCCTAGTGTAGCTGGATCGGCGTCGTTACGAGGATTGGAATCGGCTTGTTGATTAATTTATGGGGTTTCCCCAAGTCCTGAGTCGCAGCTTGAGTAACACTTGTACTTGTTCTGATAATATCCGCTTAGCTAGTCGACCTTCCAGAATTCCTTATCCTTTCTTCAATCCGAGCAAGAAAGGTATTGAAATGCATCTACCTACCGCTTGAGTCGACCGTTCAAATCCATAGATAAGTTCTTAATCATTCCATCAATGTCTTCTTTAGTAACATAGTTTGATGAAATCCAATCGAAGAAAGTTCTTAACTTCTTCCTCCTTCTGTACCTTGAGCTCAGCAATAGCGTCGAGCCTTTTGCGCTTATCCATGATGAAAAGCAAGCTTAACCATAAAGAAAAGCGAGTAACGAAGTCGAGAACTGAAACTGGAGATGAAACCAAAGACAAATCCGAGAATGTAATCCGAAGCAGGGGTCAAACTTATGTGCCCGCTACTTACCACGCCAAACTGTTGACATGGGGAATTGTCGTCGATTCAGCATACGCCAACCCTCGAGTGTATGTGCGATGGAAACTTAGTAATCCAAATCCAAAATAAAGTAATGCAGGGATAACATAGCTTTTTATAGTGGTTCAGCATTAACGGCTGCATCCACTTTATAGTAATCATTCATCATATAATTCCTGATTACAATAGTTGTACAAGTTCAGATAGTTTTTGTCTACAAAGCGTTATAATAGAACAACAATATGATTGTTAATTCTAAACTTTGACTAAAATATCTTCGTTGGGTGAATATTGTGTTGATTCGGTTAACAATGTCCGGAAAATAGCTTCAATGTCCAAGAAATCCTAAAATATCCAAGAATAGTCCAAAAGCAGTGTAAATTTCCAAATGTTGATAAAAAAACGTTTGAGCAACGTTTTGGTGGTCCAAGCTATGTCTGATATTCTTGGAGGAGAAGATGGAAGGCATTAATAGAGCTCGAGAGCTTCAAGAAGTCCAAAAATCCAATGAAAATCCAACCTCTTTGAATGCCAAGCTTGGGGGTATTTATAGGTAGTGGGTTAGGTAGGAATAAGTGAGATTTGGGGGCCACGATACGAAAAATTGCATTCCTCAAAACTGCATGCGAAAAATTGCATCACTTAGCCAAGTCGAAGTGGAAAAAATCGCATCCTTCCCTGAGAAATCTCGCATCCAGGAAAACAGGTCAAAACATAGGTGGATCCATCAAAAATACGTGATCCGCACGGTATTTTACTCATGCCAAGTAGTTTGGTAGCTGCCAAATCCATCGCATCCAAAGATCTGTATCAGTTTCCTTCCATCGCACCCGTGCTAATCCAGAAATCCCATTATGTGATCAGGCAAGATCGCACCGCATCCCTTTGCCAAAAAATCGGAGCTGCCACTTTACCATGCTAGGCCAAAATATCGCATCTGATCCTTATGTGCACGCCGTTGGTTTTATTGCATCACTTGATGCGATCAAAGGATAATTTGCATCCACTGGTGCGATGCGATTTTTGCCAAATCTAAGCCGATTTTGCCATATCCAAAATCCCTGTGTTATGCAAGTGAAAATGGGTGATCGGGCCATGCTGATCCCCTGTTTTGAGCGTGACACACGTGCCAAATTCAAAGTTTGTCAGATTTTCCAGGGTGATCAACTAGGGTTTTGACTGTGGTTTTTCGTGATTTTCATGTGTCGATCAGGCCTTTTTGACGTGCCAAATCGATTTTTGCCAGTTTACCAGATTTAGACGCCATGAATCACACAAGCCATTTTTCGTGATCGTGCCATCTCGATCAGCTTTTTTTGAGTGCGTGACACAGCTTTTCAACCTTATATTTTTGCACGACGAGTTTTTCCACGTGATCGGATCGACACGCTCAAGCATTTTAAGTTGATCGGATCGTGCCGATCACGTATTTTTACTATGCTAGTTTTTTCGAGTCCATCGACGATGATTTTATGAATCAATGCCCTTTCCAATCCATTTCCAAACATGTCGCGACTTTGGTTGAATTGCTTTGTGTTTTCTAGCGATGTTATTGACTTTTGAGCATGTTGCTAACCAAAATTTTGACATGTGATAGCTTTGACCTAAATGTGTGTTAATAGCTTCATTTTCCCAACATGAAAAACCATCATGGAGACACATCATTTTCGAATATTTACCCAATAACCGAAACACAAGGGTAAGAATATTATTCACCTTGATTAATAGAGGTTTGTGAGAATTATTGTTGTTGTTTCCAAGCTTTAATTCTGGATTTTTTTCCTCTTCTTTCCTAACTTTAATGGCCGGCCAGCTTACGTTTCTTTTAATTTTTAGAAAATCAATGAGAAGTGAAACAACTATGGTAGTATGAGAATATATCAGCATCGAAACTTTACCACATTACCCTTCTCTTATACCCTTTCTTATGCATTATTTGATTTGTTTCTAAGGCCAACCTGCTAGTTAATTCATTAAAAACGAATTCATTTTCTCCTTCACCACATTATTTCCATTTAATTTAACCGATTAAATTTTTGAATAATCCGGTCCAAATTTAGCGGTATTACAACTTCCCCTCCTTAAATGAATTTCGTTCACAAAATCCAGTCAAGGACCAAAAAGGTAAAGCAATCATATCAACCCAGTAGGCAATGCTATTACAACATATACTAATGGTCTCTACTAGTAACTAACCAATAAAACAATATAGATCTTACTGAAAGAGAATTAGGAACAGCCTCTTTAATCTTGTCTTCCATATCCCAAGTACAGTCCCTTTCGTCAGTTCTCCACTAAACTTTCACTAATTTAATTGTCTTGGCTCTCAATTTCCTTTCATCTCTATCCACAACAAGAACTAGTTGTCTCACGATAGTCAAATCAAGTTCCACTACCAACTCTTACAATACTCTTTTAATTAATATTAGCATCAGGGTCAAACTCATACTTCTGCAAGTAAGATACATGAAACACATTATGGACTCCCGCTAGTCTATTTGGTATCCCCACCCGACAGAAAAGCTTTACAATCCTTTCCAGTACTGGAAAACGCCCAATAAACCATGGTGCAAACTTTCTTGCTTTTCTGAAATAGAACACATCTTCAATCAGTGACACCTTCATGACAACTCTTTCTCCAATGGAGAATTCCAAATTCTTACACCTTTCATCTGTGTAACTCTTCTACCTAGATTGAGCTTCCCTCATCCGACCTCTAATGATCTTAATCTTCTTTGTGGCTTCTCTTACTAATTTTGTACCAATAACTAACTTATTGTCTGTCTCCAACCAACACAATGGCGATTTACAAGGTCTTTGACATAAAGCTTCAAAAGGCATAATTCCTATAGTATCCTAAAGGCTATTATTATAGGAAAATTCTAATAAATGCAAATGGTCCTCCCAAAACTAGCAAAATCCAAAACACAAGCTCTTAGCAAATCTTCCAGTATCTTATTTACCCTTTCAGTTTGCCCATCCATCGATTAGTGATAAGCTATACGCATATTGAGTTTCACATATTGAGTTTCATTCTTATTGCCTTTTGCAAACTTTTCCAAAACCTACTCGTAAATAATGGATCCTTGTTGCTTACGATACTACTAGAAACTCCATGAATCCTCACACTATTCTTCATGAATAATGCAGACAAAACTATGCCATCCTGGTAGACTTTACAGGAATGAAATGGAAAACTCTTGGTTAGTCTACCCATGAAAACTCCTATGATTTCGTTCCCTCTTCTTGATCTCGGTGGTCCATCGACAAAATCCATGGATATTGAATCCCATTTCCAAACTGGAATATCTAATGGTTGTAACAAACCACCATGCTTCTAATGTTTGGCTCTCACCTGCTGGCAATTCATATATTGCTTCACCTATAACCCAACATCCTTCTTCATACCTTCCCAAAAGAAGCTTCTCTTCATATCACGGTACATCTTTGTTCCTCCGAAAAGTATCATGAACTTAGGATGATGAAACTCTCTAAGAACTTCCATTCTCAAATCATAGAATTTCGGATCGCATGACCTTTTGTTCCTCCATAACCAACCGCTTTAGTCAAGAGTGAACTCTCCAAGTCTATTCCCTTCTGTTTCGACTCTAATCTCTTTGACCCATTCGGCCAATGAAGCATCCTCTTCATGCCCAGAAATAATTTTGTCAATCAAATCTTGTCGAACCTCTAAGCATGACACCATCGGTATACTTCCTCCGGAACTTGTTGTCGACCAAATCCTTGCATTACATGCGACCAAGGCTTCTAAATCTTTTCATTTGTTTATCATAACCAACACCATCCCTCGATGTTTACTACTAAGGCCATCGATATCCTTATTCCCTTTTCCAAGGGGTATACTCTATGACGAAGTCATACATCGCCAACAACTCCAACCATCTATATTATCGCATATTCAACTTCTTCTTAGAAAACAAATATCTTTAGGACTTATGGCCTGTGAATAGCTCATACCTTTAATCCAATAAGTAATGCCTCTGAATCTTCAAGGAAAAAAAAACAAAAACAACTAACTCAGCATCACATGAGTTGGGTATCAAACTTCATGAGGTATTAGCTGTTGAGAAGCAAAAGAAATAATCCTACTATTCTACATAAGGACATCACCTAACCTTGCTCCACAAGCATCAGTATAGACAATAAAACCCTGGTTTCTTTCTGCCAACACTAACACAGGAGCATTAGTTAACGAGTGCTTTAAATCATGGAATGCTTCCTCACCCTCATTAGACCAAACAAATTTAACATCCTTCCTGGTTAGCTTAGTGAGAGGTATCGTTGTCCGCAAAAAGTGCTTGATAAACCTGCGATACTCTCCGACCAATCCCATAAAGCTTCGGACCTCCATAACACTTTTAGACCTCTTTAACTAAAGATAGTATCAATCTTAGATGAATCTATCAATGGTCCTTCTCTCGAAACCGCGTGACAAAGGAACTTCACTTTTCTTTCCCAAAACCGACACTTAGAAAACTTAGCACTCAATTGGTGTTTTTGCAAAGTCTCCTGCACTGTCCGAAGATGAGTCTATGCTCTTTAGCATCCTTCGAATACACGAATATATCGCCAATGAAACCAATAAAAATTTATCTAAGTGTTCCCGAAATACTCGATCATTCAAATCCATGAAGAAAGCTGGAGCGTTCGTCAATACAAATAGCATAAACATCCATTTATATGATCCATATCTGGTACGAAATTCTATCAACGGGGCACTCTTTTCCGCTACCCTCGGCTGGTGAAACCCAATAGCCAAATCCAACAGAGAAAACACTTTCTTTCTGCTCAACTGATCAAACAGATCATCAATACAAGGAAAATGATACTAATTCTTCATTGTCATTCTGTTGAACTTTCGGTAATCAATACATATTCTCAACGATCCACTAGGCATCTTCACAAATACAGCTGATGCGTCCCAAGGAGAACTACTTAGATGAATAAAGCTTTTACCTTCCAACTCAACAAGTTGCTTCTTCAACTCCTTCATTTCCAAAGGGGTCATTCGGCTTGTTGGCCTACTCATTGGCTCAGCTCCTGGCACAAGATCAATTTGAAATTCAATAGCTCTTTTCGATGGCAATCCTTCCATCGGTTTGAAGACGTCAGCAAATTCTTTAACAATAGGAAAGCTACTTACTTCTTCCTTTAATTTCAAAATACTCATCCAAGAAAACATCTATTGAACTACTCTTTCCACCAAGAACACAATCCTTTCATTGCTATCTGGATGCTTCAATGATATTTCTCTACTTCAACAAAATACTCTAGCATCATAATAACTCAACCAACCCATATTCAGAATAATTATGAAACCTCTGAAATTAAACACATACAAGCTACAAACAAATGTATAACCTATCAACTGAAACTCTAGGCTATCGCATCTCAAACCCAGAGTTGTGTACCCTCCGATAGAATTAACCACCCTAAAGGAAGTAGCAAAGTATAATGGTTCTAAACATAATTTATCTACCATACATCTAGAGATAAATGAATGTGATGCATCAATGTTGAACAAAACTCTAACATGTATGCGACAAAACAAAAGCATACCTTCTAACACTATCTTCCCTTTTTCCGCCGCAGAAGGTCTGCAAGACGAAGGTTCCAAAGCCATCACTTTACCCTTGGCTGCTTGTAGATATTTATCCTTATAATTCCCTAGTTGATTACAATTATAGCACCTGATATTATGGTTTTAAGCAGTGATGTTCACTTTCGCTGACTCGCATTATGTCGAACAGTGACCTTCCGGTGACACTTAAAGCAAACAACTTCTATCTTTTTCTTCTTAGGCTTTCCTTCTTTCTAAATATTCCAACGCTTGAAGAATTTTCTTTTCCTTATGGTCCTAGTTTCCACCTTCCATAAGCATCTCTTCGTTACGAATGGCCATCTTCACCACAGCATCACAAGTGTCTCCCAAATGAGCCATTGTTGCTTTTGCAATCTCAAACCTTATCACCTTAACAAATTTCTCATTCCTAAAAATGACGGTGTCAATTATCCCCCGAGCACAACAAGTCAATTCATCCAACCTAGTGGCATACTCAACCAATGTCGTATCTCCTTGCTTTAAATTAGCAAACTTCCTCATTATCGTAGACTGGGCATCTTCCGACACATACCTTGCTATAAGCCATCTTTGGAAGCCTTCCAAAATGATTTCTTCCTCCGGTGTCCAAGTCGTAACACCGTTCCACCAATGCCAAGCACTACCCTACAACTGTCTCGAAGCCAATCTTATCTTATTTCTCATCAGTAAAGCCTAAGTCCGTTAAGATTCTTTTACAATGCAATAGCTAAGTATCAACTATAGCAATATCTTCCATTCCAAAGAATGGTTTTCCTCCCAAACTAGTATAGTCCCTGCTCAATTTTGCATAGTTGTTTCCAACTTGCACTCTAGGATTCACACCTCTGGGACCAGCAGTAGATTCGGCTTGCAACATATGGATCAAAGTATAGAAAAAAAATCCCCATGTCCGCTGATGGGTTTGCTCGCCTTGATTATCTTTAGTCTTTCAATCCTGACCTCTGCCAGCATCAGTTCGGACATTCCCATCAATCATGATACTTCCACCACTGGTATTTATCCTTGCACTCCTTCTCTCCCTTTTTACTTACTTCCTCGATAAATAAACTTCAATAAGAAACCAAAGGGTGATAATAAGACTAGGGGAACATGCTTACTTATATATTACAAATACAAATACAAATACAAATACATAATAGTTTTATTATCACAACCCTTAAAAATATTTATTTGATCTTTGGTTTTTAATTGAAAAATTCCAGATAAAGAAAATGTTTCTTTAAATGTGCATAAAACTATGCTCTGATACCAAATTTGTAACAACCCGTTCTTGAAGATCGAAAACACAACCTTATATATGCTACAATCATCTCTAATGTCAGCTTTCGGTGATAGAAAAACATATGTTAATAAACAATAACATCAGGAAACACGAAAGTATGAAAAACTTCACAAAACATTCATTTATAATCATTTGATTCATATATCCCTTTTGTATAACCCATTCAAAGAAACTATAAATTATTACAAAATAAACTCCGAGAGTAACATATGACGATGCTCCTCGGTTGATCAGAATCTAAATATATAGGAAATATAACTTTGCGAATACATACATCAAAAGATAAGTGGCTCCCCTAACTAGTTATAGCTTCTTGCTTTCCTCCAGAAGCTTATTCGACTAGCACCTAAAAGATCCTGACCCTTAGCTACTCAAATAAGCGCCCGAGAGTTAATAGGAAAGGCAAAAACTTTAGACCAGTCTACAGACTGGTGTGAATAACAGTCCTTTATATATGACACATAGATATCAAGTGGGACCACGCAGCATTGCGGAACAGGTTCCCCCTTGTTAATACCAAACTACCTCTGAAACCAACTCCGGAGCACCTGCACTTCGATGGTTAGTATGAAAACCACAATAACATAAGTGATAGTAAAGATGTGCAATATAAAACACATAATGGATTCTCATCTCCGTTATTCCATATTTTCCATCTTTACTATTTCTAATGATTCCCCATCATTTTCATTCTTTTAATCCAGTTCCCCCACCATGTTTTGCAAGGTAACCCCCATTAACATTCGAAACCAAAGCACCTCCCATATTGCGCAAAGCAATGGGCCTAGATGCCATTTATTTTAGTTAAATTGGTAACCATTGTTCACATCTTCCTTCCTTTGGTATCTACACTGCACAACACAAGGTAACCCCTTTTTAAGCAGCGGAACCATTCCTTCTTATTTGTTTGACTTTCGTACTATGTGTAGCAATGGAGTCAGTTTCTTATTATGATTTCCATTCTGCGCGAAGAAATGGAACCATTTTTCATTCCAATCCCTCTCCTATGCTTCGTAAGGTAGCCCCTTACTAACAATAGGACCGAAGGTTTACCATTTTAGTTATTTGGTTCCTCAATGCTTACAGAAATGCAACTGTTGTGTCCATGGTTACCAACCAATTAACATGTGCAACTTTCAATGGTGTCCTACCAAGTTCAATAGACACTCATCTTTGAAAGGAGACCTTGTTTCGACTCCATAAGGCAAATAATCATTTAGTCTAAAGGTAAACATCTTTGTGCCATACAATTCCACCAAAAGGTATCCATTCTGGATCCATGTAATAAAAAAATCAATCAAGACTTGGCGTCAAAACCATGACATCAGAATATAGAGGCAGAAACCTCTAACTCCTTTATTCAATCATTAAATAAAGCTCTTCTCATTATCATTGCCAACGCCAACAGCCAAGGAGGAAAAGCCTCAAATTTATTAAAAAGACTTCCTTTCGGATTGTTAATCACATCCAAGGAAGTAAGTTTAGGAAAACTAGTTTATGAAGACATGTCATCATAGGAAACGACTTCAAGGGTTTAGAAAGCATAAGCTCCAATTTAGAAAACAAATAAGACTCCCTTCCAGTTCGCCCGAAAGTTGAAAAGTCCTATGTAGAAAACATTTTTTTCTTATAAAAACCCCCCTTTCATCCATACCGAAAGGTGGATGTGGAAGCCTCTTGTAGAGCAGTTAACTTTCAAAACGTATAAGCACCAATATCAAAGCTCGTCCAGAAGGTAAGAGGCGGATGTTTGAATACTTCCTATACCATGCATATGATATTTCAAGTATTCAACACTACAAAAAGGTAGCTTTCGAAAGTATTGGAACATTGCTTCGGGAAAGGCAGTGGCACTGATAGTAACTACAGATAAAATTGACTTATTTCCTTATAAAGTGCTACTTTATGCCCACTACACCATATATTTCAAACTCTTATTAGCTTATAAAAAATAAAATGTTGTTCGTACACTTTTTTTGAAGTAGTTTGCACCAGCTAAGAGTAAAATATTTATACGAATATATTTATCATTTTAATTAATATGTAAGGTTTCCCTTAGAAAATCCAATTTAGAAAATTCATAACTAATACATACAATTATGAAATTCAAAGCTCATCTCCAAAATCATATGACAAACATCATACCAGAATTCCATGGGATTCAAATATTTCTAACTATAGGTTTTAACCTAAAACCTACCCATTTTCATGTAGATTAACTGTATAAACATGTCAAACATAGCCATTGATTAACCTTCAAATAACATCATTTTCTTAACATGAAAAACCATCATGAACACACATTGTTTTCGGATATTTACCCAATAACTAAAACAAAATGGAAAGAGTATTATTCATCCTGATTAATAGAGATTTGTGAGATTTCTTGTTGTTGTTTCCAAGCTTTAAACCTAGCTTTCTTTTCTTCCTCTTCTTTCCTAGCTTTAATGGTTGTTCACCGAATGTTCTTTTAGATTTTAGAAAATGAATTGTGAGAAGTGAAACAAATATGGTAGAATATGAAAATATATAAAGACCAAAAGTTTGCCACTTTTCCCTTCTCTTATACCCTTCCTTATGTATTAGTTGATTTGTTTCTAAGGCCAACCGACTAGTTAGTTCACTAAATAAAAATCTCATTTCCTCCTTCACCATATTATTCACATTTCATTTAACCAATTAAATTCCTAAATAATGATATCTAAATTTAAGGTCATAACAATTCGAGTCCTTATATGGTAGACCATGTCGTTCTCCTTTTTGTTGGCTTGAGTTTAGGTAAAAGCTTATTTTGGCCTCGATTCGGTTCGTGAAGCATCAGAGAAGATCATAATAATACGTGCGAAAATGAAAGAAGCACAGAGTCACCAAAAATCCTATGCAAACAGGTGTAGAAGCCTTTCAAATTTTCAATCGGCGACTCTGTACACCTTCGTGCATCTTCTTTGAAGGGGTGGTAGTTACGCTTCAGCTAGACTAGGAAGTTGACTCCCAACTATATTAGGTCATTCCTTATTACGGAGCGTATCGATCCCATTGTTTATAGAGTAGCACTTCCTGATCAATTTTCCGGAGTTCATGACATGTTTTACGTCTCTCGGTTAAGGAAGTGTTGACCAAATTTAGATTCTGAGTGTTAGAGCAGCTTGAGGTCGCATCTGATCTCTTATATGTGCAACACCACATGCGTGTTCTTACTTCGGAGGTTGAATGCCTTAGGAAAAAAACATGTCGTTCGTAAAGATTCAATGGTCGGATAATTACTACGACTGCACTTGGGAAACCCAAGAGTTTATCGAGCGATCAAATCTCAATTTTTTATCCTTCAATCATGGAGGGTGAGAAATTTTATACTCAAGCTTATCTTTTTCATCTTTTATCCCTTGCTTTATGAAATAAATTAAAGTTAATTTGACTTTTCCCTAAGGAAATTACGGGGATGCAATTTTTACAAGGGGAAGTTTATAACAACACTGATTTTTATGTGAATACCTGTGAGATAAGTAAATGGCGCCCAATTTGATTTATTCTTGATTTGGGGAGGTTAATTCAAAAAAATCCATAAAATCTTGTAAGTTAATGATTTTAAGAGCTATAATTTTGAATTTTTTTGGATTATGATTAAATTGCATTAAGGCGCAATATAATCCAATATTAGGCGGATAATCAATGAAAATAATTACAAGTTATGTAATAAAGCTCCAAGTACCATTTTTTTGCTAATTCAATAAGTTTTGAATTATTTTAATGTAAATTTGGAAATTTGAATAATAATTGGTGAGTTAAATTAAATAAATCAATAAAAGAGTAATTTCTATGTTGGATTGTGAAACAAAATTTAATGACCAGAAAATAAAATTTTTGTAAGACATGTAATGTAAAATTTTAAATGTTTGAGAGATTTATAGGTAATTTGTCACATTAAATCTCAAGTTTGAGTAAACAATGAATTTTTGATGTAAATTGACATTTCTAGCTCATTTGAGTTTTAAATAAATAAAAAAAGGTAATTATTGATTAGAAATCAATATTTAGATGTGTTATAATATTTTAAAAGAAGTTTAATGTTTATTTAACAAGAAAATTGTAACTTCTATAAATCCTAAACTTAAAAATGTAAGTTAGACGTACAAGATGGAAAATATACAACTTCCTTGGAAAATATAAATTTTGTCTGTAACATGAACAAACTAAGGTTGAAAAGAATTAGAAATATTTTAAATACGTTGTATAAAATTTTATAAAGTACAAAATGGGAAAATTGCATGTTTTGGTTAAATATAGTAAAAAGCGTTGCTTTTGTAACCTGTGAGATTTAATGTGTGTAAAAATTGTAGATATTAATTCAAAATTTTAGAATATTTTTAACTTATGCAAATGTGTTTGTGATTTTATACAAAAGAATATAAACAAATTTGTTTTGTGTTGAGACATGTTATTTGTAACTTGAAACATGTAAAAAGTGAGAAAAGGGGCTAACATAAGGTAGTTGCAACAACGAAGCTTAATTTGGTGTTAAAGGCTCTAACTGGACCTAAGTTTTCCCTAATTACTAATTAGCCTAAGAAAAATTTGGAGCACAAGTGAGAAACTACGTATTATTCTTCTTACAGTAAAACATAGGAACTCATCTTTAACCTCACTACTTATAGTAAATAAAAATTCGCCAAATCCTTCCTTAGATCCAATAATAAACCCCTCAATTTTAAAACTAAACAGAAAGGAGTAGTTTGTAGAAAATCTCTATAGGTAATCTCTTTGTATTTCAAGAAGTATTTCATCATAAATTCATGTTTTAGTGTTAGATGTAAATCTCTTGAATTGCATGTTACTATAAAATCATTTTCAGGCAAAAAAAAAACTCCTTGAGGTCAAAAGTTGCAATCTTCATTAAATTCTCTACTAGAAATCATCCAATCCAAACACAAGATGAGTAAGCTCACTCGTTCTAGTTGAAATAATTCGTTGCATGTCTAAATCTGAGTTTTGGGTTACTGTAAATCTTATTTTGCCTCTGTTCATATTCAGTAGAAAAAATATCGTTAGTCCTACTTTGAGAGTAAATAACTCTCTTATTTTACATTCGATTAGTGTAATTCTACTATCAATATGTTGCTCAAGTTTTGATCTTTGATTTTGCGAATTTTTGTTACGAAATTCAAAATATAGCATGGCCAGAAGTTGGGTTCGAAGGTGGCAAATACCACCAAAAAATTACTTCCAAGTGGGTCGACCTCCATGGGCGTGATTCATGGTGTAGTCCCATGCTTTTTCTTGCCTTTTTCATGTGTTGTTTGTTAAGTGTTAAAGCACTATTTTGCTTCACTTTCCACCTAGTTTTTTAATGCAAGATATAGCGATTATTGATTCTACCTAAGGCTTATTCATAAGCAAAAATTATATTGTGTCTGTAATACGGTTTGAATGAGTTTCCATGCATGTTTTGTTGTGTGTTGTTCTTTCCATGATGATTTATACACATCGTGCATGTTTTTACAAAATGATTTTTATTACAAACTTCCTCTATGTAAATATATACCAAAAAATAGCTTTGAGACAAGTATTTTTCCATGGTTTGTATTTCACAAATAAAACCATCTCAAGGCAATAGCATAAACAATATTTTCTGAAATATATAAATTTTCAAAGTAATAATCCAAACCTATTATGAATTGGTTGTAAGCTCGTTTTCTTAAACCAAACATTTTTTTGTATATAAACTATACATTTTTGCACTTTCAAGAAAATGAAAATGTGATTTAAATGATACAAAAATTGTGTGATATGGGACACCTAGATTAATCATGTTTGTTAATTCCAGTCTCCTCAACTAAAGTTAATTGTTTTTTTCTAGTATGGAATGGGATATCTATAGTAAAACCGTACGGTGTGAGACATGTTGTTTTCACTATTTAGATTACTGTTGGGGAGTCTGGGACACCTCATTTTGTTATTATAGCTGGTACTTGAACTGGCGAGTCCTAAATACATATATAAAGCCAGTGGTCAAACCTAAACTTGTGAGTCCTATTCAAGACTTGTGGCTCTCCTATGTACAGTACCTGGAAGGTTGGTGGGTCATTTATTGGAATGGTGGGTCCAAATATATATGTAGTGGGAAAATTTGGATTGGTGGATCCTATTTTTTTTATTGATACTTTCTAAATTTCTTTATGTTGACTTCTAGAATTTAGATGATTTTAAATGTTTTCACCATCATTGATTATGTTTAACTATTTATATAGCTGGTGGGCTATCGATGATACTTATTTAGGTGATTTGATTCATATTACTTTGAACTCTTGTTGTATTGATGATTCTCGTTCGTGTTGAGTGATGTAACTATATGTACCCTTATATTTAGCTTGCGAGCTTAGCAAATTATGGCGAGTATAAAACTCTTTGCCTTGTGTTGTTGTACCATACCTTATTCATCTACATCCATGACATTGTTGTTATGCAAAATTCGCTCTGATACCAACTGTTGGGGTCTTGTGCGCAACGGAAGTTTGACAAAACACCAATAAAAATAGGATCTTTATCACTCAATCACTAGAATATGAATATGAATTTTATTGAAAATAAACACAAATAATATCGGAAATATGATCACACGATATTCCACCCAACCACCCTCTTTACTGATTCACTAATAAAAAAATGTTTATAATCGATCTCAACTGTTGTTACAAACAATTACAACTTGAGCCAATAACCTTACAAAGAAATAGGTAGAGAAAATCAAATGGCTAAATATTTTGAAGGAGAACACTCAATTTAGAATAGCTTGAATGATCACTCTTGGTGGCTCTCACCCACACCTAATGAAGATATTCACTAGGCCTTTTATAGAATGAATTTCTTAATACCCAAGTAAAGTTGGCACCTAAATTATTTGTATATATGTTAAAAAAACTATTTGGATAAGCACCAAATAATATAGCCTTCAATCCCAAATATCCCACAAATATAGCAACAAATCTTCCATAAAATCTTCATAGATTATTTATTACCCAAAATTGTTCTGATTTGTGTATCATAAATTTCAACACTCCACTTTGATACCAAATCACAACATTTCCTCCACTCAAAACCAGCCAACTTAGCTCTCACTTTCAACCTTCTTCTCCCAATTAACACCATCTCGATTTTAATGGCTACGAGATAAAACCATCTTGTCTTCTTTTCAAGTCCAGGCTCAATTGATTTCCAGGCTCAATCGCGCCTAGTCGATTTGAAAGGCCTACGACCGCACCTCAGTTACAAACACAACCCACCGTCTACAAAAGATGCATCTACCATCATGAACAGCACCGCGCATAAACCAACGGTCTAAAAGTGCTTGTAATACACATCGAAACCCGTCTACCACTTGATCTGAGCTCCTTCCTCGATCACTCTGGATCCCTCGAGCATCATCAACATGAAGACCCCTGTCGAAACATGATCCTCAACGGATCCTCAGCAGTGATCAAAAACCAACCTCTCCACCTTGCTGCGGACTAGGTTCTTCATTCCAAATTCACAAAATCTCCTACTCCACAATAGTCATCCATGAAAGCAACATCATCTCCGACATCTACAATCTACAATCCAAAATCACTCCAAGTTATGTGATGAACTGAGCTATGATACCAATCTGTTATGCAAAATTCACTCTGATACCAACTGCTAGGGTTTTGGCGCAGCGGAAGTTTGACAAAATGCCAAGAAAATAGGATCATTATCACCCGATCACTAGAAGATGAATTTGATTGAAAAAAAAAGAACAACACAAATAATATTGGAAATATGAGCACACGATATTCCACCCAACCACCCTCTTTATCGATTCACTAATAAAAAATTGTTTATAATCGATCTCAACTATCGTTACAAACAATTACAACTTGAGCCAATTAGCTTACAGAGAAATAGGTAGAGAATATCTAATGGCCAAATAATTTGAAGGAGAAAACATAATTTGGAATAGCTAGAATGATCACTCTTGGTGGCTCTGACCCACACCTAATGAAGATATTCACTAGGCCTTTTATAGAATGAATTTCTTCATACCCAAGTAAACTTGGCACCCAAATTATCTTCATATATGTTAAAAAAACTATTTGGATAAGCACCAAATAATTATAGCCTTCAATTCCAAATATCCCACAAATATAGCAACAAATCTTCCACAAAATCTTCATAGATTATTCGTTGCTCAAAATTGTTGTGATTTGTGTATCACAAATTTCAACAATTGTGTATTCATGTTGTAGCTTCTCGTTTGAGAAAATATATCTTATAGGATATTTCTTACCTTATTGTATCCTAATCTTAGCTAGACTGACCCGCATATTTATTGCTTGGGCCTGACCGAAATTTTATAGGTAGTGCATGATGTAGATACCCATCTGCCTATCTTTTTCCTTTGGACTACCTACCTCTTTTTTATCGTTATTGCAAGTTTTGGGTAGTACTTAGTGTTTATGTAGCGCATTCTGGTGCATTCATATATTATTTTATGAGGATGGATGTATGTTTATTGTGGACAGAACATCCACTGATGCATATTATTTTGTGTTGTATGTGATGTGCATATATATATATATATATATACATATACACACACACACACACACATATATATATATATATATATATATGTATATGTATATATATATATATATTACTGTGTAATTGTTCCATGAACTGTCGAATTTTTCTCTTGTTAGGGTTTATTCTGGTCCGATCCTGCAACCATTGTAGTATTGTATTATACAAATATTAAGTATGTTGATTCACTTGAAAGAAAAAAATGAATACTTTTTCGATGTACGTAAGACTTATCTAATACAAGCTTACAGATGGTCGCTCCTAACTACCCTTATTCTCCGTATTTTCAAATGACGTTACTTGTTAGTATGGGTATCGGGATGGAGCATCACATTCTTAAAGTCGAGCAATTTCTTTTCTGCACTTCTTCAAATTCTTTGGTCTTGAATGCACATGTTGTCTATTCTGTTAATCTTGGAGAGAGGATAATAAACAATAATTGCACCTTAATCGCATCAGGATTCGTTTTCAAAAAGGCCGTGACCTGTTCACGACACAACTACTTTTTCTCTCTGTATTAAATCTTTCCTGGTAAGGATAACACCGTGTGCCATGTTTTGATATTATATGCTACCATTTTGTAATTGAGATCCTGGTGTTCTCGTTCTTCTTTTTCTTTCTACTTCAATGTTCTGTCTTTCGGATACTTGGTTAATCGAAGTGTAAATACGTTGAATATATTAATATTTACATTCAAGAGTCAAAGAAACAAATTGTTATACTGCCGATTTGTATTGTTCTAAAAATCCGAATTATTCTGGTAAAGAATGATGTGAATCCATCGCGATTTACGATCTACTAATAAAAATAAATTCGAATAAACAATTTTAGAACTCTATCACACGGTTGACAATCCTTCAGTAACTTGTGCGGAGCGAAAGACCAGATCCGTCCATTTTTGGGGTTCGCCTAATAATATATTGGGGCTCGGCCGATGCATATCTTAGCTCAGATACGTCTGGAAAGGTATGCCTTGGATGGAAAGAATAACTTGTAAATTAGATAGAAATTAGGGGTATTTAGTTTAAAGGACAAGTTTCAAAAAAAAATTAGATCAAAGGACAACCAAGTTTAATAATTAAATTAAGGACAAAGGCCAAATTCTATTATGTAACATAAAATGCACTCCAACTCTCATTATTAACGAATTAATTTATAAAACAAAAAACAACCCTCAAAATTGAAAGAAAAATATGATTTTAAAATTATTTTAGTCAATTTATGCATATAAAAATAAACAGTTCGGAAAGCTAAATGAATATAGCTTTATAACTTAAAAATATAGCTTTATATTGTATCATCCAAATACAGAACTAAGTCATTTTAAAGCTAATCTCATTTACACCATAAAAAGGCTATACCGTAAATAACGAAGCTATATGCATTTAGCTTTCCGTCTAGAATTTTCTTATATTGCTTTTTCTTTCATATTTATAACAAAAAAAACATTTCATAATTAATTTTTATTATTTTTTAATCTTATAATCACAGAAAAATATTTCTGTATTAATTTTTATTATTTTTGAAATGCCAACACATGTCCTTAGTTTAAAATATTTGGACTTTTTCCAATTTAAACATGAAAGTTGTCCTTGATTTACATAGCAAAAGTCGCTTGTCCTTTGATCTAATTTTTTTCTAAAATGCGTCCTTGAAACAAATATCCACTAGAAATTATATATATATATATATATATATATATATATATATATATATATATATATATATATATATATATATATATATATATATATTGTGGTTTCGATCGGATCATTCCTGAGTTGAACGAATCGCATAGTCGTCGATTTATAAGGTTTAATTTGTAAGACTAAAATTGAATTTAAAGTTTAATAAAAAGGTAACTTATTTGAAAGCAAAAGGTAAAATGAAATGTAAACTAAAACAAATTGGGGTAAATTTGAAATTTTAATTCTAACCATTTAATGCAAATTCAATATTCTTGTGTGCTTTGGATGGACTTGGTCAAGTGTAAAATATTGAAATGTCAGCCTACATTGGCAACATATACGCACGTTTGTTTTTGTCCCAAAGGTAGACATGAGTCGTACATGCGTTGGTTAATATGCCTCTGAAACCATCCAATACGATTCAACAAAATCATATGTACAGTTTTAAATGGTTTGATAAAACACATAACTTATTCTTGTGCCGTCTACTTTGACATACGTCACTCAAGATTCAATTCAAGTACATAAAGTTTTAGTTGGTCAATCATTAGATTTGAAGATAGTAGTTCTTATTTATTATAAGATTTGAACTTAGTCCATATTGTTCACATTCTTTATGAAGGGTGAAAAAACACCAGGGAGTAATTCAACGAATTCATATAGAACCAACTAAATTTCTCCAATAAACTAAAGTGATTTGTTCATGCTTTTTTTTAAAAAAAAAAAAAAAAAAAACATTTGGACAAACTCAGTTTAAAATAGAAGTAGTGTACGGGTTAGACGATTACGAACCGTTCATTTAAATGTGTTATAACGAACGATAACGAAGTATTTGGCGTACCATTTGAGCGTGGTACAGTTGTGAACGAAGAATGTTTTTTTTTTTTTTTTTGCTACGAATAGTGTATTTGAGCGTGGTATATGAAAAGATTATTTATTTGTTTTGAATTAATTTATGCGTTTAATTTTAATTCATGTTTCTTATGTGAATAACAACAAATTCAAAAGATTGTAATATTAATTTCACATTGCCAAAACATTATAAGATTGTAATATTAGTCAGACGAACGGTAAGGTACCTAAATCTCAACCGAAAAAGGTGATGGTGACGTTACATCCTACGATTATTAGGCATTTGTTTTTCGTCGGAAGAGAGATACATTCCTTAATGCACCTTTGAATTCATCGAATACGACTCAAATAAATTATACACTCGGTTAGGTGATTCCAGGACAAACTCATAATGTCAAAAACAAGTCTGCATTTGTTTTTTCCACCATCTTTCTTTTAACCAAAATCTACCCCAATCCCATTTTTTTAGTCCCTTCGTTTATTACAAAATTGTGTACCTTCGTTACAATTTTTTTAACAATAATCTGTAACAAAACAATGAGACATAGGATGGTGGTTAGAAGCTATTTTAATGGGGTATTTAAACGGAATAAATAGCTAACGAAATATGCTTTTGTAGCTTCAAATGGGGCTTTTAGGCACATGACTAAACTTAAGAAAAATTTAGACATAAGAACAAAAGGGCAAAAATTTAAGCATAACGACACCTTTTAGTGTAAATCATAAAATTTAGGGGTCCACCGTTATTTACTATTTTACACTAAAATGTGTCATTTTATTTCAAGTACTATCATAATCTTTGTTTATAAAAAAAATTCACATCGGTGCGAGTAGTTTATAAAATTTATGAAAACCGATGCTTTATTGTTTTAATGGTAGTTCTCAACCCATCAAATTGAAGTTGTTTTAAAAAGTTATAATATCAACCATCAGGTTAATTTATCCTTATATAAGTGGTGAAGGGTCAATCCAATAATTAAGATTCATCATTTCACAAAGTTCGTATCTATATTTTGTGTTTAAATCGACTTTCCCTGTTTATATACAGACATGGAGACACACACACACAAAAATTGTGTTACTTCAGTGTAAATTCTCAAAACCGATATATATTAAACGTTCAAGTATGAACTGATCGATTATAACAATACTTTATGTAAAATAATCAAAACTGCTACGATCATTGACGATCAACATCGGTATTCTCAAAGCCTCTTATAAACGTTCTACGTGACTCCTAAGCGGAACCTATGAGTAAGAGGAAGGAGGTTGGCTAAAAAGAGATGAGTTGCTAAAATTTAAAATTTTGATATGGATGTCAACTCTTATTCTTAATATAAATTATTCTTCCGATTCTATTAAGTTTACGGAGTTTGTGGTATATGATCATATTCATGCTAAACTGTTAACGAAGACCAAAGATGTTTGTTAATCTTTTCAAAACATGTTATATATACTAGTAAGATATTGGCCCTTAAAGATTAACCTTAATCTAATATGATGCATTATTTAAAGCCTTTTTGTGAAGCTATTGTGTATCAAATCATGGTAATAAACTTATCTTAGAAGAAAATTCCGTTAATCATTGATATAAATAGGTTTATATTGGATTTGGAGCTTATATGGAGCTTATATCAATGGTTTTCAATATTTCAACCATCGATTTTTTTGATGGTACTTTTTATGAGATGTATAGCATAATAATGCTTGAAAATGAATATAGGGAATATGATAACGAATGTAAATTACATTGGTATTTTATTTTTACATTATATATATTTTTTAACTTCGACTGTTCCAAATATTTGTCGTTTTTTCTGCAAGTATTTATTAAATTCCACAAATATCTTTAAATGTTTTTCGCATTTATTTTTTATATCTCATATTACTTTTCTTAGGTTTTATCTCACTGTTATTTCTATTGTTTCTGATAAGGATAAATTCATAAATCTAATTGGGTATGCTTTTGGGAGCAGCTCTAAGATATGCTTCAAGCTGATGTTAGACCTTTTACTTTTATCTCAAGGAGCCATCATAGCCTTCTTATTGTTGTCCCAAGTATGTTTCCTGATTCATTTTCATGGTTTATGTGTTTTGTATTGACTATAGATAATAAATCACATTCAATACGGACATGGGTACACATAGACATTGATATCTTACTATCGGTACTTAACGGATATTAAAATACCTGTTTATTTTACCTATGAATACCTATTTTATTATCCGTTTCATGTCCATAATAGATTTTACGGATCTTTTTGTCACCCCTGAAGCATCAATTCATTAGATTTGAACTTAGTACATATGATAGAAGTAGTGTACGCCATAGACATAATTACGAACCGTTCATTTAGTCTCAACTGGAAAAGTTGATGGTGACATTACATCGTACCAATAATACGCATTTGTTTTCCGTCGGAAGAGAGATGGAAGTTGCACACGACATTCCTCCTTGATGTACCTTTGAATTCATCGAATACGACTCTCGAATAAATTATATATAGAGTTTTAATAAAAGAAAATGGTTTAGTAAACACGAATGATAAAGCGGCTACCAGCAGTTAGATTCCATTCCAGGACGAACTCATAAAGTCAAAAACATTATTTCAGTATGAATTAGTATATAGTTCTGGTTACCTTCGCTTCACATTCCAGGACGAACTCATAAAGTCAAAAACATTATATAGTCTAGTATATACTGCAAGCAAAACCGTCCACTGTGTCGTACTATAAACAACGTGTAAGTCCAACTTAACAAGTTTCTATCATTGTGTTTTTTCCACCATCTTTCTTTGAACCAAAATCTTCCCCCACTGCATTCTTTAGTCCCTTCATTTATTACAAAATTTGTTTTACAATTTTTGAAACAAAAAACAAAATAATGTCTACGAAACCATGGGACATAGGAATATGCATTCGTCCGTAATGGTAACATGTCATTTTGATGAAGTATTTAAACAAAGCAAAAAAGCTAGGGAGGTATGTTCAAACAGAGTATTTCAACAAAATACTTTAATTTATGTTTTTTACATTAATTGTGTTATAGTTATTTAATTACTTGTTACATTGAATAATAAATTATTTAATAGAAATAAAATAGAATTACATAAACAAAAATATCTACATATCATTTAAAAAATGATAAAAAAATACAATTATAAAATGACAAAAAAAAAGCCATAAATACAATTGAAGTTCCAATTCTATTTGTCTTCACCAACTCCTAAGAGTAGAGAAATTTTGTTGAAATAATGTTAAATCCAAGTACATTTCGAAGATCAATGGTACTTTGGATAGTTTGATGTTCTAATTCGAAAATTAAAAGGTGACGGTGTAAACGTTTAGTTGATTCTCATGTCGGAACTGTCGACAAATTCTAAAAAATTTGCTAAGAGGAGCAAAAGGAGGTGGAAGATGCAGACATAAGAGGAAGGGTAAGATGGTTTAGGTAAGTGGGGTCCAAGCCGAACCTATCTAACACAAATGGCCGAAATCTAGTGTCATTCACCAGAGGCAAATAGGAGGTTTTGCTAACAGCCCGAATTCGCAGCATCTAACACAAATGGTCTGAATTCTGACTGATAGCAAATCCAGTCATTTGACCGAACTAGTGTCATTCCTAGCATATTGCTTGTCCTATGCCTAGGCTTAGGAAAATAGGCTGCTGGGGAAAGAAAAGTAAACAGGTTTCCAAAAAATGCCATCACCAATACACGAGCTGTGCACGTCTCACCAAAGAACTGGACTCCACGAGCACGTTCGCTACCGCCTGTTGCTCCATCAATCACCGTAACGGTGTTGCTCTAGACGAATGTTGGGCCTGGACCGCACAAATGCTAACAAAGAACGGGTAGGAGATCATGGGTCAAAAGAAAACCGCCTAACAAGAAAAAAAAAAAAAAATCTTAGTAGGCTTTCTTTTAACAAATATATATATATATATATATATATATATATATATATATATATCTTTTGTCAGCTAAAAGATAACCAATTTAAAAACAACTTTTTTTTTTAAACTCTGTGTTAAGGATTGGTGGAGGGTCAATCTATCCAGATTGTAACCATGGTCCAATCCCCCTTTAGGCTTAGAGCACAGAAGACATATTCCTCTTCCAAATACTGAATTGCGCTTCATTTGGTCACCAACAAGTGTTACGGGGATGAATATTAAGGCTAATGTTACGGAACCAATTCAGAATGCTGAATTGGTCCGACGAGCCGATTTTATCGACTCGCCAAGTCGCGAGCCGATAAAATCGGCTCGCCATCCCCCCCCCCCCCCCCCCACAATCCCCAACGGTTATATCCGCCTCGATTTTGATTCCCAACGACCATAAAACGGTTAAAACTTTTTTAACGGCTATATTTTCAGTTATAAAAGCATTCCATTCGAATTCTTTCTTCATCACAACATATTCATAACTTCTTTTTACATCTCTTTACTCCACATAAACTCTTGCTATATAATGACTTCCCCATTCAGAGATTTTTCACATCCGACGATTGATGGAAGCCAGTTCTCGCAAGGCAACACGAGCAATATATTTGAAACTCCATTGAGCAGGCAAGGAACCAGTCCGTGGACTGAGGAAGAAGACATTTGTCTATGCAACATATATTGTCATTTTACACAAGATTCTGCAACGGGGAACGACCAAACAGCCGTTACGTTTTGGAAAAAGTGGAAAAAGCCTTCGTTCAGAAGCATCCAGAATGCCAAAGGACGTTATCGGCGATCCAATGCCGTTTTGGGAAAATAAGCCGTCAAACCCAATATTACGAGTCATAAGTGTACAAACTAAAGATAGTGAATCCAAGCGACATGGGAGGGGAAGATAATCTGGTATGTTTGTATTTGTACGTACTTTATTTGTAGTTGTTAGCATGTTAATTGATACATTTTCTTTTGGTAAGTAGAAACGACTAGCAAACAAGGAGTTCAAGAAGCTTTTTCCTAGAGAAAATAGGAACAAAAGGTCACACTATTACCAGTTTATGCATTGTTATGATCTGCTTACTAGTCAACCAAAGTGGAACTCAGGACTTGCCAACAGCCTCCGCGATGTTCAAAGTGCTAGCAAGGGAAAGAAAAAAATTCAAAATCGGGGTATTCTTCTAGTCCAAGCGGGTCAGCTGCCAATAATTCTCAATGTGTAGGGGAAAACCTACTAGATGAGTTCAATGCCACGATTGACAAAGATTTTAGACCCGAGGGAGCCAAAGCGGCGAAAAGAAGGGGCAAAACAACGGTTGAGCTTGAATCAAAAGTGAACGCACGACACGAAGAACACAGTCGTAGAGCGGAAAAAAGACTTGTAGAAGCTAGAGAAAGAACATAAGTTTTGAAAAGGATTGCTGATCTGGAAGAGAAGAAACTTCAAATTCTTTTGTAGGACTTAGCGTATAAGAAAGAGCACGATGCATATAAGAAAGAGCAAGATGCGTATAAGAAAGAACAAGAAGAGAACATCAGCATCGACAAAGATCTGACTGGAATGTCTGATTTGGAAAAGGAACTTTGGATGGGTATGAAACGTCGTATTATAATGTCAAGGTTCCTGCAGTTGATGTAGTTACGTATTAGTAGTCGCTAGTATTAGTAGATGCTCGTATTAGTAGTTGCTCGTATTATGTTGTTCTAGTAACGTTTTATTTCCTACTGTAGCAACCGCTTTCTTATTAATGAAATGTGTGCTTTATATATTTTGTTATTGCGTAAACAATTACAAGAACTTCAGACTATTTATCAAAGGATTATCTAATAAACGAAAGATACAACAAGAAGTAAACGAAAGATCATCGGGTTAGCCAACTACAACGTAGTTCAAACGCCTCATGGCCAACCAAATCAGTTCCGTACTCTACAAGGTAACGAGAATCAAAAGTTGCCCTATTCGTTTTAAATGTGTTTTCGTCTTCAACTTCCTGTATAATCATCTAGTATCGTTCACAAGCTTTAACGAACTGCCGACGAGCCATATGAATTTCAGCAGACGTTCGTTAGTAGTGCATGGACAGTGGTTGTTATGTAATCTTGTTATCATGGACCAAAATTCTTCATGGGTAAGTCCTCCTCCACTTTGCTTCAGTAGCAAATCTCTTTTATCACCTTCGATATAGGATTTCACGAGTATAAGTAAGTCCGTAGGAGAGAATTCGGTAGTAGCAGCACTGGAGCTAACATTACTTGGATTGTGACGAGTACGGTTAACCCTTTGCCTAGCTGTGTGTTTTCGTGGACATGTTTCGGATTTATTAACTTCAGCTAATTGTGTATTTGGAACGAATCCACCCACTTTCTCCTTCTGGTTGTTCCGTTCGAACTCATCAAACATTTTATTCATTAGTTCATCACTGATTTCCCCATCGTCCATTAAAGCTACACGAAAACAAAAAACATGTACTCCGATACAAATAAGTACTAGAAACCGTAGGAAAAAAATTAGTGGTTTCTCACCTTAATGTCTTGATTGATGTAGAAAGCACAAATAATGGTCATGGTTGGGATATGGAGAATGAACTATTTAAACAAGTGGAGGTGATTATTGATAAAGCTCTATCATCATTACTCGGGCTATAGCATAGAGACATGTGACATGACTACACCATGACCTCAATAGTTGAGTTGCTTTGACTCGGTCGTACAACAGTACCACTTTTCTAGTAGTTCAACATGTCTGCTTGGGAATACGATGATGAAACCATGGTCCAAATGTACGAGCAGTACGAAAGAAATAAGGAAACAGTCGAGTTTGTTCCCGAAACGCAGTTGGATGATCAAGTGGAAGCTAGAGAAGTAGAGACCGAGCTCTTCAGTGCCACGCAACCGAACGTTGCCGTCCAACGCATTGGACCTCTTCAGAAAACCCACAATGCTCGGTTAAGGGAAGTAATTGCTCTGGAGAACCCTTCAATGCTCAGTTCTCTGCTACTGCGGAGTAGAATGTAATGTGGTTGTTTCTAAAAGTCAAAGCAACGCAGGTCGGCGCTTTTATGGTTGCAAATCGTACATTACTGCACTTAATCGACACGGAGTGAAACATTGTAATTTTTTCTCATGGATCGATCCACCACTGACGAAGAGGGGTGTCGCGTACGCTCTAGAGATGCAAGCAGAGGTGGGTCGCCTTGAAAGGGTGAATGTTGCAGCAAAGGCTGAAAAGTTGTACGGGTTCCCCCGTAATTCCGGAAACTAGGGTCTAGCTGTATCGTAGTTGTATGTCTTATTTCCTTGTATTTTGTGTAACGTTATGTGGCACTATATCGTACGTTGTGTCGGATTTCCACAACATGGATGTATCTTTGTATTTTTCTATATCGAAAGCGGTTTGTATGCTAGTTAAAAGATATTATATATAGTTTTGACAGCAAAATAGGTACAGACTCGGGCCGGCTCGCCAAATTTAAGTTTTCAGTACAAATAGGAGTTAAAGATTTGGGTCGTGCTCATCCACTATTATGGACCTCTTCAACACGGATTTATGTCAGCTGTCACACAACTTAGTTCCCCTCAACACACAAAGGAGTTAATACTTATGGTCCTTATTATAACTTGTGCATTAGTACTGCCTATTGCTTTGGAAACCGCATCATGTAAAGCAAAGTAGAACCAGTGTCCGTTCACATCATGACATTAGGAAAAAGAGATTCCCTACAGTATTAAGTCAGGCGAAACAGAGACCGGTCCCATCGTGATTTTTTTAATTGAATTGTACACTCAGTGGCTATATATCTCAATGCAATTTACTCACATAAAACCTCACTCAAACAACTTCGTTCTCATTCTACTACTTACTCATTCAAATACTCACTCGAAAATGCCTTCTTGGCCCTCAAATACTGACTCTGATGAACAGACATACGAACAGATGAGACTTCAAGAGCTCGAAGACGAATTCGAGTTTCTAATCCAAATTACACCCCAGTATGAACCATCACATGAACAGGGGAACGTACATCATCCACAAGAAGTTCAAATGCTACATGTTCAACTAGCGAATGCACAGACTCTCGCTAAACCACAACCAGAAGTAGAGTTCTACCGAGTACCGCCACATGAAGATGAACGTGAATCTTATCCTGTACTATGCTACTGCGGTCATGCGGTCGAAGTTGTGGTTCGTGCAGAAGGCGACAATAATGGCCGACGCCTGCAGCAATGTCGATTCTATCCTCATGGATGCAGTTATACGGAATGGATTGACGAGCCGTTGTGCCCAAGGGGAATAGTATATGCAATCGAACTCGAACGAGAGATTAGACGTCTCGAAAATCTTGTTTAAGAGTTGCGACTTAACGCAATGCGACTCCCTTGAAATTGAATGTGTTGTTTTCATGTTTGCTTTGATGTTGTAGTAGGCATGTACTATTATTCGGTGTTGTATTTGTAACGGCCGGTTGTATCTGTATGGTTATTGTTATGCGAAAACCCACTAGTTGAATCATTTTAATCATAACCAGTTGTTAAACTAGTTTATATAAAAATTTCATGGGTAATATATTCAAAATATAATCTTCATACTAATAACAAATTATAATTAGATAAAAATAAAAAATAAAACTTTAAGCAATTGACCCCCCCCCCCTCCAACACACCAACCAAACTCCCCGCGCCGTATGTGGGCGCAGGGACTCGCGAGCCGATAAAATCGGCTCGCGCTTGCTGGGAGATATCCAATATATCTCCCAACATGTTACGGGTCGTAACGTTACGACCCGTAACGCTGTTGGAGATGCTCTTAGTGACTACAGTTTGAATTTTATTTTTTAATTTTAGGTATTCCGTGTTCGATCAGAGAACTCTAGTTGCTAACGACCATCGTTCTCGTTCATACATCGGAACGAATGAAGAAATTTAATTCATTTGAACTAGTTGGGGCTAATTGGTAAATTCGTACTCGTTTTAAATTTTCAAAGTTAATTACTTGAGTAAATAGGATACATCTATAAAGCGCCTTTTTTAAAAAAAAAAATCGTATCAAAGTGCCATGCTTTGCATGCATATGCATTGGCGCCATTGTTTTCTTCTAAGCTAAGGAATGGGGTTCTGACACGAAAAATAATTAGAGCCTGGTTTATGTATTAGTGTGTTCCCCCTGTTATTTATGTATGCGTCTCATTTATGCATGATGATGGGAGTCGCAATAGGAGAGGTAGGGAAGAACGTCAGCGAATGAACAGCAATGGAGAAAGCGTCATGATCAAACAAAAATAGTGTTATGATAATAACATGATGGCCTTGTGATTAAGTTTAAAGCCATTGATTCGAATATTATAAGGTATTGTTTGATTTTCAAATTGCACGGATAATGTTCGCGTCCGCGTTAGACGCTTCCGACGTATAGATGTGGAACACACCTCATTTGCCCATTCCAATCGAACAGTTCAAAAGGTAGTTTTCGTGTCCGACATGGCTAACACGTCCAACGCAATCCAACAATCTTTTTTCCACCCTTTTTATACATACTCATATAAATAAAATACATACAAATAATTAATAAAATAATAACTTTACCTTTTTCATAAAAAAAACACATTCCCTATTAGTAATAATCCCCCTTCAAAATATCATTTTCAGTTTTCCTTTTTCGTTCAAAATCAAACGCACCCTAAATGAACACATGCTATCCCAAAAAAAAAAAATCTCAAATCCACCTTTTATATGAGATTTGTTCAAAAATAAAAAAGTCATTCTGAAGCACCTTTTCTTCTAAACATGACAAGCATGTTGTGATTTGTGACATGAAATCACATATGTTGATGAAGACGAGGCATGGATGTGCTAGGCGTTAGAGGAGATGGAGCATCGGCAGAAAGAAGGCAAGGAAGAGCAGTTGTGTGCTCTGCTTCAGCACAGACGTCTGAGGTAGCTTGGTCAGACGTCTGTGCCTACAAGGATCTGAAGTCCGAGAGTGTGGACAGACGTCTGACCAATCTGGGTCAAACGTCTGCCTTGTTAGGGATTGTAATCCGAGAGCATGGACATACGTCTAACATATATGGGTCAGACGTCTGAGCAGGTTTTTCTGCTATTTGACTTGGTCTTTCTGTGACTTGGTCTGCAAGTATTGAAGGGGCAAATTCGGTATTTACCTAGGCCTTTTATACTCCTATAAAAGCAGCACATAGGGTTGGATTAATGTATGACCGAACAGAGTGGCGGCCGCGTGCCTCTAGTGCTTGGTGCCCTAGAGATGATTGGTGCCTCCAGTTAATCCAAGGCATACCCGTCGTTCTTCATTGTTCTCCTTCTCCAACAAAGAGTGTTAGTCATCTAGATATTCTTTCCCTTTCTCAATAAGGTTATTGATTCTTGTAATTTTGTTTATTGTTGGTTTTGATCCATTGAGTGTAAACAAAATTTGTTTTTGAGAATCAATAAAGAGAGTGGTTGAGTGGAATATCTTGTGTTTGCGCGTGTGATTTCATATCTGTGTTTGTTTCCATAGAAATCATCTTTAAGTAATTGGGTGAATAAGATCATGGTCGCTTCCGCAAAGGCGCAATTTTCACAACAGCAAACGTAAACGCGGATAAATATATAAGACAAATATTGGGTAGCTTATAATCTGGCCATCAACAAAATCATAATAAGGTTCACATAAATTGATCAATCATCACAACAAAATGAAAATTTCGAAATGTTTAAATCGATTACATGGTTCAAAATAACCGTTGAGTTACTATCATCTGACCTTTAACTACTAAGTTACTCTCTTACTTCATGTAATCAAAAAGGCAAGCTGATTTATTTCATCATCCATCTTACTGAGTACTTATAGCTAATATTCATGGACTGATAAACCCAGATCAAAAGATTCGACCATAACAAGAAGACAGTATAGCACCTATTCTCTCAAATACACATATTTAGTACCATTCAGTGGACACTGAAAAATAAATCCATTGCACAAAAAATAGAAACTCACTCAACTAACATTGTGTAAAATAGAACATTACAGTAAGTTGCATCAAATAATGTTCAAGTCCAGATGAAATAAAACCTATAATAATATGACAAGTTCCTTGCAAGTGGTTTACCTGGCCTTCCGTACTATTAGTTCGCGCTTCTCAAAACTCTTGTATCGATGCCTTACGAGAGTTGGACAACCCTCTAATTTCCGAAGAGAACCAGAAATTTGCTCAGTTAAAAAACTTGCACAGGTGCCGGTTTAAATCTGCAATAAACAAAACACACCTAATAAATAACATAAACATTGATATTTTTCCCAGATTCTCAATATTTCAACTTCCTGAAAGGCATTCTATATCAATTTAGCTGAAGAGGGCTGTCTACTCAGAATGAAAATTAACATCACTTCAGTCTCAGAAAAGGAATTCCATATTATGATATTATTTTGGCGATGTACACTTTGAAAAATGAATGTGAGAATCATGTATTACATTACCTTTTAATTAAGTAATATACTGTGTAACTTAAAACACACGCATATAAACCTTAACAAATCATAACAATTACATAGGCTTTGCTTATTTATCACGCTTAAAAAATTAGAAGAATAATTATGTAATTGTATACACTTAGATTATTTATCAAGCATCATACAGACCAGTAAATGACAAGTTAAAAGAAGGAAAATATTAGCAATTAAAATGTGGTAAAAAACTTACTTGTGTTGAAGTATGCGATACTATATGTTAGATCTAGAGGATATTTTGAATCTGGATGATATTTTGGATCTAGAGAATATTTTGGATCTAGAGGATATTTTGGATCTAGAGAATATTTTGGATCTAGAGGATATTTTGGATCTGGAGAATATTTTGGATTTAGAGGAAATTTTGGGAATTTCCATATACTTCTCTATGCCTATATAAGCTACATCGAATACAAAAGGAGGTGGATCACAAATCAAGAGATTAGATCTAAGATTATTCTAATTAGGGTTTAGGCAATCCTAATCTTCTTCAATTCCTTTGCCCACAAAATCAAATTTTTCTAGTAAATTTGATCATTGTAATCAATCTCTTGTACTCTTCTATTGATATTAATAAAGGTTTCTCTCTCAAAGTGGACGTACGTTGACAAGACGTCGGTGGAACCGCTATAAATCCCCATGTGATTTAGTTTCTCGTTATTGCTCTATTATTTCCATTGTTTGGTGATTGTGATTGGCTTGGATAAGATTGAGATTGTTCGATTGGTTGTTTTTGCACTTTTACCACGATCTCGTTTTCCGCGGCGTTGGGGATTTTTGATTTAAGCGGTCTTGAATCAAAATTTCTCCACAACATTTGGTATCAGAGCATTGGTGTTGGTAGATAGTTGTAGAAATGCCGGAATCAGGTTCAAATAATCCATCAACAGGTGGTCCAAGTGGTGTAACTCCTTATGTACGTGGGTCGTATGCAGCTGCTGGTTCACAATTGGTTATCGACAAGTGGAATGGCGATAATGATTTCGAAAAGTGGCAATGGAAGATGAAAGCGGTTCTTAGGCGGAATCGGGTACATCGAGTGGTGTTTGATACACATTTATTGCCAGAGGACATCTCAGATGTAGAGAGAGAAGAAATGGAAGAGTGGGCATTCACTACACTTCAACTTGCCATGGGGGAGAATGTTATTTCCGAAATTAGTGGTGAGACGACTGCTAAAGATATTTGGAACAAGTTGGAGGAGTTGTATATGAAGAAGTCACTCACAAGTCGACTGATCTTGTTGCGGACTTTCTTTACCGACAAGATGAAGGAAGGAACTTCGCTAAAGGCGCACTTAAATGTGTTTGATGATTTGCTAATGAAGATGAAGGCGGTAGATTTGAAGATTAAGGAGGAGCAGAAGGCGATGATATTGCTATGTTCGTTGCCTGAACGCTATACTGGGTTCTCAAATAGTTTGATCTATGGTCGGGATACATTGACTCTAAATGATGTCAAGACGGGTCTTCTTAGAGAGGAATTACGAGATCAGATGAAGGAGCTGAGTGATGATAGTAGTGGTGCTGGTAATGGTCAAGGTTTATTTGCAGAGAAAGAAAAGTCAGAGAAGAAGGGAAACCGAGGGCGTTCTAAGTCTAAGAAGACCGGTGGAAGAGGAAAATCGAAGGAAAAATATGGCAAGTGCTTTATATGTAAGAAACCTGGTCACTGGAAGAATGATTGTCCAGACAAGGGGAAGAAGGAAGTAGCATCTTCATCAGTTGCGGTGGAGAGAGATGTTGGTGAGAAGACATAAATGTTTTGTCAGCTGTTGCATCGGATGTTTCGGGCAGCGATTGGGTGCTTGATTTGGGGGCTTCATATCACATGATGCCTAATAGGAATTGTTTTTCTTCTTAAGTTGATCGAGAAGGAAATTCAATTTTTATGGGAAATGGTGCAGTTTGCAAGTCGAAAGGCGTTGGCTCCGTGCAAATTCGAATGTTTGACAGAGTGGTTCGTACTCTCACTAATGTGCGCTATGTTCTGGGACTACGAAAGTCACTTATCTCTTTGGGACAGTTGGATTCTCTAGGTTGCAAGATCACCATTGAGAGTGATAGCTCGAGGGTTTCTGTAACAACCCGCATTCTACGCATCGGAGGATCGTAGAATAGTTATTTCTTTCTTATATAAAGTTGTATGGTCATGTGGCTTTGGGAAACGACCATTGGGGTCATTTCCCATGTTCATGATTTTTGCCGATTTTTAAATGATTGTTTTGCCCCTAGCTGATCTTGTTTCGGTCATAACTTTTGATTGGAAAGGAATTTTGACCTGAATCCACTTCCATTAGATTCGTTTGATGGTTTACCTTTCCGTAGAATGGTAATAATAGCTAAACGGACTTACTGTTTGGGAGATATGGCTGAAATAAGGTTTGAAAGGTGAAAAACTGCTTAACCGGGCCAAATAGGGTGATTAGTGAATGGGCCCATAACCCGTTTCGGAATTAGGGTTATGAGGAGGCTGAAAAGAGTTAGGATTTCATTCCATTTCAGTTTTCTAGCCTCCACTTACCTCTTAGAAACCCTAAAAATGGCCTCCAACCTCTAAATTACCTCCAAATCACTTTCTAATCAAGGATTATGCTTAGCACCATCAAATTAAGGGAGATCTTTACCAAACCAAGATTAGAGCTGTTGTTTAGCATTGGTATTCGCGCCATATCAGAGATTTTTTTCAGATCTAAGGTTTATTTGTGGCTAAGGTGAGTGATTTGCATAATTCCTCACTAATTATGGTTAATTAAGGGTAATTAGTGTTAATTAGCGAATTTAAACATGATAAAATTCTGGAAAAATACTTATAAATTCTTAAATGATGTTTTAGACCTTTGATATGAACTTGGGTTAATTTGGTTAAGTTTTGCTAATCCTATCGTTAATTATGCTTGAGCATGTTTAAGGGAAAATATGGGGTTTTGGCTATGTTTGATCCATTTTAACCTATCATATTTATGTTTTGGTGTTTGAGGTCACTTCCATTTGTTGCTATGACTGTATGGTAATGCTTTGTGATTGATTATAATAGATAGAATGGTCGAAAACGTCGCCGGATGGCAGAAAACACTCACTGAAAAAAGTTGTAGAAAATGGTGCAGGTTTACGGATCGGATCGGAGGGATGGGCTCGGACCGGATAGTGGACTGGGCAAGGGATCACTGAACCGAACCGAGGCTTAGCACAAGGGAAAGTATGGCAAAAAGGAAGGCCACAATGGTTGAACTGGGATCGGATCGAGCTAAAGAAGGGGGAATCGGATCGACTAAAGGGAAGAGAAGTGGATCGGAACGGAAGAGGAAATGGAAGTGGATCGGATCGGAGACCAGGAACCCGAACCGAACCGATGGAGCAAGGGTACACCGACCCGACCCGCCAGAGAGCACCCGAACTGAACCAATGTACTACGAAGGGACTTGGAGGCCATGACCCAACCCGGAGCACCTGGAAGAGACCGATCTAAAGAAGGACTAGGGATCCGAACCGATCCAGTGATGACCAATAAACCGAGATGCAAAGGTAGTCCAAATGGAAGTTAGAGCTCAGGATCCAGTTGGGAATCAATGAGTTCACTTCATGATTGGGCTTTGCTGCGGGACGTGTGCTAAGGAGTTGTCGATGTTCATAACTTCGATTCACCACTGAAAAGGAACGACGGGCTACGTATCAGTGCAGTTGAGTCATCATGACTCGAGGGGAAAAGTGATCATAGCAAGACTATGAGCCAGTGCAGTGGATCCATTGTGACTCCATGGGTCAGAGTGGACATAGTAAAGGATTAGTAAGGCTATGAGCTAGTGCAGTGGGGTGTGTACGACTCCATGGGGCAAAGTGGACATAGCAAAGGATAGTGGCTATGGATCAGTGCAGTGAAGCCGTTGTGACTTCATGGGGCAGAGTGATCATAGCAAAGTAGTGGGTAGTCGAAGTGGTGGATATCGTATGCTTTACGCATTGAGTGAGAGAGTGAGGATGGTTGATATGCTTGACTGTTTGTCATCATTATGACATGCACACCCCCACCCCCGTTATCTTTACACTTCAGTGGCACCTCAGAGTGTTGTACAGTATGTAGTGCTAACTCTTTGGTTATAGGTCCAGGTATGGTTTAGTATACATGTTATTGTTCTGTTTAGCTGCTTATCGCTCACACCAGACTTTTGTCTGACCTAGAGTTTTATGTCTCTTCTTATTACTCTGGGTGCTCCTAAACGAGCAGACTAGAGACAGGTTAGCTGGTGATGCACGAGTAGCTGATCTGGAGGCGAGCATGAGGCTTCCACACATGATATATATATATATATATGTATATGTATGTATATATTCTCCCTGTGTCGTTGGTGGTCACTACTTGGGCATTAGTAGTGTACCTCCCTTGTCTTGCTTTTACCTTTGGAGAGAGTTTGAAAAGTTGTAATAATGATGAAGTGGAACATAAGCTATATTTGGATTTTCCGCTGCTATGATTGTTTGTTTTTAGCTTATGCACTGTCTCACCTGTTTTATGTCAAGTATGTTGTTACTATATTTTGTTCTATGCGCTTTGACATTCTATAGGTTCCTTGTTGATTCTTCATCTTCTTCCTTTCCTTCTGACGACCGTTCCGTGCTAACGGACATGTGTACAATGCACTTTTAGAGTAAATGTCGGTTGGTGTGGGGCGGGCCATCACATTTGGTATCAGAGCTCTAGGTTGCGTAGTTAACCTAGGGAAAGACACTAGTGAGAGATAGTACGTATATGAGAGTGTGTATTTGTGATTACTTTGGTTTTCAAAAGCTATATATATACTATTAGTATAGCTAAGGATGAAGTTGCACTGCACTAGCACCACTATGGAGATGGTTAATCGTTTTCTCTTTACAGATTGAATGATGAGCCGATACGCAAGAGGTGCTGGTAGAGGAGCCAATAATGGGAATGCTGCTAACATGAGGACGATGTTTACTGACCTCATGAGAGTGATGCTTAGGGATGTGCAGGGGGCAGCTCCCAATACCGGTAATGGTGGTGGTCCAATATTGCAGACGCCTAGGGTCGATTTCGCCAAGCTGTGCAAGAATTACACTAGCCTTGGTGGGAAGCCGTTCCACGGAACGGAGTTGGCCACGGATGTTCAGGACTGGTTGGATAGCTGTGATCATATCTTCGACGACTTGGGTATCGAGGATGCGATGAAGAGAAGGCTAGCGTCTCGTCAGTTGCAAGGGCGAGCGATGAATTGCTGGAATGCTATTAAGACAGCCACTCCAGAGGATCAGGTTACTTGGGATTAGTTTAAGGCTCGCTTTAGCGACAAGTTTAACCCTGCTGCTCATAAGTCGAAATTGTTTAGGAAGTTCTTGGAGCTTAAGCAGAATGGTAGGGCAGTCTCAGACTATATTACTGAGTTCGACACTTTGTCGAAGTATGGATTATCCCTTATCGATACTCCTGAGAAGAAGAATAAGAAGTTCATTACTTGTTTGGATGGATACTTGGGGGAAGGCTTATCAACCACATCGATGAGACTTTTGAATCGATTGTGGGGAAAGCTTTGAGATCAGAGAGTCTTTACCCTAAGTCAAAGACTGAGGTTGCATCTGCAAAAGGGCTGAAGCCGCAAGCAGGCGGTGGAGGAAAGAATAACACTCAGAACAAGAGGAAGCAGAACCAAACTAAGGATGTCCAGAAAAAGAGCAAGAAATATGTTGAGTGCTTCAACTGTGGTAAGAAGGGTCATTATGCCAAAGAGTGTCGGGCCAAGCCAGCGGATAGGAAGTGCTACAACTGTGGCCAAGTGGGACATCATAAGGATAAATGTCCATAACCTCTTAAGGAAAAGCAGATTGTGAAAGCCTATGCTATCGGTGCTATTCCTTCTTCGTCGAATACCCCAACTGCGGCGGAGAAAGGAAAGAATGTCGTCATTCAAGGTATGCTTTCTATTCATGATGTACCTGTTCGAGTTTTGTTTGATACTGGGCTTCCCGTTCCTTCATATCTATTGACCTGGTAGATAGGTTGGGACTGGAACCCGAGATAGTCGATAGACCGTTGGTTGTGACGAACTCGATTGGTGGTTCGACTAACCTTAGTATGATTTGCCGAAATTTGGTCTTATCGAGTCATGGATGTATGTTTGTGATTGCTTTGTTTTGGGCTTTACTGGGTATGGCATTATATTGGGAGTCGAATGGCTCCAAAGATACGGGGTGGTGGTAGACTGTGAGGGATTTTTGGTGACAGTTAGGGCGGATGATGGGCGGAGGGTAGTGTTTGGTAGTCTATCTAGTGATGGGGCAATGGCTAGTTTTATAAATTCCCTCGACATCTCGCACGATGAATTGTCAGATATGCCCGTGGTTGGCCAGTATCCGGACGTCTTCGAGGAGGTGACCGGGCTTCCACCACACCGAGATATTGAGTTCCATATTGATTTAGTGAAAGATGCCAGACCTATAGTGATGCCACTTCGTCGTATGGCACCAAGGGAGCAGCGAGAGCTCGGGGTGCAAGTAAGCGATCTTTTGAAGAAGGGGTTTATTAGAAGAAGTGTCTCCGAGTGGGGAGCACCAGTTGTGTTTGCCACTAAGGCAGATGGTTCCCTTCGTTTGTGTGTGGACTATCGCGAGTTGAATGAGGTGACGAGGAAGAATAAGTATCCTCTTCCACGGATAGATGATTTGTTTGACCAACTGGAAGGAGCAAGGGTGTTCTCCCAGTTGTACCTCACGACCGGATTTCATCAGCTCCGAGTAGCAGCTGATAGTATAGCTATAATGGCATTTCGGACGCCATCTGGATTTTATGAGTGGTTGGTCATGCCATTTGGGTTGACCAATGCACCAGCATACTTCGTGGATCTTATGAATCGGGTATTCAGAGATCAGTTGAATAAGTTTGTTCTTGTGTTCGTAGACGACATCCTTGTTTACTCAAGGATAGAGGAAGAACACAAGGGGCATCTGAGGATAGTGATGGAAGTGTTGAGAAAACACCAATTGAAAGCGAAGTTTTCTAAGTGTCACTTCTGGAGGAGGGAAGTGAGATTCTTGGGCCATGTTGTTTCAGAGAATGGTAGTGGACCCTACGAAGGTGGCTACGGTACAGGATTGGCCTACGCCTAAGAATGCAACGGACGTAAGGAGCTTCTTGGGGTTAGCTGGATATTATTTTAAGTTTATCCCAGACTTCTCCAAGATAGCAGCACCATTGACTCGGTTGACTAAGAAGAATCAAGCCTTCGTCTGGGGCGGAGTGTGTGAGAATGCATTCAAGAGTCTAAAAGAAAAGTTGACGCGTGCGCCAGTGTTAGTCATTCCTAATGGAAATGAATAGATGACGGTATACACGGATGCTTGTGGTACTGGACTAGGCGTTGTATTGATGCAAGGAGGTAGGGTTGTAGCTTATGCTAGTCGGCAACTAAAGCCGCATGAGAAAAGGTAACCTACCCATGATTTGGAACTGGCAGCGATCGTGTTCGCGTTGAAGATGTGGAGACATTATCTCTTGGGAGAGTGATTTGAGTTGTTTACCGATCATAAATCGTTAAAGTATCTCTTCTCTCAAAAGGATCTAAATCTCCGACAGCAAAGATGGTTAGAGTTCTTGGCTTCGTATGATTTTGATATCGCATATACACCTGGGAAAGGCAATGCGGTAGCTGATGCCTTGAGTAGGAGACATGCCAGTTTAGGGGCTATGTTTCTTGAATGGAAGCAACTGGAGTATATCGCATGTTATGATTTCAGACCAAAGTGCGAATTGGATCCAGAGATATTAGCTAATTTAACGATCAGACCCACTTTGATTAAGCGGATTGGTTCCGGCCAGAGGGACGATCCTAATCTATTGGAAATCATCTCTAAGTTAGAGATGAATATCAACGGTGAAGAGATGAATTTGTATGGGCTTGATCGAGAAAGATGGCTTCGAAAGAATGGAAGACTAGTTGTACCCAACGTGAATGGTTTGAGAGATGAAGTGCTTAGGGAATGTCATCACTCAAAACTGACTATACACCCCAGTGGTGATAAGATGTATCGAGACATGAAGAAGACTTACTATTGGGAAGGGATGAAAAGAGACGTTGGGAAGTTTATATCTAAGTGCATGAATTGCCAGCTAGTTAATGCCGAGCAAAAGAAGCCTAGTGGTTTGTTGCAACCATTAGAAATTCCCGAATGGAAATGGGAGCAAGTCTCGATGGATTTCATTGATGGTTTACCAAGGACTAAATCGGGACATGATAGCATTTGGGTAATTGTGGATCGATTGACTAAGAGTGCATGATTTATACCAGTCAAATCGACCAGAACGGCAGCTAAATTAGCAGAACTGTATATGAAGTGGGTAGTGAGATTTCATGGAGTACCTAAAAGCATTGTGAGTGACCAAGACCCGTTGTTCACTAGTGGGTTTTGGAAGAGCTTACAAGAGGCTCTAGGGTCGGAACTATATCTCAGTACCACGTTTCTTCCTCAAACCGACGGTCAGACAGAGAGGGTGAATCGTATATTCGAAGATCTCTTGAGAGCTTGTATATTAGATTTTGGTGGATCATGGGATGACCATTTGCATCTAGTAGAGTTGACATATAATAATAGCTACCAATCCAGTATCGGTATGGCTCCATATGAAGCTTTGTACGGAAGACCGTGCAACTCACCATCATGTTGGATAGAGACCGGTGAGAAATTTGTGCTTGGACCAGATGTGGTAAGGGAAACTTTAGATAAGATTAAAATCATTCAACAACGGATGAAGGCTGCCCATGATAGGCAGAATAGTTATGCCGACAAAAGGAGAAGAGACTTAAAATTCTCCGCCGGTGACTTGGTGTTTGTCAAGGTTTCTCCGTTGAAGAGCGTGATACGATTTGGCAGGAGAGGCAAGTTGGCACCAAGTTTTGTTAGCCCATTCCCAGTTCTCGAACAAGTTGGGAATTTGGCGTATAGAGTTGACTTACCCGAGAAGATGGCGGGAGTTCACAACGTATTTCATGTTTCCCAGCTAAGGAAGTTCGTGCACGACTCAGATATGGCTATTTCACCTGATCAGTTAGAGGACTTCGAAGTGGAACCCGAGGCGGTTGGGAACCGCAAGCCAATTCGTATTGTCGAGCACGATACGAAGCGACTTCGAAGGAAGGCGGTGAAGCTAGTCAAGGTTCAGTGGGGCGAGAACGAGAATGACTGTACTTGGGAGACAGAGGAGAGCATTATGAAGACGTATCCAGAACTCTTTGCCTGGTAAGGTTTACTTTGCAATTTAGTTATTCCGCGTGCTAGGAGCCTAGGATAGCCTTGTTTTGCTGGTTTTGCATGTTTGATTGTTGTTTTATGGTTGATAGACATACGAAACCCTTTGTGTGTTTTGGTTAGGGAATTTCGGGGGCGAAATTTCTTAAGAAGGGGAGAATGTAACAACCCGCATTCTACGCATCAAAGGATCGTAGAATAGTTATTTCTTTCTTATATGAAGTAGTATGGTCATGTGGCTTTGGGAAACGACCATTGGGGTCATCTCCCATGTTCATGATTTTTGCCGATTTTTAAATGACCATTTTGCCCCTAGCTGATCTTGTTTCGGCTATAACTTTTGATTGGAAAGGAATTTTGACATGAATCCACTTCCATTAGATTCGTTTGATGGTTTACCTTTCCGTAGAATGGTCATAATAGCTAAACGGACTTACCGTTTGGGAGATATGGCTGAAATAAGGTTTGGAAGGTGAAAAATAGCTTAACCGGCCAAATAGGGTGATTAGTGAATGGGCCCATAACCCGTTTCGTGATTAGGGTTATGAGGAGGCTGAAAAGAGTTAGGATTTCATTCCATTTCAGTTTTCTAGCCTCCACTTACCTCTTAGAAACCCTAAAAATGGCCTCCAACCTCTAAATCACCTCCAAATCACTTTCTAATCAAGGATTAAGCTAAGAACCATCAAATCAAGGGAGATCTTCACCAAACCAAGATTAGAGCTGCTGTTTAGCATTGGTATTCATGCCATATCATAGATTTATTTCAGATCTAAGGTTTATTTGTGGCTAAGGTGAGTGATTTGCATAGTTCCTCATTAATTATGGTTAATTAAGGGTAATTAGTGTTAATTAGCGAATTTAAACATGATAAAATTCTGGAAAAATACTTATAAATTCTTAAATGATGTTTTAGAACTCTGATATGAACTTGGGTTAATTTGGTTAAGTTTTGCTAATCCTATCGTTAATTATGCTTGAACATGTTTAAGGGAAAATATGGGGTTTTGGCTATGTTTGATCCATTTTAACCTATCATATTTATGTTTTGGTGTTTGAGGTCACTTCCATTTGTTGCTATGACTGTATGGTATGCTTTGTGATTGATTAGAGTAGATAGAATGGTCGAAAACGTCGTCGGATGGCGTAAAACACTCGCTGGAAAAAGTTGCAAAAAATGGTGTAGGTTTTCGGATCAGATCGGAGGGATGGGCTCGGATCGGATAGTGGAATGGGCAAGGGATCACTGAACCGAACCGAGGCTTGGCACAAGGGAAAGTATGGCAAAAAGGAAGGCCACAACAGTTGAACTGGGATCGATCGAGCTAAAGAAGGGGGAATCGGATCAACTGAAGGGAAGAGAAGGGGATCAGAGCGGAAGAGGAAGGGGAAGTGGATCGGATCAGAGACTAGGAACCCGAACCGAACCGATGGAGCAAGGGTACACCGACCCGACCCACCAAGGAGCACCCGAACCAAACCAATGTACTACGAAGGGACTTGGAGGCCACGACCCGACCCGGAGCACCTTGAAGAGACCGATCCGAACTGACAGAGAAGAAGGACTGGGGATCCGAACCGATCCAGTGATGATGACCAATAACCCGAGATGCAAAGATAGTCCAAATGGAAGTTAGAGCTCAGGATCCAGTTGGGAACCAATGAGTTCACTTCATGATTGGGCTTTGCTGCAGGATGTGTGCTAAGGAGTTGTCGACGTTCATAACTTCGATTCACCACTGAAAAGGAACGACGGGCTAAGTATCAGTGCGGTAGAGTCATCATGGCTCGAGGGGCAAAGTGATCGTAGCAAGACTATGAGCCAGTGCAGTGGAGCCATTGTGACTCCATGGGGAAGAGTGGACATAGTAAAGGATTAGCAAGGCTATGAGCCAGTGCAGTGGGGTGTGTACGACTCCATGGGGCAAAGTGGACGTAGCAAAGGATTAGTGGCTATGGATCAGTGCAGTGAAGTCGTTATGACTTCATAGGGCAGAGTGATCATAGCAAAGTATTGGGTGGTCGAAGTGGTGGATATCGTATGCTTTACGCACTGAGTGAGAGAGTGAGGATGGTTGCTATGCTTGATTTTTTGCCATCACTATGACATGCACACCCCCACCCCCGTTATCTTTACACCATTTGTTCAGTGGCACTTCGGAGTGTTGTACAGTATGTAGTGCTAACTCTTTGGTTGCAGGTCCAGGTTCAGGTATGGTTTAATATACCTGTTATTGTTCTGTTTAGCTGCTTACGCTCACACCAGACTTTTGTCTGACCTAGAGTTTTATGTCTCTTCTTATTACTCTGGGTGCTCCTAAACGAGTAGACTAGAGACATGTTAGCTGGTGATGCACGAGTAGCTGATCTGGAGGCGAGCGGGAGGCTTCCACGTATGATATATATATATATATATATATATATATATATATATATTCTCCCTGTGTCGTTGGTGGTCACTACTTGGGCATTAGTAGTGTACCTCCCTTATCTTGCTTTTACCTTTGGAGACAGTTTGAAAAGTTGTAATAATGATGAAGTGGAACATAAGCTGTATTTGGATTTTCCGCTGCTATGATAGTTTGTTTTCAGCTTATGCATTGTCTCACCTGTTTTATATCAAGTATGTTGTTACTATATTTTGTTCTATGCGCTGTGAGATATTCTACAGGTTGCTTGTTGATTCTTCGTCTTCTTCCTTTCCTTTTGACGACCGTTCCGTGCTAACTGGACATGTGTACATCGCACTTTTGGAGTAAATGTCGGTTGGTGCGGGGCGGGCCGTCACAGTTTCGAAGGGTGCGCTTATGGTTATGAAGGGTGCTAGAACTCATGGTATCTATTTTCTTCAAGGGGTGACCATGGAAGGCGAAACTTATGTCAATGTTGATAGTACTTGTGGCTTAGATGCGACACGACTGTGGCATTTGAGATTGGGTCATGTCTCGGAGAAGAGTTTAGATGTTCTTCGTCGAAGGGAGATGATTGATGGTGAGAGTTTCAGCAAGTTAGAGTTTTGCGAGGAATGTGTCATTGGGAAGCAAACTAGAGTGTCATTCGGTGAAGGAACACATGATTCAAGAGGGATTCTTGAGTATGTGCACACGGATGTTTGGGGACTATCACCTGTAGCTTCTTTGGGAGGAGCAAGATATTATATTTCATTCATTGATGATTTTTCTCGAAAGGTTTGGGTGTATGTAATGAAGGCCAAGTCGGAGGAAATTGCAAGATTCAAAGAATGGAAGGCTCTTGTTGAGAATGAGAGTGGAAAGACTTTTAAGGTTCTTAGGTCCGATAATGGCGGCGAGTATGTTTCCGGAGAATTTCGGAATTTTTGCAAGCATCATGGTATTCGTAGGCATTTTACTACACCGGGAGATCCGCAATCTAATGGAGTGGCGGAGAGAATGAACCGAACTCTATTAGAGATAGCTCGATGCTTGAGATTGACATCGGGTTTGTCTAAGGGATTTTGGGCTGAAGCTTTGTCAACCGCAATGCATATTATTACTCGAATTCCGTGCTCGGCTATTAGTAACAAAATTTCGAAGGAAGTGTGGAAGGGGGAAGAGCATTGACTTGAGTTATCTTCGTGTATTTGGCAGTCCTGTTTATGTGCATGATCCGGGGAATGATAAGCTCTCACCTAGAGCTTTCAAAGGGATTTTGCTTGGTTATATGGATGGAGTTAAAGGCTATTGGATTTGGAATCCGAAAACGAAAAAGGTTTCAGTTTCTCGTCATGTTATTTTTGATGAGTCGGCTATGTTCAAGGATAATGAAGGCCCATCGGATGTTCCGGATTTGGTTCATGGTGAATCAAAGGAGAAGGAAGTTATTTCCACTTTCAGGCCTAGAGAGAGTAGAGTTGTTGGAGGTGCTTGCGAGGTGAATGCGGTTGATGTTACATCACATAGTCCACAGGATTCCTCTAGAAGTGTTGGTGATGTGCACGAGCCTAGAGAAGATTCAGTTCAAGGTAGAGCTAAAGGAAGACCGGGTGATGGTATTGCTACTCGGGTTGGTCGTCGTGCTATAAGGCCACCCGAAAGATATGGTGATTGGAACTATCTTAGCTTTTGTGAGAATTTGGACTATGCTCTTCATGTAGTCCAAGATGAGCCGATGGAGCTTGATGACGTCATGGATTCGAGTGATAGCTCAAAGTGGATTTGCGCCATGAAGGAAGAGATGCAATCGTTGATGAAGAACCAGACTTGGGAGTTGGTTCCACTTCCTCAAGGAAACCGTGCTATTGGATGCAAATAGATATATAAGGTGAAGGACGATGGGAGATACAAAGCTAGGCTAGTGGCTAAGGGGTTTGCACAGAGGAAAGGAAAGGAGTATGATGAGATCTTCGCACCAGTTGTGAGACATACTTCTATCCGGATATTACTTGCCATAGTTGCTATTCACGACTTGGAATTGGAGCAACTAGATGTGAAAACCGCCTTCTTGCATGGAGACTTGGATGAAGACATCTACAAGGAGCAACCAGAAGGGTTTGTTGTAGAAGGTAAGTCAGAACTAGTTTGCAAGTTGAAGAAATCACTGTATGGTTTGAAGCAATCACCTAGGCAATGGTACAAGAGATTTGATCATTTCATGCTTGAAAGTGGCTTCCATCGAAGCATCAAGGATGCTTGCGTTTATTTCAAGAGGTTAGGAAATGATTATTGGGTGTATTTACTCTTGTATGTGGACGATATGCTCATTGCTCCTAAGGACAAGGCAGAAATCAACAAGTTGAAAGAGAAATTAAAGGCGGAGTTCAAGATGAAAGACCTTGGAGAAGCAAAGAAAATCTTGGGCATGGAGATTGTAAGGGACCGAAAGCGTTTTGAGTAGAGATTGACTCAAAAGGAGCACATTAAGAAAGTACTTTGTCGGTTTAGCACAGAGGATGCAAAAGCGTCAAATACACCTTTACCTTTGCATATAAAGCTTTCGCGTAAGGGATCACCTATCGAGGAGAAAGACAAGGCTTACATGGCAAATGTGCCATATGCTAGTGCAGTTGGAAGTTTGATGTATGTCATGGTGTGTACAAGACCCGATATTGCAAATGCCGTCGGGGTGGTTAGTCGGTTCATGGCTAATCCGGGGAAATCGCATCGGGAAGCAATGAAGCTTATCTTGAGATACTTGAAAGGTACAACATGTCATGGCCTTGTTTTGGGGGTAGTAAAGAGAAGAATTGCATGTTGGTTGGTTACTGTGACTCGGACTACGCTGGTGATAGGGATCGAAGAAAATCAACTTCTGGATATGTCTTCACTCTTGGTGGTATAGCCATAAGTTGAAGATCAAGATTGCAGACCGTAGTTGCTTTATCCACTATGGAGGTGGAGTTGATAGCTGCGGTAGAGGCAGCAAAGGAAGCATTCTATTTGAAGCGACTGTTGTGTGACTTGGGTTTTGAACATGACAGTGTTGATGTTCAATGTGATAGCCAAAGCGCTATTCACTTAGCTGAGAATTTGGCATTTAGCTCACGGACGAAGCATATTGAAGTGAGGGAGTTATTTATAGTAGCCATGGACGAAGACAAGCAAGTATGCCTTCGAAAAGTGCACACAAAGGATAACGCGACAGACATGTTCACTAAGGCGTTACCGGTTAGGAAGTTCGAGCATTGCTCGAACTTAATTCGCTTGGAGAGATGCTAGGTGCCGCGGGGTGGCACATTTGAGAGAGAAACTTGGATGTAGAAGAGTATCGGTGAGAGCTCGGTGTTCTATCTTTATGGTAAGTACTTGTCTTCGCTCCCGGGTACATTGTCTTTTGGTAAGACTGGTTTAGAAGTTGGATGTTTCAACACTTCATTGACGGGTGGAGGATAAGCCTGAACTCGTTAGTGAAGTGCAATAGGCGGTGGCTCTGCCAGAGTTCATTGGGGAAACATTTAAGCTTTCTTGATTGAAGATAGAAGGAAATGCTTGGGTGCATTGGAGTTTGTGATGTAGACGGATATAGTATCGAGGTGGAGTGTTGAAGTATGCGATACTATGTGTTAGATCTAGAGGATATTTTGGATATGGAGGATATTTTGGATCTAGAGAATATTTTGGATCTAAAGGATATTTTGGATCTGGAGAATATTTTGGAACTAGAGGATATTTTGGATCTGGAGAATATTTTGGATCTAGAGGATATTTTGGAGGAGGAATTTCCATATACTTCTCTATGCCTATATAAGCTACATCGAATACAAAAGGAGGTGGATCACAAATCAAGAGATTAGATCTAAGATTATTCTAATTAGGGTTTAGGCAATCCTAATCTTCTTCAATTCCTTTCTCCACAAAATCAAAATTTCCTAGTAAATTTGATCATTATAATCAATCTCTTGTACTCTTCTATTGATATTAATAAAGGTTTCTCTCTCAAAGTGGACGTACACTGACAAGACGTCGGTGGAACCACTATAAATCCCTGTGTGATTTAGTTTCTCGTTATTGCTCTATTATTTTCATTGTTTGGTGATTGTGATTGGCTTGGATAAGATTGAGATTGTTCGATTGGTTGTTTTTGCACTATTACCACGATCTCGTTTTCCGCGGCGTTGGGGATTTTTGATTTAAGCGGTCTTGAATCAAAATTTCTCCACAACAACTTGTGCTTCCCTAAACGAGGTGGGCAAGCTTTAAGTCTTTCTTTCTTGGCTATCACGTGCCTTAAATGCCTATTTTGCTTCACTTCATCTTCTTCTTTGATTTCTTTCATTATGTCTTTCAAACTTCAAAGTACGGTTCATTTGATCAGCTTTATGGTGAATTCTACCAAGAGAAAGCGTAGAAATTACCTGTCGATTTCTTTAGATAATATTTACTTCCTTTTCGCCTCTGATTCATCTTTTAGTCGTTCCTTGTGCCTGAGTCTTCGGTTCAGCGTCACTCGTGTAACTCCTTTTTCTTTTTTTCTACTTAACGTACAACGAAAAAATTGAAATAAAATGAATCACTTATGATGCAACTACAAAAGGAACTTCAAAATTGAAAGTCACATTCCAAAAGAACCGAATAAACAGTGTATAGGAATAGAATAATAAATTTTAGGATAACATTAGGTGTCATAACAAGTTTTAAAGACAAATATAATGAAAGAAAAACGCGAAGAACCTTCCAGTAGAGAGCTGATTCGCATCACCGTCTGAATCCATTTCAGAATTGTTCTCAGCTGCTTCAAGTTGTAATTTCTGAAAAAATAAATTATCGCAAATGTCTTTAATTTTAACCTCTTAGTGGTTGTTCATTAAAGAAAATATGTTCTTCAATTCAGTTTTATTATACATTCCCTAGATTACACATCAGAGGAAAAATTTCCTAATTTGCTTGTTTACGTAGAGCATGAAATTTCACGATCTCACCGCATCATAATATCCCCACTTGCACCGTATACTTGACTCATCCTCGAAAGATTGATTGGTTTATGTTAGAATTTGATATAGAGAGGAGAAGAGAGATAAAACGCAGAATAATTTAATGACTACATTGTTCTTAATTTCCTTTTAATTTTTTCTTTAATTTTCCTTACTTGCTTACATACAAAATGACTACCTATATATATAGTGGTTTAGATGACACTTCACATACTAATAGACAACTTTTGATGAACTGACATGACTCTTGATAAACACAAACTTTAACATATTGCATAGACATTTTAAATAACTCTTGACTCATAACACTTTGCGAACTAACACTTAGAATTCATAAACTAATAAATTTCAAATTATGTTTCAACACTTCCTCTTAATTAGAAATTTCTCTTCGATTTGTTTAGTTAATAAACGAAGCACTTTCTCTTCGATTTGTGATGCACTTTCTCATCACCTTCACTTTTTTTTTTTTTTACTTTTTACTTTCTTTTTAATTTTTCCTTTAATTTTCTTTACTTGCTTACATACAAAATGACCACCTATATATATAGTGGTTTAGATGACACTTCACATACTAATAGACAAATTTTGATGGACTGACATGACTCTTGATAAACACAAACTTTAACACATTGCATAGACATTTTAAATGACTCTTGACTCATAACACTTTACGAACAAAAACTTAGAATTCATGAACTAATAAATTTCAAATTATGTTTCCAACAGTTTATAGAATTGAAACGTAGGAAAGATGGAAAATATGTATATAAAACTAGTGCTTGCCCCATTCCTCGCACAATGCTTATATCACTGTAGATGATCTGTAATTTAAAATATATTTTGATCTTGAAATTCGAATATTCGCTTATTAGCGAAATGACTATTGACAAAACAATAAAATCATATGAATTTTTTACTCAAGTGCATTTATTCAAAAACTGTCTAAGAAAGATGTAAAAAAGGAAATTAAGTAAAATAAAATGATGGCATCAAATCAACTTCTTTATTTACAATAAGACAAAAGAAGGTTAACAATTTTCAGTTTTGATTTGAAATCGAATGATTAAAAAAAGAGCTCAATTTTATTGAACTGGATAAGCAAAGGATTGTTAAGTAGAACAATTTACATTTTTCGATTAAATATTCACAAATTTAAAGGAATATCTGGAAAAAAAAACTTTAAAAAATGAATTTATACAAATTTTATTTAAAAAAAATCATACAGAAGACGGAAATTGTTGATAAGCATCATGTAAACATTATAGAGAAATGAGTAAAACAAAGGAAAGTAAAACTAGAAAAATACACTTATGCCACATTATAGATTGTAAAGGAGATCAAATAGTTAGGTCCATCACCATGGCTAAGTGTGACAAACTGTTTGATTGTTTCTAAAACTTAGAAGACAATACTAACAATGGAAAGTTGGTGAACCTAAGTAGTTGTTTTCCATTCCAAAGCAATAGAGTGAAATCAATGTGGAGTGCCTCATTTTGCATGTGCCGTCATAGTTTTAATGGTTTCCGTTTATTCATTTACGAACCTAGGGCACAAATTTAAAAGAAACCAGAACAAATTAAGGTTACACACAAATTTATCTTCAATTGTCAGTATTCAAATTCAACGAGGCTTTTCATTAATGAAAATGGAAGAAACTGTAAGATAGCTTGCATTCAAATTCAGGAAGAAATTATAATGCAGAATGATGCACGTTCAAAGATTCAGGAACAAACCATAATGTAGAAGGTTGTCACTGTCTATTACAACGAAAAGAATGTTTACGTCAAAATAATACTTAAAAAAGGAATAAATGTACCAAAATATATGCAACTGATTCAAATACATGGATTTCATTTTAAGGACAATAGCAGTATGTGTGTGTGTGTCATATATGTACGCACTCATGTGTGTGTGTTAAGAAATACTAATACTTACATCTTCAGTAGTACCACTGTTATGAGTTACAGGTGGGATATCTATGTCATCCTGAACAACTTTTTGCATCTCTTGTGCAAAGATATATCCAACAATTCCTACAAGACCAGTAAAGTACAATACAGATTAATCAGTACACAAGCACATTCTGGCAGAATCATTTATGAACCTTGGCCACGACATGACTTCGCGTAAGTAAATATATTGGCCCAGAAGAAAAGATTTGGTGAATAATGCATCGAGAAGGATGATGAACATCAAATCAAAAATGCATGCAATAAAAGACTTGAATTCACAGTTTGTTGATCAATTTCTGCAGCATGTGCTACACTAGGCAGTGGTTGAGGGGACATCTCTTGCCTGTAGACCTTTTGTATTTCATCTGCAACAGCTAGGGCTAAAGCATCCTAATTAAGCATTAATGATCGATAAACAACATCACACATATATAAACACAGAAAGCATTAAAAAAAATTGTATACTTGATGAGCTTCAAATGGAGGATTATAAGAACAACCAGGTGGGTCTATTAGAGAATGAAGATAAACGGATATATATGCAAACCGCACTTTCTTTACCCATTATGATGGGCTGTATCATTCATTGGGCCTTATATTCAGCCCAGAGTTGTTTTATCTCGCTGTGTATATATTAGCGGCGAGAAGTTGTATTATATCAATTATTCTGTTCTGTTACAAAACATAATTACATTTTGCTTATCAAATACACATAAAATCTTTCATGGTATCAGAGCATTATAGCCAAACGGCAATTCAAGAAATCATCTATTTTTGTTAAAGAAAGAGGAAGATTAAGTTAGGTCTCCTCAGAGTAATTTCATCATTGGAGAGCATCCTTCCCCGATCGCGTAGCGATTGTTCTTACCAGTTAAAACAGTGTTGGCTAGGCTGGAACAGTGTTCACAGCGGCCACAACTGTTTGTTTTTCTAGATCATCAGAGATTTTTGGATCTCATCCTCTGATCTTTACCCACTGTCTAGTGATTCTTGAATCTCCAAGAGAAGCAAGAACCACTGAACGTTCCTGTTACCGCAGTATATCACCATCATAGGCTGCTACTCTTGATTAGTAGCCTCGCCTTTTATTTCTCCATGGCAGGAGTCAGCGTTGATCAATCATCAGCCACGTCCAGGACTGACAACAATGGACCACCGCCAGCCTTTCCACTACCACTTGTTAAGCCAAAGACCCAGGTCATCACTGTTCCTCTTGATGAGGACATTTTCTTGATGTGGAAATTCCAAGTTGAAACAACCTTGAAAGAATACGACCTTCAAGATTATGTCAATGGAACCAAGCCAACACCACCTGCAATGATAACAGACGCGCAAAACAATTTTATTAGCAACCCAGATCATGTTCACCATCAAAAGCAAGATAACTTACTATCTTCTTGGCTTCTATCATCCATTAGTACCAATCTTTTATCACAAGTTATAGGATGTAGTTCATCTTATGAAATTTGGTCTACGATTCAGCAAATTTTCAATTCACAATCATCGGCACGCATAATGCACTACAGGAGAGAATTTCAAAATGCAAGAAAAGGCGATATGAGCATGCGTGAGTATATTTCTAAGGTGAAGACTCTTTGTGACAAACCGAAGGCTGTCGGACACATAATTTCAGACAGTGAACAAATTCTGACGCTAACCAATGGACTCGATGAAGAATACAAATCACTTGTCACATACATAGCCACACGACCCACGCTACCTGGTATTCAAACAGTATACTCAGCACTATTGGCACATGAAGGTCGAGTGGAGCAAAGAAAGGCTATGGCAGAGGCAACCAGCAAGGTCCAAGAGGCAATCCCAATCAGAGAGGCAGAGGAAGAGGCAGATCAAACAACACAAACAGAGTGAGATGTCAGATATGTGATAAACCAGGCCATACAGCGAATAGATGCTATTTCAGGTTCAATGTGGATATTAATAACACACAACAAGGTCAAGGTGGACAAAGAGGCATTAATGTCAACATGGCACAAGCAAACTATCAGGGGAGGACAAATTCTGAAGGCTCTACATCACAAAACACATGCAATGATGACAGCAATAAGGCAGATGATATAAATACAGAGGACTGGTTTCAAGACTCAGGAGCAACCAATCATCTGACCAACAACCTCCAGAATTTGAATCTTGGTAACAAGAATTATTCAGGTACGCAAGTTATACACACTTGCAATGGTGAAACTATGAATATATCTCATATTGGGGCAGGATATGTCAAAGGGAAAAGAAAACTCTATCTTAATAACCTTCTTAGAGTTCCCACAGTTAAGAAAAAATTAATTAGCGTGTCCCAATTTACAAATGATAATCAGGTATGTTTTGAGTTTCACCCTAAACACTGTTTAATTAGAGATTTGCTAAGCAAGGAAATATTATTACATGGTAGGCTGAGTAATGGTCTTTACAGATTCGACAACATGCAAGCAAGATTGGGTATAGAAGACAACACATGGTGTTGTAATGCTAATATACAAATTAACAGCATAGATGAGAGTGATTTCAACTGTACTAATGATAGTAACAATCATATCCATAATGATTTAGACATTTGGCATTGTAAATTTTGGCATCCTAGTTATGATATTGTAATGCAAATATTGAAGAGCAATAATATTCCTTTTAAACACTCACCTGTTCCTAATGTTTGCACACATTGTCAACTCGGAAAAAGTCACAAATTACCCTTTGCCAAGTCTGAAACTATTTATTATAAGCCTCTTGAGTTAATTACAGCAGATTTATGGGGTCCTGCACCAGTTTGCTCAAGACAAGGACACATGTATTATCTATCAATTGTGGATGCATATACAAGGTATACCTGGATTTTCTTTCTTAAGGCAAAATCAGACACACATAATATAATGCTACAGTTCATAAATGCCATAGAAAAACAAGTGAACTGCAGCATTAAGGCTATACAGACAGATGGGGGCAGTGAATTTTTACCACTTAAACGTATTTTAAACCAAAAAGGTATTATTCACAGAATCACTTGCCCACACACATCTGAACAGAATGGTATTGTGGAAAGAAAACACAGGCACATAGTAGAGACAGGGTTAACATTGTTATCTATGTCATCTCTACCCTTAAAGTACTGGACTGAGGCATTTAGCACAAGTGTCTACTTAATAGATAAGATGCCAACCAAGGTGTTACAACACAAATGTCCTCATGAAATGTTGTTTGGTAATAAACCAGACTATAAATTCTTGAGAACATTTGGGTGTTTGTGCTTCCCGTGCCTCAGACCATACAATAATCACAAACTTTCTCTAAGATCAAGCCCATGTACCTTTTTAGGATATGCAGATAACCAAAAAGGATACAAGTGCTTAGATGACAAAGGGAAAGTATATGTATCTAGACATGTTGTTTTTAATGAATGTGTCTTTCCCTTTGCAGACAAGAAGAACAAAAGGGAATCATGAAACTGATCAATCAAAAACAACTATGGGACTTATTCCTATTTTGACTGAATGGACTATGCAACCTGAAGATAAAGAGACACCACAGATGACAACAGCTACTCCAACTATTTCCAGTACCAGATCTGGATACAGTTCCAGTGAACATTTAAGTGACGATGATAACCAACATTCAAACCATGACAGTCAAAACAGCAACCACTATCAAGGAGAAAGCAGTGAAGATGACACAACAGACACAAGAAACAATGAGGATAATACTCAGACACAAATACCAGGACATCACATGATCACAAGATCTAAAAATGGCATTTTCAAACCAAAGATTTATAATGCTACTACAGAAAATGCAGATATTATAGAACCAGTCACATATGAAGAGGCTGTTCAACACAGACCCTGGTGCAAAGCCACGAAAGAAGAATATGATGCATTAATTAAAAATAAAACTTGGGATCTAGTCATAGCACCAAAAGGTCAGAATATTATGGGGTGCAAGTGGACTTATAAACTCAAGAAAGATGCTGATGGAAAGATATGCAAGCATAAAGCTAGGTTAGTTGCAAGAGGTTTCTCTCAAAAATATGGGTTTGACTTTAATGAGACTTTCTCCCCTGTGGTCAAACCCACAACCATCAGGATTAATTTAACCATATCCATACATCATGGATGGGACATAAGACAGTTGGATGTATGCAATGCATTTCTGAATGGAGATCTACATGAAACTGTCTACATGCAACAACCAAAAGGATTTGTGTGTAAAGGGAAAGAAAACTATGTTTGTCAACTAAACAAGGCAACTTATGGTTTGAAACAAGCTTCAAGAGCCTGGTATGTTAAGCTCAAGAACACATTGGCTGAGTTGGGTTACATGGCTACAAAGTCTGATAGTTCATTGTACACTAAAGTTCAATGTCAGGAAAGTGTGTACATACTTGTCTATGTAGACGACATTCTTATAACAGGAAGTGATAGCCTTGAAATCAATAAATTCATAACTCACTTAAATAAAAACTTTGCTATTAAAGAAATGGGAGAAGTGAATTATTTTTTGGGCATTCAGGTTCAAAAAAAGTCAAAATCTGAGATTTTTCTATCTCAAAGAAATTACATATATGAGATACTTGCTAGGGCAAACATGGACAAGGCAAAACCTATATCCACACCGATGACGAGCAATCTACGTCTATCTAAGTACAGAGGAGAGGCCATTGATAACAGTAAACAATATCGCAGTATAGTTGGGGCTCTGCAATATTTAACTATTACTAGACCCGAGATCTGTTTTAGTGTGAACAAGGTGTGTCAATTCATGGCTAATCCCCTAAGTGAGCATTGGAGGGCAGTCAAACGAATTTTGCGTTACTTAAGAGGAACAGTGGATCATGGATTAGTAATAAAAGCAGGAAATGATGTAAATCTGAGTACTTACATTGATGCAGACTGGGCTAACGACCCAGACGATCGGAGGTCAACCTCTGGGTACTGTGTATTCATGGGATCAACTCCAATTTCCTGGTGCACGAAGAAACAACCAACCATCTCCAGATCCAACACCGAAGCAGAGTATAGAGCTGTTGCCTCAGCTACGGCTGAAATCATCTGGGTTGAAACCCTAATCAAGGAATTGGGGCTTTTGCTTTCAAGGAAACCAATCGTCTGGTGTGACAATAAAAGCACCGTAGCTCTGTCCAGTAACCCTGTACAACATTCAAAAGTAAAACACATGGAGATCGACTTCCACTTCATCAGAGAACGAGCAGAAGCGGGGAAATTGGTCATCAAACATGTGCCATCCTACTTCCAGAAGGCAGATATTTTAACCAAAGCTTTATCCAGAAATAATTTTGAGTTCGATTAAGAAGATAGTTAATGGTTTTGGAGGCGGCGCAGCAAAAGACATGAAACCCTAAGTTCGGTTTGAGGCGGGGTATTAGGGAATGAAGACAAACGGATATATATGCAAACCACACTTTCTTTACCCATTATGATGGGCTGTATCATTCATTGGGCCTTATATTCAGCCCAGAGTTGTTTTATCTCGCTGTGTATATATTAGCGGCGAGAAGTTGTATTATATCAATTATTCTGTTCTATTACAAAACATAATTACATTCTGCTTATCAAATACACATAAAATCTTACAGGGTCCACTTCAACTGTAGGAATGGATGATTTAGGCATCTGCAGAGATAAAATAAGTATAGATTGATGAATTATTGCATCATGATATTCTATGAAAATAAACAACTGCATAGTTTAGAAATAAGATTCTAATCATATTAATATGGGGAATTATCTGGTCTCTCACCTTCCTCGCTTGCACATTTGCTTCATCTAGAAAGATAAAAAAGAAAAGATATAATAATTAAATTTTAGCATTTATTCTAAATATTAACCCAACGTAGTGTCTTTCTGAGGCATGCCTTAATTATTCCATTAGTCAAACATATCAGATTTCTTCTCATCCTAAAAATATATCAATTAGATGACTTTTTTCACGAGGAAATGTTATCAAAGACATAAAAAAGGAAATTATTCCATACTCTGATTGTTTTCTGTGATTCTACATCCATATCTGATTTGGATTTTTGAGCATTCTTCTTCTTTTTTGAACTTTTCCGTAGCAAAGATGGGATAACAGTAACAAAAGAGCTATTTTGCAGCTTACTCTCATGATACAGAACTTTCTCTCTATGCTTTTCTATCTTGCGCTTAATAGGTATATCTACAAAACAACGAGATTTACATTTCATAGCATGTATTGAGAATATATCCCAAATATGCATATAGAAGACTTAAATTGTAGGATGTAAAACATACATCATGTATAGTTACTAAATCACGCTCTAGGTAGCATATATTGTAGAATTTTAACAAGCTGAAGGTCTTAATTAGTGTGAACAATTACTACAAGCTAAGCTTATGTGTTCCTTGATAGCCGTTAAGTGTCCTTCACGATAGTTTATAAAATGAGAGGATATATGCAGCTAAGTTTATGTATTGCATTCTATATAGCATGATAAACTTAAGATGTCATCATTTTAAACAAGGTTTCTTATCTGAAGCTAAACGATGTAGTCGTATTTGTATTAAGTTTAATTTGATGCACACATCAGTGTGCGAAGTACCAAGTTCAATTACTAATGTTAAATATGTAACCTGCATCAGGCAACAGGAATTCCACATTTTATGGTTATTCACGTCAAAAATTTGAAATTGATAATTAAAGTTTGAACCATTGTTATCAAGACCGGACCAAACCGATGGCCCAACCCAAAAAGCCATGGGCCATCGAGTAATCCGGCCCGAAGTCCTAATGGACCGGAAGATGCATTTGGACCGCCACATTCATTTGAAAGATGCAGTCCAACTTAGCTTAGCAGCCGAATTTTTGGTCAAACCCACAAATTTTTTGTTCAGTTGGGCCTCACTTCAAATGCGGAAGCCCATGCGCTTATTAGCACACCAAGAACATATGGCATGAACGCTTATTTATAGATAAAAAGAAGAATGTAGCTGCAGATTTTCTATAATGTGGGACTTAAGCTAGGAAGCAAGGATACGGGTGCGTGGGTGTGGGTGCATAGTACGGGGTCATGTAGATTCGACAAATATGAAAATATGAGGATTCGGGTGCGGGAGGATACAACATGTGTAAAAATATTATGTGTGTGTATGTATGTATGTGTGTGTGTATGATAAAATCTATTATGAAAATTTTGCTATTATGTTGTTATATGTCATCTTGTATTATGCTTATGCTCTTACCTATGAAAATATGATAAGCATATGTCATCCTGAATTATGTTGTTATACAAATTATGCTATTATGTTGTTACATCGTTTTTATCACTTTTTTGTCATATATCACTTAATAGTACATATATTTGTCTTAAGTTTTCATATGCTTATAGCATAATAGTATATATATTTGTCTTAAATTTGTTTCATATGCTAAAATATATACATTATTATATATTTGACTTAATAGCATAATTTGTCTTAAGTTTTCATATGAAAATGTGATAATCACGTTATCCTGTATTCAATATAAGCATAGGTAAGACCATTCCAATCTGAAATTTACCTTTTAAAACCTTCGACCGTAAGTCGTCATAGTCCGACTCACGGTCTGATAATATTTGAAATCTGCTACCTCTTCCTCGATTGATAGGATAAAATAAACCAGGACACAAAACCTAATTTTCCTTTTTATTCATTGAGAACTGGAAGTAAAGAAATGCACGAGGGGAAAAAATTGAAAAGTAAAGTAATTTGGACGGTGTTACACCCTTTTTATATATGAAAGCTAAAAATGCAAAGTAACGAAAAAAAGAAAAGAAAATTCTGCCAGCTTGTCATCCAACGCCAGCCTGTCATCTAGCTGGCAATATGTAACTTGCAGTTGCACTCATCATATATTCAACATCCCCCCTGAAGTTGGAATGTCATGAAAATGTCATTCCTAACTTGGACAATAACTCCTTATACTGAGATGAAGGCAGAATTTTTGTGAACACATCCGCAAGCTGAGATTGAGTAGGCATGTAGGTCAATTGTATCAACCCTTCTAAGACTTTTTCCCTTGTAAAATGACAATCAATGTCAATGTGCTTTGTTTGTTCAAGAAAAACAGGATTTTGAGCAATATCCAGAGCAGACTGGTTGTCACAGTGCAGAATGACAGGTTTTAAGCTTTGAACGCCTAATCCTTCCAGCAATCTTACGATCTATGTAACCTCAGATGCTGCTGCAGCCATTGCCCTGTATTCAGCTTCAAAAGAAGATTTAGAAATGGTACTTTGTTTCTTTGATTTCTACACAATAGGTGACTGTCCAAGAAGTAAAACATATCCTATTATAGATTTTATGGAATCAATGCAACTTGCCCAATCTGAATCAGAGAAAGCTTGCAATTTAAGTGCATCACTGCCTTTTAACAAAATTTCTTGTCCTGCCTTATGTGCTATGTACCTTAGGGTATGCTGTAAGGCTTTTAAATGTCCAGTTCGAGAAATTTGCATGAATTGACTTAAATTTTGTACAGCAAATGAAATATCAGGCCGAGTATGGGTAAGCTAATTGAGTTTACCTACAAATGATCAATACATTTCAGCATTTGGTAGTATGTCACCATCTTCTGCAGTAAGCTTGAAGATAAGGGTTAATGGAGTTATAGCTTTTCTGCTTAAGTCAAAAGAGCAACCATTTAACATTTCTTTAGTAAACTTTTGTTGACTCAAAATAATTTCATGTTCAGTCTTTTTAATCTTAATGCCTAGGAAATAATTAAGTAATCCTAGATCCTTAATGATGAAAGCACAATGAAGATGTGTCTTTAAATCTATAATAGATTCTGAATCATTTCCAGTAAGTATAATATCATCAACATACACTCCTACAGTGCAAATCAGATTTCCAGTTCCTTTTATGAATAAGCTATAATCATCTTTAGATTGATAGAATCCTTTTTCTTTTAAACAATTGTGTAATTTTTCAAACCATTGTTTGGAAGCCTGCTTAAGACCATACAAAGATTTCTTTAATTTGCATACCTTGTTCTCAGGATTTGAAATGCTTTCATGTACCTTCATGTATACTTCTTCTTTCAAGTCTCCAAGCAAAAATACATTATTTACGTCTAATTGAAACAATTCCCATTCTCTGTTGGCTGCTAAAACAATTAAACATCTTACTGTACTCATCTTTACTACTGGACTGAAAGTTTCATCGTAATCAACTCCATATTTTTGATTGAAGCCCTTTGCTACCAATCTTCTTTACACCGTTCCATTTCTCCATTTGCCTTCAGTTTAATTTTATATACCCACTTACAACCTATTGCCTTCTTATCTATGGATGGATCAACAAGTTCCCATGTACCATTTTGCATCAATGCTACAATTTCTTTGTTCATAGCTTCTATCCAAATTGGATTAATGGCTGCTTCTTCATAAGAATTTGGTTCGTGTAGTTCGCATGCTTAGGATAGAAAAGCTTTGTGATTATTAGAAAATAGGTTATAAGATATCAAATTGCACCAGCATGGAGTAATGACATTACATTTGTAATCACGCAAATAAGATGGGGTTTTATGAGTTCCAATGAATGTTTAAATAGTTTCAATGGGTAAATTATGGGCCATATCAATTATGTTTGAAGAATCGGCATGATTTGGATCTGATGATAAAACATCATCAGTTGGATTACTTGATGCAAAATCATCGGAAGGAAAATATCATCAGGTGAAGTAAATTTAGAGGTTTGGTCAAAAAACTGAGCTGTAATTGCAGGAAGATAGATTGCAGTTTGTAAATGTGAGAGATTCTTTTGTTTGTGAAGAAGATGATATGGAAAATGCCTTTCATGGAATTTGACATGCCTGGTTACTATTAATTTTCCACTGGCAATATGTAAAACTTCATATCCCTTTTGTCTAACAGAATATCTCAAGAGAACGCAAGGAGAACCCCATTTGATCCATCTTCCCTCTGTTGATTCTCGAAGTATACACATTACATAAACACCCAAATGTCCTCAAATGATCTACAGAAGGAATTTTGTTGTGCAGTCTTTGATAAGGAATATTAATTGCTTTTAGAGGCATTCTATTTATCAAATAGGCAGCACACATCTCACATTCTCCCCAAAATCTAACTGGAACCATTGGTTGGATGTACAAAGCTCTTGCAATTTGTAGAAGATGTCTGTCCTTCCTTTCAACGACACCATTCTGCTAGGGTGCGTCTGGACAGCTAGTTTGGTGTAATATTCCTATATTTTTGTAAAACACTTTCATGTCGCCTTCACATAATTCTTTTGCATTATCAGATCTAACACACTTAATTTTGGAATTGAATTGTGTTTCAACCATTTTAGCAAAATCAATCATGATATTAACAGATTCACTTTTGTTTTTCATGAAATGTACTCAAGTAAATCTTGTATAACCATAAACAATAGTCCAAAACTGGTTACATCCACTAGAAGTTTTAACTAAATTTGGACCCCAAACATCAATGTGAATTAACTGAAAAGGAGCATTGATCTTTATGCTACTGGATGGAAAAGATAGCCTAGTTTGTTTAGCTTTTGGACAAACTTGACAAATGGTGTTTGTTAAACAAGATTCATTTCACAATTTTGCATTAACAAGTTTTATTTGATTAAAAGATAGATGTCCTAACATCACATGCCACAGTTTAATGTCTTCTACTGCTGATAGACAAACAACATTACACTTATGAAATTGAATTTGATTATTATTACCTTCCTTTTGATCTTCCAGATTGTATAAGCATGTCTTCAAATTACCAAAAAGAATCAACTTCCCTTTCTGTGTGGGCATGAAACATTTACTATGAGCAAAATGTATTCAACAATTCATGTCCTTGTATAAGTTGTGTACAGAAATAAGGTTGAATCTAAAATCTGGAACATGTAACAAATTTTTCAGAATAATTCCATCACTCAGCTTCACAGTCCCAACTTGTTTTACCAATATTTTTCCTCCATCAGGAATGGTTATGTGTTCATTATTGTTAATCAGTGGTTTATATTCAAAGAAATATTTTATTTTAGAGCAAATATGATCACTGGCTCCACTATCTAGAAACCAGTTCAAATCAGAGCAAGATAAAAGATAGAAATTACCTGCCACCATGGCATGTTTATGAGAAGATTCAGCATGACCTGTTTTCTTAGCATTTTGTTGCTGTGATTTTAGCAAATTCATCAGTTGATTGTACTGTTCCACTGAGATGGACTGAGTAGACTTATCATCAACCTGCATGTCGTTTGCATCATTGCAAGTAATAGCTGCTGCTTTCTTCTCTTTAAAACCCTTGAAATTGAGTGGATAGCCATGAATTTTGAAACATCTGTCAATGTTGTGCCCTGGTATTTCACAGTGAGTGTAGTAATATTTTGATCCTGGTTTAGCATTATTTTTCCCAATTTTAGCCTGCTTAATGTTGTTGCTAGTAAAATTCTTCGTGCCTTTAAAATTTCCTGCACTGGCATTCTTCTTCTGATCAACTATAAATGCCATGGGTTCAAATTGTGAGATTTCTTTATGTTTTTCCTCTTGAGAAAAAAATTCTATAAGCCTCTGTTACTTTGGGTAGAGATTTCATCATAAGCATACTTCCTCTGATTGTTGCAAATTGATTTGAAAGTTTCATCATGAACTGTACCACCATTTTTTCTTGATGCCTCTCAACTAGTCTTTTAGTCAGATTACAAGTACAATTATTGCAAGTGCAATATGGAAGTGGATGTGCCTCATCTATTGCATCCCAAATTGTTTTGATTGAAGTAAGAAATTTAGAGATCGAATTATTGCCTTGACTGAGATCAGCCAATTTCTTCTCTAAAGTATAAATTTCTGCCAAATATGTATATCCAAACCTCTCTTCAAGATCCATCCAAATGTCTCTGGAACTTTTTAGAAACATCACATAACAAGCAATGTTCTCGTCTAGATTAAAAAGTATCCAGGAACAGACCAAATCGTTGCATCTCTCCTAGGCTTTGTATTCTGCTTCATTTCCATCGATTGGTTTCATGTATAGACCAATAATAAAACCTACTTTATTCTTTGATGAAAGACTTAGCATCATATCTCTTTTCCAACTAGTAAATCCATCTCTATTAAATTTGAATGATACAAGTTGAGCGGAATTAGCATATGAAGAATGTATGTAATATATGATAGTAGGATTTTGATTCAGAGGAAGATTTGAAATGTTTTCAGGCATATTATCGAATAACAAAATGACAAAGAACAAACCGTGTATATCTAATAATTGAAAAGTCTCAAAAAAACGAAAACAAAGGAATTCGGAGAAATCGATCAAACTAATCTTGGACAAAACTACTACTAATTAGCAAATTTGAAAGAATGCAAACTACTTGATATCACCTTGAGTAAAGATCAGAAGAATTTGATGAGATCATTGCTCTGATACCATGACAAGAATTGGAATCTGCTACTTCTTCGTGATTGATAGGATAAAATAAATATGAACACAAAGCCTAATTTTCCTTTTTATTCATTGAGAACAGGAAGTAAAGAATTACATGAGAGAAAAAAATATGAAAAGTAAAGTAATCTGTACATTGTTACACCCATTTTATAAATGAAAGCTAAAAATGTAAAGTAACAAAAAAGAAAGAAAAGAAAATTGTGCCAACTTGTTATCCAATGCCAGCCTGTCATCAAGATGGCAATATGTAACTTGCAGTTTCAATACAGTCAGGTCATGATAACTATGGTGTGAACAACGTACCTCTGCCAACCTATTGATGATGTAAATAAGAAGATATTAACTATGTAACTCATTGTGACTACCGCCTATAACCCCTGCACTATACAAGAGGAATAATGCGCTGAAGGGTGTGCCAGGTAGTCATGGACGATCATCAGAGTAGGTAAACACAAGCGCAACCTATCGTACACTCACAGCGCAAGGATAAAATATAATAGAACATATACAATAGGTAGTAATAGTGAATCAAAAACACAATACTTTCATACAACTAGAAAGTAATATCCACAACTTGGAAATAGTGTTTGTACAAAGTTGCCTCACTACATCACTTAGAAAATCAAACAGCGGAAATCCAATTATTAGATAGTAGTAAACTGGTACGCGAGCCTCCTGCACGCCATCGATTGGCATCGTCGTCCTCAGTAAAGCATTACCTGGCATCTGTTACTTAGTATGCCCATCCACAACCGGATGAAGAGCCCAAGGTCATAAGAGAAAACATAAAACCTTGAGTCAGACAAAAGTCTTATTGAGCGATAAAACAGCTAACAAACTTCAACAATAAAGTGTATGAGAAGGGATAAACAAACATACTAATCAACCCATGACATCAGAGAAGAACTCAACCATGTCTTCCCCATATCGGAGATTGATAGCCTTTACTATAAACAATTCAACCATTCATCCATGGAAACCAAAACACCCATTCAATAATGGAAAACATTCACAACATCCAGATTATATAAGCCTCACACTGACAACCCTAATCGAGTTTAACATTTATCAAGTACTCTCCCCAGAGGCCTAAACCAATATCAGTTAAGCACTCAAAGAACATCTCCCTCGACTTTGGATAATCTATGTGAGATAGTACAAATAGAACGACCAATCATCCATGACTGACTCCGGCTATCACCACTAATCCTTCTTTGAAACCATCGTTAATTGTATGACGACCAACTTTGCCATATGTCAAGGGCTAAAGGTAACCCTAGTTCTAGCATAAACTCCATATGTCCAACCTTGACAACTAGGCCTTTCCCCAAGGCTCAGGGTACTCGACCTACAACTGGTCTTTTAGACGTCTCTAGTCTACCTCTACTTCGAGTCTGCTAGAACTTATGACAACGATAATTTCACGGCCTTCACATCTCTAGTCACACAACCTGATGACTTTACATGGCTCAAGCAACCTTCTCGAGCAACCATTATCCACCAACTCACGACCTTTGAGTTGTCACCTCATTCTTTGTTTACACTGATCAACGAGCACCTTCCAACACTTCGAACCTTCCTACTTGAACCACTTCGAAGTTACACCATCACCGAGCCGTATTACACCACTGCGCTACGGCATGGATTCGGACATCGGTGTCGAAAATAATAATTAAAAACACCTTTTTATTAAAATCCGAGTAGTACCCGAAAAATAAAATTTTCAGAACATCAACACCGGTCGGTCGGTCCTCCCAAAACATCACTGGTCGGTCCCCCTAAAACATACCGGTCGGTCCTCCCAAACACACCCCTCGTCGATCCTTCCAAACACCACTGGTCGGTCCTCCCCAGTCGCCACTGGTCGGTCCTTCCTAGTCACCACCGGTCGGTCCTCCCTAGTCACCACCGGTCGATCTCATAGTCCCTTCTGGAATCACTAAAACCTGTTACCTTGACCGGTCGGTCCTTCTTTGAACTCCACCGGTAAGTTATCCAGTCACTACACCGATCGGTTTGGAAAGCAACTGCGTCGGTCGGTCAATCTTCTGCTTCTGCCACCAGTCGGTCGGTCTTCCGTTTGACTTGTTCTCCAGGCCATGAGTTTTCCAACCGATCGGTCCCCTGTACAGGTATATACCAAATCCAATTTCGACCAAAACTTCACCAATCGATCGAATCGACAAAATATACTCGTCTACCTCATTCAATACAATCATAAGCATGTCATGAACACACTAACAACATGAATATGACGATTTCACCAAAAATTATACCAATTCACTCAAAACTAGTGATAAATGAACATATGAACAAAAATGATGGACCTATATGCAAAATCATATGAAAGCATATGGAAATTATCAATTTAATCTTGCTAAATTAGGTCTTATGGTGTTCATATGAAAATAGACACATAATGGTGTAAATCTATGGTAAAACATTCCAATTTGATGAAAAACATGCACAAATACTCATATACTTCATTGCATTCATGTGAGAGACGTAAATCACTCACCAAATAGCCAAAACAAAGCAAAACCGAAGAAATAGAATTTCGGACAGCGAAGAGATAACTCCTAGCCCTTCGATTTTAATGAATCCGCACTTGAAATGATGTAGATCTAGCCTCCAATAATGTAGATCTACAATTTCCCTTCTTAGATTTGGATTTTTAATGGTGGAAAGGTGTAAGAGCAAGAAGGAGATCAATGCTTCCAAATGAGAGAATGGGAAAGTAAACCTTTTCCCTCCACTCTCACCCCCTATTTAGGATTCCACCAGCCCACTAATGGACCTCTCTAATTCAGTCCATTAATCTCTCCAAACATGACCAGCCAACTGAAAATTTTTAAAATAGCGATTTCTCCCAAATTGCTGAGCCAAATCTTTAATGTAACCAATCAATGGAAAGGAAATCATCAATTCCTTTCCAATGGCACAGGTCTCACCCTTTGATTCGACCTAAGTCAAAAGTTATGCCCTATACAAGATTGACAGAGGCAAAATGGTCACAAATAAAATCGGTAAAAATTATGGACATGTCTCACATCCCCATAAGCAACATATTAAAAGATGAGAATGATCCAGCCCTTAGGGAATAAAATAAAAATATTTTACAATCTTTCGATACATAAAATGCAAGCTGTTACATTCTCCCCCTTAAGAATTTCTCTCTCGAAATTACAAACAAACACAAGCAACCATAACAATTTCACATGCCTATCATCCATGTGAATCTAATTCTATCATCCAAACTAGCAACCATCAAGCCATGCATCCATAGCCTTATGTAGCAAGCGGAATTCTACCACACACCAACAAGATACAACGATATAATGATGATACGATCAAAGGGTCCTACCGACGAAGAGTTCTGGATGAGTCGCCTTCATATTCTCTTCTGTCTCCCACGTACAATCGTCGTCATCTTCACTTCATTGTACCTTGACTAGCTTAATTGTATTCTTCCTAAGCTGTTTCGTGTCATTCCCTACAATACGAAGTGCCTTACGAGGTCTTGTGACTGCACTCTCTACTTCTGAGCCTTCGTACTGCTCTGGAGATATCACCACATTCGAATCATGCACGAACTTCCCTAGAATCGACACATGGAACATATTATGCACACTCGATATCTTCTCGGGTAACTCCAATCTATATGCGAGCTTTCCAATTTGCCCGACTATTGGAAATGGTTCTACGAACCTAGGAGCCAACTTTCCTTTACTTCCAAATCTCACCATATGCTTAAATGGTGAAACCTTCACAAAAACCATATCGCCTATGTCGAATTCTAAATCTATCCGACGTTTATCCGCATAACTCTTCTGACGATCTTGGGTTGCCTTCATTCATTGCCGAACAATCTCGATACAATCCAAGGTTTCTCTAACCATCTTAGGCCCAAGTACCAACTTATCTCCATTTTCTAACCAACATGCTAGAGAATTGCACGGCCTCCCATACAACGCCTCGTACGGTGCCATCCCAATACTCGTCTAGTAGCTATTATTATATGCAAACTCAACTAGATGTAGATGGTCTTCCCATAATCCACCGAAGTCTAACACACAAGCCCTCAGTAGATCTTCTAAAACTCGGTCGACTCTCTTAGTCGGACCATCAGTTTGGGGATGATATGTCGTACTCAAGCACAACTCGGTTCCCAAAGCTTCTTGCAAACTTTTCCAAAATCCACACGTGAATAATGGATCTCGGTCACTCACTATACTCTTGGGACACCATGGAATCGAACTATCCATTTAACATAAAGTTCAACCAATTTCGATGTCGTCCTAGTTGACTTGATAGGAATGAATTTCACACTTTTGGTCAAACGATCCCAGATGACCCAAATCCCTTAGTTTCCTGCCTTGGTTCAAGGTAATCCTTTGATAAAATCCATCAATACTTGCTCCCACTTCCACATAGGAACTTCTAATGGCTAGAGTAAACCACTCGGCATCTTCTGTTCAGCTTCACCAACTGACAGTTCATACACTTGGAAATGAACTTTCCAATATCTCGCTTCATCCCTTCCCAGTAGTAGACTCTCTTCATGTCCTGATACATCTTATTACCACCGGGATGAATCGTCAGCATTGAGTGATGAGATTCTCTCGGAACCTCATCCCACAATCCACTGATATCAGGAACAACTAATCGCCCTTGCTTTCGAAGCCAACCTTCTCGATCGACCTCGATCACTTTATCTTCTGGTTCCAGTTTCTGAATGAACTCGACAAGCTTCGCATCTTTCTTTTGGCTCTCGCCAATCCTTTCGATAAGATAGGTCTTATCGACAAGCTTGCCAATATTTCAGGTTTCAACTCGCACCTTGGCCTGAAATCGAACCTTCCAAGTACTCGAGGCTCTTCCATTCCGAAAACGTCGCTCCCAAACTTGCATGCCTTCGATTCAATGCATCTGTAACTGCATTGCCTTTGCCAGGAGTATAGGCTATACCAAAATCATATGACGCCAAAAACTCTAACCATCTTTGCAGCCGAAGATTCAAATCCTTTTAGGAGAAAAGATACTTCAATGATATGTGATTCGTAAACAACTCGAATCGAACTCCCAGTAGATAATGTCTCCACATCTTCAGAGCAAATACAATCGCCGCCAACTCCCAATCATGAGTTGGGTAATTCTTCTCATGCAACTTTAGCTATCGACTCGCGTAGGCCACAACCTTATCCTTCTGCATTAGTACTGCTCCAAGTCCAGTACCACACGCATCGGTATATGCCACCGTCTCTTCATTCCTGCTTGGAATGGCCAACACAGGAGTACTCGTCAATCTCTCCTTCAGGATTTCGAACGCTTGTTCACACTTTGCATCCCATGTGAACACTTGGTTCTTCTTCGTCAATCCTGTCAACGGTGCAGCTACTTTGGAGAAATCCTTGATAAACCGTCGGTAATATCCTGCCAACCCAAGGAAACTCCGAACATCCATCGCATTCTTAGGTCGATCCTAGTCCTGCATTGCTGCAACTTTAGCGGGGTCAACTGCTATCCCTTTTCCAAAAACTACATGGCCTAAGAATCTAACTTCACACTTCCAGAAGTGACATTGGGAAAACTTAGCTCTCAGCTGATGCTTTCGCAAGATCTCTAACACAACTCTCAAGTGCGTCTTATGCTCTTCCTCATTCCTGTAGTAAACCAGAATATCATCCACGAACACAAGCACGAACTTGTTCAACAGATCTCTGAACACCCTATTCATAAGAACCACGAAATATGCTGGTGCGTTAGTCAATCGGAATGGCATCACCAACCACTCGAAGAAACCAGATGGTGTTCTAAAAGCGGTCTTTGGCACACTATCCTTAGACACCCTCAACTTGTGAAATCACGTTGCCAAATCCATCTAAGTAAACAACTTGGCTTCGTGAAGCTGATCGAACAAGTCATCTATCCTTGGCAACAGATACTTGTTCTTCTTAGTCACCTTGTTCAGCTCACGATAGTCTACACACAATCTTAACAAGCCATCTGCCTTGGTTGCAAACACGACTGGTGCACCCCACTCAGAAACACTCCTCCAAATGAGTCCCTTTCCCAAAAGGTCACGAACTTGCACCTCTAACTCTTGTTGTTCCCTAGGCGCCATCCGCCTAAGGGGCATAACGATTGGTCTAGCACCTTCGATCAAATCGATCCTAAACTCGATCTCACGATGCGGAGGCAACCCTTGGACCTCGTCAAATACATATACGTACTCATTAGCGATCAACACTGATGACAAGTCTTCTAGTGGAATCTCAAGCGAATATAGATAACTCACGAAGACCCCGTGTTCGCGCTTACATCTAATCAACACCTTTTGCCCTTCCACATCCCCGACCCTCACCTCTATCTTCTCGCAATTCACCCTTGCCGCATACCTCTTGAGCTAATCCATGCCCAATATGATCCCATATCCAGCGAAGTTAATAACAAAGCAATCACACATAAAAGAGAAACCATGACTCGACAACACTAGACCACGGCAAGTCATGCACAAACTGGACGAACCCCCAATTGGACTAGTCACGATCAATGTTCTATCACAAATCTTGGGTTCCAAACCCAAACGACACACAAGCTCATTGCAAATAAATAAATGAGATGCTCCAGTATCAAAAAGCACATGAACTGAAACACCATTAATGGAAAGAGTACCTTGCACCACGACACCCTTCCCCTTTTGCTCAACAGTAGGAGCCCTTGAAGAAGTTGGTACGACATCCAAAGCATATGCCCTCACAGCCTTGTTGCCCTTCGCTGATTCTGGACAATATTTCTTCTCATGCCCAGGCTTCCCACATTTGAAGCACTTCTTCTCAGCTTTGGGATTCTTGCACTCATTAGCAAAATGACATTTATGCTGGCAGTTAAAGCAAACCACCTCACTCTTGGGTTTCTTTTGGCCATCCTTTCCTTTCTGTTGTTGCTGCTTTCTCTACTTATTATTACCACCCTACTGTGGTTTTTGAGCTTCCTTGGTTGCAGCGACAAAGTTTTCTTCCTTGGGAAACAAGCTCTCATGGTGAATAGATTTTTCCACAATATTCTCAAATGAATCATCAAGATGGCTCACTAACGACTTTCCGAGATAAGCATCCAAACCCAAGACAAACTTCTCGTTCTTCTGATATGGTGTATCAATGTATGAACGAGCATATATGGACAAGGCTTCAAAGTCAGAGATGTAGGCAAGAACAGAACGACCATTCTGTTTCAGCTCCACAAACTTTTTGAAGAGAACGGACTTCTCAGCATTGGAGATAAACTTTACTTCAAACTTATCCTGGAGTTGCTCCCATGAAATCTCCTCTTCCAGAGTCTCAAGTATGATAGAATTCCACCATTCCATGGCCCTACTCTGCAATTTCCTTGATGCAAGCTTTCTCCTTATTGCATCCTCAATACCCAAGTCTCCAAAGATTAGGACACATGAATCCATCCACCTCTGAGCCTCTTCAGCTGGTTCAGTTCCCCCGAATGGTTTTCCCCTAGATATGTAAAGTCCTTTCACAGCTTTGCAAAATCTACTCCTCTAGGAACTTGCACACCTACGTCTACCGTAGACGCCACTGGAGCGGGGACCCTATTCATGATTGCTGCCGCCATGGCATCAAACATGGTTGGGTAATCTTGTTCTTCACCATTTACCCCTCCAGTGTTAGCTCTCCTAGCAACGTGTCTTGATGGTTGTCTACTCATTCTAAATCTACAATTTATAATAATTAACCACTTCCAAGAAAAACTGCTAAAGAGATACAACCACTACTAATATATATGCTAATATATAATGTAAGCATCCAGCTGAAATCTACAAGTACGTCTCTCATACGTAGTTACATCTTTGAACTTTGGCCAAAAATCGTTGACCAGAGCTCCGATACCAAATGTGATGACCACCCGTAACCCCCGCACTATACAAGAGGAATAATTCGCTGAAGGGTGTGCCGGGCAGTCATGGACGATCGTCAGAGTGTGTTTGCGGAACCTGTCGTAAACTCACAGCACAAGGATAAAATATAATAGAACATATACAACAGGTAGTAATAGTGAAGCAGAAACACAAGACTTTCATACAACCAGAAAGTAATATACACAACTTGGAAATAGTGTTTGTACAAAGTTGCCTCACTACATCACTCAGAAAATCAAATAGCGGAAATCCAATTATTAGATAGCAGTAAAACTGGTACATGAGCCTCCTACATGCCATCGATCGACATCGTCGTCGTCGCTAAAGCATTACTTGTCACCTGTTACTTAGTCTGCCCATCCACAACCGGATGAACAACCCAAGGTAATAAGAGGAAACATAAAACCTTGAGTCAGACAACAGTCTTAGTGAGTGATAAAACAGCTAACAAACTTCAACAATAAAGTGTACGAGAAGGATGGATAAACATACTAATCTACCCATGACATCAGAGAAGAACTCAACCTTGCCTTCCCCACGTTGGACAGTGATAGCCTTTACGATAAACAATTCAACTATTCATCCATGGAAACCAGAACACCCATTCAATAATAGAAAACATTAACAACATCCAGATTATATAAGCCTCACACAGACAACCCTAATGAGTTTAACATTTCCCAAGTAGTCTCCCCAGAGGCCTAAACCAATATCAATTAAGCACTCAAAGAACATCTCACTCGACTTTGGATAATCTATGTAAGATAGTACAAACAGAACAACTAATCATCCATGACTGACTCCATCTATCACCACCAATCCTACTTTGAAACCATCGTTAATCGTATGACGGCCAACCTTGCCATATGTCAAGGGCTAATGATAACCCCAGTTCTAGCATAATCTCCATATGTCCAACCTTGATAATGCCCAACCTTGACAACAAGGCCTTTCCCCAAGGCCCAGGGTAATCAACCTACAACCATCTTTTAGACGTACTCTAGTGTACCCCTGCCTCGAGCCTGCTAGAACTTATGACAACGATAATTTCTCGGCCTTCACATCTCTAGTCACCCAATCTGATGACTTTTCATGGCACAAGCAACCTTCTCGAGCAACCATTATCCACCAACTCAGGACCTTTGAGTTTTCACCTCATTCGTTGTTCTACACCGATCAATGAGCACCTTCCAACACTTCAAACCTTCCTACTTGAACCACTTCTAAGTTACACCATCACCGAGCCATATTACGCCACTGCGCTGCGGCACGGGTTCGGACATCGCTATTGGAAAAAAAATTAAAAACACCTTTTTATTATAATCCGAGTCCTACCCAAAAAATAATTTTTTCAGAAAATCAACACTGGTCGGTCGGTCCTCCCAAAACATCACTGGTCGGTCCTCCCAAAACATACCGATCGGTCCTCCCAAACACACCTCTCGTCGGTCCTTCCAAACACGATTGGTCGGTCCTCCCCATTCACCACCGGTCGGTCCTCCCTAGTCACCACCGGTCGGTCTCATAGTCCCTTCTGGAATCACCAAAACCTGTTACCTTGACCGGTCAGTCCTTCTTTGAACTCCTTTGGTAAGTTATCCAGTCAGTACTCCGATCGGTCTGGAAAGCAACTGCACTGGTCGGTCAATCTTTTGCTTCTACCACTGGTCGGTTAGTCTTCCGTCTGACTTGTTCTCCAAGCCATGAGTTTTATGACCGATCGGTCCACTGAACAGGCCTATACCAAATCCAATTTCGACTAAAACTTTGCCAATCGATCGAATCGACGAAATATACTCATCTAACTCATTCAATACAATCATAAGCATGTCGTGAACATACTAACAACATGAATATGACGATTTCGCTAAAAATTATACCAATTCACTCAAAACTAGTGATAAATGAACATATGAACAAAAATGATGGACCTATATGAAAAATCATATGAAAACATATGGAAATTATCGATTTAATCTTGCTAAATTAGGTCCTATGGTGTTCATATGAAAATAGACACATAATGGTGTAAATCTATGGTAAAACATTCCAATTTGATGAAAAACATGCACAAATACTCATATACTTCATTGCATTCATGTGAGAGATGTAAATCACTCACCAATTAGCCAAAATAAAGCAAAATCGAAGAAATAGAATTCCGAGCAGCGAAGAGATAACTCCTAGCCCTTTGATTTGATGAATCCTCACTTGAAATGATGTAGATCTAGCCTCCAATGGTGTAGATCTATGATTTCCCTTCTTAGATTTGGATTTTTAATGGTGGAAAGGTATAGGAGGAAGAAGGAGATCAATGCCTCCAAATGAGAAAATGGGAAAGTAAACCTTTTCCCTCCACTCTCACCCCCTATTTGTAGGATTCCACCAGCCCACTAATGGGCCTCTCCAATTCAGTCCATTAGGCTCTCCAAACCTGACCAGCCAACTTTAAAACCTTAAAAACCTTAAAACCGCGATTTCTCCCAAACCGCTGAGCCAAATCTTTAATGTAACCACTCTACGGAAAGGCAATCATCAATTCTATTCTAATAGCACAGGTCTCACCTTTCTGATTCGACCTGAGTCAAAAGTTATGCCCTGTACAAGACTGATAGGGGAAAAATGGCACAAACAAAATTGGTAAAAATTATGGACATGTCTCACATCCCCATAAGCAACATATTAAAAGATGAGAATGATCCAGCCCTCAGGGAATAAAATAAAAATATTTTACGATCTTCCGATACGTAAAATGCGGTCTATTACACTCGTATTAGGCAATAGGGAATTCCACATTCTAGAATTATTCACACCAGAGAGAGCCATATATCATACACAAATGTGCACATGCACCTGCGCTCTCCCTAACACACATGCACATGCGCACACGCACCTCCACACATGTGTTTCGAATTTCTCTACATTTTAAGAAAATAATCTACCTCATGTGCTTATGATTAGTTATGAACACATGAAAAAACCTTGAATAACACTATCTCTCATCATACACATGAAGAAACAACAAAACTACAACCAGAAACAGTTCACTGTATATTATACTGAACACAATAAAAGTAGACCACTATGTACTGAGAATTCATAAAGGCCTGATGGACCATGAGCACATTTATCATGCTTTGGATGGATATTGCGCCTATGAGCATGTGTTACACTATGTGTGGAAAGGAGGGATCCATAACCCCTTTATTTTTATCCCTAAATTAGTTGGTGGACTGGATGATTTTGTATGAGAAAGAAACGATGAAATATGAGAGAGTTTTGACAATTTGCATTAAATTTATCCACTGATTTGTGCAAATCAAATCCCTTGTCCCCAAAATTCTCTATACTCCTATACCCAACCAATCAAAACCCTTGATTCCCATCTTTTTGCAGTTAAGTCCTCTTTTTTTATTCTACTTGATTGCAAAAAGATGGAAATTAGAGATCCTAATTGGTTGGGTATAGGGGAAGATGGGATTTTGGGTACAGGAGATTTGTGGAACCCAAGAACTAATATAACAATGTTGCAATGGGCTAAATAATAAATGAGTTATGGTCCTGTTCGCATGATATAGTGTGTATTTATGCACGGAATAGAAAACAACTAAACACGTGATAATTTAACCGTTGATCTCTTATATTTACATGACGTTGAAATTTGGAGGAAACTAGATAGTTTAGATTTACTGTTGCAACAACTGTGATATAAGTTAAGAAAGACAAGTACATATATAATCAAAACATATGCTCATAAGTAACCACCCAAAACATGATAAGCATGCTTAATATGCATCACATCCGCATGAATTTCCATTATATATGTGCATCACATCATACTGAATAGCTGCTTTGGATTATAAATAGTTCTTCAGTATCACGAAATTTTAAGATTAACTATTTTTCTTTGAAGGAAAAATGAATCCAAAATCAAATATAACATCTCGAACGGGTACTTTTAAACACATTAATCAGTCAGATATTTGAGAAAACTACTAGTTGATTTGTCAATGAAGAAGACTGAATCCTTAGTGATCTCATTTAGATTATTGGCTCCTGCAAGTGTATCTTTGGTCGTTTTCTCAACAAATGCATCTAAATCGTCAGTTTTGATATTTGATCTCGATATATCTTAGTGAATTTATCTTTCTTGTGAATTTTTAGGAGCTGATTCAAGAAATTTTTGACGGGATTGGGTCATTACATAAAATTCTTTTAGAAATTAGAACACTTTTTTGCTTGATCTCTATTATGTTTAACTTATATAGTTGTAAGTTTATGTGATTATCAAAATTATCCTAATTAATTTATGTTCATACTTTTAAGAAGAAAGACCCAATGACATAACGATTAGATATAGATATGATATAAGTATGATGTCCTCTGGTTTGATGCAATGTAAATGGGGTATAAGTCTGATAACATATACAAGTTTGAGACATGACTTACACACGTTAATGGTATAAAAAATAATATTTCAGAATTATAGATGTCATGTGTTGAAGCGGACAATCTCAACTTAATTCTCCTTGAGAGTGAGTTTGTTTATTGATCTTTTTTAGAGTATGATAGGAAAAGATACGATTGTATTACTAGGAGTATAAATCGGTCAGATCGGACCAGACAGAGGTGTGTTCAGTTTTTGTTCAAAACAAAATCGGATTATAATGAAAAAAAATATCGTACAAATTTCGTTATCCTAACTCGTGTCCTAAATGAAATCCATCATATACGGACATGTATTTTTCGGACATGAACGGACCTGGTCTGACATATATATTTATACTAAAATTTATACTTTTCATTAGATTTTCTCTCAAATATACATTGAATTATGAGCAATTCGGACAAATTCGAGCGAACACAGACCAGACGTGATTTTTTCTCGTACAATTTTTGTTGTCCTAAATCGTATCCTAAATGAAAATCAGATGGATTCGGACGAACATATTTTGGTCATAGACACGATCGGACATCGGATATTTGTACAAAATTTATATCCCTAATATTATAGGACATATGCTTAAATTATAGGGTTGAATAAGTTTGGCTTTACGATTACCATTGAAATTGCATTTTATACTGTATTGATTAATTTCAAGCTCATTATTTATGCTTATTAATTGATCAGACATCTGTATGAGTTAACAAAATCTTCTTGATAATTACAACCATACAAGTGACGATTTAAAGTTGTTTTGTCTGTAATTGATCAAATTAACGAATAATTGGATAATGTGAAACTTTCGGTAATAAGAAAATTGAATAAGAATTTCAGGTGCCATTAATTCTAAGGATAAGTAGTAGAGAGAAAACGGCATGATTGGATGGGTGTGTTCAAGTAATGATGTAGGCTTCTACTGTGATCAGGCAAAACGAGACTAAAATAATCTCAGGGTCGATGCTTATGGACCTGGTATCGCACAAAGTAGGCACGACTGGCAATTGCAACCATCTTCGAAATTTTTGAGAGTGGAACCAAGTCCTAAGCGAATATAATTATTTACCAACCCTTAAGAGATTCATTGAACCACTTACCCATTCATCATAATGACCATAGTTAGGAGATGCGTACCATGATTTCTAGTTCCAAACAGACCAATCTATTTTACTCATGTATTGTAGAGGATTGGAATAGGGTAACATGAACTTGAACATGTCCCTCACTGCTTTTTCTCTTATACCATTACCTCATTGTACACGTATTAGTATGCACACTGGAGGGTCATGATCTTTTGTATTCTAACATATAGTTTCTTATGAATAGCACAAAAGATGATCGGGTGATACCAGGCTCACAATGCTGGAGCAGGCAGAGGTAAGGTTCTATCCACTCCTGTAGACTTATATAGTATATCGGCCTCTGAGTCTAGGACTAATTCCGATCTTGGCCCGAACACCAAAATTCAAGGTCGGTCAACAAATCTGCCACATTCTAGAGAAAGAACAAGTGGGTTGACACCTGTGATAGAAGCACTTGACACCCTCCCAGGTACTGTAATTATGGAAAACCCTCCGGACACTCAACCTTGTACATTGAGTCTAAAGAAGTTGAAGAGGCTGAGAGCCAAGCATAAAATCCCTTGGGAAGACGTCTGCATTCCTCAAGAGGGCGACTGTTCCCATAATCCACCTGTCAGGTACATGGCGGTAACTAGCCCAACGTGTTCTATGGGGGTCATTCCTCCAATTTTCTCCTTTCGTAGTGCACTTTTTGATGTAGATGAATATAGCACCGATGCAAATCCATCCAATAGCATATACTAGTCTGATGTCACTATATGTATTATTCATGAACACTTGCACCAACCCCCATCATTCGAGGATGTTGTCTTTTTCTTCAACCTCAGGCATCGGGATAACAACTCCCCTTCTTTTTCTTTCATCGAAGCTGTTTGTTACCCAAGGTAGTAGAAGATGTGCTAAGCAGACTAGGGGACATCATAAATGAATGGTTCTATGTTCTTCAACAATCAGGATGGCTCGTCGTTTGCTCCGTAAGGAGGCTTCGTACATAGATCATCTTCATGTAGGTGGGGACCTCGAAAATCCTACGAAGATAGAGTTCTAGGAACGCTTTGATATGTTGGCTGGCTTAGACAAAGAAAACCGAAGCATTGGGAAATGTTTGACCAGCGCACGGTTGCATCGTCATTATATTCTTGATGTGAATAGTTCAATAGGTTCCCCAGTAAATCTAATTTCTCCCTCGATGGCGGTTCAAGCCAAGATGCCACTGGTCGAAAATGTATCGACCACCGTCGGAGATGTGCCTATAGTCAGGAAGTGGTCCCACCAGCCTGCAGCAAGGGAGAAAGCTTCCACCGTCATTCATCCCCCGAGGAAAGGGAAAAAAATTGCTAAAAGAAAACTCAAGGGGGAGGCCAACCTTTTAAATGCAAAGAAAGGCTCAACCACGAGTGTTGCAGAAAAACTTCTAAAAGGGACGATCGTGGAAGAATCTTGCGATCATCAACCGAGAGTTGCTTTTGTCGAAAAGAATTCTCCTTTTATTCAGAATCCAATCAAGGAGGGAGTGAATTCCTCTTATGATGGTTTAAACAATGTGGAGCTCCCGGATACAATATTCTCTTTCCAAAACTTAGATTCAGCTACCTTCTTCTCCAAGTGCAGGGAAGAGTCCATGTTTACCGATTCAAAAGAAGTGAGAGAGACGAGCCAAGTCCCAGGCTCGTGTCGGTCTAGGAGGAACCACTTACGACCCATATATATTACTAGCACTACATGTCATAACACTATTTTCTTTGGTATAGGTTTAATATGACTAAAGGTTTTTTACAGGCCCCATAGAAATTGAATACTATTATGACAATCTCGGCTCTCTCGTAAAATTGGGTGGTCCCGCTCGTTCATCTTATTGCAAAAAAACGAGATAAATACAATGATGTCAGACAGACTCATGAGTACCGGGGCAATAATGAGAGAGAGAAGATTGAGCAGGAAAAGAAAGATCAAGAGAAGAAAGAAAAAGAGAGAAAGGATAAGGAGAGAAAAAGTCAAGAGAGGCAGGAAAAATTGACCAAGAAAAGCGTAAAAAGGACAAGGAGGAGAAACGGAAAACCCCAGAGAAGAGGAAAGACAGGGAGTGTGAGGCGCATGCACACCGATCCACTTCTCGTTCTCGAGATAACACCTCTATACGGGATGACAAAACTGCAAGTGAACATTCTCAAGTCGCTTTTCAACCCCCCCAAGATTTTGACTGATCGTTCTTTCAAAACACACTCAGCTAATATTCGGGGTTAGGATTTTACCCTCCTTCCAGAGGTTTTAGAAAAATTCCCTAGATGTCAACCCTTTTGGCCAAAAAAATCACGTTGGTTGAACGAATTGAAGAAATGAATGAAAGTTTTCCTTATCTTCGGCTTACTGGAATCAAGATTGTCCCTGACCTCCAACAGTTCCCTCCAAACGCTCTCAATCGAGTCAGTCTTGCGTTGAATTTTCTTTAACCCAATATGACACCATATACATAGTCCCAAGGCGTTAGTGATGTTTCTAGAAACGTGGAGGTGGAGAATAAGAGAATGTGGGTAGAGCTAAACACCGACAAGAAAACTTTGGCAATAGTAGTTGAAGAACTGGTAAACTGCGAAGCTCAATGGTTGTTCTCAAAGGAAAGTGCGAGAAGGTCGTGAAGGAGCTAGGAGATAAAACTGAACAGCTTCGTATTGAGTTGGATCGTTCGTCCTCCCTTACTCGAACGACTCAGGATGAAGCAAGGTCAGTGGGGACAAGAGTGTGCATCCCTCAAACCTGAAAATGAGATTCTGATAAGTGACAAAGGTCATTTAGATTTGGAGGTACAAAACCTCAAGACTAGGCTTACCACCTCCGAGGTGGCCAGAAGACAGTAATGCTAAGGCTACGATTGAGAACGCTAGCAACGCCCGACTTCAATATGAGTTTGACATCCAAACTATTAAGGTCGATCATGCGGCAAAGATAAAAGAAATGAGCACTAGGTTCAGGAATGATGTATTACTGTTGTTTGGTCGTTTCCTTCATCACAGAAATCGTGGATGGACAATTACTAGCGGGTACTAGCCGATAATTGGGAGGTGTTTATGAAGGTAGAAGTCAAGGCTACAGAGGGGCAATTGGTGAATGAGGAGGCTTCCATAACTGGATTCTTTCATGGTGGCGAGCCTGAGGCATTGAATGAAGGGAAAATGATATTGAGTGAGTTGAGGGATGCCGAAAATCAAAGAATAAAAGGAAAGTCGATCCTGGCTAGGGAGCCTAGCATGAGAAATGAAAAGGTGTCTCTCAAATATCCTACGGGTCATGCTTCTGTCGGTCCGTCCGTTGTTCCTCCTCCCTAAATCAGTCTTCGAATGAGGTTAATGAGAATTGCTCAGACGACCCTTCTCTGAATTTGTTCCAGAATAAACTAGTCACTCCCACTTTCGATGTAAATGCTTTTGTCGGGCCGAGAGACCCATTAACTGATGGTAAATCGCTGCCTTTGTCTTGATTCTAGCAAGTACTCATCTTTCTAACTCTAGCTGATATATTCTTTGCCATAGGTATTCCAGCAAGGAAGATAGGTACTGGGAGTGAGTACGAATTACCACAAGGGGTCTGTTGCCATGCCAAATAAAGATGTAGATATGATCGACCCACCATAGGAAATAGAAGTTCAAAAGGCTTAGTTAGAAAAGGACAGCGTGGTAATCATAGGGAAATTAGAGGAAATGATTCATTGATAATTGCTGAGATGAAAGTTAGAGATGAAGATAAGGTTTCTTCTTTTAAAACTAAAACATCTAACGAAATTTTAAAAGATCTAACGAACCACTCAACATTCCTCCAATCCAAGCTGTCCCTCCAAATATAATCACATCTACCAAGGTACCTTTTCCCGCATCGACTGATCATAGTAAGAGAAAAAACGATGCAATAGTGTCAGGTCATCCTTTTCCGTTTGGTAGCAAGCCCAAGAAGCCAAGGCATCACTTGACGATCGAGAAAACTTTGAAGATGATCAAGGAGAAAGAGATGGCGGTGATCAAGAAGTCCGGTGGGAAGCCACCCCGATTTTAGAAGCCCTTTGTTGTTTGTCTGTTTTACGCCTTTTGGAAGTTGTTTGCGAGTGTCGCCCACACGTTTTTGCCTTTGTTAAGTATTTCATTTTGTGAATGAAGTTTAATGTACATGCAAACAATGTTTATTTGCCTTCAAATACTTGTATTATTAATAATATGTTGAAGGGTTATAAAAGTCTTAGGGAAACAATGTAAGTATCCCCAGTTTATTCCAAATTCGGAGAATCGTTCAGGTGAAACCCATAGTCAGATCACTTTTTGATCCTCATGCCCCCTGCATCGTGGGGGTTCGATTCGGATGTCAAGCCTTTCAGTCAATTTCAAAATCAGTTCGAACCATTCTAGGGGTCGAATGATCTAGGGTAGGGATATGTAAGTCCTTTTATACTATCCCTCTGGTCGTTAGGGGTTAGAGTTCCAAGAATTGAGAAGTCTTTAGTCGGGGGTACCTTTCGCACTCATCCATAATTTTATACTCCTTCTCGAGTCGTGAGAGTCTGAGTTGTTTAAATAGACGGTCGTGCAGTTTGCATCGGTGTCATCCCCACTTTTGGTCTATAAAGTGTGGTCCGAAGGTTCGACCACCGATATCAAGCTCAAAGTTAGTCGACCCATATTTCCTTTTGGTCCTGAATGAGGTCGACTCGTTGAGACATGGACCAGTAGGTTGGGGATAACCTTTTGACCTATGTTGGTCGAATCACAACATTTAGCCATTAAAGTGAGATAGAGCAGAGAAGGAGCTTTTATTTATAGACTACAATGGGTGGCAAAATACACCTTATTACAATACTTAAATAAATTAAATAATAGGAAAAATAAAATTCCTAAGAAAGATAACGTCGTAAATGCTTAGAATTCCATGATCTTTGAAAGAGTTCACCATCAATAGTCGCTAGCCTGAAGGTTCCATTATCAAGCCTCTGTTGGATGACATAAGGCCCTTCCCACTTGGCGCCCATATGTACGGAAGTTGGGAAGACCTATTTTAGAACAAGGTCGCTAACATCGAAGTTCTTGGGTTGGACTCTCTTGTTGTAATATCTAGCGACCTTACGCTGATAAACTTTAGCAAGAAGGTTTACTTCTTCTCTTTATTCAACAATCATGTCTAATGATTGTAAGAGAAGGGCTTTGTTTGATAGTGGGTCATAGTATGTAGTTCTATGGGATGGAACTTCAAGCTCTATAGGAATGACAGCTTCCGAGCCATAAGACAAAGTGAAAGGAATATGACCGGTGGTCGTTTTATGGGTGGTTCGATATGCGCAAAGAGTTAAAAGCAACTCATCGGCACATTTGCCTTTGGCTCATTCCAATCGCTTCTTCAGGATAGACTTGATAATTTTGTTAACATCTTTAACCGGTTCATTGGATTGCAGGTGCATAACTGCCATGTACTTCTTCTCTATATGATGTCGTTCACAGAAGTCTCTGAATTACGAGTTGCCGAATTGAGTCCCGTTATCAATGATGATAGTTTGAGGCAGTCCAAATCGACATATAATGTTCTTGACAACAAAATTGATGACTCATTTTGTTGTGATTGAAGTTAACTATTCTATGTCTACCTACTTTATAAAGTAATCTACAGCCACGATAGCATATTCTGCACCTTCTTTTGAGATTGGCAGACTTCCGATAATATCTATTCTCCAAACGGTAAATGGCCATGGGCTGGCCATCTAAGTGAGTTCTGTTGTTGGGGCCCGTGGAATCTAAGCAAACCTCTGACATGTATCACATCATCTAGAATAATTGGCCGCATTTTTGCTAACGGTCGGCCAGAAGTATCCACACCGCAACACTTTCTTAGCTAGGGTTTATCCTCCTATATGAGCGCCACACTCTCCCTCGTGTACTTCTGTCAATATATTCTTGACATCATCATTAGCCACACATCGAAGCATCGGAACAGAGAGACCTCTCCTATAAAGCTAGTCTAGCTGGATTGTGTACCTATAGGCTTGTCGTATGAGGGCTCGTTTCTCATTTCTTATTTCTGGGAGAGTCACATGTAGGAGAAAATTATTGATGGGGGTTGTCCAGGATACCATTTTGGCTCTGTTTCTAATTGATCGACCTCCATCTGATCTATGCTCGGAGCGCTCAAAGTCTCTATAAGTACTAATTCTGCTTCACTCGGATCATCGGAGCTGGTTAGTTTTGCTAACCTGTCCGTCTTCTGGTTTTCCTCTCTGGGAATATGGAGATGCTATACTGATCAAAGTCATTCAACAATTCTTTGACCTACTTAAGATAGGTGACAAGTCGAATCCCTTTAGTCTGATGCTCTCCCGAACCTGAAATACAATAAGTTGTGAATCATAGAAAATATTTTAGTGCTTCTTCTCTTAAATCCATCACGAGCTTGAGCCCTACAATCAAGGCTTCGTACTTGGAGTCATTGTTTGTAGCAGAGAAAATCAGTCTCAGGGCATAATAGATTGACTGTGCTTCAGGAGTTAACAATACTATACCGGCACCGGAACGTCGATCGTTACGGGCCCCGTCTATGGATAATTTCCAAGTCTTAGATCTTAATTCAGTGTACGGAGGCTTGGAAATATCCTCCTGGCTATCGTCTTCCGAAGTAGTAAGCTCGACTATAAAACTAGCCAATGCTTGCCCTCGAATGGACTTCCACAGAAAATAGGTTTGGTCGAATTGACTTAGTTTGAAGTTCCATTTAAGTAGTCTCCTTCTTGCTTCAGGTCGTTGCAAGACTTGTCGTTGCGGTTGGTCGGTAACACCTTGATAGGGTGAGCCCGAAAGTAATGATGGAGCTTTCGAGATGCAACCAGCAAACTATAAGCGAGCTTCTCAATCTTTGTACAATTGCATTCCTCCCACATTAGTTTTTTTCTTACATAATAACCGGATGTTGTACCCGATCTTCTTCCCGGACTAGGACTGAGCTAATTGCATGCTTAGATAATGCAAAATACACAAATAGTCTTCGTGGTCGATCGGTTTGGACAAGATATAGGATTTCTCCAGATGTTCAAGTAAACTCTGGAAAGCTTCGATGCAGTCAGGCGTCTAAACAAAATTTTGTTTTGCTCTCTTGATCAATTCGAAGTAAGGTAGGCACTTGCTGGTTTCTTTGGATATGAATCGACCTATGGCCGCGACCTTTCCTGCCAACTTTGCACATCCTTGATACTTCTAGGTTCCTGGATTCCCTTGATGGCTAAGATCTAATCAGGATTAATTTTGATCCCTCGGGAACTAACTATGAAGCCTAAGAACTTTCCCGATGCAACCCCAAAAGAGCACTTCACGGGATTAAGCTTCATCCCATACCTACGAAGAATGTTGAACATTTCCTACAGATCCTTAATGTGATCAGACGATTTCATCGACTTTACCACCATATCATCTACATAAACATCCATCGTTTTTCCTATCTGATCATGAAACATTCAATTGAACAAACGCGGGATAAGTCGCCCCTAGTATGTTCATGGCCTAGGACGTGCATTGCAATCTAGTTATACCCCAAGTATGCACCTATGAATGAAAGAAGTTCGTATCTCGCTATAGAATCAACCAGCTGATCGATCCTGGGTAAGGGGAAGATGTCTTTGGGGAAGGGTTTATTTAAATCAGAGAATTCAAACAAATTTGCCACCTCCCGTTAGATTTTTTCATGAGTACAGGGTTGGCTATCCACTAGGGATAAGTCGCGTCTCGAATGAACCCATTAGCTTAGAGCCTTCCAATTTCTTCCTTCAAATTCGCGGACCTCTCTGGGCCAAGCATCCACCTTTTCTGGTTTATAGGGGTACAATTCGAATCGATGCTAAGAGAGTGAGTCATGATGGAGAGTGAGATCCCACACATGTCATCATGGGTCCACGCGAACACAACAAGGTTAGCATGGAGGAATTCAGTCAATTCCCTCATTTGGAAGGGGTCAAGGTGGGACCCAATTTTCAAGACCATAGTTAGGTCGCCATCGATCGATCGATCGAGATCTCTATTGTGGCTTCATTTAGGGATGCTTTCCTATATCATGGTTCTTTGTCCTCTCTTGAATCGATGTGCTCGTGTTGGCAAACGGACGGTCTTGGCTGGGATGTTTTCTATAGTTGTTGTGCTTCCGTTCCCTCTATATAGGGGATTGTCTTTTGATTCCTTACTATCTTTGCTTCTCACCTCTTTCCACTTTGCTGAATAGCATGCTTTCCCTGTCACTTGGTCCTCGCACACCGTTCCAATCACTATGTCGGTCGAGAATTTCAAAAGTAGGCACCAGGGAGCGATACAAGCTCTAAACTCTGCTAGGGCTGGTAGCCCTAAAAATGCATTGTACTGGGAGCTAATATTCATTACTATAAATGATAATATCCGAACTCTCCTACGTTCTCCATCTCTAAATTATACTGATCGATCGACCAGACTGACTGGTTCGGTGGATGGCCCATTAAAGCCTTGTATCTAGCCCGTACACAGTTTCAAGTCTCTCAGTTCCGACTTCAATTGGCTATAAGCATGTTTGAACAAAATATTCATTGAACTTCCGTAGTCAATAAAAACCTTTCGTACTGTAGTCGGGCCAATAATGGCTGTTAGGACCAATGGGTCGATGGTTGGGGATTCCACAACGATCGATGTTCAACCGCGGAAAACAATATCATCAATCATCATCTTTCTTTGCTTTATGGGACTTACAACTTCAGGGAAGCTGGACTCCGTAACAACGAGATATTTTGCAGAGTTTACATTTTGTTCCATAGTCTGAACATTATACCCGGTCGGATGGCGTCCTCCGACAATGGCATTGATCATTATCCCTTTTTCCTTTTCTTGGGTAATGGCTCTGGGCGCCGCCTGACTTTTCTTGGGTGCTGACGTCCCTTGCACCCTGTCCCTCAGGGCCACCTTATTCTTATCAAGCTTCCCTACTCCAGCCAGTTTCTCAACGATGTCCCTAAGGCAACGACAGTTACATGCCCATAAATCTCATGAAATAAGAAAATCTTTCTGGTCACTCACTCTTTCTATGTAGATTCACATAGAGTCGGCTTCTTATTCTAAACTATACTGCATGTGTCGAGATAGATATTTTCAAGTGTGTTATTCAACGCAACATAACTTTCAAAAACTTGAAACCGGGGTCGTTTCCTGGAATTCCCTCTTTGTCCACGGTTTCCACTTGTGCCTTTCGGTTCGTTCCCATTTTGCTTACCACGATTTCCAACATTTATCTCCACCATTCCGGAGTTATCCCTGGACTACTTTACCACAGCCTTACTCTGGACGGCTTTATTAGCAACGTCTTTCAGCCCGTTTTCCTCATCTAGCTACGCATCTTCCTATCATAATCGGATGTTCGTCTTTTCATATAACATCTCAATCGTAGTTGGGGGATTTCCGGTCAGGCACTTCCCAAAATCCATCCTTTCATCGATGTCGTATACAATGGCCATTAAGACTGTCTCGTGATTGGGATTGCTTACTTTGGTGACTAATCGGTTGAGTCTCTATGGTAGTTTCTTAGGGACTCACCCCTTGCTTGCTTTATTGTGGAAAGGACCATGACATGCTTTGACTTAGAGGCGTGGAAGAAGAATTGATTTAGGAACTTCTCGTTTAAATTTTTGAAGTTTGGTACTGAACTCGAGGGAAGCCGGGTGAACCACATGAGCGCTACCTCGCTTAGGAAAATTGGAAAGGCCTTGCACTTGATGGTGTTTGCAGTTACAGCTACCTCCATATGTCGTGAATACCTCATCAATTGTTGTTGCAGGTCGGTTATTCCCTCATAGTAGCTCATCTAAGGCATATTAAACATTTTCGAATTCAGCCTGTAAAATGTCATCTGTAAATGGCGTATGGCAACGGTCAATCCCCAATCTTCGTTCTTGTAGCCCTTGCTATCATTCATTATTTACCGTACCATGGCGATCAAATCTGGAGAGATAAGTGTATATTGTTCGGCTTCCTCGACCGGTCGAATTCTCCTTGCTCCCTCTCCAGGCAACACCGTCTGAGACGTCGTCTGGGTGGAATTTCCTCGACCCCTGGCATCCCCTTTTTTTACACGACGTTTGGATGGAAGGGCGGGAATTTGGACTATTTGAGCGGTATTTCAGTAAGCCGAAAGAGAGATACTTCGATACCATCAAGTCATTAGATCAATGTCCTCTAACTCAGCTAGATCGACCTGAGTTTGATTAACTGCTCCGAGTTGGTTTAAGCGCCCTTCCAGTTGTAATTGACATATGTTTTAAGTGTCTTTCCAACAGCTATCGAAGTCGATTTCTAGTTCCTTCGGATGATGATGAGCCTTTCGAGTTTTGGTCTAGCAAGTGAGGGGAAAATTATTGCTTCCTGAATTCTTCACGTGGCCTCAACATATAGCTCATATCTTGTCTCATTGCAGTACTCTCTTGGACTTGAGCGTTCAACGTCATTGTTGTTTCCTGGAGTTGATTTATCATAGTCATGAACTCATCACATGTAGAAAAAGTCGAGGGGGAAGCTTGATCCACTGCAGAAGGTTGCACCGGAGGTGGTAGTGTAGGCTAGTCCAGGGTAGGCCCCAGAACGGTCGACCCCTCGGTCGCTTTTGCTGGCATTGAAGCCTATGGCTGCTTTCTGGTAGTGCATGCTGAGGATTTTGGCAATTATGGTTCAACGATGTTGGAAAAGATGTAGGATCTCATCTCAGACTTGGTGATCCGAAAGTAGTTGAAAATCCTGCTAATGCTGAGACTATCAACGTTCTCAGCAAAAGCACCAAAGTGTTGACACCAAAAAATGGTACAACACTCGAGAAATGAAATTGTAGAGAATAAATGAAGATAAATGATAATTAAAGAGAAACGCGATCACATACAAGTTTATAGTGGTTCGATGTTAATGAGCCTACGCCCACTTTGTAATCTCTTATAAATGTAATGATATATTAAAGATGAAACAGTCAAACAAAAATATAATCAGAGACTAGCCAAAAGACCCCTTCTTCTGAGTCCAGAAGGTCTATTTATAGATGTTACAGTTTTTAAACTGGCTGAGGTACGTGTTGTCCGATCCAGGATTTTAGGAGAGCATGAAGAAGAATTTTTCTTGGCATGATTTGAGCACGTACCGATAAGTGGCAGTTGGTCCGGTATTCAAGGATGGTTGGAAGTGGTAAAGTAGGAGTACATGAGGATATTTGGCATGAAATCAGGCTTGGTCCGACTCGATTGGCCCGTAGATCACTAGCTCTACCTGGCTTGCATATCGGGTTCCTATATTTAGCATAAATCTTAGGCTTCGGTTGGGCCATTTGTTGATCGACTAGTTCCCTGGTCGGGGTGCTCGGTCTTCCATACCACTTTAGCCGAAGTCTATGATGTCAACGAATCTTGATGGCCTTGCCAAAAGGCTGGTCAACATATATAGTAACCATTTTTCTCAATATCAGATACCAACCAAATTTACATGGTATTCAATTAGGTATAAATAGCTATGGTATTCTGCTAGACCTACATATGAATATAAAGATGTTAAGATTGGTTCTTTTAGAGTTAGAGTTGATGAAATTTTCTTCACGTGTTATTCACCAGAAATCATAAAATAATTTGCAGAGCTACTAGTATCTTTTGGAATGCTGCAAAGTAATCGTTTTAACAATGGATAAACAACAATTTGGTAGCTAATGGTAATCATGTATCCAACTCATAAAAATGTACCCCAAATAGAAAAACAATAAAGTATGCTAAGGTAAATAGCAAAAAGAAGGGATAGCGGTTTCTTGAATAAAAGTACAATTTTGTAGCAAAGCGAATTACATTATGTATAATTGTTTCACTAAAACTAAAATGGTGTCTATGCTTATCTTTTTATAGTAATTTGCATAGTTACTTTGCCTTGCCGTGGTCCAATTATTTTTTCCTTTTTGCTTTTTGACCTTTAATAGATTATTCCAAAAAATGTGGACATTATGAAGTGTAAGATATGATATTACTTTATTGAATAGTCCTGTCTAGATCATTGGTCCTTTCTCTTCATTTAGAAACTCATAATACTTTAGAACTTTGGTTCATCGCTATTTGATGTACTTTAAAAGTCTTTTATCTGTTCTATGTTATGTAACAGTCGTAGGAACATGCTCTTAATCTAGAGTATGCACACTGTGGAGAAGAGAGCCAGTTTTGCTGGGTGTTGCAGTTTGTGGTGGTTATTGTAGTATGCACGTTGTGGAGAAGCATGTGGTTAGATGATGAAGGTATTGCAGTCTGTGGTACATTTTAGGTGTGTTGATGTAGTGGATTTGGAATGCACGTTGAAATGCAGGTAGGACTCGGGTATGCGTAGAAAGTGGGTGCTAAAGTGCGTGTGGACAAGGCCGATAATAGGTGTTAGTCTTGATTTCAATTTTGTATTGTAGTTGAAGTATTTACAAATCTAATTGCTAATTTTAGTTTGGAATTGTTTTCTAGGAGAAGGTACTGCATATTCACCATAAATGGTTGTATTTTGTGGCTTAGTTTGTTATGTGGACTTGTACCACTAAACAAGGAAAGGCTATTCCAAGTTTTCAACTAGAGTAAGCATGTGAGCTTTATATTTTTTTGGAACTTTGATACGAGTTAATTTGTTAAATGAATTAGGTAATTTTATGAATGAACTATGAATCAAACAATTCATATTAGTCTCAAATTCATTTATTGGATACGTTGGTTAGTTTGTTAAACAAATCAAGTAAGTTATGTTGTCTTAGTTCCTATTATGGATGAAGCAAAATATTGAATTCTTTTTTTGATGAATTAATTAAATTATTTTGTCTAAACTAGAATTGAACCATAATAATAGTAATGGATTTTTGTACATTATTACATTGTATGGTCAAATAAGTTACATTGTCATATATTGTTACCAACATCAATTTTTTCCCATTATATTTTATATCTGATTTTGTGCATATAAAAGTTATGATACTTTCTAAAAGGGTAATAAAAAGTGAAGAAGTAATAAAATACACTACCATATATTGTAATTGATACTTTTTAAATTTTGTCTTTGCTACTACCACAATGCATAAAAAAAATATCGATGATTTTGTAATTTTTTTACATGAAAGCATACATGCCTATCATTTTTCTCCTAGACCTGGTTTAGGTATAAATCACTGGATGTTCATTTGGAGGTATGAAATTCACATATAGAAATACACGTAACAATATGTCAATATATACATATGCCAATTTAATAGTAAAAATTTACTTCTTGCAAATGATTTATTTATTACTAGGGAGGAGACTATTGACGTATAATTGAAGAATGTAGGATGCAACAAAACACGTACATAGGTTTATTGGCTTTGATGCCAAAAAAGTCGAAGTACTGGTAACTTCTTCCTTCCTTTTTTTTATAATCATATATTTATATAATATTAGGTAGAAATGATATGTAAATTAAAAAATATTCTGTTTTATTGCTATGCAAGATGCACAAGATTCATCGCCTGGCACACAAAGTACATTTTACTAGACTCTAGTATGTGTATTTGGATTTAATAATTTTCTATTTTACGATATTTTGAAACCGACACTTGAATATGTGTTATTTCCATGTATTATGTGTTTTAATATTTTGGAAGTTTGACTGTAACTTTATCAAGCATTTTGAAATGTATGATAGAAGTGTGTAATTTTATCTTGCTTATCCTTTAGGAATGTATTTTTTTGTTATTTCGTTGTGAGATTTGTTTTCAGTAATGAATTATTATATATTGGTAATTGTATACGCATTAGTCGGATTCAGTGTAGCTTATCATTTTTTTATATTGCACTTGTCAATAGCGGTTACAGCAAGGGTCTATTGCAATAGCTTTTTGTTGTTGTTAAAAGCATTCACTGCAATGCTTTTTTCGCACTGTTGGAAATAGTTGCAAAATATAAATAGTCTATTGCAACAATGGATATTCAGATCGGAGCTGGATAGTTACAATATGTCTATTACAACTGCTTTTGCTAGCTGCAAAATGGTTATTTTGTTGTAGTGATTACATGTGGAGAACAGAAGTTTTTTTTTAAGTACCCATGGAAGTGTATTTGTAGGCATGAGAAGATAGGTAAGATCCATGGGAAATCGCATAGGGGCGACATCAGCGGATACAAATCAACCCTCAAAATAGGGTCAGGGTAGCACCCGCTTTTCTGGATCGGTATGGATCCCTCAATAGGGATTAGGACAGCTACATTGCACCAAATGGGGTGCAATACTTAGGTAGGTCTCATTTTTTTTGTTAGCTTTTTCTTTCAACCGATGGTTCGTCATTCTAACGCTCTGAGCTTAAGTATGGACAAAATGTTGAACATATGTCAAGTTTTGGAGTTCTTACTATTGACACGCTTTTTGGTCGAAGCAGTCACACATCAGAATTTCGGTTGGCGATGCGTTCAAGCTTTAAGAACATCATCAGAAAACAAAAGGCGATTTGGTTGAAGTCGCGACATGTTTGGAAAAAGGATTGGAAATGGCGTCGATACTTAAAATCATTGTCGATGGGCTCAGAAAAGTTGGCGCAGTAGAAATACGTGATTTACTCGGTCCGATCGGCTCAAAATGCTTAAGCGTGTCAGTTCGATCACGTGGCAAAACTCATCGTGCCAAAATATATGGACATGGTAAAAAATAGCGTCACACACTAAAAAAACAGTTGATCGGCATGACACTATCATGTAAAATGGCCTGCGCGAGTAGCGATGTCAAAATATGGTAAATTGGAAAAAATTGATTCGGCACGTAAAAATACCTGATCGACATAGGAAAATCACAATAACTACATATAAAACCTTGGTGGATCAATTTGGTAAATTTGACATCTTCGAAAAGCAAGGATCAAAAAGTGAAAATGGTTTGGATCAACGTGTTGTACTTGGTCGGTCACACAGGAAAAGCGTCTCAAGAATTTGGCTTGGAAAAACATATTTCGCATCCCATTATTTTGAATCTCATGAGGGATTCGAAATCCACGTGAAGTTCCTTGCTCCGCAGGCATTTCTTCGAATCGCTCAGGGGATTCAAAAAAGGGTAAATAGCAGAGTCGAAATCGGGGGATTCAAAAATTGGTGATCAATACGGGCAAATTCGAGATTTTCGCACGTCCCTATTAGGGATTCAAAGTACAAAAATGTAGCATGGGTTCGAAAAAGGAAAGTGGCAAACCATTTTTTGCCATGCAGATCACCGAAAACGCCTTGCTAGACACGGGTTTTTCAATGTTTTTGGGGATTAGAAAATCTGAAGCATGGTAAATGCCTAGAAAGATGACTGATCACTTTGGCAAGAGGTTTTACCGAGTTGATCAGCGTTTTTAGCCAGATCAACACGTGGTTACAACATTTTTCAGGGGATTCAAATTTTTTGAATATATGTATACGAAATTTCGACTCACGCTTGGTTTTTCGACTCTGATTTTGGGATTCGAATTTCGTATCCCTTAGGAATACAAAATTTGGCCTGTTATGTCCAAAACTCATTTATAAATACCCCAAACTTAGCATTCAAAGGGGTTGGTGCTTATTTGGTATTTTGAACTTCTCGGAGCTCTTAAGCATCATTAATGGCTTCCAACTTCTTCTCCATGACTACTGGACATGGCTTGGACCAATAAAACTTTACATACACATTTTCCTTCAACTTTTGGACATTTACACTATTTTTGGGCTATTTTGAATATTTTTGGATTTGTTGGACTTTGAAGCTACTATTTGGACATTGTTGACCAAGTCAACACTTTTTCCACTCAGTGAAGAAAAAGGGCATTTTGGTCAAAGTTTGGAACTAATAGACATTTTGTTGTTCTATTCCACAACTTTGTACACAAATATCGTTTGAACTTGTATAACAATTATAATAAGCTATTATATAATGAATGACTACTATAAAGTGAACGTAGGCGTTAGTGCCGAACCACTGTACAAAGTTGTGTTCTCCCTATATTACTTTATTTTAGATTTGAATCGCTGTGCTCTTACATGACATACACTCGAGGGTTCGCTTGCGTTGAATCGATGACAATCCCCACGTCAACACTTTGGTGTGCCAGGAAGGGGGTGCATAACTTTAACTTCTACTTTGGATTAGATTCTCGGATTTGTCTTTAGTTTTCGATTTTAGTTTCCATTTTTGACTTCGACTTATTTACTCGCTTCTCATCATGGTTAAGCTTAAGAAGCTCGAAGCTATTGTTGAATCTCAAGGTATAGAAGGAGGAGGAAGTCAAGAACTTTCTTCAGCTGGAGTTCCATCGAACTACGTCACTCAAGAAGACGTCGACGGGATGATTAAGATTCTAGCAACGGATTTAAATGCTCGACTTAAGCGACAGGAAGGTGCTTTCAATACCTTTCTTGATCAGCTCGACTGGTCAGGCTGACATCATAGGAACTAGTACCGGTGTTCCTCAGGTCGCGACTCAGGACTTGGGGCAACCTGAATAACTGATCAACAGGACGACGCCGCTTCTCGGAACGGTGCCAGTCCCGCTATACTCGGGGGTACGCCTAATCCCGAAATTGCTCCAGCCCGTGACACTTTGGATGGTCAAGTCGCGGGCTCCACTGTTGGAAATGTTATTCGAGCGCTAGCTCTAGTGCACACAACTTTGGATTGTAGTACTCCCACGGTTCCGGATTTAGGATTGGGCCCGATGTGGGCCCTCAGGTTGGAATTCAACCAGATATAACTCTCGCTAACCAACTGATTCTTAACTTGGACGTAAGCATTGGGGGCACTAGTGTCGCTTAGGATAATCTTAACTAGTTGCTTGCATTTGGAAATGGATCTCAAATCGCGGATGTTATTGGTCGATTCATCCGAGGCGGTGCCTTCTCTTTAGGCTTGGATAGTGTGACTCGCAGTCCATTCTCTTTGGATATAAGGAACTCTCGCAACTCGCTGGGTTTCAAGCTATCGGTATTAGAACCTTATGATGGTCAAAAAGATCCGACTTCTCACTTGATGAGATATATTCGTCATATAGAAGTTCTCTCTGCTTCAGAATGCGTCACGATAAAGTGTTTTCCGCATTACTTGACAGATATAGCTGCAATGTGGTTCAGGCACCTGGAGAAGGACACCATCACTTATTGGAACGCTCTGGTATGAAAGTTTGTGGAATAGTTCAGAGTCAACATTGCACGTCCGAAAAGCGTGATGACTCTCAATGGCATTAAGTAGAAATACAGCGAGACTCTGCGTAAATTCTTGAAGGGGTTTAATGTTGCGGTGGCTTCGGTCGACAGGCCCAACCCATCTATTGTTTTAACGGCCGCAGTATCTGGAGTTTTGGATAAGTCCGACTTTAAGACTTCACTGCACTGGGACCCACTGAGGGATCTTAGAGAATTCTATTTCAAAGCTGAAAGATTCCTTTAGGAAGAAGATGTGAGGACTAACAAAACAATTCACGAGGCTAATGCTGTTAAGGGGAGGAAACGGTCCGACTATAAAAAGACTAAAGATTCTGCTGGTAGTATACCGTCCTCGGGGAATGTAACAATCCAGAAATTAAGCCAATTGAATAGTTAAAATTATAACTTGAAAGTATATAAGCTACACATATGATAACATGAAATTGTAACACTTATGCTTGGAAACCATAACATTTCATATGAGATGATACCAAAAGATCTCTTCTCCATGCATGGACAAGTGTCCAACGTGTTCACATGCATGTAACCATGCATGGAAGAGGTAGATATGCCCCTTAGGTGGCATCTCCTAAAGCCTTTTTCCCTTCTTTAAATACCCCTCCTCCCCCTCACTTTCCATTCATCCCATTGTCACTTCTTTTCTCTCCATTTCCTCCTTCCTTCTTTTCCTTGTGTCCACTATTTCCCTTCTTCCCCCTCCTTCCTTCTCCATTTTCGGCCTAGAGCCTCTCTCCCTCTTCCTCCATTTTCGACCACCTCCTCCTTCCTCCCCATCCACCAATTTTGGCCTAACCTCCTCCACCTTCCATAACCCTAGTTGAGCCCTCCTCCTATAATAAAAAAAGATAAAGAATATATATATAATATTGTTTTGAAAAAGAAAAACAAAAGCGAGATCAAGTTGCATTAGTCCGGGTTCATATTCCACCATAAAGATTGGCGAAGTGGAACACTAAGGTGAGAAATTCTTTAACCATATTTGAATATTTATTATAATCGTAATCATATTAAATTAGTTACTTTGTGATTGTTATGGTTGCTTCGTAGTTGTTATGGATGTTATTATAGTCCTCGTTATTCATGTGCGTTTAAGCATTAATTGTCGTAACGCTTATATTACAGATATAGATGAATGGTTGTTATGGATGTCATTATGGTTGTTATTAGTGATTATATAATACACTACACCTATATATGGGGAATTACATGGGTATTGGTTAAGTCTCTTTCAAATCAGAAAATATAAACGAATATTATATCTGGTTGAGTAAGGCAAAAAAAATGAAAATTGAGATTTTATATCTGAAACTGGTTAGAAATGAAATTGGAGTGATTATACGAAAATTCTGTAAAGGTGGAAACGAATTGTAGAGAGTTTTGATGATAGTATGGCTCGTTCAAATTCAAAATGAATAATAAATCAAGTTTGAATTGTAAACTGAAATTTGAATTTGAGTTAGGTATACAAACAATGGTTTACACTCGAATTGATTATTCCAACAAGCTTATATAATGTTTAATTTGATTTCTGAAATGTTTGAAATTTAAAAAATTAAATTTTGAAAAATAATAATATTATACTAATATTAAAATATTCAGTTATGGTAAATAATTGAATTTGAAGTTGAAATATGAAAATAATGTTTGAAATGAGTTTATATATGTTTTTTTATTGCTAATAAACATAAAAGTAGTAAATCAAACAAATTTTAATTTGAAGTCATAATATGATTCGAATAGAACTTATCGCGCAGCGGTAGTTCGTGAATTTCTACCATAAATTTCAAATGATTATACCGATTGAAATTTAAGTCGAATTTTCCTAAAACAAAATGCCTTTGTTTTCTAACGATAATAGTTTTCAAATTAAAAAGGAAATTTTAGATTTCAATATATAGTTTTCGAGTTATGTCCAAATCAATTATGAAATAGAATCGCGGTTATGTAGTTCAGTGACCGAAATTGGAAAGTGTTATAAATGGCTTTATAAAAATATGGAAAAATTATGATAAATCATTATAAATGATTTAAAGTGATTCGGAAAAGAAATATTAAGTTTTGAATGGTAATTTAAGATTTTCACCCTAGTTAAAAAGCATATAAACTCAAAAATTTTGAGTATGCGGAAATAACAAATAGGTTTGTTCCATCTTTAAGTTCTAAAATAATAAACGTGGTGCGTATCTTTTCATTGAAGTTACCAGACCAATTTTTACTTATCTAGGCAAGTGATGGAGCAAATTAGATGTGAAGCCAAATGTTGTGAAATGTTATTTTGAACTATAACTTTAATAAGATTGAAGTTTTCCAATTTTGAATGAATTGGATTTGGGTGGAAATAATCTTCGGATATTTGATTCTAAATTCCATAGTTAAAGCTTATACTATTCGAAGAATTTAATAGGTATTTATACCGTACTCCGCTAAACTTATACTATTTGAAGAATTTAACAGGTATTTGCACCGTATTCCGCTTATAGTATTAGCTGATTATGAGAATTGATATTCGTTGACATAATTTATATGCAAATCATGTATTTAATATCAATTGGTTTGGAGTTTGTTGTGAATGGTACCTTAAACAACATCATTCTTTAACCTAGTTAAGATTAAGTTATGTTTGGAATTTAAGAAGGATTATAATCCTTTTTTTTAGCATAGCCGACTGGTTTTTATAGTGACCCGTAACACTTTTTATTATAACCCATAATAAATATACAGTATGGTACAGGTGATTGTGGTTACAATCAACTAATTCAGTATTTAAGGTGGATCGTCCACTGTCTACGAAGTTTATAGTGTTCCGTGCACACTACCTATCAGACTTACAGCACTGAAGCTAGTTAAATTACTATACTACAATAAATATTTCATACTCCATGCAGGGAGTGATATTACATAACAGTTACAACAAATAATATTCATTAATCCCATAAGTAACAGAACAATTACAAGTACAACAGTACATGGACAATAGGCAAACCCAAAGTCCAACTTGCACAGGAGCCAACCTGGAGTCTGACATCTCGAGCTACTCCATGGCAGATGCGGAATAGTACCTCTCACTGAGATGAGCATCCATCAAAAGACAATTGCATGTGGCCAAACAGGATAATATTATGATAGAGTAGGGAATAGGAACATCAAAGCTACATCCTAAAACAGCTTCTCCGATGATAACACTGGACCAAAACACCTCAGTCACAACAAAACCCATCGAAACCACCCAGTGACATGTTAAATCCATTTCATACTAGTAAAACATCATCGCAAACTCGAGGAGATAGCACAGACAGGTAATAACTTATTCAAACATAAGCAACGGACATTGCATAGAGCATCTCGTATATTGCTTATATTCATACGAGCCAACCCATCCATGTAGTACTTAAGGCATTCTTGTGACAACCTATTACTGGTAAAATACATGAAAATGCATCCATTTAAAGATCTGAACTCAAAAACATGGAAAAAAACTCCAACCCAGAAAAAGCAACCAAATTCCACATAAAACTATGCAAAGTCCAAAACTCAAGACAGTAAAGCACGACCTACCAACTAGACGAGATAGGGGAACAATGAAGACCCGTATGCAAAGTGAAACATCGGGTCGAAACGCGTCACCACTTCAACATATTAGGAGTTGCTGCCGACCTAGAAAGCTACACGTTAGTGCCTCACGCTTCACCAAAATGTTAACACCCAGTTGAAGAACTTGCAAAGACAAGCATTTGCTTGAAGTTGTCAAAAATATTGAAGAAGCAAGGGTTTACGGAAATAGGTACCGAGGTTGCGAGTATAGGTGAAGAAGCGACGAAATTAGGGGATTTGAGTTCAGATAAAAAATGGAGAAGCTTTGATTTGAAAATAAAAAAGGAGAATCAGAGGAGAGCCAGGCACAGCGAAAACTAGGCCAAGATAAGGAGAGAAATTAGAGAGGACTGATGATATAGAGGTATTTTTTGGAGTGAGATAATGAAGAAGTTGAGAGGGCCTGGACGCCATTTACGGTCTCCAGAGAGACTAAGAACTTCACGGCTTTTCTTATATGTTTACGTCAATTATCAATGATTATAATCTTTTAATTAAAGGTTAATGAGAATGATCTACATAAGCTTTGATTAAGAGATAGGTTTTGAAAGGGGAAAGAAAATAGGTAAAGAGTTAATGAATCTTTATTAAAGATTCATTAACTCTTTTTGAAATAATTCCTATTTAAGGAAGAAAGAATAAGAAATTTGAAGGTTTGGATTATAAATTATCTTTAGTTTATGTAACAGTCCGCATTTTACATATCGGAAGATCATAAAATATTTTTATTTTATTCCTTGAGGGTTGGATCATTCTCATCTTTAATATGTTGCTTATGGGGATGTGAGACATGTCCATAATCTTCACCGATTTTGTTTGTGACCATTTTTCCCCTATCAGTCTAGCACAGGGCATAACTTTTGACTCATGTCGAATTAGAGGGTGATAACTGTGCCATTGGAAAGGAATTTATGATTGACTTTCCGTAGAGTGGTTACATTAATGATTTGGCTTAGCAGTTTGGGAGAAATCATTGTTTTAAGGTTTTTCAGTTGGTTGTTCAAGTTTTGGAGCCTTGGTGGAATCCAATAAATAGGGGGTGAGAGTGGAGGGAAAAAGTTTACTTTCCCATTCTCTCATTTGAAGGCATTGATCTCCTTCTTCCTCCTACACGTTTCCACCATTATAAATCAAAATCTAAGGAGGGAAATCACATTCGAAGCTAGATCTACATCATTTCAAGGGCAAATTCATTGGATCAAGGAGTTTGGTTCGAAGTATTCACTGTTCAGATTCTTATTTCTACCATTTTAGATTGTTTTGGCAAATCGGTGAGTGATTTACATCTCTCACATGAATGTAATGAAGTATATGAGTATTTGTGCATGTTTCTCATCAAATTGGAATGTTTTACTATAGATTTACACCATTACATGTCCATTTTCATATGCATCATCCTATGATCTAATCTAAGAAGTTTTACTCGTTAATTTCATGTTATTTACATGTTTATGTTAGTTAGATCTCTCATTTTGATCATATGTTCATTTTAATGGTTTTTGGTGAGATTTTTATCATTTTTGTGGTAATCATCATATTCATGTGGTTAGTAATATTATGATATGTTTATGATCGTGTTTGATGATTTTGGTTAGGTCGGTTTCGTCGGATTCGTCATTTGGCGATGATTTGGTTGAAATCGGAGTTGAATCGGTATATGCAGGAAATGGATCGGCCATAAGTTGGATCACGTCGGTCACAAATCCTGTCTTGGAGAACGACCAATTCTGGATCGGCCAGAAGTGGATCGGCCAGAACTGGATAGGCCTGAAGTGGATCGGCCTGAAGTGGATCAGTTAGAAGTGGATCAGACCAAAGTGAATCGGACCAAAGTGGATCGGACCAAAGCTGGATCGGACTATTCTGGACAGCCATTTTTGCCATTTCTAGGCAAGTTTTTTTGGTTGGACAATTCCGGTAATGATGTGACTTCGAAGTAAATTCAATTAGGAAGTTAGGAAGTGCTGAAATAATGCTATGGATTGCCTTGAACCTTATAAAGATGTTGGTTGGTTCAACGATGATGGTGGCTTCGACGAGAGTCCAGAAGGGATGTTCGAAGTGTTGGAGTGTTCATTGGTCGGGAAGATGCAACGAATGTAGTTTCAACTCAAAGGTCGTGAGTTGGTGGATAATGGTTACTCGAGAAGGTTGCTCTGTGAGAAGTCGTCAAGATGGATGACTAAGATGAGAAGGCTGAGGGATTATCGTTGTCTTAAGTTATAGTACCCCGGGTCTTGGGGAAAGGCCTAGTTGTCAAGGTTGGACATTATCAAGGTTGGACATATGGAGTTTATGCTAGAACTGGGGTTACCATTAGCCCTTGGTATATGGCAAGGTTAGCCATCATACGATTAACGATGGTTTCAAAGCAGGATTGACGGTGATAACCAGAGTCAGTCATGGATGATTGGTTGTTTTGTTTGTACTATCTCACACAGATTATCCAAAGTCGAGGGAGATGTTCTTTGAGTGCTTAACTGATATTGGTTTAGGCCTCTGGGGAGAGTACTTGGTGGATGATAAACTCAATTAGGGTTTGTCTGTGTGAGACTTATATAATCTGGATGTTATGAGTGTTTTCCATAATTGAATGGGTGTTCTAGTTTTCATGGATGAATGGTTCATAGTAAAGGCTATCTCTTTCCGATGTGGGGAAGATAAGGTTGAGTTCTTCTCTGGTGTCGTGGCCAGATTAGTATGTTTATCTATCCCTTCTCATACACTTTATTGTTGAAGTTTGTTAACTGTTTTATCGCTTATTAATACTGTTGTCTGACTCAAGGTTTTATGTTTCCTCTTATTACCTTGGGTTGTTCATCCGGTTGTGGATGGGAAGACTAAGTAACAGGTGACAGGTAATGATTTAGTGAGGACGACGATGATGATAAATGGCGAGTAGGAGGCTCACGTACCAGTTTTACTACTATTTAATAATTGGATTTCCGCTGTTTGCTTTTCTGAGTGATGTAGTGAGGCAACTTTGTACGAACACTATTTCCAAGTTGTGGATATTACTTTCTGCTTGTATGAAAGTCTAGTGTTCTTGCTTCACTATTACTACCTGTTGTGTATATTCTATTATATTTTATCCTTGCGTTGTGTGTTTACGACAGGTTCCACTTGTGTTTACCTACTCTGGTGATCGTCCATGACTGCCTGGCACATCCGTCAGCGCATTATTCCTCTTGTATAGTGTGGGGGTTATGGGTGATCGTCACATTTGGTGTCATTGTATCGGTCAACGATTTTTGGCTAAATTTCCAAGATGTAACTACGTATGAGAGATGTATTTGTAGATTTCAGTTGGATGCTTACTATATATATTAGCATATATAGTAGTAGCGGTTGTATCTCTTAAGCAGTTTTTCTTGGAAGTGGCTAATTATTCTAAATTGCAGATTTAGAATGAATAGACGACCATCAAGACACACTAATAGGGGAGCTAATACTGGAGAGGGAAATGATTGTGAACCAAATTACCCGGCCATGTTTGAAGCCATGGCAGAAGCAATTATGAGAAGGGTACCCGCTCCAGTGGCAACAACGATAGATGTAGGTTTGCGAGTTCCTAGAGTAGTAGATTTTGCAAAGCTGTGCAAGGATTTTACATCTCTAGGGGGAAAACCATTCAAGGAAACTGAACCAGCTGAAGAGGTTCAGAGGTGGATGGATTCATGTGTCTGAATCTTTCGAGACATAGGTATTGGGGATGCAATAAAGAGAAAGCTTGCATCAAGGCAACTGCAGGGCAGGGCCATGGAATGGTGGAATTCTGTTACACTCGAGACTCAAGAGGAAGAAATTTCATGGGAGCAATTCCAAGCTAAGTCTGAAGCAAAAAAATTCTCCATAGCTTAGAAACCTTCTCCATTCAAGAAGTTCGTAGAGCCGAAACAGAATGGTCGTTCTGTGCTTGACTATATTTCTGATTTCGAAGCCTTGTCTAGATATGCTCGTTCATACATTGATACACCTTATCAGAAGAACATGAAATTTGTCTTGGGTTTGGATGCTTATATCGGAAGCCATTAATGGGCCATTTGTGGAAAAAGCTATTCGTCACGAGATCTTGTTTTCTAAAGAGGCAAATGTTGTCGCTGCAACCAAAGAGGTTTAGAAGCCACGGCAGGGTGGTAATAATGAGAAGAGGAAGCAGCAATAGCAGAAGGGAAAAGATAGTCAAAAGAACCCCAAGAGTGAGGTGGTTTGCTTTAACTGCCAACAGAAAGGCCCTTTTGTTAGTAAGTGCAAGAATCTCAAAGCTAAGAAGAAGTGCTTCAAGTGTGGGAAGCCTGAGCATGAAAAGAAGGATTTTCCAGAATCAGCTAAGGGCAAGCAGATTGTGAAGGCATACGCATTAGAAGCCATGCCATCTTCTTCAAGAGCTCCTACTGTAGAGGAAAAGGGAAAGGGTGTCGTGGTGCAAGGTAATCTTTCTGCTAATGGTGTTTCAGTTCGAGTTTTGTTTGATACTGGAGCATCGCATTCTTTCATTTGCAATGAGCTTGTTTGTCGTTTGGGTTTGGAACCCAAGATTTGTGTAGACCATTGATCGTGACTAATCCAGTTGGGGGTTCGTCCAGTTTGTGCATGATTTTCCGTGGTTTAGTGCTATCAAGTCATGGTTGCTCTTTTGTGTGTGATTGCTTTGTTCTTAACTTCGCTGGGTATGGGATCATCTTGGGCATGGACTGGCTCAAGAGGTATGCGACAAGGGTGAATTGCGAGAAGCTAGAGGTGAGGGTCGGGGATGTGGAAGGGCGAAAGGTGTTGATTAGATGTAAGCGCGAAGACAGGGTCTTTGTGAGTTATCTATATTCGCTTGGGATTCCACAAGAAGACCTATCATCAGTGCTGACCGCTAATGAGTATGTAGATGTCTTTGACGAGCTCAAAGGATTGCCGCCACATCGTGAGATCGAGTTTAGGATCGATTTGGTCAACCAATCGTGATGCCACTTAGGTGGATGGCGCCTAAGGAACAGCGAGAGTGGAAGGTGCAAGTTAGAGAACTTTTGGGAAAAGGATTCATTCGGAGGAGTGTATCCGAATGAGGTGCACCAGTCGTATTTACAACTAAGGCAGATGGCTCGTTAAGATTGTGTGTAGACTATCGTGAGCTGAACAAGGTGATAAAGAAGAATAAGAATCCATTGCCAAGGATAGATGACTTGTTCGATCAGCTTCATGAAGCCAAAGTGTTCTCAAATGGATTTGGCAATGGGATTTCACCGGTTAAGGGTGGCTAAGGATAGTGTCCCAAAGACTGCTTTTAGGACACCATCTGGTTTCTTCAAATGGTTGGTGATGCCATTCGGGTTGACTAACGCGCCAGCGTGTTTCGTGGATCTTATGAATAGGGTGTTCAGAGATCAGTTGAACAAGTTCGTGCTTGTGTCCGTGGATGATATTCTGGTTTACTCCAGGAATGAGGTAGAGCACAAGACACACTTGGGGGTTGTATTAGAGATCTTGTGAAAGCATCAGCTGAGAGCTAAGTTTTCTAAGTGCCACTTCTGGGAGAGTGAAGCGAAGTTCTTAGGTCGTGTTGTTTCTGGAAATGGGATAGCGGTTGACCCCGCTAAAGTGGCAGCAATCCAAGACTGGGATAGACCTAAGAGTGCGACGGATGTTCGGAGTTTCCTTGGGTTGGCAGGATATTACCGACGGTTTATCAAGGATTTCTCCAAGGTAGCTGCACTGTTGATAGGATTGACGAAGAAGAACCAAGTGTCCACTAGGGATGCAAAGTGTGAACAAGTTTTCGGAATCCTGAAGAAAAGATTGACGAGTGCACCTATGTTGACCATTCCAAATGGGAATGAAGAGATAGTAGTATATACCGATGCATGGGGTACTGGACTTGGGGCAATACTAATGCAGAAGGATAAGGTTGTGGCCTACGCGAGTCGACAGCTAAAGTCGCATGAGAAGAATTACACGACTCATGATTTGGAGTTGGAGGCAATTGTGTTTACTCTAAAGATGTGGAGACATTACCTGTTGGGGGTTTGATTCGAGTTGTTTACGGATCACAATTAGTTGAAGTATCTTTTCTCCCAAAAGCATTTGAATCTTCGGCAGCAAAGACGGTTAGAGTTTCTGGCGTTATATGATTTTGGCATAGCCTATACTCCGGGCAAGGGTAACGCAGTTGCAAATGCGTTGAGTCGAAGATACGCAAGTTTGGGAGCGATGTTTTTGGAATGGAAGAGCCTCGAGTACTTAGCAAGGTTCGATTTCAGGCCAAACTGTGAGTTGGAACCTGAAATGTTGGCAAGCTTGTCGATAAGGCCTACTCTTATCGAAAGGATTGGTGAAAGCCAAAAGAAAGATGTGAATCTTGTCAAGTTCATTCAAAAACTGGAACCAGAAAATAAAGAGTTCGAGGTCGATAGAGAAGGTTGGCTTCGAAAGCAAGGGAAATTAGTTGTTCCTGATATCGACGGATTGAGGGATGAGGTTCTGAGAGAATGTCATCACTCGAAGTTGACGATTCATCTCGGTGGCAATAAGATGTACCAGGACATGAAGAGGGTCTACTACTAGAAAGAGATGAAGCGAGATATTGGAAAGTTCATTTGCAAGTGTATGAACTGTCAGTTGGTGAAAGCTGAACAGAAGAAGCCGATTGGTTTGCTTCAGCCATTGGAAGTTCCTACGTGAAAGTGGGAGCAAGTATTGATGGATTTTATCGATGGACTACCTAGAACCAGGGCAGGAAATGAAGGGATTTGGGTCATCGTGGAACGTTTGACCAAAAGTGCAAGATTTATTCCTGTCAAGCCGATTAGGACAACATCGAAATTGCCTGAACTTTATGTGAAATGGATAGTTCGATTCCATGGTGTCCCAAAGAGTATAGTGAGTGACCGAGATCCATTATTCACGAGTGGATTTTGGAAAAGTTTGCAAGAAGCTTTGGGACGGAGTTGTGCTTAAGTACAGCATATCATCTCCAAACTGATGGTCAGACCGAGAGAGTCAATCGAGTTTTGGAAGATCTCCTGAGGGCTTGTGTGTTAGACTTCGGAGGATCATGGGAAGACCATCTACATCTAGTTGAGTTTGCATATAATAATAGCTACCAATCTAGCATTGGGATAGCACCATACGAGGCACAGTATGGGAGACCGTGCAATTCTCCAGCATATTTGTCAGAAACTGGAGATAAGTTGGTACTTGGGACTGAGATGATCAGAGAAACCTCGGATTGTATCGAGATTGTTCGGCAACGAATGAAGGCAGCCCAAGATCGTCAGAAGAGTTATGCCGATAAACGTCGTAAGGATTTGGAATTCGACGTAGGTGATATGGTTTTTGTGAAAATTTCTCCATTGAAGCATGTGGTTCGATTCGGAAGTAAAGGAAAGTTTGCTCCTAGGTTCATTGGACCATTTCCGATAGTCGAGTGAATTGGAAAGCTCGCATATAGATTGAAGTTACCCGGGAAGATGTCGAGTGTGCATAATGTGTTTCATGTGTCGTTTCTACGAAAGTTCATGCATGATTCGAATGTGTTAGTATCTCCAGAGTAGTACGAAGACCTAAAAGTAGGGACTGCAGTTGCGAAATCTCCTAACCCGCTTCGTGTTGTGGGAAACGACACGAAACATCTTAGGAGGAAGATGGTTAAGCTAGTCTAGGTATAATGGAGTGAAAATAGCGACGATTGTATGTGGGAGACGGAAGAGAGTATGAAGGCGACTCATCCAGAACTCTTCATCGGTAGGAACTTTCGATATCGTATTATTGTTATATCGTTGTATCTTGTGGTTGTGTGGTAGAATTACGCGTGCTAGGATACGGCTACGGATGCATGGCTTGATGGTTGCTAGTTTGGGTGATAGAATTGGCTTCTTATGGATGATAGGCACACAGAATTATTCTAATTGCTTTTGTTTGTTTGGAATTTCAGGGGCGAAATTCTTAAGGGGGTAAGAATGTAACAGCCTGCATTTTACATATCGGAAGATCGTAAAATATTTTTATTTTATTCCTTGAGGGTTGGATCATTCTCATCTTTTAATATGTTGCTTACGCGGATGTTAGACATGTCCATAATTTTTACCGATTTTGTTTGTGACCATTTTGCCCATGTCAGTCTTGCACAAGGCATAACTTTTGACTTAGGTTGAATTAGTGGGTGAGACCAGTGCCATTGGAAAGGAATTTATGACTGCCTTTCCGTAGAGTGGTTACATTAATGATTTGGCTCAGCGGTTTGGGAGAAATCATTGTTTTAAGGTTTTTTAGTTGGTTGTTCAGGTTTTGGAGCCTTGGTGGAATCCTGTAAATAGGGGTGAGAGTGGAGGGAAAAAGTTTACTTTCCTGTTCTCTCATTTGAAGGAATCGATCTCCTTCTTCCTTCTACACCTTTCCACCATTAAAAATCCAAATCTAAGGAGGGAAATCGAAGATCTTAACCATTTGAGGCTAGATCTACATCGTTTCAAGGGCAAATTCATCGGATCAAGGAGCTTGGTTTGAAGTATTCGCTCTTTGGATTCTTATTTCTACGATTTTAGCTTGTTTTGGCAAATCGGTGAGTGATTTAGATCTCTCACATAAATGCAATGAAGTATACGAGTGTTTGTGCATGTTTCTCATCAAATTGGAATGTTTTACCATAGATTTACACCATTACATGTCCATTTTCATATGCATCACCGTATGATCTAATCCAACAAGTTTTACTCATTAATTTTATGTTATTTACATATTTATGTTAGTTAGATCTCTCATTTTGATCATATGTTCATTTAATGGTTTTTGGTGAGATTTACATCATTTTTGTGGTAATCGTCATATTCATGTGGTTAGTAATGTTATGATATGTTTACGATCGTGTTTGATGATTTTGGTTGAGTCGGTTTCGTTGGATTCATCAGTTGGCGAAGATTTGGTCGAAATTAGAGTTGAATCGGGATATGTAGGAAATGGATCGGCCATAAGTTGGATCGGGTCGGTCTCAAACCCTGCCTTGGAGAACACCCAGTTCTGGATCGGCCAGAAGTGGATCGGACCAAAGTGGATCGAATCAAAGTGGATCGGACAAAAGTTTATCGCACCAAAGTTGGATCGGACCAAAGTTGGACCGAACCAAAGTTGGATCGGACTATTCTGGACAGCCATTTCCGGTCAGCCATTTCTGCCATTTCTGGGCAAGTTTTTCTGGTCGGACACTTCTGGTGATGATGTGACTTCAAAGTAAATTCAATTGGGAAGCTAGGAAGTGCTGAAATAATGCTATGGATTGTTTTGAACCTTATAAAGATGTTGGTTGGTTCAACGATGATGGTGGCTTCGACGAGAGTCCAGAAGGGGATGTTCGAAGTGTTGGAGTGTTCGTTGGTCGGGGAGATGCAAAGAATGTAGTTTCAACTCAAAGGTCGTGAGTTGGTGGATAATGGTTACTCGAGAAGTTTTGTCGAGTTATGAAAAGTCGTCAAGATGGATGACTAGAGATGAAAGGCTGAGGGATTATCATTGTCGTAAGTTCTAGTACCCTGGGTCTTGGGGAAAGGCCTAGTTGTCAAGATTGACATTGTCAAGGTTGGACATATGGAGTTTATGCTAGAACTAGGATTACAATTAGCCCTTAACATATGGCAAGGTTGGCCGTCATACGATTAACGATGGTTTCAAAGCAGGATTGGCAGTGATTGCCAGAGTCATTCATGGATGATTTGTTGTTCAGCTTGTACTATCTCACATAGATTATCCAAAGTCGAGGAAGATGTTTTTTGAGTGCTTAACTGATACTGGTTTAGTCTTTTAGGGAGAGTACTTGGGGGATGTTAAACTCAATTAGGGTTGTCTGTGTGAGACTTATATAATCTGGATGTTATGAGTGTTTTCCATGATTGAATGGGTATTCTATTTTCCATGGATGAATGGTTGAATCGTTTATAGTAAAGGCTATCTCTGTCCGATGTGGGGAAGATAAGGTTGAGTTCTTCTCTGGTATCGTGGGCAGATTTATATGTTTATCTATCCCTTCTAATACACTTTATTGTTGAAGTTTTTTAGCTGTTTTATCGCTCACTAAGACTATTGTATGACTCAAGGTTTTATGTTTCATCTTATTATCTTGGGCTGTTCATCCGATTGTGGATGGGCAGACTAAGTAACAGGTGACAGGTAATGATTTAGTAAGGACAACGATGTTGATCGATGGCGAGCAGGAGGCTCATGTACCAGTTTTACTACTATCTAATAATTGGATTTCCTCTGTTTGTTTTTCTAAGTGATGTAGTAAGGCAACTTTGTACAAACACTATTTCCAAGTTGTGGATATTACTTTCTGGCTGTATGAAAGTCAAGTTTTTCTGCTTCACAATTACTACCTGTTGTATATGTTTTATTATATTTTATCCTTGCGCTGTGGGTTTATGGCAGGTTCCTCTTGTGTTTACCTACTCTGATGATTGTCCATGACTGCCTGACACACCCTTCAACGCATTATTCCTCTTGTATAGTGCGGGGGTTATGGGCGGTCGTCACAGTTTAAAAGAGATAATTGTAAATAGGGAATCAAGGTTTAATTAATCTTTTAATTAAGATTAATAAATATGGTTGGGATATGGGGTTTAAAGGAAAGCCTTTGTTAATGATTGATTAGCCTTCGTTTGAAGAATTAATGAATTGAATTTATGGATTTAAACAATTAAGGAACTTGTTAATTAAATAAAAAACTTGTTTAAAGTTATGAATCTTTTGATTAAGCTTGAACGAGATTATACTGGAATGATTTCCCTAAGTAAAATTGAGAAGAAATATTCATTAAGATTTGAATAATCTTTTTTAACGGATATGATTTGGAACGACAAAGTAATGGTTGAAGATATAATAAATCTTTGATCAAAGGATACATTAAGAATGAATCTTTGTTAAATGATTAAAGGACGAATACATGAATTTCCAATGAAATAAACAATGGAGGGTTTTTATTAAGGCAATGAAGGTTTTTATTAACTAATCAAAGCGGAAAGAGACTTAGTAAATCCTGTATTTTCATGTTGTCTTTTCAAACAACACTCATTTTTCGGAAGGTCCGGGATCGGATTACGATCCAAAAACCATTTTGAATAATGATACGAAGAAATGGAGCAAATGAAGATATTGAAAATGATAGTTGAAGACCAGGAAGCTTGACATCGAAAGGACTGCTTGTTGATGCCTAAAACAGTCCCATTATGAGATCATTTATACAGCAGTGGTCTGGACATATTTGGAGAATTTTCGGATTTGCAAGGGCTTCTTTCCTTTACTGGACAAGAAATGAAGCGCCTTCGGTTTTGTTCAATCCCAAAACGAACTTGTATGGATGTGTGTCTAACGTTGTATTTTATGGCATAATAACTGACTTTTACTAAACATATCTCTGTTTTGTGCAAGAGAATTTATTTTCTTAGCTAACACCCTTTTTTGAGACGTACGAGCTCAAAGATGATATGGTTAATGGATTTCGGTTATATGGTATGAGATAACAATGTGGCATGCTAAGTGTTAAAAGCTGCAGACGATCAAAATATGGCTTGGTTAAAACGTAGCCTTGTGTTTAACGAGACCTTTAGTCTCACAACCCAGTAATGACCTAAAACAGGATGAATGCGGCAAGGTTATGTGGGTCGTTCCCACTCAGGTATGATCATTCCCTTCTAGATAAAAAGTCATATCGTGGTATGGAGCCCAGATATTTTACTTATGTGGATGATGGATTGTGCACGCTCGGATAAAGGTCGTAACGATAGGGGAATGTCATATTTGAGTTGCTATCTAGTGGGTTAGCATATAGAGATGGTTCGGCCTTATATTGGCAGGGATCCATTAGTTGTTTCTTAGGGGCATCCCTCTAGAGGTATTCCCTTCGGATTAGGAAGATCCTTTTCCTTGGTCGTTGTTGGCATCCAACTTCCAATACGAGCTTTTACGTTTTTGTTTATCTAGGCAGTAGTCGTCGGATGGGATGGGGTATCAATGCTGCCTAAGATTAATACATTTATTTACAAATTATTAACACTATGCAATAATAACAATATCCAATGATTTTGCGTATCAAAAGCAGTTTTGGTTATCATAAGGAGAAACCTCGTTCAATGTGTGCGATTCATTGTGTGTGCGACATCAGACCTTATGATAACTTCATTTTCCAAAAAACATGTATGAATTTCTACAAAAAAATAACTATTTTTAAATTCTCACACCAGTCTCATGACTGATCTGTAGTTTATTGTTCCCTTTCTAAACTTTGGGTGCCCTTAATTTTACATGGGTAGCCGAGTAGGCAGGTTTTCAATAAGAGTACTTAGAGCTATGTTATGAAGCATTATGGAGATGAAAATGGGATCAAAAATAGAGCATTTGGATTCTCCCACTAATTTTAAGTATCTTTTCATTGTGTAGTTTTTTGTACTCTGATATATCTTATGTACCTTAGATGTAAATATTGTCATGTTAGTAATTATTTCTTTTGTTTGTGATCTAATGTTTTGTTAGCCCAAACAATCTGCCTTTCCAGTGATTGGGTTTTGGCACATGAATATTGTGGATGTATTTAAATGTCGATTCTCGAGGGTCGAGAAGATGGGTCGTTACATATCAAGTATATTGACTCACTTGAGGAAAAAATGAATAGTTTTTCGATGTACTTAAGACTTATCTAATACAAGACTATGAATAGTCGCTCATAACTTGCCTCATTCTCCAAATTAACAAACGACAGTTCTTGTTAGCTCTTTTTGTTGATGTGGTAAAGAATTTGAATTCTTCTGGTAAAGAATGATGTAAATCCATTGTGATTTACGCCGTACTAATAAAAATAAATTTAGATAAATAAGGTTTTGAATTAGATAGTGGTTCGCTTTCCTGTATCATAGTAGTCGATTAGTTTCGGTCAGACCGATCGTTGGTTGAGCAAATCACATGTCTACCGATTTATAGATTTATTTTGTAAGAGTAAAAATGAATTTAAAACTTAATAAAAGGGTAAGTTTTTTTACTACAAAAAGTGAAATGAAACGGAAAATAAAACAAAGAAGGGTAAATTTGAAATTTTAGTACTACATTTAACACAAATTAAAATACAGTTGTGTACATGCGATGGACATAGTCAAATATAAAATATTGAAAAGTCACCCGACACTCCTAGCTCAGTTGGTTAGAGGTGGACGAATTGGGATGAGACATAGGTCTCAAGTTCGAGGGCCGCCACTGCCAATTTATAGGGTGACTATCTAGGTGGTGCGGAGATGTAGAAAATCGGGTATACACCATTCGTGGGGTTTACTAGCTAGAATCGACAAGCAATGCCTTAAGTGAAGCATTAGATCATAAAATATTGAAAAGTCAGTCCACATTGCAATAATAAGGAACCCTCCGATTAGTATCTATTGAAAAAGGTGTTACTTGACTTTAGATTGGCGACATATACGCGCGTTTGTTTTTATCTGAAAGGTAGACATGCTTGTACATTGGTTCTTTAATATGCCTCTGAAACCATCCAATACAAATCAACACAATCATACTTACAGTATCAAATGGTTTGATAAACACAAAGAACATAAAATTTGATAAACATAATTTAGATAACGCTGTCTTTTTGAATATGTGCATCCCGTAAGCCCCGTTGAACTGCTCATTCAAATCAAACAGTGAAACTTTATATGTTCATGCTGCGTCCGAATGGGAACTGATAAAATTTCTGCCTCTTCCGCGTTACAGTAAAAAAGAACGCATTCCAAACTTATCCTAATGACAAACCATTCATTTAATCTCAACTGAAAAAGGTGATGGTGACATTACATCGTACCTTTAAAACGCATTTGTTTTTCGAGAGATGGTATTTGCACACGATATTCCTTAATGTACCTTTGAATTCATCGAATTTGACTCAAATAAATTATATACAGTCGGTTTTAGTAAAAGAAAACGGTTTAGCAAACACGAATAATAGAGCGACTACCGGTACTTGATTCCAGGACAAACTCATAAAGTCAAAAACACATTTTCAGCATGAATTAAAATATAGCTTTGATTACTTTCGCTTCACGTATCAACACCTTGAATTAGTCTAGTATATGCTGCAAGCAAAAGATTCCTTTGAACCAAAAATCAACCCCCCACCCACATACAAAAACTTCAAAAGTTCATGATGTAAACACATAACTGATTCTTGTGTTGGAATTACCGAATTTTTTTGCTGAGAGGAACAAGAGGATGAGGAAGATGTACAAATAAGAGGGGTATTGCCTATCCGCTGCAAACAGTCCAAATTGGATACCGATTTGATTGTTATGGTATGTCTAGAGGTGTCAAATGAGTCATTTAGGATCATATGAGAGTCTATCAAAATTTTACCCAGCCCATTTACGATCTATTTATTTTGACTCATTCAACACAAAAACTTTATCTAACCCAACCCACTTACTAAGTGGATTACCCATTTGGCCCATTTAAATGTATTAGCTATTTTTTTATACAAAACTATGAGAATTAGTCTGTTATTTTCTAAGTATAAACGTTAATCACCTTGTAGAACTATACTGTTCGTTCATAGGACGAAATGTCTAACTCTTGCATAATGTCTATGATTTATGTGGGAATCAATCGGTCGAAGTCTCGTCCGGTTCTAAGACAGTATAAAGAAATTACTGCAATTTTTACATAAAATAGCGAATTTTTATGTAGGCAGAGTTCAAATATGGGAATATAGCCTATTATTTTCTAAGTATAACTGGCAGTCCCCTAGGAGAACTACAATGTTCGGTCACAGGGCAAAACGTCCGAGTGTTTCACACTGTCCGTGATTTAGATGAGAATCTACAGGTCGAAATCTCATCCTGTTCTGAGGCAGTATGAAGTAATTACTACAGTTTTTTTTTTAAAATAGTGACTCTGTATGAAGGCAGAGTTCAAATATGAGAATTTAGCCTGTTATTTTCTAAGTACAACTGATAATTCTTTTGGAGAACTACAATGTTCGGTCACAAGGCAAAACGTCCGATTGTTTCACACTGTTTGTAATTTAGATGAGAATCTATCGGTCGTAGTCATCTGGTTCCGAGACAGTATGAAGAAATTACTGCTGTTTTTACAAAAATAAAATTAAAAATATTACGTATTTAGGCAAAGTTTAAATATAAGAATTTAGTCTGTTATTTTCTAAGTACAACTGACAGTCCCTTTGGAGAACTACAATGTTCGGTCACAGGGCAAAACATCCGAGTGTTTCACACTATCCGTAATTTAGCTGGAAATCTATCGGTCGAAGTCTCATCCGATTCCGAGGTAGTATGGAGAAATTACTGCAGTTTTTACAAAAAAAAAAAAAAAAAATAACGACTCTATATATAAGACAGAGTTCAAATATGAGAATTTAGCCTGTTATTTTGTAAGTACAATTGACAGTCTCCTTAGAGAACTACAATGTTCGGTCACAAGGCAAAACATCCGAATGTTTCATACTACCCGTAATTTAGGTGAGAATCTACCAGTTGAGTCTCATCCGGTTCCGGGGCAGTATGAAGAAATTACTGCATTTTTTTTTTTTTTTTAAATAGTGACTTTGTATGTAGACAGAATTAAATGGGTAAGACGGTTATCCATTTGTAACCCTTTTAAAAATGGATCAATCCTTTTATGATCCATTTAATAAAAAATTATAAATGGATTGATCCAACGGGTTGTAATCAGGGTAGATGGTTAGTTTCGTATTTTAATAGGTCTAGGTATGTCGAACCACATGAAAATGTACTGTACGATAGTGATAATTCAGCATTAGCGATGGTTTTTACTATATTTATCCACAGACCTTAAACCCCAAATATGCATATATTCTTATATTTTAAACACTACACATCCACAGACCTTAAACCCCAAATATGCATATATTCTTATATTTTAAACACTACATATGGATATCATTCTCATTATGGCTTCACTCCCAACCTACCGTTGGTTTACAACGTCACTGACATCCAGCGCATCGGCACTAGAAACAAAAAAGGGACAATTGAATTGATACACTGGAACGAATGAAAAAAATTAATTTATTTGAATTTGTTGGGGTTTACTGCTAAATTAGTACTTGTTTAAAATTTTCAGAGTCAATAACTTGGGCAAACAGGATACGTCTATGAAGCGGTTATGTACTCTTTACTTCATAATCGTTTCAAAGCGCCGTACTTTGCATCAAGCACCCGTTTAAACTAAATCCAAGCAATTTATAATTTTTCAAAAGCTCCAAATTCTTAATTTACAAAACACCGTCTGCCGTGCAAGCTGATTTATTTCATCGTCCTTGTAACTGAATGCTTATAGCAAATCTTCGTGGACTGATAAACCCTAATCAAAAGATTCGACCATGACAAGCAGACAGTACAGCATCCATTCTCAAATATACATATTTAGTAGGCACTGATAAAAATAACTCCATTAAACAGAACTAAAAACTCACGCAACTATCATTGTGTAAAATAAAACATTACCAGTAAGTGCATCAAATAATGTTCAAGAGTCCAAACGAAATACAAAACTGTAATAATATAACAAGTTTCTTGCAAGTGATTTACTTAGCCTTCGGTACTATTAGTCCGCGCTTCTCAAAACTCTTGTATTGATGCCTTACCAGAGTTGGACAACCCTCTAATTTCCGAAGAGAACCAGAAATTTGCTCAGTCAATAGAACTTGCACAGGTGCCGGTTTAAATCTGCAATAAATAAACAAACCGCATAAATAACATAAACATTGATATTTTTCTCCGATTCTTGATATTTCAACTTCCAGAAATGGCCTTCTATATCAGTTTCACTGATGAGGGTTGTCTACTGAGAAAGAAAATTAATATCGCTTCAGTCTCAAAAAAGGCATTCCATGATATGATATTACCGTGGCGATGTACATGTTGAAAAATGATCATGAGAATCATATATTACATTTGCCTTTAAACAAGTAATATACCATTTAATTTAAAACACCCACATATAAACCTAAACAAATCATAAGAATAATTATGTAACTACATACGCTTAGCTTATTTATCATGCTTAAAAAATATCAAAAAGAGTAATTATGTAATTGTATACGCTTAGACTATTTATCAAGCACCGTACAGAAGTAAATGGCAAGCTAAACAAAGGGAAACATTAGCAATTACAACATGGTAGAAATTTACTTGTGTTTTCCCAGTCGAGGTGGGCAAGCTTTTAGTCTTTCTTTCTTAGCTATCACGCGCCTTAAATGCCTATTTTGCTTTACTTCATCTTCTTCTTTGATTTCTTTCATTATGTCTTTCAAACTGCAAAGTACAGTCCATTTGATCAGCTTTATGGTAAATTGTACAAAGAGAAAGCGTAGGAATTACCTGTCGATTTCTTTGGATAATCTTTTCTTCCTTTTGGCCTCTGATTCAGCTTTTAATCGTTCCTTGTGTCTAAGTCTTCGGTTCAACGTCACCCGTGTAACTCTCTTTTCTTTTTTTCTGCATAACGTACAACGAAAAAATTGACATAAATGAAAAAATTATGATAGGAATTACAAAAGGAATTTCAAAATTGAAAGTCAAAAAGCATCAAATCGACTGTGTATGGGAATAGAATAAGAAATTTTAAGATAACATTAGGTGTCATAACACATTTTTAAGAAAACATAACGAAAGGAAAACGCGAAGAACCTTCCAGTAGAGAGCTGATTTGCATCATTGTCTGAATCCATTTCAGAATTGTTCTCAGCTGCTTCAAGTAGTAATTTCTGAAAAAATAAATTATGGCAAAGCTCTTTAATTTTAACCTCTAAATCAGTGGTTGTTCAGTAAAGAAAATATGTTCATCAAAGTTCAAATCAGTTTTATTACACATTCCCTACATTACATACCAGAGGAAAAATTTCCTGATTTACCTGTTTACGTAGAATATGAAATTTCACGATCTCACCGCATCATAATATCTACACTTGTAACATATACTTGACTCATCCTCGAAAATTCGATTGGTTTATAGAAACAAAAAGTAGGAAAGATGGAAAATATGTATATAAAACTAGTGCTTGCCCCACTCCCCGCACAATGCTTATATCACATGTAGGTGATTTGTAATTTAAAATATACTTTGATCTTGAAATTCGAATACTCGTTTGTTAGTGAAATGAATGCTGACAATACAATAAAATAATGTGAATTTTTACTCCCGTGTACCTGTTCAAAAACAGTTTAAGAGAGATTTTAAAAAGGAAATTAAGTAAAATAAAATGATCGCATCATATCAACTTCTTTATTTACAATAAGACAAAAGAAGGTTAACAGTTTTCAATTTTGATTTGAAACTGAATGATTAAAACAACAGCTCAATTTTATTAAACTAGATAAGCAAAGGATTGTTAGGAAGAACAATTTTCATTTTTCAATTTAATATTCACAAATTTAAAAGAATATTTGGGGGAAAAAACTTAAAAAGTTGATTTTATTCAATTTTCATTTTTTTTAAAAAAAATCATACAGAAGACGGAAATTGTTTATAAGCTTCATCATGTAAACATTATAGAGAAATGAGTAAAACAAAGGAAAATAAAACTAAAAAATTACACTTAGAGTGCCACATTATAGATTGTGAAGGAGGAGACCACGTAGTAACAGCCATTAGCTTGGCTAAGTGTGGCAAAATATTTGATTGTTTCTAAAACTAAGAAGACAATACTAACAACGGAAACTCGGTGAACCTAAGTTGTTTTCCATTCCAAAGCAAGAGAGTGATATTAGTGTGGCCTGACCCATTTTACATGCACCGACGTAGTTTTAAAGGTTTCCGTTAATTCATTTATGAATCAAGGGTACTACTGATTTAAAAGAAACTGGAACAAATTAACAACGTAACACAGATTTATCTTCATTTATCAGTATTCAAATTCAACCAGGCTTTTCATTAATCAAAATGGAAGAAACTGTAAAATAGGTAGCATTCAAACTCAGGGCGAAAATATAATGCAGAATGATGTACGTTCAAAAATTCAGGAACAATCATAATATAGAAGGCTGTCACTGTAATACTTAAAAAAAAAAAGAATATATGTACAAAAACATATGCAATTGATTCAAATACACGGATTTCATTTTAAGGACAACAGCAGTGTGTATGTGTGTACACGTATGTATGTACACACTCCTGTGTGTGTTAAGAAATACTATTACTTACGTCTTCAGTAGTACCACTGTCATGAGCTACAGGTGGGATATCCAAGTCATCCTGAACAACATTTTGCATCTCTTGTGCGAAAGATATATCGAACAATTCCTACAAGACCAGTAAATTACAACACAAATAAATCAGTACACAAGCACTTTCTGGCAAAAACCATTTATGAACCTTGGCCACTACATGACTTCACATAAGTGTATTGGCCCAGAAGAAAAGAGATGGATGATGATCATCAAATCAAAAAAGCATGCAACAGAAGAGTTGAAACTCACAGTTTGTTGTTCAATTTCTGCAGCATGAGCTACATTAGGCAGTGGTTGAGGGGCCAACTCCTGCCTGTAGACCTTTTGTATTTCATCTGCAACGGCTTGGGCTAAGGCATCCTGATTAAGCATTAATGATCGATAAACAGCAGCACGCACATATATACGCAGAAAGCATAAAAGAAAATTGCATACTTGATGAGCTTCAAATGGAGGATTGTAAGAACAACCAGGTGGGTCCACTTCAACTGCAGGAATGGATGATTTAGGCATCTGCAGAGATGAAATAAGTATAGATCGATGAATTATTGCATCAAGATATTCTATGAAAATAAACAACTGCATATTTTAGAAATAAGACTCTAATCATAATAATATGGGGAATTATCTGGTCTCTCACCTTCCTCGCTTGCACATTTGCTTCATCTACAAATATCAAAAAGAAAAGATATAATAATAAAATTTTAGCATTTATTCCAAATATTATCCCAACGTAGTGTCTTTCTGAGACATACCTTCATTATTCCACAAGTCAAACACATCAGATTTCTTCTCTTCCTAAAAAATATCAATTAAATGACTTTTTCCATGTGGAAATATTATATCAAAGACATAAAAAAGGAAATGATTCCATACTTTGATTGTTTTCTGTGATTCTACATCCATATCTGATTTGGATTTTTTAGCATTCTTCTTCTTTTTTGAACTTTTCCGTAGCGAAGATGGGATAGCAGTAACAAAAGAGCTATTTTGCAGCACACTCTCATGATACAGAACTTTCTCTCTATGTTTTTCTATCTTACGCTTAATAGGTATATCTACAGGACAACGAGATTTACAATTTACAGTATGCATTGAAAATACATCCCAAATATGCATTTAGAAGACAAACTGCAGGACATAATATATACATAATATGGTTACTAAAACTTAATGTATATTGCAGTAACGAAAGCACTATTTTGCAAGACACTCTCATGATATAGAACTTTCTATTTATGCTTTTCAACTTCGCGCTTAATAGGTATGGTATATCTACACAACAAGAATATTACATTTCACAGCATGTATTGAGAATATATCCCAAATATGCATATAGAAGACCTAAATTGCAGGATGTAAAATATACATCATGTATAGTTACTAAACCACTCTCTAGGTAGCATATATTGCAAAATTTTAACAAGCTTCAGGTATTAAGTGTGAGCAGGTATTGCAAGCTAAGCTTGTGTGTTCCATGATAGGTGTTAAGTGTCCTTCACAATAGTTTATAAAATGAGAGGATATATGCTGCCAAGTTATGTATTGCATGCTATCATGATAAACTTAAGATGTCGTCATTTCAAACAAGCTTTCTATCTCAAGCTATACAATGTAGTCATTATATTAAGTTTGTTTTGATGCACACATCCGTGTGCAAAGTACCAAGTTCAAATACTAATGTTAAATATGTAACCTGCATCAGGCAACAGGAAATCCACAATTTATGGTTATTCACATCAAAAATTTGAAATTGATAAACGAGAAGATATTATCTCCACATCTTACGTAACCCATATTAGGCAATAGGGAATTCCACATTCTAGAATTATTCACACCAGAGAGAGCCATATATCATACACAAACGTGCACATGCAACTGCGCACTCCCTAACACAATCGCACATGCGCACACGCACTTCCACATGTGTTTTGAATTTCTTCTTCTTTCAAGAAAATAATCTACCTCATGTGCTTATGATTAGCTATTAACATATGAAAAACCCTTAAATGACACCCTCCCATCATACACATGAAGAAACAACAAAACTGGAACCAGAAACAGTTCACTGTATATCAGACTGAATACAATAAAAGTAGACCAATATATACTGAGAACTCACAAGGGTCTGATGGACCATGAGCACATTTATCATGCTATGGATGGATATTGCACATAGGAGCAGGTGTTACGTTATGTGTGGAAAGGAGGGATCCATAACCCCTCTATTTTTATCCCTAAACTAGTAGGTTGATAGGATGATTTTGTACAATAGAGAAATGATGAAATATGAGAGTTTTGACAATTCGCATTAAATTTGTCCACTAACTTGTGGAAACCAAGAACTAATAAAACAATGTAGCAATGGGCCAAATAATAAATGAGTTATGGACCTGTGCGCATGAGATAGTGTGTATTTACGCATGTAACAAAATACAACGGAAGACGTGACAATTTAACCGTTGATCTGTTATATTTACATGATGTTGAAATTCGGAGGAAACTAGATAGTACAGATTTACTGTTGCACCAATTGTGATATCTATTTTTGTTCAAATAGTTTTCTCCTCTATAGGCACACACGTATATTAAGAAAGACAGGTACATATCATAGTCGTCAAGGCGAAAAAGCCCCAGGCCCTCGCCTAGGGCTTTTTTGCGCCTAAGTTTTTTTTGGGCGCCTTGAATGACCTTTTTTTTTTTTTTCCAGTTTTGAACCAAAAAAACTGCATTTAAAAAACACAAGTTTTGTTTCAAAAGGGCGTATAAAAGCAATATTAGAACAAAACATCATACAATTAACATAAATCAAACTAAGAATACGAAAACAATACTTAAAATATAGAAATTACAAACAACATTATGTAAAGTCTTAAATAGAGTTTTAACCTTCCATGAACTACGCTTTTTTGGATAGTTCGACAAAAAAAATTTAGGTATTTTTTGCCTTTCGATCGACAAAAGAAAAGCATCGTTTTTTTACAAAACACGCTCTAATTCAACAACCAACCGATCACATTTTTCTAATGATGTCATATTTCGGGCTCTTATTGGGCCAAATGCTAAAAATAATAATTTCTACTCAAATATTACAAAAAGTGCGCTTTTTTGGCGCTTCACAAGGCGAGCGACTTGGTGTCTTTACGCCTTTTTGGCGCCTTATGCATCGTAGGCGCCTTGGAAGGTGAAAAAGGCCCAGGCTAGGCCCTAGGGCTTTTTGGAGCCTAGGCGAGGGCTTTGATAACATTGGTACATATATAATCAAAACATACACTCATAAATAACCATACAAAACATGATAAGCATGCTCAATATGCATCATATCCACATGAATTTCCATTATATATGTGCATCACATCATACTGAATAGCTGCTTTGGATTATGAATCGTTCTTCAGTATCACGAAATTGAGGGTTAATTATTTAGCATTAGATATTACGTTTTCTGTGAACACGATTAATAATCAAAATATTATGGGCATTGTTAAAGCGACTCCACAATTGGTTAAGAGAAGGACCAATCTTAATTTGGTTAACAATTGTTATGGGGGATACAAAATAAATTCGCCTTCCCTTAAACATATAAATTAAGATTCCGATATTAACCCTTTATAGTCCTCATTATAAAAATCATAAAACCTAAATCTTAATTAATACTTACAATTCAACGCTGCACGTAAAAATAAAAATAATGAATACAATTAATGTAATGGAGACACAAGAAAGTTTCATGGAAGATCGAAAGACATCAGATCATGTAATTAAATGTAATTTCATATTGGAATTGATATATTCAGTTTAAATTAAATGCAAAAACAAAAATTTTGATCTAACATGCTGCTTATTTTATATTCTTGTTTATTTTGTCAACAAGTTTTTTCTTTTTTACATTTTTTTAATTTCTAGAAGCACGCGTTTGTAATTTAAGTTGAATTTAGTATGTTAGATTTTAACATGGGGATTGTTAAAGGGACTCCACTTTTGGTTAAGGGGAGGACAATTTTAAGGGGGCTCCACTTTATAAATAATTTGTTAAGGGAGGGTTTGGTTTTTTTTTTATTTTAGAAAAAACACGGACTAAACTACCCCTTATCACAACATACAATTCACTATTGTTCTTTTTATATTTCGCGCTGATTTGCATACGCACGAATACAATTCTTATCATTTCCAAGACACAAAAATATCCGCATCTCAATTAATGATCCAACTATACATATTCAATCAGATTTGTTCATGAATATTTAAGTATTTTAAATTGAACTATCGAATTCTAAAATGATATTCATTAACTTACCTGATCTGATATCTTCTGATCCACACAACTTTCTTATGTCATCATTATGTTAACTATATCTTATTTTTTATTTCATTAAATTGTGCTCATTATTTAGGGTTTAGCTTTTAAAGTTTACATTAAATAAGATTATGGGGTTAATATTGGAATTCTTAATTAAATGTTTAAGGAAGGGCTAAATTTTTTGATCCTCCCCTTAACAATTGAACAATAATTTAAATTTTGCCCTCCCCTTAACAATTGAACAATAATTTAAATTTTGCCCTCCCCTTAACCAAAAGTAGAGTCGTTTTAACAATCCCCTTTAACATAGATGACGAGAGCTAGGGGCATTTAGGTCTCTATTTTTTTCTTTTAAAATAATCTAGAAACCCCCTTAACAAAATAAATTTAAGCTGGAGTGCCTTAAAATTATCCTCCCCTTAACCAAATTCGGAGTCCCTTTAACAATCCCCAATATTATACCATAAGTTTTTTAACCAACCAAAATGATAATAAGTTAAGCAAATAATATATATTTCACTTTGAAGGAAAAATGAATCCAAAATCAACTATAACATGTCGGACTGGTACTTTTAAACACATTAATCAATCAAATATCTGAGAAAAGTACCAGTTGATTTGTCAATGAAGAAGAGTGAATCCTTAGGGATCTCATTCAGATTATTGGCTCCAGCAAGCGTATCTTTGGTCGTTTTCTCGACAAATGCATCAAAATCGTCGGTTTTGATATTTGCTCTCCATGCCTTTTTCCCTTTTCGTGAGGTCTTTGCCGCTTTCCCCATTGCACCAGAGCTGAAGTAGGATCAGAGCAAGTAAGTCTTTTCTTCCTACCTTCTCGAATCAAGAAAGAACTGGGGAGAGCTCCTGGCAGACAACGCTAGGGTTTCGAATAATAAATGGGAAAAACGGGCTTCGAATACTGCAGATGCTATAGAAATCGACTTTGAATGGATTTCTAATTGGGCCAGATGTTAGGGACATGAGATGAAAGAATCGGCTTCGAATGGGTTTCAAAATGACTTTCGAACTGAAATTAGACATATCCCATAGCCGCCATCTTGTGTTGTTTAGAAAACTAACGTGTAACCCATGCGTTACACACGACAATATTATTAAAAATAATATTTATTATTTTTATGTTAAAATGACAACTTTGTTATGTGATATATGAAATTTTTTGAGGTGAAATACATAAACTATTAATTAAATTAGTATTACTATTTGTATGTATTTTATATTTTATATGTTACACAAGCATATGCATGCATGTGTATTTAAGAATTTTTTTAAAATCCTTTTTGTTAATACAGGTATACATGTTGAAACTAAGGTATTTTAGTAATTTATTTGATGAATTAGCCAATATTATTTAACAGAACTTATTAAATAAGTTAAATGTAAAATTACGAAGCTAGTTTAACTACATAGCATAATATGAATAATTGAAAATAAATTTGCAATATATATATATATATATATATATATATATATATATATATATATATATATTTGTTGTGGAGTTATTGATATTCATTTTTTTTATGATATAATATATGGTAAATTCTTAATGTAAATGAATCACAACTAATTTACAAATTACTTTTGTCATTATTGATGATATACACAGTTCATGTTATGCGATTTATACATTTTTATAGTTACAATATACATAGTAAAACTAACGTATATTTTTAAGAGCTTTAGAAAAATGGATTAAACACTTTTTAAGATTATTTAAACAATTAGAATTTAAAATTTCATGAGTAGTTTAAACATATGGACTAAAATATGATCATAAAAGAATTGAGGAGGTTCAACAAATAATTGTAGAAATGTCAAAATATATGTATTTAAAGTGAACATTGTTTTGCTTAATTTATGATAAATTTATTAAGATAAGTGTATAATATATTAAAAAAAATACTATTGTTTACATATATTATTTAAACCATGTGACTTATTTAACCTTGTGTTTAAAAAATAAAACTAATTTTGTCAATTTTGTTGATATGATCATCGTGTGTATTTTAAAACATCACACTTAGCGTTAATCAAATGAATTAACAAAAATTTATTGATTGAATTCATTTGTTAAATTCAAAATCACATAATAAATTTAAACATACCAACTTAAATGTATGATGATAAATGATACTGTGCAGTTTTCTATAAATAACTAAATGAATGTTAAATATACGCTTTTGACATTAATATTACAATGCAATACACGGTAAATATATTGACGTTAATTAGTTTAATTTTGAACTTGTGGTAGTTATTTATGTGTAGAATTTATGTTACGTGATTGATGAGTTTATATATTTGTTTTTTTTTTCATTTTTGTTAATATAAATATGGTTAATCTTGATGTGATTTATTAGGTGAATCAATAAACAGTAGTCTGGTAAAGTTATTTATGTAGTTTTAATATTATGTAATATTCGTAAAATATGGTACAAAATGTAAAATATTAGAAAAAAAATTAAGAGAGATTTAAATGATTATAGAAAATTTGAAGTGTTGGTATTTAAAGCCAAAAAACATAATTTTATCATTTTTATCATTTAAAAGAAATATTAGTTAATTAAACTTATTTAAATTACTTAAATTTTGGGTTTTGTAAGTAATTTAAATATGTGATGTAAACAAAAAATATTAGGAGCTAACTCTTAATAAAAAATCATGTAAACTTTGAAATATGCATATCAAAATGTAAAATGATAAAAGTAAAATAATGCAAGAGAAATAGTAAATTAGTGTAATGTAATAAACTAATTTAAAAATAAAATATCCGGAGAGAATTAAGGAGAAGAGAGAAAACTACTAAAATTAAGGAAAGAGCTTTGAAAGGTTCTGCTTTAATATTATTTAATAGATTCAAATATCATGTGTTACCATTTATCATAGTGAATTTATCTTTCTTATGAATTTATATGAGGTGATTAAAGAATTTTTTGACATGATTGCATCATTAACATGTCATTCTTTTGGAACACTTTAGCGCTTGATCTCTATTCTATTTAACTTAAATAGTTGCAAGTTTATGTGATTATGTAAATTATCCTAATTTATTTATGTTCGTACTTTTAGGAAGCAAGACCCAAAGACATAGTGATTAGATTTAGATATGATATAAGAATGATGTGCTCGGGTTTGACGCAATGTAAATGGGGTATAGGTTTGATAACATATACAAGTTCGAGACATAACTTGCACATGTTTATTGTAAAAAAAAAGTTAAGAACTATAGGTGTCATGTGTTGAAGCGGACAACCACAACTTAATTCTCCTTGAGAGTTTGTTAGTCTATTGAGTTTTTTTTAGGGTATGTTAGGAAAAGATATGCTTATATTATAAGATATATGCTTAAATTCTAGGGTCGAATAAGTTTGGCTTTATGATTACCATTGAAATTGCATTTTATGTTGTATTAGTTAATTTTAAGCTCATTATTTACATTTATTAATTAACTAGGCATCTATATGAGTTAACAAAATCTTCTTGATAATTACAACCATACAAGTCACTACACCAAAACAGCCAATTTGACACACCAGGATTCAGAGATTTGATACGGCTTTAACCCGTATCAAATTTGATAGGGCTCATACCCGTATCAAATTTCATTTGCTACACTTAACCAATCCACGTCTTCTCAATCTTGAAAATCTGGCCGTCGATCATTACACCTTCGGATCGTTCCCTTTAGATTAGTCTTAAACCCGTATTAAATCACGCTTCTATTTTTTTCCCGTTCAATTTTCCTTTCTCACCATTCCAAAAAACAACTGGCCACTTCTTTTCTAATTATCTCGGTTCTCTCTCAAATCCCATCTCCCCCTTCTCCATGAAAACCCTAGAAGTAAAATCCACACTCCAACAATTCCCAGTCAGAAAACATTCATGTATTCTTTGTTTAGAGCAAATATGTTAAAATTAATGCTACCAAATCCAGTATTTTCATCAAAATCAATACCTAGATCTGATTTCTGCACTTCTTCGTTGACATGGGAAGGTGGGGTTTCCATGGTTCAAGGAGCATCTAGAGGAATCGGCCTCGAATTCGTGAGTTATTCTTTTTATTCATTACATTTTGATTTTATTTCAGTTCCAAATCTTGTATGTATTTTGTTTATACATATAAAATTGATATTTGATGACCTTCATCATTACAGATAGATTTAATGTTGTGCAGAAATATTAGCCAAAATCAATGTTGTTCAATCTATAATGAAACGCTCCAATGATGGCATTTTAGGTTAAGCAATTACTTGGTAAAAACGAGAAAGGGTGTGTAGCTGCTACATGTAGGAACCCTAATGGGGCAAACGATCTCCATGAGTTGAGAACCAAGTATGCAGATCGTCTCACTGTAATTCCCCTTGATGTAACAAACGAATCTTCCATTGAGGTAACTTTTGGATGAATTATATTCAGATATATAAATCTTGACTTTAGTTGTAATTATGTTATAGTACACACTATCACAACATTAATATTCTTTCTTAATTAGGCAGTTGCTGCCTTTGTGAAAGATAAATATGGACGTTCTTTAAATCTACTAATCAATGCTTCTGGAATACTTTCAATTCCCAACGTGCTACAACCAGGTTAGGGGCTTTAACCTGTATAGCTTGATTTTAAGGGTTTTACACATTGATAATTCACTAATTCCTCGCCACTTTCAATGATGTTATATGTTGATTGATTTCATTTGGAAATTCTACTATATGTGTAGGCCTGATCTTTATCCTTTCATTGTCCTAAATTATTTAGAATGGGTTGCAGTATTTCAAGTATTCAAACTAAATATTTTAAGTCCAGAAGCGTTGGTTATTCTGACTACGTATTGCTATTTCATGCTTCATATAGTTGTAGTTGGATTATGTATTGGTTGTTATAACATATGCACAAAAGTTGATGAATGCTAATGCAACGGGATGAATATCTAAAAGTTAAGATGCATGTACATCCCCATTTTTACACCACATTCTAGTAACGTATCAGCGAATCTAGGACTAATCCAAATTCAACCTCTGTTCTTTTAATAGGTATTATACATTCCTCAGTAGGATGAACCTTGAAGTTTAGAGATTCAATTTCAATATTGGAAGATGTCTAGCTTACCAGCATTTTTTCTCTTGATTTTAAAACGTAGATCCCAGACATACAGCCTATGTTAGATTATGTGTGAATCTTCCCCTACATATATACATTATACACAAATTTTGTCTATGCATATAAAACTGAAAGTAATATATTGGCATTTAGTTGTAACATACTAGTGCAGAAACAGCATTACGCAAAGTAGAGAAGTCATCCCTAATTCTTGCATATGAAGTTAATGACGTCTGTCCCACGCTTGTCACCAAGGTAAATCTGATGTAGTCACTGTGCACTCAGTTCGGGACTGAGTTCGCAAACTCAGAGTTTACAAACTCAGTTCCGAACTGAGTTTGCGAACTCAGTTCCGAACTGAGTTTGCGAACTCAGTTCCGAAATGAGTTTGCGAACTCAGTTCGCGAACTGAGTTTTCGAACTCAGTTCGCAAACTGAATTTCGAACTCAGTACGGGACTGAGTTCGCGAACTCAGTACGGGACTGAGTTCGCGAACTCAGTTCGGGGACTCATTTGTGGACTAAGTTCACAAACTCAGAGTTTACAAACTCAGTTCGAACAGAGTTTGTGAACTCAGTTCGAACAGAGTTTGCGAACTCAGTTCGAACTGAGTTTACGAACTCAGTTCGAACTGAGTTTGCGAACTCAGTTCGAACTGTGTTTACGAAATCAGTTCGAACTGAGTTTGCGTACTCAGTTACGAACTGAGTTTGCGAACGCAGTTCCGCACTGAGTTTGCGAACTCTGTTCCGCACTGAGTTCGCGAACTCAGTTCGGGGACTCAGTTGTGGACTGATTCACAAACTCATAAGTTTACAAACATGATATGTGCTTTTTGATGTTACAGTTGATGACATGCAGCATATTTTGTAGATAATTGTATGTGATGGACCCCATTATACGTAAAGCCATACACCAAGTTCAAATATAAAATATATATAAGAAAATTGTTATAGTTGATTCATCAGAAAGATTGTAATAATAATCTTATATGTAAGTATCTATGTTGCTTATCTAATATGCACGATCTTGTAGTTGGCGAATGCTTGGCATCAGAAAGCAAGTCAGAAATGGAAGCCTTGCATTAAAAGGAAATTGTCAGTTTCAGGTCTGTACGTAAACTACCCATTGTCTACCAGTGCTTGCTTTTATTGTTGTTTTTATGCCCATTTCTTGGTTACTGTCCACTATGTCACAGTAGTTTAAATGTCAAGGAACTACTATTATTGTTACCAAATCTTATAATTTATTTCCTCAATCACTTTCCCTTTTCAGTGGAGTTACCTCTGTCAAATGGATTTCTTATAATTGAAGCAAATGGTGGTCTAAACCAACAGCGCCTCTCTGTAAGTCATAGCATAACTTCAAAATTTTCTTCTATATTACCTGTTTGTAAGTCATAGCATAACTGAATTTTCTTCTATGTTACCATTATTGACAACGCATACCAGATTTCATTTAAAAGCAATATTGCCAATCCCAACTGAAATATAGTTAGTTTTTGAAATTCTGTAGATATGTGATGCAGTGGTTGTGGTAGACTTGCTTAACGCAACACTTGTTGTTCCTTTTTTCCATTTCTACAGCGTTTGGCGGTATTCAAGGTAAAGATCTATATATGGTTATCTTAAAATTTGTGAAGGGAAAAAACATTATAAGCTTAGTATTAGTAACTACATCAGTCTTCTGACAACATATTTTATGCATTTAGCAAATTTGGAGAAATATTTGATGAGGAGTATTTCATTGAGAGACTTAAACGTCATGTAAGAATAGTAAAAGAAGTCCCATTTGAACTACTACAACGATTTGACGACAACATGAGCAACATAATCAACATGAGAACAAAGGCCCATGCTTCAAAGACTTATTATTTGCAAAAGGTCCTTCCGAAGTTGTTAGAGTTGGGCTATGCAGGTTTATCTACTTTTAATATATCATCTTCTTTCATGATTATGTATGTTTTGTAAGGCTGAAGTAAACTCAGGTTTTTGCTGTTCGGAATAGTAGTGGCTTGCTGTTCCGAAACAGCAAGCCTAAGATCTTGCTGTTCGGAACAGCAAGCAATTGCAGTTTCAAACAGCAATGGCTTGCTGTTCCGAACAACAATCTCTTAGGCTTGCTGTTTCAGAACAGCAAGCCATTGCTGTCCAGCGACCAGCAATGGCTTGCTGTTCCGAAACAGCAAGCCTAGGAGATTGCTGTTCGGAACAACAAGCCATTGCTATTCGGAACTGCAATTGCTTGCTGTTCCGAACAGCAAGCTCTTAGGCTTGTTGTTTCGGAACAGCAAGCCACTGTTGTTCCGAACAGCATCCTGCTGTTCGAAACAGCCGTGGCTTGTTGTTCCAAAACAGCAAGCTAAGAGCTTGCTGTTCGGAACAGCAAGCAATTGCAGTTCCGAATAGCAATTGCAGTTCCGAAAATAGCGTTAGATAGTCAATTGAATAGTAAAGGTCATGATCTTAGATGAATTTTACATTACTTTGATCACCATATATATGTTTCAGTCAGATCTGTATAGCCATCTGCGATACAAACATGATATAGCTATTAAGATTTGAAACTTGCCTACATTCCCAATTTTGAATGCATGATCGAATGCTCAAAGTTGTTACCTGTACATGCTGACATTGGTCTGCTATGAAGTTATTACTTATACATTATCATCCTGCCTGTTATGGTTTCTTGATCATCTTGCATTTGCAAATCAACAGCCTAGATATGTTTGAGGTGTTAATTCTCTACTTTAAAACCTGTAGGTATAGGGAGTGGTCAAAGAGCAGCTATCCAGAAAATCGGGCTTCATATAAACAACCATGCACTGTATTCTTCCATTGCTGTAAAAAGTTTAATTGTAAATGGAATAATATGTATGTGTTATTAACTTTTATTATATGTATAATAATAATATGATGATCATGGAGAGCACAATAAAGCTTGTTGGAGAGCACAATAATTTGTATTTTTTTTTATTTTTTATTTAAATTTGATACGGCCATGAGCCGTATCAAATTCTCAATTTGATATGGCTAATGGCCGTATCTTTTATTAAATTTGATACGGACTTAACCCGTATCAAATTCATCAATTGATACGGCTTAAAGCCGTATCAATTCATGAATTTGATATGGCTTAGAGCCGTATCAATTCGTAAATTTGATACGGGTTAAGTCCGTATCAAAGCAACAAAGACGCCATTTTTTGATACGGCTCAGAGCACTGCCAAATCGATTTTGATACGGCTTAGAGCACTGCTTAATTGGCATGTCTGGTGTAGTGAGTGACAGTTTAATAGGGGTGGGTGCGATTCAGTTTGGAGCGGGTTGGAGCCCAAACCGATTCCGCATTGTATCAAACGGTTGATTAAAATTACAAATCATTATACTAACCGTTCAAACGGTTTGGTTTCATTTTGGTTTTGGTGTAATATGGTTTGGGTTTGGTTCAGTTCCGTTTGAACCTGTATGAAATATGAAATAAGAGAGTCACTTCCATCAACAATAAATTTACGATTGTATGACGATGTGTCACCTGAAGGTTAAAACACATTGTGTTGTCCTGAATTGAAAGATCAATTTCTAACTGTATGAATACTTCAATTACATAATTAATGAAAAGTGAATTTGTGTTAACACATTAACCAAACATCATCGCTAATCAGTGTATTAACATTAAGTAAGATAACTTAAATAAGATTATAATTATCATTATCCAAAAAAATGATATGGAAACTAATATACTCAAACTATAATTCTTTCCTTTGTGATAACTATCATTATTAATATAACTACAACATACGCTGAAAATAGAATATATATATATCGTTAAAATAAAAAGTTAGATAGAAATTCGTTAATTTTTTATCATAACAATACCGGTGTAGGTATGCGGTTCAGTACGGTTTACTACGGTTTGGTCAACAGTTCAAATCTCAACCGAACCGTATCATTGCGAGTCGGTTCGGTTCGGGCTATTTACTTTAGAGAGAGAAACCGATCTGGTTTTCCACACCATTTTTGATGTCCAGTCTGGGCGATTTCCGCATTGCAGTGCGGTTTATTCCCACCTTTAAGGTTTAAAGTTGCTTTGTTTGTAATTGATCAAATTAACAAATAATTGGATAACAAGAAAATTTAGGCAATAAGAAAATTAAATAAGAAGCTTAAAGTGGCAAAGTGGAGCAGTAAAGATTGATAGGCATGGGATGCCAAAGCTTATATCGTCTTTATTTAAGCAAAGAACGATAAGAATCCCATAGATGTTGCGTAACATAATTAAGGAATCTACATGGAACAATTTACCTACCATAAACGCTGGTTATCTCAACCCCCTTGGCACAGACTTTTTCTGTCGCTTTAGATCATCGAAATTCACACGACCATTGTCAGCAGTCGTCATTCATCGGATGGGCATATTCATTGTTGACACGCTTTTTGGTAAAGCTGCCACACGTCAATATTTTGTTTAGCGACGCGCTCAAGCATCGAGAACGTCGTCATAAAACACAGAGCGATTTGGTCGAAGTTGCGACGTGTTCGGAAAAGGATAGGAAATGGCGTCAATTTCTAAAATCATTGTCGATGGACTTAGAAAAAAATTAAAAATACATGATCGACTCGGTCCGATCAACCGCTCCGATCACGTGGCAAAACTCATCATGGAAAAATATGTGGATTCTGGTAAAACGCAGTGTCGTACACTCAAAAGCAGCTTACCGACACACGTCGATCACAAAAATGGTTTGCATGACTCGCGACGTTAAAATCTGGCAATTTGGAAGAATTTTAACAAAATTCACGTATTGATCACCTAAAAACAGTTGATCAACACGGTCGGATCAGGCAAAAACTTTGGATCTGGCATTCGGCAAAAATGGATTTGGCACATTCAAAAACCAGTGATCGGCGCAGAGGTTCAAGTCAAAACCACGAGTGCAACATAGGCCGATCACCTCCGAAAATTGGTTCAGAAACTTGGCTTGGCTATGTTATTTCATAGCCCTATATTTAGAATCCCTGGAGGGATTTGAAATCCCCAGTCACACATCGGCCCCGACAGGAAAATCATCGACTCCGGCTCGGGTTTTTGGGAGTCAAAATTTGGCAAGGTGGGGGATACGAATTTCGGCACAAGGAAAAAGCTGGATCGACTTGGTGGGATGCGAAATTACCACGGCACCGCATCGCATCCGAAGGATGCAAAAATATGGTTTGGCACGACTTTGGTTTTTCGACAAGGTGCAGATTCAAATTTTGGCAACATGGTTTTCAAGTGATCGCATCAGGGGATGCGGGATTTTCCCCATGCACGATGTGAGAGAATGAGATGTGGAATTTGGTAAAATGGTAAATGCCAAATATTTTGGCACGATGGCAAACACATACGGATCACCTAATTTTATTTGATCACCACATATCTGGCACGCTATTTTGCAATATGAGATTTCCTTGGCATGGGATGCATTTTTTCACTCCGGCTTGGTTTTTTGGACTGATTTTTGGGATGCGAATTTTGCACCCCTTCGGGATACGAAATTCCTGCAGCTATCTCCAAAACTCACTTATAAATAGCCCCTTGCGTGGCAATCAAGGGGGTTGGCTCTCATTTGTATTTTGGACTTTTTGGAGCTTTCAAACATCATTAATGGCAGCCATCTTCTTCTTCATGGATATTGGACATAGCTTGGACCTTTAAAACGTTGCATACACATTTTCCTTCAACTTTTGAATATTTCCTTGGACATTTACACTACTTTCGGGTTGTTTTGGATATTCTTGGATTTTTCGGACATTGAAGCTATATTTTGGACATTGGTGAGTGAGACAACACTTTTTCTGCTCAACGAAGAAGAAGAAGAACATTTTGGTCAGAGTTTGGAATTAACAAATATTTTGTTGTTCTATTGTAACACTGTACTCAAAGATTATTCGAACTCGTACAACTCTTGTATTAATTTATTATATGATGAATGATTACTACAAAGTGGATGTAGCCGTTAGTGTCGAACCATTATAAAAAGCTATGTTCTCCCTGCATTTCATTACTTTGTATTCAGATTATCGTATTTTTACGAAACATACACTCGGGCATTGGTGTGATCTAATAGCGACAATTCTCCATGTCAACATTTTGGCGTGATAGGAAGGGGCGCACAGCTTTGACTTCTGCTTTGGAATGGATTCTCGGATTTCATCTTCGGATTTGGTTTTGGTTTTCGACTTCAGTTTCAGTTTTCGACTTCGACTTTTACTCGCTTTTCGTCATGGTTAGGCGCAAGAAGCTCGGGACTATTACTAAAGCTTAAGGTGCAGGAGGTGAAGGAAGTCAAGAACTTTCTTTGACTGGAGTTCCCTCCAATTACATCACTCGTGAAGACGCCGATGGGATGATTTGGAATTTTGCTACGGATTTGAACTCTCGCCTCGAGCGATAGGAAAAAGCAATCAGTGGTGGAGCCACATTAAGCCTGGGGAGGTCACGTGACCCCCTCCCCCGGATTTAAGATTCTTTCTCTATATAATTGAATACACAGTTCTGGAGCTCTGAAAATTTCCTTACAGGTGGTTTGAGTTTTTACTGGTTATGTCTTGGTGCCTGGTGAGAACATGGGGAGAGATTTAAAAATAGCATAGAGTCTTAAAATATGAATTGGATATTGACTAATTATAAACCTTAGTCCTAAGTGCAAGAGGCACTGAGAAGAACCATGATTGTGTGCATGCACTCCTCTTCTAGAAATCTGAAAACTTCAAACTGCTGCAAATTAGTATTTCATTAAGCCTGGGGAGACACGTTAGTATTAGTATTTTATTTCCCAAACTTCTGCAAATTGTAGGAAAAAGGATTAAAAATGGCCTCCTTCAAAGCTTGAGATTTTCCATTGTGCCCTCGCCAGCAAAAAATTCTGACTATGCCACTGGAAGCGATGACTACCGTTCTCGCTCGAATTGAGGAGAGGGTAAGAAATTTTGGAAGGCCGATTGGCCAGACAGATATTATTGGAACAAGTACCAGTGTTTCTCAAGCTATGACTCGGGACATGGAGGCAACCCCACAAACTAATCAGCAGGCCGACGTCGATCCTCGGACTGGTGTCGGTCCCATTGCACTCAGGTGCACCCCTAATCCCGACATAGCTCCAGTCCGTGATGCTTTGGTTGGTCAAGTTGCGGGCTCCGCTGTTGGTAATGTAGCTCGAGCACCAGTGCGCACAGCTTGGTAGTGCTCCCATGGTTCCGGTAGTCAGGATTGTTCCCAGTGTGGCTCCTCAGGTTAGAATTCAACCGAATATTCTTCAATTGATTCCTAATTTGTACTTATACACCGGAGGAACCACTGTCGCTTTGGATAATCTGAATCAGTTGCTTACTTTTGGTAATGGATCTCAAATCGCGGATGTTATTCGTCGATTCACTCGAGGAGGTGCCTCTTCTTTAGACTTGGATTGTGTGACTCGTAGTTTGTTCTATTTGGATATAAGGAATTATCGCAACCCACCAGAGTTCAAAATACCGGTGTTGGAAGCTTATGATGGTCAGAAGGATCCAACTGCTCACTTGATGCGTTATGTTTGGCATATGGAAGTTCTCTCCGCTTTAGAAGGTGTCATTGCAAAGTGTTTTCGCTTTACTTGATAGATATTGATGTTATGTTGTTCTGGCAGTTGGAGACGAACTCATCACTTCTTGAAATGCTTTGATTAGCAGGTTTATGGAACAGTTCAGGGTCAACATCGCTCATCCGAAAAGCGTCATGACTCTAAATGGCATTAGGCAGAAGTCTGGCGAGACTCTGCATAAGTACTTGAAATGGTTTAATGTTGCGGTGGCTTTGATCGGAAGACCCGACCCGTCTATGGTTTTGATGGCCATGGTATCTGGTGTTCTGGATAAATCTGACTTCAAGTCTTCATTGCATTGGGACCCGCCGATGGATCTCGGTGAGTTCTATTTTGAAGCTGAAATATTCCTTTGGGAAGAGGATGCAAGAACCGACAAAAAGGTTCTCGAAGCTAATGTGGTTAAGGGTGGGAAACTGTCCGATTCCGGTGAAGCAAAGGATTCTACTGCTAACAAACCTTCTTTGGGGATTGATCGTAAGATGGCTTGGAGACAACCTAAGTTCTTGATTTACTCGTAACTTACTCATTCCTCTGGGGAAATCTATTTGGAAATTCATCCCACTGCTCCTTTCAAGAAACCTTCCGCAAGGGAATCGACTCAGAGGAAAAAGGATACTGGTCGGCACTGCTTGTTTGAAGGTCTTGATGGTCATAATACAAATGAGCATAGACATCTCTAGGATATGACTGAGGAGCATGTTAGACGTGGAGAGCTAGCACGGTTTTTTCAGAATCGGGTTATGGTGCTAGGATAGGAACATGCAGCTCATGGAAATCGGGATAGGCCCGGGACCAGCTCTCGTCCCGATGGCACTGTTATCAATTAACCGCCTACTTTCTCTAGTGTCACGGATGCAAGTTCCTCGGGCATCAGTATCTTGTGACTTATGGATATTATTCTTCCGGCTTTGTGGAAATTTTGGATTCTTGGTTTGGGTTTTGCTTGGTTTTCTGAATATTGGGTTTAGTTCTTGTGTGTTATTGGTTTTGGTCTTCTTTGGTTTCTTAGATTTTAGTTTTCTAGGCTTCGGTGCTTAGGGTTTGGATTTGGCTATCTTTGGTTTCTTAGCATCTGGATTAATGACTCTTGGATAATGAGCTCCCCACTTCTGGCTTTCCGGCTTTTATATTTCTTGAGCCTATGGTATTGGCTCTCTTGGCTTTCTTAGGATTTGCAGTTATTCGGGCTCCTTTGACACTCCACATCCCTTAATGTCACACATATGAGGATGCATTAAGTTTTTGAAGCGCAATGGGTAAACAATAACCAAAATTCACAAGATAGATACAAATATGTAGCGGAAAACAACTTTTTATTTAAAAGAAAAACATCATTTCAAACCAATTATAACATCACATTGTTTCAAATAACAAAAACCTCAATATAAACCATCTGTCTCATAACACCAAACATCAGAGTACAAAACTATAAAATTATATCCCTCCTCAAAACCTATAACAAAATAGTGTTGGAGAATGAGGACAACGACCTTATTTCAATATTAGTTGATTATAAAATATGTGCTAACACTTTTATCTAGAACATACACATATATATATACATATGCAGGATTTATGTACAGGAATTAATACTGAAGACTGTACAATCTTAGAGCTTCTAGTGATTCAGATCTTAGAGATGATTCAAGACTCATGAGTGATCAAGAATTCAAGATAAATATAGTAATAAAGTCTAGTTTATGTAAGACTCTGAATAGCACTCCAGGTTAAAATTCAAATTTTGATTTCAAAATCTATTTTCAAATTCTATCTTCAATCTCTGTCTTCACTATTTTATTTTCTTTACTTTACTTTTGATTTTAAACTCAAGTTTTATAGTTTATAAGTTTTATATATTATATGCTTTATATTTATATAGTTTTAAACTCTGTAATTTTATAAATATGTTCATATATCTTGTATTTATGTTTTCATATGATTTTCTACTTTATATTACTCATTTACAACACTATGCTTTAAGTCAAGAATTTCCAGAATTATATATATATATATATATATATATATATAAACACTTCAAAAATGTTCAAAATCAAATTTTACAAAGGCATATGTTGACATATGTTTATGCCTATGTCAACATATAACTGTCATATTTTTTATTTTCAAAGGAAGTGTCTTTTCACTATTTGTAACGTTCCAGAAGCGTTGCAACCTTGCAAATTTTATAAATAGGGGCTCATTCCGAATTTTTTCACCATTCTTCTTCTCCATCTTCATCCCCTTTCTTCTTCTCCATCTTCATCATTTTTTTGGTTTCTACACTTATACTCTGCCGAATTCAATTCTATTTACATAAAACTTCTTCTCTTCTCACTCTTTACTCATTACTCTCTGAATCAAAGTGTTATTGAAGATTTATAGGGCTATTGTAATCATTTGGGAAGTGTTTATGTAATTGATGTTTTCCTTGTAGCCGTGAAATCAAGGAACGGGAGCGGTGTTAACCTTGTAGCCGTGAAATCAAGGGGAATATACTTGAACAAGTGTATGGAATCGATGTTTACCTTGTAGTCGTGAAATCAACGGGGTGTACATGGATATTGATACAGTAATAATACTCTGCGCAATCCAGCGTTGCATAAGACTGGACATAGGAGTAATCCGAACCAGTATAAAATCCGGTGTGTTTTTTCCTTTTCTGCATTTTATGTTTGTTTATCTTTGTGTTTGTGTTTGATTCTGTGTCTGCTATTGTTTTTGTAGTGTGTGATTCATATAGTAGATCATCTAAGTTTTAGATTTTGTTTAAATTCTCAAAAACTCTATTCACCCCCCCATCTAGTGTTAGTATTGCCTTAACGATCCATCCGCAATCCCTAACAATTGGTATCAAAGTAAGGTCTTTCAAAAAGTTCATAATCTGATTTTGATTTTTTTAAATGACAAATTTTGAAATAATTGTTAACACTAGTATCAATTCATGCATTGCACCAATGTTGAAAGAGTCTGCATATAATTATGTTGAAAAATCATGTGATCTACTGAAATATTATTTAATACAGGAAAAGATGTGTTTTATGGCTTTCGAAAATTCAAAAGTTGAAAAGATGGGTGAAGTGGTTGTTGGTAATTCAAATTCTAAAATGGTGGTTGTTGGAAATTCAAATTCCGAACTGGTGCAACATGGCAGTTGAGAATTCAAATTCTGGAAAGCAGTTGGTGGAAATTAAAAAGGACAAATGGATACTAGATAGTGGTTGTTCAAGACATACGATAGGAAATCCTGAATTACTCAATAATCTGTTATATGAAGATGGTGGAATGGTGAACTTCAGAGATAACTCTAAAGGATACATTATTGGGATCGACAATGTCGGTAATTTTGAAACTCCTGCTATTTCTGATGTTTATTAGTTAGGAATATAAAACACAACTTGTTAAGTATAAGTCAACTTTGCGATAATGGTTATAAAATAAATTTTGAAAAGGATAAATGTTTTATAGAAGATAGGAATTCAAAAGTAATATTCGAAGGAGATAGTCAATACAAGTGACCCCTGGATCTGGCATAAGAGATTTGGTCATATAAATTTCAAACACATCTCTAGGATTTCTAAATTAGATTTAATTAGAGGATTACCCAAAATGATATTTAAAGTTAATAACTTATGCGATGCTTGTCAATTTGGGAAATTAAAGAGAAGTTCATTTAAATCAAAAGAGGAAATTACTACCACGAAACCATTAGAGTTAATTCTCATGGATTTATCCGGTCCATCTCAAATTCAATATAAATCATAATATATATATGTTTACGTAATAGTCGACGATTTTTCTAGAATTACTTGGAATTTATTTCTTAAAAATAAAAGTGATGCTTTTGATCAATTTAAAACTTTTTGTAAAAGAATTTAAAACTTATTATCACTAAAAATCAAAACAATACGTAGTGACCATGGAGGAGAATTTGAAAACGAAAATTTTGAAAAATATTGTAATAAAAAGGGAATAACCTTTTTTTTCTGTTCCTAGAACTTCTCAACAAAATGTAGTAGTTGAACGTAAAAATAGGACGATACATGAGTGTCCGAGAACTATGTTATCTGATAGTAATTTACCAAAGAATTTTTGGGCTGAGGCAGTTGCAACAGCTTGCTATATTTTAAATAGAATTTCAATTAGACCTTTAACTCATAAAACTCCTTATGAACTTTTGTATAATAAGAAACCAAAAGTGTCATATTTTAAAATATTTGGAAGTAAATAATTTATACTTTATACTAAAGAAAATTTAGATAAATTTGACTTGAAATCCAATAAAGGAATATTTATTGGATATTCGGAAAGAAATAATGCATATAGAGTTTTTAATACTCGGACCAATACCATAGAAGAGACCTTAAGCGTATCTTTTGACGAAAATTATAAAAATATAACACAAAACAATGAAGATGAATGTGAAAATGAAATTAATGAAACAAATCATGAAGATAGTCAACCAAATAAATGAATTAGATTACTTAGGGACCATCCTGTAGAAAATATCTTGGGAGATATTGAATATGTTGTACGAACCCATGATCAATTAAATAATATGAGTAATACTGCGTTTATTTCAACAGTTGAACCTAAGAATCCAAAGGAAGCATCTTTCGATGATTCATGGATACTTGCTATGCAAGAAGAACTGAATCAGTTTACTAGGATTGATGGAACTTGTTCCTAGATCAAAGGATAAAACTATAATAGGAACCACATGGGTTTATAAAAACAAAATGAATGAACACGGTGAGGTCGTAAGAAACAAGGCACGACCAGAAGCACAAGGTTATACTCAAGAAGAAGGCAAAGAGTACGATAAAATTTTTGGCTCCATACCAAGATTACAAGCCATTAGGATTTTACTAGCCTTTACTAACCATAATAATTTCAAATTATATCAAATGGATGTCAAAAGTGCTTTTCTAAATGGATGTCAAAAGTGCTTTTCTAAATGGATTTGTAAAAGAAGACGTATATATGGAGCAACCACCTCTATTTGAAGACAAAAACTTACCAAATCATGTGTATAAATCAAAGAAAGCTTTATATGGATTAAAATAGACTCCTAAGGCTTAGTATGATAGATTAAGAAATTATTTATTACAATCCAACTTTTAAATAGGAAATTTAGATAATACTTTGTTCATTAAGAAGAATAATAATGATATAAAGTTAGTACAAATATATGTTGATGATATAATTTTCGGATCAACAAACGATAATATGAATAAAGAATTTTCAAATATTTTGACCTAAGAATTTGAGATGTGTCATATGGGAGAACTAACGTTCTTTATAGGCTTACAAATTCGTCAATTTAAGAATGAAATATTTATTAATCAAGAAAAATATGCAAGAGATCTAATTAATAAATATAATCTAACAACAACTAATGGGAGACCAACACCGATGGCGACTAATATAGCATTAAGCAAAGATGATACATAAAAAGACGTTGATCAAAAACTATATAGAGGAATGATAAAATCGCTACTATATATAACCGCTAATAGACCAGATATAATGCATAGTGTATGTCTTTGTGCAAGATATCAACCACAACCTAAGGAAACACATTTAAAAGCTATAAAACGTATTCTAAATTATGTAAAAACATACACCAGACTTTGGATTATTCTACCCCAAGGATGATTCATTTGACTTAGTTTCTTATTGTGACGCTGACTATGCGGGATGTAAATCTGATCGTAAAAGTACTAGTGGAACATGTCACTTCTTAGGACATTCACTAGTCTCGCGGTTTAGTAAAAAGAAAAATACTGTATCTTTGTCAACAACTAAAGCGGAATATATCTCTGCTGCTTTGGCTTGTTCACAAGTAATATCTATGCAACAAACTCTAAATGATTTTGGGTTAAATATAAATAAATCACCAATATACTACGATAATACGAGTGTTATAAATATTTCTAAAAATCTGACTCATCATTCAAGAACTAAACATATCGACATACGACATCATTTTTTAAAAGATAACGTAAGTAAAGAGAAAATTTCACTCGAATTTATAGAAGAACAGATAAACAAATAGCAGATATATTAACAAAACCATTAAATAAAGCAACATTTACTAAATTTAGAAGAGAATTAGGAATCTGTTCACTAAGTGAGTTAGAATAATAAAATATATTAACATATATAAGAATAACATTAAAAATCAGAAAAATAAAATAAAAAGACAAGCATGTCGACATACATATGTCACTATGTCGACATATAACTGCCAGATTTTTAAAATTAATTTCCACAAAAGTTAGTTACAATAATCATTTAAACTCTCCGCTTCAAATTTTCTTCTTAACTTTCATTTCTCACTTATGTAAAAACTGTAAACTAAAATAAACAATGGCCTCCACCAATTTTAACACTCAAATAAATCCCGAATCATCCGCTGGACCATCCGAAGGTCCCTTTCAACGTTCTACACTATCACGTGTCATCAAAATTAAAGAGAAGATGGAATATACTTTTCAATACTCACTGAAATACAAGTGCTTCAAAGTAGAATGAGCCAAGAGCAAAATAGACAAAGAAAAGTGATAAGGAGTTTTCTTGAGTTTATAACGGATAATCAGGCTAATCCAATTATCATCGAAGATGATAATGAACCTATGAAAGAAGAAGAGGAACCATAAGAAGAGAAGAAGAGACAATGGAGGAAGAGGAACCCAAGGAAGAACAACAAGAAGTCTCAAATGAGAAGGATTAATTCATTTGCGTAGGTGAAGTAGTATACGATCATAACGGAAATATAATTGAAAGAAATGGAAATTTTTGTCTCCATTACCCAATTTGTCTGACCCATAAGTCTCCTATAGTTAAGGATAAGTAGAATTTAGGTTTTTGGTTTGTTTCTTGTCGTATATTTTCTTTCCTTTTCATCAAATCGATGTATTACATATTCATGTAATATTGTTGATAAAATCAATGTTTAAATATATCCCACGTTTTGTCTAACTTAAATGTTCTGTTACTTTGTTATATAGGCAAGAATTTAGGGGGAGTCATATATATCAAGTATTATAATCACAAATTAAACAATTATATATCGTAATATAATATTGTGTAAATAGTTATAGAATTTAGGGGGATTACTTTTAGAATTTCTTTTTGATAACGCAAAAAGGGGGAGAAATTATAAAATATGGAATTAGCTTATAGGATCCATATAGACAGGGGGAGTATTAGAAGAATCATCATCAACAGGTATGTACAGGTATGATATTTTATAAACTAAGGTTGTCATCATTAAAAGGGAGGAGATTGTTGGAGAATGATGTTTTGATGACAACAACCTTATTTCAATATTAATTTATTATAAAATATATAATAACACTTTTACCTAATATATATATATGTATGTATGTATGCAGGATTTATATACATGAATTAATACTGAAGACTGTACAGTTTAAGAGCTTCTAGATATTCAGATTTCAGAGATGATTTAAGACTCATGAGTAATCAAGAATTCAAGAGTTCAAGATAAATATAGTAATAGAGTCTAGTTTATGTAAGACTCTGAATAACACTCCAGGTTCAAATTTAAATTCAAATTCTATTTTTCAATTTTTGATTTCAAATTCTATCTTCAATCTCTCCTGGAGGTGATACTAGTTTGAGATGGAAGTAGATGTTGGAAATTAAATTATTATTTCCATAAAGGATAGTTTAAACTTTAATTAACAAAGTTTAGAAGTCAAATAAATTGTTGGGTTTATATAATAAACAATGCATCGCATGGCATTGTTGGACCCATACAGGATTGGTGATTAAATTTATACCATCGATTTAAGTATATAGCTGTTGACGGAAAAAAAATGTCGTAAACACCTAAGATTCCTATTACTAGGAATAGTTAATTTGGTCGCAAGACTAAATAAGAGAAAGCGACAAATGACACGAGAATTTATAGTGCTTCAACCGCGGATTAGGCCTACGTCCACTTTGGAAGGATGTTGAACTTTTATTAATCACTAAAGAATTACAAGGTAGAGCCATGCTCATTACATTCACTTTTATAATTGCCATATGCTAGGTATTTGGGAAAAAGAATATTTAACTCCTTTTTCCTCAAATAGGAGATGCATTAATGAGGCTCATGAAGCTCTAGGAAGGTCTCAAGTGAAGAAAATCCAACCCCTTTGGAGTGTGAGGCCATGGGCTATTTATAGGAGTGAGGATAGGCGGGATTAGGTAGAAATAAGGGACCACTAGCAGAATTTCGAACCCACCACTTGCGCGCCTCGAAATTTCGAACCAGGTCAGGGGTTCGAAATTTCGCACCCACTGGGTTCGAAAGTTCGAAACCATGCACGGGTGCGAGATTTCGCACCTACAGGGCTCGGAATTTCGAACCCAGGCACGGGTGCGAAATTTCGCACCCGGCGGGGTGCGAATTTCGTGTCATGCTTAGTGCGAAGTTTTTCCAAGGGGCGCGACGATCCCAGGACCGAGTGGCTGAGGCTCGCAGCTCCTTCGGGGCCCGAGGCCTTGGTTCGCGGATGTCTTCTGGATGTCATGAGGGTACAAGCGGTGTAGTCCTTTCTTGATCTTGTTTCCTTCACTCCTGAGCGTCCCTTTTCGGCCTCAACTTCACGAGGTACGTCGACTTGAGCGTGTCTGATGCTCTCCTGGGAACCGGACCCAAAAACCGGTTAACATTTGCCCCCCAAAGTACGTCTTGTCTTTGACATGATGTGCTTTGTGTAGGTTAAGGTAATGGCAAAGCTGTTAATTTTTTTCTATAAATCAAAAGGCGAATAAATGTTAGTTGTGGGGCTCGTTCTCCCTGACGGTGTAGATGAGTCGTCGTTCGGAGGATGCGCCGTACTCAAATTATTAGGTGCCCGTAGGGCATAGCCTCAGTGGATGAACGGGAGTCGGCATGCACATGCGTGGAGTATGTATATGAGAGAGTTTGTCACGACGTTCCGATCCTGGAGGTGTGACCATCGTCACCATCATCATTTTTTTTTGGGTCGGAAATTTTCGAGCCCAGGGGGATCGAAATTTCAAGCCTAGGGGAATCGACATTTCGAGCCCTGGGGGATCGAAATTTCGAACCCAGGGTCTCTAAAATTCGATCCCCTGGGGTTCGAAATTTCGAGCCCAAGGGGATCGAAATTTCGAGCCCAGGGGTTCGGAAATTCGATCCCCTGGGGGTTCAAAATTTCGAACCCATGAGGTTCGAAATTTCAGACCCCGTGGGTTCAAAAATTTTGAACCCGTGTTGGAATGCGAATAGACACGTTTTTCTTTTATAAATAGCCCCCCTTCACTTTTTTTCTTCTAATTTTTCTTTCTTTGGTCGCCATTGCTGAAAGCTTCGAATTCGATAACTTCGAACCTAAAAATTTCGAACTGCACATAGGTGAGGCCTTGAATCAAGGAGGTAAGAAGGGGAGGGGGTCAAAGGGCCATGGCGGAGACCTCGAGACCTTGTGGGTTCGATTTATTTAAACCCAGCCTGGTTTGACGCATCGAACCCCCCATGGGTTCGAATTTTCGAACCCACCAGGTTCGAGGTCTTGAACCCTCACGGGTTAGAATTTTTGAACTTGGGGGTTCGAAGCATCGAACCCTTCTGGGTTCGGATTTTCGAACCCCATGGGTTTGAATTCCTGATCCCCCTGTCTGGGTTCGAAATTTCGAACCCAGAGGGGCTCGAGTTTTCGAACCCAGGTTGGTTCGGAATTTCGAACTCTTCTGGGGTTCAAAATTTTGAACCTGGAGCTCGAAATTTCGATCCCGACATGGTTCTGGACATGTCCTTTTACGTGCCGGGTTTCCAATTTGTCACGCCGATGGACTTTGACTTACGAATATCCGTCTATGGATTTTCATGCTTCGCGTCGATGCGTATATTATTAACCGCGCGAGAGGGGTTTTGGATTGCCCACGTAGGGTAGAGCAAACAACCGGACTGAGACTTAGACGGTTATGATTCGTTCTGAACTTTTTTTTATGTAGCTTATCCTTGCATAGAATTACACACACATACTAGTTGTCACCAACACGAGGGGTACAGGTTACTATACTGCCCGTTCTAACACTGATGCGTTAAAGTATAGCTAGAGATGTAGACCAAATCAAGGACTGGAAAAACTATGGAATCCGAGGCTTCCCAGCCCACCTTACACACATCCGACCCTACCTCTAGAGGTAGCTCGTCTGACAGCGAGCTTGAGACCACCGAAGGATCGACTCCTTCTTATTCGACCAGCTCCGAGGCTTCCCAGCCCGCCTTACACACATCCGACCCTACCCCTTGAGGTAGCTCGTCTGGTAGCGAGCTTGAGATCACCGAAGGATCGACTCCTTCTCATTCGATCTGCTCGCCCAAAACGTCTGAGTACGGGGAGCAACTTGAGTGACAATATTCCTCGGTTGTGACTGAAGAGGCCGAGAATGAAGATATCATGGGCAAGGACGCACCCGCACCTCTGGTGGCTCCGGACATGTTGCCTGATGCGGTGATTTTGGAGAATCATGTCGACTTAGTGCAGTCGTGTATGGATGCTACAGCGGTCAGGAAAATGGCAGCATGATTTAACATACCGGTGGATGATGCCCATGCCCCTAGGAGAGATGACAGAGCCCATGTGCCGCCTGAGGGTCTTACTACTTGGAACCGACAAGCTTGCCTTGCTGGGTGCGTGTCCCTGGCTAACGACTTCATTTGGGATATGCTGTTCTATTTTCATCTTGCACCATCACAACTACATCCTAATGCTTACGCCTCTCGCCTGGGTACTTATGTTATCTTCTGCGAGTTTTTGAACAGGGAGCCCACTGGGGAAGATATTCGATACTTCTTCCACCTAAGGAAAACAAGCAATGCCTCCCCCTCTCAATGGTCTCTGGAAGCGACAACCGCCACAAAATTCTTCGTCAGGATGTGGCCCAGGCTGTCAGTGTTCAAGCGCGAGTGCTTCTTCGTTAGCTACCCTCCCGGATTTGTCAGAAGGTGGATTGAGGAAAGTAAGTGTTTCTCTAACTCTGTTCCTTGCCGTAATTTTAGGATTCCTTCCTATATTCATGGTTTTAAATGGAATATGACAGGAAATCCAAAGGTGCCCACGGGAGATGAATATCGGCAACTCCTTAATGCTTTGCGGGTGATACCAGAGAATTTCCGCGATACTAGTACCATGACAAGTCAGGATTTCCTCCGCCGTGTTGGGTTGCTGCCGGACAACCGGGCTGTGATCAGGCCCAAGGTTGCTATTAGTGTGCCAAAGGAGGGAGTTGCGGCAGGCTCCACCCCTATTAGGCAGAAGAGGAAAGCGCCCCCAACGGGAGGAGAATTGCAAAGGACTGCTCTGCCTCAAGGAGATGTGCGTGGAGGCGAGGTAAATGGTCAAGGGGAAGTTGCCGGAGATGAAGGGTTGCCGAGCACTCCCGTCCCGCCTCCGACAGGGGAGGGGAAGGAGTGTTGGCTAGACCGCAGTCTCCTGCGACTCACTCAAGGGCCACTTCCTCGCTTGAGCTTACGGGCCAGTTTGACGGCTTAAAAGGACTTGCTTTAGTAGTGACTCCATGGCCGAATACGACGAGCTCGGAAGAAATTTCCTGTGCTGCTAAGGGGTTAATTCCCTCGATCGGACCATAATATGGTATGTTGAGAGAACACTTAGGGCATACATCCATAACATTGCATAGCATAGATGTTTGCCTACGTGAGTTACTTGACTAACTTCGGCTTGTTCCATTGGCAGGTGTCATGGCAGGAGGACGTGGCGGACGAAGTTATGGGCACGGGGGTCGCCAATCTCCCCAGAGTCCTTCTTTCGAGAGATTCCGAAGATCTGCCAGCTTGTGCAGCGCTCCACCTCCGTTAGAACAAGGCAGCGGTCATTGAGACCGAGATCGATCTAGGCGATCTCCGACACCTCCTCCATTTCCTCCTATTCATGTATCCGTGGGAGATACCCGGCTTAACATAGGTGGCTCTCAGTCTTTGCCTTTGATAGATCCCCCGTCGGTCGCTCCTCCGGCTCCCGTTCATCTTACTACGAAAAAGGAAACACCTCTTGGCCAGCCGAGGCCGGAGAGAGAGACCGAGATAGAGGTGTCAGACTTGATAGAACCCCAGTTTCATGGGCTATCGATAGAGGAGCGAAGGGCGTTTCTAAAACATCATTTCCCCCGGCACTACTTCGATGAGTTGAAGTTTGTCCCCGACCTCCGTCCGGCTCCCGACAGACAATCAGGGGAGGTGTGGATGAACGTGAAAGCTTCATACCATCAAACCAACGAGTTCAACAAGTATTCCTTCTGGCTTTCGGAGCTAATCAGAAAGAAGAACCTGCAGCTTGCTGCTAAGAAGACCGCCGTTGAAGCTTTGAATAAGAAGATAGGTACGCTCATTCTAAGTTCTCTTTTATGCATTGTAGGCCCTTTAACGTTAGCTCTGTCGTTTTAGTTGAGATGACGTAGGCTTATGATACACTGAAGCGGGAGTCAAGGCATACCATCTCGAATTATAAAGCCACCATGGTTGATCTAACTACCAAGTCATGGCTCTAAAAAAAGGACAAAGCTGATCTAAAGCGAGCGTGTGATGTTTGGGAAAAAGACAATGCGAGGGTCACCGAACTCCAGAATAACAACGCCGCTTTGAGGGAGGAAAATGAGAGGTTGCGGATTGAGAATGATGAAGTCACTGAGTTGAAGAGGCAGCTCGAGGTGATGAGAAAGGCGAAGGAGGATGCCGAAGCTAGCAACAGGGATGTGCTGAGTGAATCTGAGGGTATAAAGACTGAATATTTAAGGGAGATATATCTACTGTGGGGACAACTGAACGACGTGGAGTTTCGCGTTGGGTCCTCCTTCTAGGAGAGTATCCATAATATGTGCGTCAACGCTTTGAGATTCCGAGGGATTTCATGGGTCGAAGACTATCCCCGCGAGCTTGCTAGAACTTGGGAGAGGTTAATCCCTTACGAGGCCTTCTTGCGTCAAGTGGACGTCAGCACTTTAGATGAGCGCCAGCTTGCAAATGTTCTTTTAGACAGTGGTGAATGTGAGAAGCTGGAGGAAGGAAGGAGGCTGTTGCGAGAGGATGCTAAGAATGAAAGTTTGGTGAGGCTCTCTAAGGAGAAGGGAAAGTTCGTGCCGACCGATAGTGTGGTGGTGACAGAAACATTTGCAGGGGGAGCGCCTATCAGCCCATGCGCCCTGGGTCTACTATGGTGAGTGGTCCTGAGGCTTCGGTCCAAACCGCTACCAAGTACAATCCCAACTTTCCGGCACTGGGGGATACCAGTCTCACCTTACCTATCACTGCAAGCACCCTTCCTATCATTCCTACACCACCCTTGACCATAGGTAAACTCCTTTTACCCTGCATCCCTGAGAATGAAGTGATTACCGAATTTATGGACTAAAAAGATTGTGTCTTTGCTATGCAGTTCTCCGGAGTCTACGACGGCAGCAGACCCCGCCCCTGTATAGGGGTGGCAACTAGACCCGACCCGATAGACCCAGACCCGACCCGTCGGATCTCGGGTGTAGGCGGGTCGGGTTTTGTCGGGTCTAAACCATACATTTCCTAAATCTGGACCCGACCCGACCTGAGCTTCGGTTCGGGTCGGCTCGGGTTTTGTTGGGTAACCATGCTAAAAATGCGTATATTTTAATGTTTTTTGGTCAGGTCTTTCGGGTCGGGTCAATTTGGGTCAGGCTTTATCCGGTCTTTATGGTATTTTTCATCACCTCCTCTGGTTCGGTTCGGGTCTGGGTCCGGGTCTTTTCGGGTCGGTTCAGTTCGGTTTTTCGGTTCTCGGTTCTAAATGCCAGCCCTACCCCTGTGATCTCCCAAGTGACTGAAACTTGGCCGGGCCTCATAGGGACACAGGCTAGAAAGGGCGGCGACCAACTTGACACCTTTTCTGACATAAGAGTAACTCCTAGCATGGTGGACATTCTCAATGAGGAAGGAGAGGCGGTCGACGGACAGAGTGCCCTGGCCGGAGGTCCAGTGGATGTCGATGTGTCTACGATGAGGGATGCGGAGACCCTCGAGAAAACCAAGGCTACTGATATCATACTGCATAAGTCTCGGAAGCTTGCCGAGAGACAGGCCCCTAGAGAGGCCAAAGAGAAGGCTGAGCAGGAAGGAAAAGAGATCCTAAAGAGGATCGAGACTGTGGTTGGTCCTGCTGCCGGGAGTGCCCCCGTGCCTACATCGCTTTCTGTTACCACTGATGTCAAGAAGATTTCCAGCAGTGATGGTGCTGGGGGTCATCGCCTTTCTGTCACTCATGAATCGGTCACTCCTCCAAAGGGTCGGTCAAGCAAGAGTGGGTCGAGTAGGAACAGGTCTGGTGCTGGTGCAAGGGAAGAACCGTCAAGCGCCGAATCTGCAAAAAAGAACAAACACAAGCACAAGAGGAAGAAACGTGATTAGCATTAGCAACCTCAGTGGGAGTTACCATTATTTTGGTAGTGTAGGCCAATAGTTTACGCGAGTACGACCCTCGCTTTTGTTTTTTCAAGACACGGTGTGGTTCTCATGTACACTCTGTCATTAGAAAGTAATAGTGTTAGAAACGTAGTTTGTATAGTGTGTGTGTGAAAAGGAAATATGAATTAGTAAAGATCATTGTTTATGTTAAGTGTTCAGATGTTCTTTTTATGTTTTACAGTGTCCTGTACTTGCATAAACTTACTTATCGTTACACTTGTCACAAAAGCGATTAGGGGTCGTCTCTGGGTAAATTATTCCAAAGAGGTGAGGTAGAGCGCTGGTTTCAGTAAGTTCCCCTCAGCTTAGGGAACCCATAGTTTTCGAGACCAGGCTGTGCGCCTGCTGTTTTGGGTGGCCCGGGGTTAAACCCAAGTATAGCGAAGGTTTAGAGCGTCGCGTTGTGCGGTCCGCCAGGTGGGTGGTTCTCCCGTCGTTCATCGGGTTGAGGTGAGCCACCAGACGTCGTTTATTCACCGACGTAGTTTTCAGCCCCGATCATCAGCTCGTAAGGTCCGATCGTGGCCACGGGCTGCCCCAAGCCTTGAAAGCTAAGGGGAAGAAACAATTTAAGGTCGGTCTTGGCGCTGCGCCAAGATTGGACCGGCACCTGCAACCGACAAAGCGAGATTTGCATCGATCTTAGTCGGTCATTGAGTGGCGCCAAGCCGCCTGGACTAGGACGCGGAACGATTTATCCTCGGCCTCGGCACTGGGTCATGGTTCGAGTTAGATGTTTTTTATGCTCGGTCGCGCCGCGGGCCGGCGATTCGAGTAGCGTTACTGGCTCCCGTGCTCGGGGTGCTGGGCATAGCCAATGTCTCAGATTCAATGCTGCTCAGAAATCAAATTGGCCGCGTCGGCTTCTGTGCTCGGGGTGCTGATGCGGCTGTAATAACCCAGGAAATCAGAACCAATTTAAAAAATTTATTTTGGCAATTTTAATGAATTTTGAATATTTAAAATGATTTTTTTTAAATAATAACGACAAAAAATTATTTTGAATAGAATTAGAACGTATATTTATTTGTATCGACGTTAGAGTACAAATATATATTTTAATTGTAAAAGGAATTAGAAATGGCGCGGTAGTTTGAAAATTCAATTTCAAATTTCAAATGAATGTGCGAGATTCAAAATAAACAGGATTCTAGCGAAACCAAAAGTATTTGAATCTATTCGAAAATTTCTTTCCAACGAATCCGAAAAATTGAAATTTCATAGCGGGAATAAAAAGTTATGCCCAGTTGAAAATTCAGAAAGTCGCTATGGAATTTTAGCCCTTAAAAATAGCGATTTTGCAGACGACCTCCATTTTCGACGAAACCACTTTTGTCGGATCTGGAATGTCAAATTATTGTTAGATTCCAATTTTCATAATTATTGGAATTAAAATGTGAGCGTGGCGAAGTAAAACGAGTTTTGATATTTTCAATCAATTTGGATCGACCAGAAAATGGTCATTTTCCAAACGGTCTTCGAATTTGATGAAATTAGTTTTGTTAGGACCGTATCGTTAAAACATAGCCAGATTTATTTTTCTGGAATTTTTGGAGTCCGTATGTGGCCCCGGTAAATTAAAAAGTGCGTTTGAATTTAAAATATATTGATTTATATCTTAAATATAACGGAAACAATTTGTAATAGCCGAATTGGGTTCCGAAACATATCCCATTGTGTTCGGAATGGGGGTATTACGCTAGGGGTGAAAGTCGGTGGGTTTGATTCGGGTTCGAAAGGAAAGCTAACTTACGGACAATAAAATAATTAAATAATAAAAAATATATTATATAAACTTTCTTTTACCCCCTCTCCTCTCTCCCATTTAGTCAACGGTCATAACATAAATAGAAAAAAAAAGAGAAAACCGATTCCCTCGTCGCCCTCGTGCAAATCCGCCGCCGCCCATCCCCTTCGCCATCGCACCGCCTGAGACCGCCGCCACGTCTCTCTCCCCGTCGCCCTCTCTCTCTTCACCCCCGTTCATACTCGCCCAAAGCCTAAATCGGAGAAGCAAGCCCCAGCACCAACAGGACCAGCCACCGTGGCCTACCGCCGACCTCTGGTGAGACCCCGCACCACCTGCGGCTCCTCCCGAACCCCTCTGGCCGGCGCTCATCCCGTAGCCGTCACAATCCACCTGAATCCGCGAGCGACTTCCCTCCTTCGAAAAACAACGAGTATTTAATTTTTATTATAAGAAAAACTGATTTTGATTTATATGTTAATAAAGCTTTGATTTTTATAGTTGATAAAGATTAGATTTTATGTGTATAAAGTATATGATTTTTTAAAAACGAAAATATTAGATTTTTAATCATGAAAATATTAGATTCTTAATCATGACAAGATTAGATATTTAGGAATAAAAGATTAATTTTTTAATAATAAAAAGTTTAGATTTTTAAATTGAATAAAGATGAGATTTTTAAATAAGAAAAATATGATCTTTGTTTACATAAAAATATGATCTTTGTTTACATAAAAATATGATTATTGTTTACATAAAAATATGATCTTTGTTTACATTAAAATATGATTTTTATTCACATAAAAATAAGATTTTTATTATATATATGAAGCGATAGAATTAATGGGATTTATAAAATATAAGCATCGATGGAAAAATATGGTTTTTATATAAACAACATTAGAATAAATATATGGCTTTTTTTTTAAACAACTTTAAGATAAAAATATGGTTTTTATATATATGGCTTTAAAATAAAAACATGATTTTTAAATTGATATAGCAATTAAAATAAAATGTGATTAATTGCATTGAAACAGATTACGCTAGGATCAGAGCAGTGAATCCGAGTGACAATAAGGACTGGCGGAGTGGAAACCAAAGGTGAGAACTCCTCACTATAATTTCTTGTTCAGTTATTTATTTTATAACTATAATATGAACTGCTCCCCGTCGTCCACAAACCATGGACGACTTGTTTAATTGTTTGTTTGACTGTGTTGTGTGTTGATGTGAAATGAAAATTAAAATATTCATTTATTGGATAAATTGTTCGAACAATAAAAATATCATTTTTATTGTATGAATAGACTGTATAAAATATTCATTTGTTGAAATAAATATTTTATAGTTAAAAATATAATTTTTAACCTGTATATGAATAAAATAAATATTCATAAACAAATCGGACGATTTGTTTATATACACACATTTGATTGATATTGATTGGGATGATAAATTTTACATATCGCCCAAATGCACAAATAAAATCTGTGTTTGTTGTTTGAAAACCCACATGGGTGTGGGGATGATATTTGACGTATAGTAATCCCAATTGTTTAGTGGTATGTCGATCGTTTGGTTGACAGGCCGTGTAAGCGTTAAATATTTATATTTAATGCTTATGCAGTGTAGAATGCACTCTGGATGATGGTTGATTGTTTATTATGGCTGTTGTATACATGTGTTGTATGAAATCCATATAATCAACATTACATGGTAATTGACTGTGTCTTATTCCAGTTCTGAAAGAATGAATATTTTAAAATAACGAATATTTTAAAATAATGAATATTTTTAAATAATATTTAGTTAAAGATCAAAATCTGATTTTGATGTCCGATTTGGGATGGACACGAATATACTTAAATTTATAAAGCCGTGTTGATTAGATTAACGCCATTTTGACGTGAACGATATTTATATCGATTTTATTCATTTTTATAATGAAATTCGAAAAGGAAGTGATTTTAAAATCTAATGTTTTGAAAATATTAAAATATTATCATTTATATATTAACGATATAGAATATTCAGTTTTGATTTGAAATTGAATATGAAGTTGAAATCGTTTTGAAAACGAATTAAAAACGATTTATAAAATATGTTTTAAATGGAAATCGATGAAATATATATTATATATGTTATATATATATAACATAATGGCCCGAATAGAAAGCGCCGCGCCGTGGCAGTTCACGAATTTCGACCATTGACTTCGAATGGACATTACGGGAGATCCGACCGTTGGATTCTCCTAGAACCAACACCGTTTGGTTCGTATCAAAAAGAGCTTTCTAAGAATACAAGAAATTAGAAATCTAACGTTTGGATTTGGAATTATGTCCAAATCAAATTTGGAAAAGGTCGATGTAAGTGCAGTTCGATGGTCGTTTATGGAAATCAACTGTACAGGCCTTGATAAAATTATTTAAAATATTAATAATTAGTGTAAAATCATAAGAAATGATTTGGAAAGAATTGGGAAGAAAAATTCCATATTTGAAAAGATAAAAATATATTTTTATCGAAGTGAACTAGTTATGAACAAGAATTATAATCCAATATTTTTAAAATAAATAAATTGGATTTGAAATGGTTTTAAAAATAACCAGAATTTCCAATATATGAATTGGAATGGATTTGAATCGAAATTGTCTTCAGAGTATTTCGATATTGGATTCCGTGATTATACGGACATTGTGGAGGAATTTGGAAGATATATATCGTTATTCTAATACGATATTTGTTGATTTTAGAATTTGATATTGAATATAAGCCGATATATTTTCTATTCAGAGCCTTGTATTTAATATCAAATGGGATTTTAGGTTTGTCATGAATGGTGTCTTCACTAGCAATGCTCTTAATCCCAGTTGAGAAAAGATTAAATCTTTTTATTAAGATTTAATGAGGTTTACCAATTAATTAATATTTAATTGGAATTGAATTGAACTTTGGGTTTGTCTTAAACCCAATGGAGTTGAGAAAATTAGAAACTAATTAGAGATTAGCTACGTTCGTTCTTTAACCCGATTTACAGTGAAATGTGATTTGGAATTTATAAATCTTCTGTTAAGATTTAAAGGAGATTTTCCAAAGTAAAGTTTTCCAGTTTAATAAAATAATTTGGAATGGAATTCGATTCAGTAATAATCGAAGTGAACTTCTGTGGAGGAGGACTGTTACTATATATGGAATTTTAGAGGCTTTGCCGTTATTCCATTTATATTGTCGGTTGGACATGGAAGTTCACACCAATTATATAGATTGATCTGTATTCCGTGAAGATTCCATTGTTAATGGAATGTGATTTTGTGTTTATCGTGAGTTGTGCTTTAAATGACATTAGTTCTTTAACCCAGTTAAAGATAAGATTTATTTCTTAACTTGGAATAATCATTAAGTAATGATTTTCGAGATTAAAACTTAATTGGAGTTTTAACGAATCTTTAATTAGATTGAAATGGGAATGTGATAATTTAAATTATCAAATTCGAGAAATGATCGAAAATGGAGTACCACCAGTTTTACTCTAGGTGATAGTTAAATCTTTAATTAGATTTGAACGTGAGATGGTAATTGAATTTATCGATAACACCGTGGTTTCAGATATGGAGTACTACGAGTTTTACTCCATGGGATGAATAGGTTGGGATTGGGAAAGAAAACAAATGATTAGTTTGGTATGGTTCGCTAATCCCGACTAGTTTGGAAAACCTTAAAATGGTTTGAATTGATATCCAAAGGAAGATTAAGAATAAATTTAAAGAATTTATCTTTGATAAAATCAATGGGAACTTTTCCCAAAGTAAAAGAATATTTGAATAAAGGAATATTCTGGATTGGATTGAGGCGTATGTTGTGTTTTTATAGCACTTGTTTATTATATGCGCGAGTTATTCAGAAAGACCGAGTTTATCCCATTTTTAATAACTGATTCGACGATATGTCGAGGATGAAGACGTGGTTGAAGACCGGAGGTCTTCGCATCATTTGGATGATTACTGATGTCTTGATTGGGCTATACACCCAAGATAAGGTAATAAGTGGTGATCGTCCAGACGTACTGGGAGATCGACCGGATATGCGAGGGCCTCTCTCCAGTATTGGACATATGGGACGAGAAATAAGGTGCCTTCGGTTTCGTTCAGACCCAGAACAAACTTGTAAGTGGATGTGTATCTGACATCGGATTTCATTCTATGTGATTGATAGACATTGGTTGCATAGCGTGAATTGCCTGTGTGGCATGCTGATATGCAAATGATCAAGGCTTCTATTGAAAAGTAGAGTCTTGTGGTTGACGATCAAAGCACGGCTTTAATATAGCATAGCTTTGTGTGGCGTTATTTCGCGAGCCTCACACCCCTGTGTGAACCAGAAACGGGAGAGGACATCAGGAAGGGCATGCGATTCCTTCTAGCTTGGAGTCGTGTCTGGGTTTTGCATGCCCAGGCATTTTACTTATGTGGATGATGGATAGCGATACGCCTTGGTTATTTTGGTCTCTGCGGAGCCGATGGATGGTCTTTATGCAGACCATATTTATTCCCCATAGGGCGGGGAAACGTAGTGTTCAGGCATTTTAATCCACATTGAGTGGACCGACCATGACGATCTAAAGGTCACTCGAGCTCTAGCCTGAGACATTGGCAAGATTGTCTCGAAGCGGTAAGGACGATCCCTCGCCTTGGTTCACAGATGGAAATCCAACTTCCAATACGTGACTTTTGCGGTTTTGATTGTAGAGCCTAGTATTGGCGACATAGTAGCATGGGATGCTATGCTGTCTATGATTGATACATTTATATTTGAAGTTGTTTTCATACACGTTACACGACAATAGTATCAAAATGATTTGTTTTAAACGTACCAAGCATGTTTGGCTATTATAAGGGAAAACCCCTATCCTACGACTTGCGTTGCATTGTGTGATGGGACCTGGGTCTTATAATAGCTTCATTTTTCCAAAAAGCATTGCACTGTCTTGTTATATGCACTGGTATTCTTGGGAGGAAACCCGTTCCGTGTTATACGGCGTGGTCCCTTGATATATCTAATTTTAAAGTAAAGTTTAAATAACTGTTTTAGTTCTCACACTGGTCACATGACTGGCCTTGGAATTTATTGTTTTAACCTAAACTTTAGGTGCCCCTATTTTCCACACGGGCAGCTAGTAGTTTTGGTTTTGCAGATTCATATTCATAGGATCCTGATTTACAGCTGGAATGATATTCGGAAAGCTCTATATCCGTTTATCTCTTTCAGTTGTGTTTTGTATTATTTTCCGCTGCATTGTAAATTGTAAATCTCTGATATTTTTGTTCTGTATATTATTCATGTACACTCTGGAATAATTTTGTATTCTGGTGAAATGGTTGTAATATGCAATGAACTGTTCTTCTGTTTGTTTTCTGATTTGTCGTGTTCTCAAAGCAATCTGGGCTTTCCTTCACAGGGAAGTTCGGGAAGTTATATTTGGTATTAGAGCTTTGGTTTACAGAGCTCAGAGAACAAGGCACATTAGAACCGAATGAAAGAATTCATCAGAGATTGGATTAGTAATATCCAATAAGGATGACTCGTTAGAGATAGGATCAGCAGTATCCTAGAACGAGTGTGAAGAGTGTGGTTTTTAAAAAAATCAAATTTAGTTTTAAGATTTTATATCAATTATTTGTATCTGAATATTTTATTTTAAATTAATTTGGACCATCGGGTATATAGAGATTTTAATATACGTCTGATCCACATGTACTTGAAGTCTCAAATATACTGGATGGATATAGAATCGCATACTAGTTGCCCGAAGATGAGACTGATGATAGCACATGCATCATCAGTATGTATGTTCGATTTTCGAAAGTGTGATGTTTATATAGTCCAATTGATTGGTGTGAGAGCCAAAACTAGATAGGGTTATTGTTGTAAATTGGCATCAAAAACATGATTTTCAGTATATATGTCAAAATTATGAGTTTGAAATGTTAATTCACTAATTGATTGATGATTGTGTTGTATGATTATTTGCTATCTAATAAAACCATTATGTGAAAGAATAGTACACATAACCAAATTGTATCAAATATTGAACCGAATTGGAATTTGTTTCAAAATGCATACATATACATGTATATACATTGAACATGTCACAACAGGGAAGCTAAGCAGAGGAATAAAATTGTATGCCCGACAAATAGGTACATGTTTACTAATTTATTGGGTTTGGATGATTTTATGATCCGATTGGCTTTTTCTTTTTCTTTTTGAGATGAGAGGGCCTGTGTGGCAGTTTGGGGATTTCCCTGGTGCTCCCGTACAAAGGAGGTTATGGCGAATTTTTTCAAAAATTTAGGGTGTTAGCCAAATTTTTGAAGAATTAGAAAATTCTTAGAAACTGAAAAGTTGAAGAATGAAAGCCAAACTGAAAGTTGCGTTGGTTAGTAAAACAACTTTCAGCTTCGTTCCTTTTCGAGGACGAAAAGATTTTAAGTGGGGGAGATTGTAACAACCCGGAAAATCAGAACCAATTTAAATTTTTTATTTTGGCAATTTTAATGAATTTTGAATATTTAAAATGATTTATTTTAAATAATAACGACAAGAAATTTATTTTGAGTAGAATTAGAACATATGCATTTATTTGAATCGACATTAGAATATAAATATATATTTTAATTATAAAAGTAATTGAAAAGGGCGCGGTAGTTTGAAAATTCGATTTCAAATTTCAAATGAATGTGCGGGATACAAAATAAACCGGATTTTAGCGAAAACAAAAATATTGGAATCTATTCAACAATATCTTTCCAAGGAATCCGAAAAATTGAAATTTCATGCGGGAATAAAAAGTTATTCCCAGTTGAACATTCAAAATAGTCGCTATGGAATTTTACCCTTAAAAATAGTGATTTTGCAAACGACCTCCGTTTTCATCGAAACCACTTTTGTTGGATCCTGAATGTCAAATTATTGTTAGATTCCAATTTTCATAATTTTTGAAATTAAAATGTGAGCATGGCAAAGTAAAACGTGTTTTGACAGTTTCAGTCAATTTGGATCGACCAGAAAATGGTCATTTTTCTAAAGGCCTTCAAATTTGACGAAATTAGTTTTGTTACGACTGTATCGTTAAAACATAGCCAAATTTATTTTTCTGGAATTTTTGGAGTCCGTATGTGGCCCCGGTAAATTAAAATGTGCGCTTAAATTTAAAATATACTGATTTACGCTAGGGGTGAAAGTCAGTGGGTTTGATTCGGGTTACGAAACATATCCCATTGTGTTCAGAATGGGGGTATTACGCTAGGGGTGACAGTCGGTGGGTTTGATTCGAGTTTCGAAAGGAAAGCTAATTTCTGGACAATAAAATAATTAAATAATAATAAAAAATAATATATAAACTTTCTTTTACCCCCTCCCCTCTATCCCCTTTAGTCAACGGTCATAACATAAATAGAAAAAGAAAAAGAAAAAAATCGATTCCCTCGTCGCCCTCGTGCAAATCCACCGCCGCCCATTCCCTTCGCCACCACACCGCCTGAGACCGTCGCCACGTCTCTCTCCCCATCGCCCTCTCTCTCTCTCTTCACCCTCTTCAAACTCACCCAAAGCCCAAATCGGAGAAGCAAGTCGCCATCACCCACAGGTCCCGCCACCGTGGCCTACCGCCGACCTTCGGTGAGACCTCGCACCACCTACGACTCCTCCCGAACCCCCTCTGGCCAGCGCTCATCCCGTAGCCGCCACAATCCACTTGAATCTGTGAGCGACTTCCCTTCTTTGAAAAATAGTGAGTATTTAATTTTTATTATAAGAAAATCTGATTTGTTATATATGTTAATAAAGCTTTGATTTTTATAGTTGATAAAGTTTAGAGTTTATGTGTATAAAGTATGTGATTTTTTTAAAATGAAAATTTTAGATTTTTAATCATGAAAATATTAGATTCTTAATCATGACAAGATTAGATTTTAAGGAATAAAAAGATTAAATTTTTAATAACAAAAAGTTTAGATTTTTAATTAGAATAAAGACGAGATTTTTAAATAAGAAAAATACGATCTTTGTTTACATAAAAATATGATCTTTGTTTACATAAAATATGATCTTTGCTTACATTAAATATGATTTTTGTTCACATAAAAATATGATTTTTAATATATGTATGAAATGATAAAATTAATGGGATTTATAAAATATAAGCATCGTTGGAAAAATATAGTTTTTATATAATCAACATTAGAATAAAAAATGGTTTTTATTTAAACAACTTTGAGATAAAAATACCGTTTTTATATATATGGCTTTAAAATAAAAAGATGATTTTTAAATTGATATAACAGTTAAAATAAAATGTGATTTTAATATAAATTACATTGAAACAGATTACGCTAGGATCAGAGCAGCGAATCCGAGTGACAATAAGGACTGGCGGAGTGGAAACCAAAGGTAAGAACTCCTCACTATAATTTCTTGTTCAGTTATTTATTTTATAACTGTAAATATGATCTGGTCCCCGTCGTCCACAGACCATGGACAACATGTTTGATTATTTGTTTGAACTGTGTTGTGTAATGATGTGAAATGAAAATTAAAATATTCATTTGTTGGATAAATTGTTCGAACAATAAAAATATCATTTTTATTGTATGGATAGACTGTATAAAATATTCATTTGTTGAAATAAATATTTTAATGTTAAAAATATAATTTTTAACGTGTATATGAATAAAATAAATATTCATAAACAAATTGGATGATTTGTTTATGTACACACGTTTGACTGATATTGATTGGGACGATAAATTTTACACATCGCCAACTGCACAAATAAAATCTGTGTTTTTTGTTTGAAAACCCCACACGGGTGTTGGGATGATATTTGACGTACACTAATCCTAATTGTTTAGTGGTATGTCGATCGTTTGGTTGACAGGCTGTGTAAGCATTAAATATTTATATTTAATGATTATGCAGTGTAGAATGCACTCTGGATGATGGTTGATTGTTTATCATGGCTGTTGTATACATGTGTTATATGAAATCCATATAATCAACATTATATGGTAATTGACTGTGTCTGATTCCAGTTCAGAATGAATGAATATTTTAAAATAACGAATATTTTAAAATAGTGAATATTTTAAAATAATATACAGTAAAAGATCAAAATCTGATTTTGATGTCTGATTTGGGATGGACACGAATATATTCAAATATATAAAGCCGTGTTGATTAGATTAACGCCATCTTGACGTGAACGATATTTATATCGATTTTATTCATTTTTATAATGAATATCGAAAAGGAAGTGATTTCAAAATCTAATGTTTTGAAAATATTGTCATTTATATATAAATGATGTGGAATATTAAATTTTGATTTGAAATTGAATATGAAGTTGAAATCTTTTTGAAAACGAATTTAAAATGATTTATAAAATACGTTTTAAATGGAAATCGACGAAATATATATTTTATATTATATTATATATATAATATAATGGCCTGAATAGAACGTGCCACGCCGCAGTAGTTTGTGAATTTCGACCATTGACTTCGAATGGACATTACGGGAGATTCGATCGTCGGATTCTCCTGAAACCGGGACCGTTGGGTTCGTATCGAAAAGAGCTTTCTAACGAATACAAGAAATTAGAAATCTAACAATTGGATTTGGAATTATGTCCAAATCAAATTTGGAAAAGGTCGTTGTAAGTGTAGTTCGATGGCCGTTTATGGAAATTGACTGTACGGGCCTTGATAAAATTATTTAAAATATCAATAATTAGTGTGAAATCATAAGAAATGATTTGGAAAGAATTAGGATGAAAAATTCCATATTTGAAAAGATAAAAATATATTTTTATCGAAGCGAACTAGTTATGAAATAGAATTATAATCCAATATTTTTAAAATAAATAAATTGGATTTGAAATGGTTTTTAAAATAATCGGAATTTCCAATATATGAATTGGAATGGATTTGAATCGAAATTATCTTCGGAATATTTCGGTATTGGATTCTTTGATTATACGGACATTGTGGAGGAATTTGGAAGATATATATATCGTTATTCCAATACGATATTTATTGATTTCAGAATTTGATATTGAATATGAGCCGATATATTTTCTATTCAGAGCCTTGTATTTAATATCAAATAGGATTTTGGGTTTGTCGTGAACGGTGTCTTCACTAACACTGTTCTTAAACCCAGTTGAGAAAAGATTAAATCTTTTTATTAAGATTTAATGAAGTTTACCAATTAATTAATATTTAACTGGAGTTTAATAGAACTGAACTTTGGCTTTGTCTTAAACAAAATGGGGTTAAGAAAATATTGAAGTTTACCAATTAATTAATATTTAATTGGAGTTGAATAGAATTGAACTTTGGTTTTGTCTTAAACCCAACGGAGTTAAGAAAATTAGAAACTAACTAGAGATTAGCTAAGTTGAATGGTTTCCTAGGTATGCATCTGATGTTGGTTTCGGCTTTCTGGATTAATACTTAGGGAATCGTTCTCTTACTAATTTACGGTTAGAGACTGATGGAATGTGAATTGGGTTTATCGTGAACTGTGTTTTAACGACATTCTTTCTTTAACCCGATTTACAGTGAAATGTGATTTGGAATTTATAAATCTTTTGTTAAGATTTACAGTAGATTTTCCAAAGTAAAGTTTTCCAGTTTAATAAAATAAATTAGAATGGAATGGAATTCGATTCGGTAATAATCGAAGTGAACTTCTGTGGAGAAGGACTGTTCCTATATATGGAATTTAAGAGGCTTTGCTGTTATTCCATTTATATTATCGGTTGGATATGGAAGTTCACACCAATTATATATATTGATCTGTATTCCATGAAGATTTCGTTGTTAATGGAATGTGATTTTGGGTTTATCGTGAGCTGTGCTTTAAATGACATTAGTTCTTTAACCCAGTTAAAGATAAGATTTATTTCTTAACTTGGAATAATCATTAAGTAAATATTTTCGGGATTAAAACTGAATTGGAGTTTTAATGAATCTTTAATTAGATTGAAATTGGAATGTGATAATTTAAATTATCAAATTCGAGAAATGATCGAAAATGAAGTACCAATAGTTTTACTCCAGGCGATAGTTAAATCTTTAATTAGATTTGAATGTGAGATGGTAATTGAATTTACCGATAACACCGTGGTGTTAGATTTCGAGTACTACCAGTTTTGCTCTATGGGATGAATAGGTTGGGATTGGGAAAGAAAACAAATGATTAGTTCGGTAAGGTTCGCTAATCCCGACTAGTTTGGAAAACCTTAAAATGGTTTGAACTGATATCCAAAGGAAGATTAAAGAACAAATTTAAAGAATTTATCTTTGTTAAAATTAATGGGAACCTTTCCCAAAGTAAAAGAATATTTGAATAAAGGAATATTCTGGATTGGAATGAGGCATATGTTGTTTTTTTATAGCACTTGTTTATTTATATACACGAGTTATTCAAAAAGACTGGGTTTATCCATTCTGAATAACTGATCCACGATATGTCAAGGATGAAGATGGTGGTTGAAGACCGGAGGTCTTCACATCGTTTGGATGATTACTGATGTCTTGATTGGGCTGTACACCCAAGACAAGGTAATAAGTGGTGATCGTCCAGACGTACTTGGAGATCGACCGGATATACGAGGGCCTCTCTCCTATATTGGACATATGGGATGAGGAATAAGGTGCCTCCGGTTTTGTTCAGACCCAGAACGAACTTATAAATGGATGTTTGCCTGACATCGTATTTCACTCTGTGTGATTGACAGACCTTGGTTGCATAACGTGAATTGACTGTGTGGCATGCTGAGAATCAAATGATCAAGGCTTCTGTTGAAAAGCAGAGTCTTGGGGTTGATGGTCAAAGCACGACTTTAATATAGCATAGCTTTGTGTAACGTTAATTCGTGAGCCTCACACCCCCGGTGTGAACCAGAAACGGGAGAGGACATCAGGGTGGGCATGCGTTTCCTTTTAGCTAGGAGTGGTGTCTGGGTTTTGCATGCCCAGGCGTTTACTTATGTAGATGATGGATAGCGAGGCTCCTCAGTTATTTCGGTCTCTGCGGAACCGATGGATGGTCTTTATACATACTAGATTTATGCCCCATAGGGCAGGGAAACGTAGTGTTTAGGCATTTTAATCCACATCGAGTGGACCGACCCAGATGATCTAAAGGTTACTCGAGCTCTGACCTGAGACATGGGCTAAATTGTCTCGAAGCGGTAAGGACGATCCCTCGCCTTGGTTCACAGATGTAAATCCAACCTCCAGTATGTGACATTTGCGATTTTGATTGTAGAGCCTAGTATTGGTGACATAGTAGCATGAGATGCTATGCTGTCTATGATTGATACATTTATATTTGAAATTGTTTTCATAAACTTTACACGATAATAATATCAAAATGATTTGTTTTAAACGTACCAAGCACGTTTGGCTATTATAAGGGAAATTCCTATCCTCCGGCTTGCGCTGCATTGTGTGATGGGACCTGGGTCTTATAATAGCTTCATTTTTTCAAAAAGCATTGTGCTGTCTTGTTATATGCACCAGTGTTCTTGGGAGGAAACCCGTTCCGTGTTATATGACGTGGTCCCTTGATATATCTGATTTTAAAGTAAAGTTTTAAATAACTGTTTTAGATCTCACACCAGTCACATGACTGACCTGGAGTTTATTGTTTTAACCTAAACTCTGGGTGCCCTTATTTTCCACATGGGTAGCTAGTAGTTTTGGTTTTGCATTATATTCACAGGATCCTAATTTACAGCTGGAATGATATTCGAAAACCTCTGTATTCGTTTATCTCTTTTAGTTGTGTTTTGTATTATTTTCCGCTGCATTGTAAATTGTAAATCTCTGATATTTTTGTTCTGTATATTATTCATGTACACTCTGGAATATTCTTGTATTCTTATGAAATTGTTGTAATAAGCAATGAAATGTTCTTCTGTTTGTGTTTTGATTTGTCATGTTTTCAAAGCAATCCTGGCTTTCCTTCACGTGGAAGTTAGGGAAGTTATATTGCAGTCGTAGGCGTGAATCGAGCTGGTTGTTGGAACTAACAAGACGCATTACGTGAGAAGTAAACAACAAGGAAATAGGAAACTGAACATCATTTTTACTAATAACTTTGGCAGTAATAGCCTTTACAATGCCTTGAATTTTTGAAAAAACAGAACATATGTTTGAAAAGCATAAACAATCGTAAACTTGAGTTATGTAAAGTAGCGGCGGAGATGTTCGTTGTTCCATGCCCTCGGGAGTTCAACTCCGTCGGCGGTGGCAAGTCTGAAATTTCCATCGCTGAGCTCCGATGTATGGAGTATGAGCCTTCCCAGCGAGGCGCGAGGCCTGTTGGCAGGGGAAAAACCCGCTTTAGAACAAGGTCATCGATGTTGAGGTCCTTGTGGGGGACCCTGAAATTGAAGTATCGGGCTACTCGCTTGCCTTTGGGCGGTAGCTTTGATATCGATCTCGTTCCATTTTTCTTCCAGCAAGTCAAGTGATCCCAGAAGTAAGTCTTGGTTTGTCTTTGGAACGAAGTACGTGACTCGATGGGATTGAAGCTTGAACTCAATAGGAATGATGGCTTCAGATCCGTATGCGAGGGCGAAAGGAGTATGATCGGTTGCAGTCTTGTGGGTGGTGCGGTAAGCCCATAGAGCTAGAGGAAGTTCGTCTGCCCACATGCCCTCAGCCTTTTCCAGACGTTTCTTTATGATGGATTCGATGACCTTGTTAACCGCCTCGACTTGACCATTGGATTGGGGATGAGCCACCACTGAGAATCTTTTATCAATGCCGTGGAGCTGACAGAAGGCTTTAAACTCGGTGCTCTCGAATTGAGTGCCATTGTCGGAGATGATAGCTCGGGGCACTCCATAATGGGTAATTATGTTGCAGATAACAAAGTTGATCATCTTCTTCGTGGTAATGGTGGCGAGAGCTTCAACTTCTTCCCACTTGGTGAAATAGTCCACTGCGACAACGACGTATCATGCCCCGCCTCTGGCCATTAGAAGAGTTCTGATGATGTCAATTCCCCACATGGCGAATGGCCATGGGCTAACCGTTTGAGACAATTCGGTTGGCAGGGCTCCTGGAATCTTGGAGATGCGCTGGCACTTATCGCACTTGCGAGCGTAGTCCGCGGCGTGTAATACATCGAGCGTTCTTCAGGGGTGATGAGCATGACTCCGGCCCCAGAGCACTTTCTGTTAGAGGAGCCATCTACGAACAATTTCCACTGGGCGTCGGGGGTCCCCGCGTTCTCTGTGGGATCCTCCTCGGGGGCTGTGAAATCTATGATGAAATCTGCGAGAGCTTGGCTGAGGATGGCTCGTCGGGGGATGAAGGTTATCTCGAACTGGCTTAACTCTATGCTCTACTTTAATAATCGTCCTGATGTCGCGGGTCGCTGTAGGACCGGACGTAGTGGTTGGTCAGTGAAAATTTTTATGGGTTGCGACGGGAAGTATGGTCGGAGCTTTCTAGAGGAAATCAATAAGCAGAATGTGAAGGAAATTAGGGTTCGAATTCAAGTCAATAAATGAAATCTCTACGGGATCTACATGATAATTCATAAATCGAGAAGAATACCTGACTATAGCTCCATCCTTTTTCCGCGCAATCGATTAGTGGGTTGGTTGATTCGAATCAGAGCTCCCAAAGCAGCGAGCCTCTATAGAACTCCACGAACGTCGATCTTGGTATTGTCAAACAAAACGAGAAATAGAATGATTCGGTACTAGCCAATTTGGGGTTTTAGGGTTTCTCTGAATATCATGGTTGTAATGAATTAAGGAAAAAGGAGATCGATCCTTTTCTTTTATAACATTATAACACACAAGTTTATCTCAAAACCTACTAATCCGATCACCATAAAATAGAAGAAAAATTCAAACTTTTTTTGATTTCCTTTTATTTTGAATTGCTATCACCCTATATAACGTTTATATGTGTGACCCCATAGGTTATCATAATGTTGGCAACAATTTAAACAATATTTAAATTGTAAACAGTGAGCGACATCTAGTAATACATCACTGCTACCCAAGTCATGATAAGATCATCGATTCGATACAACCTTTATGTGACCAGTGTATCAATGTAATATAATCCTTTTAACCAATATATCCAGAATTAAACTAGAGGCATGGATCATATCATCCTTGTTATAATTTAATCCGATTTTCTTGATCGATGGGTAGACTGTTTAAAACAAATCAATATTTGAGCACGGCCATGCATTTCACAGTATCACTCAATCAAGAGGCCCATAGATATTGTAGGGTTAAGTTCCATCTAGATCATTCATAATTTTCATTTGATTCAAGATATATCCAATAATCACCATTATCATTACTCTGTTTCGAAATAACTTTAGATGATATCAAAACACAAATGTCCTCGAATAAAATTATAATGATTTCAGGTCTGAGGACCATTGCATCACTGTCTCTATAAGAACAACTTATGATACTGTTGATTATATTCCATGTAGTTGTCTCACGGTGGATCAGCCCAATACGCTATTTTCCAATACGTATTTATATCTTGACTTTAATATCACGTATATTAATGATCAATGGGATGTAATCATCGGTCAATCAATATACTAGTCTCAATGCTTTATTGTTGTCCTATATAAACAATAAAACACGACTAGTGACATTTAAGGATTATAATACTTATCACAATATATAATCTCAAATTCAGTCTTACTCGAACTATATAATTCTGTATTATTATTCTAAGGACTTATATTATGTTAATATTTATATTACACAGTAAATATAACATAACATAACATTTTATTTTATTTCGAATAAAATAATCACATCAACAGTGCTATATATCTCGTTAGATGGATTGCCTCTTGGGCATAAACTCTAACAATCTCCCACTTGCACTAGAGTCAATCATTCATGTATCGTATACTCATGAAATTAGTGTGACTATTAAACTCTGAACTTCTGCTGCTTCAGAGTTTAATTCAGTAGGTCTGTAACATTACAACGTTTGTAACTTTGCAGATATGTTCATTTCCTCTGTGAACAACTTCTTATAGGAATTATATTTCTTAAATATATGTTTGGATCGATAATGAGTTTAATGTTTTAGGCCTGAGCAACAGCCATATTATTATCGCAACGTATATCATTGGATCAACAATGAATTAAGTTCAATCATGAACTTATTAATCCAAACATTTTCTTTCTTAGAATCATTATTTATTTCTTGCTTTAAAACTAACATAATTTATAATAATTAATGTGTTATCAAATAACGTTAGAATTATTGTCTCACTCCCACTCAATTTCTTGTCTATACAAGATTCAGTGACATTTTGTGGTTTCGAGACATTTCGACTTCTATTTCATTCCTATTGGTATCTTAGAGACTGGTTCTCTTTTATAAAGGATATCAATTTGAGCAATAAACATTTTATTCTCAGAGAATTTATAGAAATAATATGCATTTATATCTTGTGGATATTACACAAAATATTTATTTTATTTGGGTTCGATCTTGTCAGAGGACGGACGTTTAATAAGCGCCTTACATCCAAATCTGCAAATTAGACACACTAGGACATTTCCTAGTCCATATCTTATATGGCATCTTTAAAATCATTTTAGTAGGATTAAATGCAATTGTTCTAAATTTAATTTATTTGAAGATCTATATGACTTATCTTGGTCGTACCATATCTTATAAGGTGCTATTACTCCTTTCAGACACACCATTTCAATATGGTGTTCTAGGTGGAGTGAGTCATGAAACAATTTCAGACTCATCTGGATAGTCATTAATTAGTTGGCTTAAATATTGTTTTCGATCTATTCGAAAAGTACTTATTTTTCTATTTAAAATTTGTTTCTAACTTCACTTTCAATTCTTTGATTTTTCAAAGGATTCTAATATGTGTTTCATAAGATACACATATCTGTATCTACTGATATTATCATCGAATATAATTAATTAACAAAACCTGCCTCTAGCGTATGTATTCATTGCTCCATATACATCATTATGTACGAGACTCAATACTTATCACTCATTCACCGTGTTAAGTGAAAGGTGATGCGGTTATTTTACCTAATAAACAAGATCTGTATTCTTCATATAATTCAAAATCAAATGATCTCAAAATTCCATCATTATGGAATTTTGATATACACTTGTTTATTGGGCTAAGGATTTACATCACTAAATTTAATCCACTCATTTTAATGTCAAGTACATTATTGTTAAGGATTTACAAAGATCATTAACTATTTGTGAAATTCCATACGATATTTCATTTAAATAAAATGAATAACAATTATTCTTTTATTACAAACGAAGTTCAAACTTGCCTAAACAAGATATATTATAACATTTATTTTAAGTGGAATTTCTTAATAATAACTATTCTATTTAATTAATTAAGCCAGTATAATCAACAAGAATCGACTTCCTATGGATAATCCAGCAACATTTGCTTCATTTCCAATCGTAAGTCCACCTGTCCTTTTATCAGATTTCTACTTATTCTGCAATTTCTGTAAATCAGCATACATTTTTGTGATTTATATCTAGTATCTAATACCAGAAATGTACAAGTAGATTATTATAACATTTATATCTTATTCAGTTGAAGTCACACTTTAACTTTTATTTTAGATCTTCTATATTTATTAGAACAATTACATTTTAATTTATTTGAGGACAATCCTCAAATTTCAATGTTAGTCAAGAAATTTGATTTAATTCAATTTATCCTACTTGAGGATTAATTTAAATTAACAAAGTTATTTAATATCTACGATAGATAATAAATAATAACCGATTCTGTAATATTTATTTAATACAAAATTTTGATGATCAAAATTTATATATTAGCATAAATATGTAATTTAAACTAAAATCGCTCCCACTCAAATTAGCATCCCTTTGTTTATATATGTATATCATTATATACATATAATGGTGTTCCAAGATCCATATCTAGTCATGCCTTGACCTAGCTTTGGCTAAACCCAAAACACAACCTTTTAGGTAGACATCTTATGTCAATTATATCGTCTATATAACTCTTGGAACACAGGTTGAACAGTTTGTTCAATATTATTCATTTGCTCAAAATATATAGAATAATTCATGCTTTTGTCTCTAAGGCCGTAATCGTATTATGCAACCTAGTTAAGTCATACCCAATAATAGGTTGGAGCACCACATTTTACTCCATCGCATATAATCAAAATAAAAGGTGCACAACGCTTTGGCGTTAGTTACAACCATTGATCTTGGACAGTGATGAGTATATTATTGGAAGACTTCACCATGACTTAATATGACAAAATATGCTTTAAAGGGAATTTATAATTCGTAGTGGCGAACAATATTTGAGTTATTTACATATATCAAAATATATGCGCATTTTATATTCATAATATAAATTAGATTTTAAATAATATATACCAAGCATATATATACATATTTAAATTCAATAATATATACATCGCATGTCTATGTTTAGAAGACATAATTCTGGTGAACTTTCGCATCATTTAAAATTATACATTACATATGTATATGTATGTATGAAGTTAGAAAGGATTTTAAATTATTCATATGCAAACACAAACAAACTTGTGTTCAAACATTATACGAACAACATGCACTGAACTATTTCATTGCAAAAATCTAACAAATAATTCAAAATTATATATATGTTTATGTTAGCCAAAGCCACTAGAAAAACCAAGATTAAAATTACATATATATATATATATATTCAAAACTGGTAACTATTGCACTACTTATTCTAAGTGAATGACCAATGTTTAGAACATGATAAAATAGTGAATTATAATGCACGCTGCATCATCTGTTCAAACAGATCATTTATATACACAGTTTTATACACACACAATTTAATACATTAAAATTACAAACTTATGAGTTATTAGTATACATACATACATACTGAAATAATTATTTATTCACTGCAGTATATCCACATACAGTTGCAGTTCCCTTTGTAGCAAAATTTCCATGGCTATTATACATTATAATCCATTCACATATTGACTATTTCAAATCGCAAATCAAATTTGCTTTCATCAATCTGTATGTGTTTGAATCAGTCATACTGATCCTACAACATATAAATACAGATCAGTCAAATTTAGCTTCCAGAATATGTATATACTAAAACTCAGTAATTCACAATACCATGCTGAATTGTAGAATTATAATAATTTAAACTGTAAATAATTACTTAACACTTGTGCAACCTGGAAGATCATATAATATGATGTAACATTCTGATCTCACATACATACTCACTATGCAAATGAGATTTGCCATCAGATGGTATCTTATTCTATTTATTCACATATATATACATATTATATATATATACACACACACACAACCATCTTCATGGTATATTCATGGAATATTTATGTGCAACCATATGAACATTTCAGATGTTACACTATCAACTGAGTTAAGTGTTCAACAAATTAAACATGTTTAATAATGTATCAAACTTTAAAACATATATATATCGATACATGTAAATTTATCAATGATGTGCTGCTACAAATTATTTTGCTTCTCATTGTATTAGCAGGAACAAGCCAGTTATATTCATAGAACATTTGAGGTCCACATCTCTTATTCACACACATTAATGCATATCATAACAGACATACAAATATATGTATGAATATTTATACTTATCTGTGATTCAGAATAATTTCTATCTAACAGGTAAAGTTAATTCAGTAGTCAAACTAAGAATATGACATGTAGCTGACATTACCTATACATAGATTTATTAAGGTATAGAAAACAACGAAAACCAATGGTTGCCATATAGTCATGTAATATCTTTTAAAACAGTTACAAATATAAAACACATATATTATATACTCATATGTGTGTGTCCAGGCAGGTAAGTCCCTCACATATTGATAAATATGTATACAATCAAGCATAGAGTGGTATCAAATCATTACAACACCTTTATATGGAATATCTAAGCAGAACAGAGTTTTTGATATATATATATACACACACACAAGAATGTCAACAGTTTACATTTGGTTTACGTATTATTGATTGTAAATTATGTGCTAAATCATGTAGCCATATATTAACAACTTTCATATGCACTGAATATAAGTTAAACATATCTTATATGACTTAAAACAATATGTATATAGTTCAGATCTATATATCATACCACTCACAGTGACATTATAATCTCTACTAATCAAATTAGTTTTCTGGGCCAAACAATGCATATATATTTTTTCATGTTTATATAGTTCACAAACGATATTATTTTCATAGATCCATCATATGCGCTTTTGAATCACTCTGCTATAAAACAATACCATTTATATTTTAAAATGTCAGATCCATTGTTCACTAGCATTGATCAAACAACCAATTTAAGAAAATTGGTTCCTGTATATAATTGTAATAGAGTGGTTAGAAATTTTGGATTCATTTTCTTATACAAAATCCAAACATATATTGAATAATGCACATCATATAAATTAACTATATGCATTAGTTTACAGTCACAGGATTCAACAATACGAATGTAATACCGTATAATATGCAAATAATAGTTTCAAATTTCATTTCATATCAAATATAAAATGATTGTATAGTGAAACAATTTCACATATGAAATAAAAATTATTTATTACATCCTTTTGAATCACATACAAGTGTTCACAACATTGTCAATTATACACAGATAACTTGTTTTCTATCAAGTTGTTAATGAAATTTGAACATTGATAACAATTTAACATAACATTTATAGTATAAAGCCAAGTTAAAGATCCAAAATGTTGCAGCTGTTATGTACTAACATTCATCTAATAAGAATGAGATTTTTCATTACAAATCAAAATTTGTATTGTCCATTTAATTAACATATTAACTAATGTAAATTAAATCAAGCAGCAAATCATATATGTTGCGACCCTTTTTCAAAAAATAAAATAAAATAAAGTATACAGGGTCATGAGCTTGCAGATTCAATCTGGTGTAATTATAGAAACAAATTTCAAAAGTGAATTAAAACCCAGACAAATACATATAAAATCTGTTATGCTTCATGTCACAAAGGCATCAATATTTTAAATAATCTTAAAACCGGTTAAGATATCCTCTATCACAAATCAGAATTTGTTTACTATAAACAATTTCAATTTTGTATCCATTGCAGATTTTAATCTTCATCGAAATAATTTCATCACAATAAATGAATTTACTTTAAATTCATATATTAGTGCATGCAAAGACTAAAATGAGGATTAAAATATAGATCATAATATTTGCATTATGACCTAAAATTCATCATTTACTCATGATCTATTTCAAGATGATGCAAAATCAAAATTGGACTTAGCTGTGAACCTATCGTTCATCATTTTTGATCAACAATCAACATTGTTTCTTTTGATCACAAATATATCTGGTTTTAATACGATTGTGATTAATCTAATCACAATTTTTTTTTTTTTAAGTAATTCTCCTTGACAAATCATATTTGCCAAGTCATAGGTCAAATATTAGTACAATAGTTTTGGATATATGTAAAATAGGACAAGTATTGTTTATATGCAAACAACACCAAAATTGCACCCAAATCTGTTTAATAAAGCATACAATGTCAGTTATATAATCTTGATATAAATGTATCTCATATCATCTAATATGATAAATAGGATCTGAGCATTATTTAAAATTAATATCATATATAAATTTATAATTCATCTCAGATTTACAGTAATATCAAATCCAAGTTTATTCTTAAATTATGACATATCAGTATTTCAAACATAGGATGGTTTAAATGTTTTAAACCAGAATAAGACAACTAATTTTAATCCAGAGATTAATGTAATCTTCGTTTCATATACAAAACATTTTTTCTAACAGAATAATTTCCTTCTAAATGAATTTGTGATGAATTATTCAGGCAACTGTGTTCAGAATGGTCGGGTTTGTTACAAATTCGAACAGATCGAAACCCCAAGTAAACTCAACATATAAATTATCACGAAAACCTTGCTTTAATAACACTGAAGGAAATTAGGGTTCGAATTCATGTCAATAAATGAAATCTAAACCAAATCTCTACTGGATCTATATGATAATTCATAAATCGAGAAGTATACCTGACTTTAGCTCCATCCTTTTTCCACACAATCGATTAGTGGGTCGGTTGATTCGAATCAGAGCTCCCAAATCAGCGAGCCTCTATAGAAGTCCATGAACGTCGATCTCGGTATTGTCAAACAAAACGAGAAAGAGAATGATTCGGTACTAGCCGATTTGGGGTTTTAGGGTTTCTCTGAATATCATGGTTGTAATGAATTAAGGAAAAAGGGGATCGACCCTTTTCTTTTATAACTTTAAAACACAAGTTTATCTCAAAACCTAGTAACCCGGTCACCATAAAATAGAAGAAAAATTCAAACCTTTTTGGATTTCCTTTTATTTTGAATGACTATCACCTTATACAACGTTCATATGTGTGACCCCATAAGTTATCATAACATTGGCAACAATTTAAACAATATTTAAATTGTAAACAGTGAGCGACATCTAGTAATACACCACTGCTACCCAAGTCATGATAAGATCATCTATTCGATACAACCTTTACGTGACCAATGTATCAATGTAATATAATCTTTTTAACCAATATATCCAGAATTAAACTAGAGGCATGGATTGTATTAGCCTCATTATAATTTAATCCGATTTTCTTGATCGATGAGTAGACTGTTTGAAACAAATCAATATTTGAGCACGACCATGCATTTCACAGTCTCACTTAATCAAGAGGCCCATGGATATCGTAAGGTTAAGTTCCATCTAGATCATTCATAATTTTCATTCGATTCAAGATATATCCAACAATCAGCATTATCATTACTCTGTTACGAAATAACTTTAGATGATATCAAAACACAAATATCCTCGAATAAAATTATAATGATTTCAGGTCTGAGGACCCTTACATCACTGTCACTATGAGAACAACTTATGATACTATTGATTATATTCCATGTAGTTGTCTCACGGTGGGTCAGCCTAATACGCTATTCTCCAATACATATTTATATCTTGACTTTAATATCATGTATATTAATGGTCAATGAGATGTGATCATCAGTCATTCAATATACTAGTCTCAATGCTTTATTGTTGTCCAATATAAACAATAAAACTTGACTAGTGACATTTAAGAATTATAATACTTATCACATTATATAATCTCAAGTTCAGTCTTACTTAAACTATATAATTCCGTATTATTATTCTAAGGACTTCTATTATGTTAATATTTATATTACGCAGTAAATATAACATAACAGAATATTTTATTTAATTCCAAATAAAATAATAACGTCAACAGTGTTATCTATCTCGTTAAATGGATTGCCTCTTGGGCATAAACTCTAACAATCTCCCACTTGCACTAGAGTCAATCATTCACGTATCGTATACTCATGAAACTAATGTGACTATTAAACTCTGAACTTCTGCTGCGACAGAGTTTAATTCAGTAGGTCTGCAACATTACAACATTTGTAACTTTGCAGATATGTTCATTTCCTCTGTGAACAACTTCTTATAGGAATTATATTTCTTAAATATATGTTTGGATCGATAATGAGTTCAATGTTTTAGGCCTGAGCAGCAGCCATATTATTATCGCAATGTAATTCTTCTCTGCCCCCGTCAATCGCTTGCTGATATAGTAGATGGGTCGTTGAGTTCGATCTTCGAGGCGTGTTAGTGCCGAGTTGATTGCCTACGCAGAAACAACCATGTAAATATACAAGTCCTCATGGTCTCTAGGCTTAGAAAGGATAGGTGGTCGTTCTAAGTGATCCAAAATTTCCTTAAATGCGGAGACGCATTCGGGGGTCCAGTCGAAGTTGCATTTCCCTTTTTGGAGTAAATCGAAGAAGGGGATGCATTTGTCTGCGGCCTCAGAGGTGAACCGACTTAAAGCGGCGACCTCCCCGTTCAGACTTTGGACATCCCTGATGTTCTTGGGGACTCGTATGTCCTGAATAGCTTGGATTTTTTCTGGATTGGCTCCGATGCACCGAGAATTGACAATGAAACCCAAGAATTTTCCCGAAGCAACCCCGAAGGAGCATTTTAGGGGGTTGAGTTTCATGTCGTATTGGCGAAGGACATCGAACATTTCGGAGAGGTCGTGGACGTGATCGCTTGATAATTTAGATTTTACCAGCATATCGTCCACGTACACCTCCATGGACTTTCCAATCTGATTTTGAAAGAGTCGATTAACCATTTGTTGATAAGTGGCGTCGGCATTTTTGAGGCCGAAGGGCATAACACGGTAGCAGTAGAGCTCGAGGTCGGTTATGAAAGAGGTATGATCTTGGTCGCGGAGGCTCATCGGGATCTGGTTGTAGCCTGAGGAGGCGTCTGTGAAGGATAGTAGCTGGTATCCAACTGTTGAGTCGACTAATTGATCGATCTTCGAGAGTGGAAAGCTGTCCTTGGGACATGCCTTCTTTAGATCGGAGAAGTCGATGCATGTTCGCCATTTACGTTGGCTTTTTTAACCAGAACTGGATTGGAAACCCATTTGAGATAGTCAGCTCTGCGGATGAAGTTATTATTGAGCAGACGTCTACCTCTTCTTCGAGTGCTTTGGACCTCTTGGGCCCCAAGAAGCGGCGCTTTTGTTTGACTGGAGGCATTCTGGGATCTAAGCAAAGGGAATGGCAAGCAATTTCGGGGTTGATGCCCTTCATGTCCGAGTGAGTCCATGCAAACACATCTAAATTGGCTTTCAGGAAGCATATGAGATCTTCTTTAATTGCTGCATGGAGTTGTGACCCTACCTTCAACACCCTTGTTGGATCGTCGAGGTTGACGGGAACGTCCACTATGGATTCGACTGGAGTATCCCTCTCGTACTCGGGCTCTTCGTCCTTCTGTGGGTTGAGGTCATCGGAAAGACGGGAGTGGCGCCTGAGCCAAGGCCCAGACGCCGCTGATTGCTATGCTGAGACTTTTTTGGCGCAAGAAGGCCCGGGAACGGTTTTGCCCTTGTCCTTATTGCATGCGTTCTTCCATTCCATTGCGTAACATTCCCTGGCGCTTACTTGGTCGCCCTTAACGGTTTCGATCCCATTTTCCGTTGGAATTTCATTAGGAGAGACTATGGCGCCATGTAACGTTGGAATTCTGTGAGAAACGGGCGCCCTAGGAAAGCGTTGTAGGGGGAGTCGATGTCTATGACCATGAAAGTGAGAATTCAGACTTGGCTTCGGTCCCCTTACCTAGTTCTACAGGTAGGTCGATCATCCCTGCGGGGGAACTAGAAGCCCCATTGAAGCCGTGAATTGCAGCATGACATGGCTTCAAGTCATTTGTTTCCAATTTCATCTGGTTGTAGACGGCCTTGAAGATGATGTTTGACTGAGATCCCTGATTCGATTAAAACCTTCCGAACGGAAGCGGCACCGATCTAGGCAGTGATGACTAATGGATTGGTGGTCGGGATTTCCACCCCTGTCGATTCTCTTTCTCAGAAGACAATGTCGTCCCGCATGGTCTTTTGTTGCTTGGATGGGATGGACTCAGGGAGAGCGGAGCAGGCTTTGTAAGTAGCATACTTTATGGAACTCACATATTCCTCCATTTTTCGAAAGCTGTTATGTGTGGGGTAAGGTCCGCCACATATGGTGTTGATCACGATTCCTCGCCATGGGTTAGACGGTCCTGAAGCCCCCTTGGTGGCTGCTTGTAGAGCTGGCGCTGGAGGCTGCGAGTTTGCTTTGGGGGAAAGGGCTCTTGGACATATTGCTCGAGCCGTTTCTCACAAATAAGTTTCTCAATTGCATCCCTAAATTGGCGGCATTCGTTGGTGTCGTGCCCGTACACACCGTGGAATCGACAGTATCTCCCGGTGTTCTTCTCGTGGTCAGTTGATTCTCTGACGTGCGACTTCTTATATGGCAAGGCATTACACACTTCCAAGTAGATTGTCTCTATGCCTTCATTCAATGGGGTGTAGGTTCGAAAGCTTGGGAGGGTCGTGCTTTCTCAATTCCGATGGGGCTTGCCCGTTGTTCCGTCCATCCGTCCATCCGTCCTGTCATTGTTTGGTTTTTGCCTTTGGGGATCTGCCCTCTATTTTGGTCGAAGGGCTCCCCGCCTCACCTTCTTGTGAAGTGGTTGTTGGAGGTATCCGCTTGGGGATCATTAGGACAACTTGTGGCGGAAAGCCGGTTCCGCCTTGTTTCTTCTTGGCACAAGTATTGATCTACCTTCTCATAGAAGGCGTCGAGGCTCTTTGGCTGCTTTCGATCGATCCAGGCCCTGAACTCTGAAGTAGGGAGGTCACCCTTCGCTAGCTGAAAGAGTACGGTGCGAGGATCTAGATCCTCGACCTCGGCGAGAGCTATGTTAAACCGGGAAAGGTAGCTTTTGAGTGATTCAGTGGGGCCCTGGTATAGGTTGGACAAGGTGATGGCATTCTTCGGAGTTGGGATATGCACCCTGAATTGCTTGACTAGCTCTATTGCTAATTGTCCGAAGTTTCTAATGAAATCAAGTAGGTGAGAGAACCAAAGAAAAGCGGTATCGGATAGGAAGATCGGGAAGCATTTGCACTTGGCTGGGTCATTACCCTGACTTGAGTCTATTTGCCATTCATATCGATTCAAGAAGACACAAGGAATCAATTCGGAAGCGCTTTTTTATTCTAGCAGACGAAATTTCGTTGGTCTAATTTTGAACTTCCCGGTATTAGAATTTCAAAATTACAATTGAATCAAATTTGATCTTTCGTCTTCAAGTGAGGGCGACTGTTATTTTGGCACAAAATTTTTTGATTCTTAAAAGGAAACAGTTATCTCACATTAAGTTAGAAATTTAAATAACGAGAATTTTTTTATCCCTTTTCTAGGTAAATCAATTTATTTTTCCATTATTTCTCTTATGTGTCTAGAGCATAGGTTGCTTAGAACCATAGTCAAGGCTAATACCCAAAACCCTACTTATGGCTTGGCTCCTTCGATCTATAATTCCCTGGCAGGGATCATCCAACCCATGGTGCCATCCATGTCCGAATCTTTACCTTCAAGTTCCAGAGTCAATAGGCTTTGACCCTATTCGGATAAGTGTAGAGAAAGAAAGGAAGGGGAAATCTTTCAAAAGACCGAAATAAAGAACCTAACTCACTCCTTCGCTCCTCGCTAGCACCTGCAAGTGAGATTCTTTCTGCCCTTCGTTTTCCGTAGTACCTTCATAGAGTGGCATTTGTGGCATGCTAAAGCGCCTTGGCCACTCGGCTTCATTGCGCCGTGTGCACCCCCTCGCATTTCCCTCATGACCCTTCATATCATGTCGGGGACATAGGTCGGGTGTGGATCCTTCATCGGGATCCTTGGCTTTTGATGCAATTCCGGAGTCCTGTTGCGAGGTCGTCATCTATGATGGATGTCCAGATCGTCTTCCTCCATGTCATCGACATCTATGATTAGGGTTATGTGTGGACGTTGAGGTGGACCGGGGTAATGCGGATCCTGTTCTAAAGAAGCGCGGGCTGTTGGAATAACGGGGCCTTTACCCTGATTAGCGACCATTAGGTTGTGTCGAGGAAGGGGTTGGTTTGTAGGATCAGGTCCTTCATTGATAATCAAGCGAGAGCGGTCTTAGTACTGCGCCCCCCGCCGTATGTGACTGTAGTTCGGTCGCCATTGACATTCCCATTCCCGTTGGCATGACCGTTACAGTTATCGAGGACATTGGTACGAGCAGCGACATTGTTGATGAGGGTGAACCTCCTCCTTTGGTGTAGGCCCCTTGACTCGAAAGAGGAAGTTTCCGATGCAGTTGGTCGGGGTCGAGCATTGTTCCTAGTCAATTAAAGTCGGGAGACGATGCGTTGACTTTCTTGAAGTTGCTTCATAAGGCCGATGTTATCCCTTAATGCTTGGTTGAGCTCGACCGCGGTGTTCTCATATCTTTCATTAAGCGCGCGAATTTGAGCTTAGGTAACAGGCGCTATGGGGTCCACAATAGGAGGGACGATTTCATTAGTGGCCGGGACATCTATCGGTTGAGGTTATTGGGAGGTACCGGCCTCGGTTGCGGTTGAAGAGCCGACAATTATGTTCTTTGACTTCTTTACCATCATAAATGGACTCGACAGCAGGTTGAATAAGGAACCTTAAGCTCGTCGAAGTCGAGATGATAATATGGACGAAAGGCGCAAATCTTGAATTTAGACGTTCTTAGTGAAAGCACCAAATGTTGACAGCAAAAAATATCGTAAACACCAAAGATTCCTATTACTAGGAATAGTTAATTTGATCGTAAGACTAAACAAGAGAAAGCGGTAAATGACACGAGAATTTATAGTGGTTCAGCCATGGATTAGGCCTACGTCCACTTTGGAAGGATGTTGAACTTTTATTAATCACTTAAGAATTACAAGGTAGAGCCATGCTCATTACATTCACTTTTATAATTGCCATATGTTAGGTATTTAGGAAAAAGAATATTTAATTCTCCTTCTTTCTCAAATAGGAGATGCCATTAATGGGGCTCATGAAGCTCTAGGAAGGTCTCAAGTGAAGAAAATCCAACCCTTTTGAAGTGTGATGCCATGGGCTATTTATAGGACTGGGGGTAGGTAGGATTAGGCAGGAGTAGGTAGAAATAGGAGACCACTAGCAGAATTTCGAACCCGCCACCTACACGCCTCGATATTTCAAACCGGACAGGTGTTCAAAATTTCGCACCTGCTGGGTTCATAATTTTGAACCCAAGCATGGGTGCAAGATTTTGCACCTGCTGGGCTCGGAATTTCGAACCCAGGCATGGGTGCGAAATTTCGCACTCGCTGGGTTCGAAATTTCGAACCAAGGACAGGTGCAAATTTTTGCACCCGGTGGGGTGTGAAGTTAGCATCATGCTTGGTGCGAAGTTCTTCCGAGGGGCGCGGAGATCCCAGGACCGGGTGGCTGAGGCTCGCAGCTCCCTCGGGGCCTGAGGCCTTGGTTCGCGGATGTCTTTTGGATGTCTTAAGGTTACAAGTGGTGTAGTCCCTTCTTGATCTTGTTTCCTTCACTCCTGAGCGTCCTTTTTCGGCCTCAGCTTCACGAGGTATGTCGAGTTGAGCGTGTCTGATGCTCTCCTGGAAACCAGACCAAAAAGCCGGTTAACAATAGCGATATTTTCAAAGTGATAAAAATAACAATTTGTATGAATATATTTAACTTTCTTTACTTTACTTTTGATTTTAAACTCAAGTTTTATAGTTTATAAGTTTTATATATTATATACTTTTTATATTTATATAGTTTTAAACTCTGTAATTTTATTAATATGTTCATATATCTTATATATATGTTTTTATATGATTTTCTACTCTATAATATTCGTTTACAACACTATGTTTTAATTCAAGAATTTCCAGAATTATATATATATATATATATATATATATATATATATATATATATATATATCAAAACACTTCAAAAATGTTCAAAATCCAATTTTACAAAAGCATATGTCGACATACATTTATGCCTATGTCGACATATAACTGTCATATTTTTGATTTTCAAAGGAAGTGTCTTTTCACTATTTGTAACGTTGCAGAAGCATTGCAACCTTTCAAATCTTATGATCATTCTTCTTCTCCATTTTTATCCCCTTTCTTTACACCATTATATTTTCGCATTTTTATGGTTTCTACACTTCACTACACCAAAATAGGGGATTCCCAACAAGTATAGGTGTTACAATTATTTCTGTAACACTTTTAAGTGTCACCAACGGCTTGTGATGAATTTTCTGTAACACTTATAATTGTTACAAACAGAGTAACTGCTAACACTTATAAGTGTTACAAATATTTTCATTGTTAACACTTATAAGTGTTACAAACATACTCATTGCTAACACTTATAAATGTTGAAACTATAAGATATGATAACACTTATAAGAGTTACAAACATATTCATTGCTAACACTTATAAATGTTGAACCATATGGTAACATAAGAGTTACAAACATATTCATTGCTAACACTTATAAATGTTGGAACTATAAGATATGGTAACACTTATAAATGTTAGTATCATAATCCTACTAACTCTTATAAATGTTGGCATACATAAATTACTAACACTTATATAACATATTTTTATGATTTTCAATCACATATATAATTCAACATATCAATTCAAATAAAAGTATTTGGTACACTTTCATATTTCAAATTCAATAATGTCACTTTTATATAATGCTTCCAATTTCAAAATACCATAATATCAAGTTCAAATTACAAAAAACAATACAAAGTTTTACTAAAGATGCATAGAATTTTAAATATTATGAAGGCGAAACATGGACCATGTCACAAAGCCTCCATCCGAATTCAAGATCACACATATTTGCTTTCTCGTTGCCATTACATTCCAAATTCTGTTTTTTTACTCCTCCAAAAGTGCCTACAAAATATAAATGCACTCATTTTTTTAGAATAACAAATTGCAAAACTGATAAATAACAATTGTAATTGCAAAATAACATAAGTAATCGCAAAAATGATTAACAATTGTAAATGCACTCAGTTTTAGCTACGTGTTTGCGCGAAAACTGAACCAAGGCTCAGTTTTCGGCTCAGCTGAGCTAAGTTTTCGCACTAAAACTGAGCCTTAGCTCAGTTTTTGTGCAAATTGAGTTCAGTTTGCGCGAAAACTGAGCTGAGCGGCTCAATTTGCGCCAAAATCGAGCCCCAGCTCAGTTTTTGCGAAAACCGAGCCCCAACTCCGTTTTATTCTTCCACCAGCACAGAGTAGCGTGCATGATGTGCGACTTAATATTTTACTTTTGTTCAGAGCATCCTTCAAACTTGAGAATAAATCACTGAAAATATATAAAACATATACTGTTACAAAGTGAAACACCTATCTAACATAAACAAACAAATGAATTGTCATTCATGTTACCTGATTATGGCTATTTCAGATCCTTGTTATTTAAATAAAGATAGCTATGACCTTCTGAGAAAGCTGATTTTATACTTCGAAGTGAGAATCCAGCATACCCTTTCTCAATTTTAGCATAGCCAATGTCAACAATATGCTTCAGAAGTTCATGTTCCTGGACAAAAGGCTGTGTTGCGTATTCATCAATTGGCATCCACTGCACAAAGTAGCAGTATTTTATGGAGTTGTGGCAGGTCTATTAAGAATTGGAAAATGCTTGTCCACACAATTACATGAAAGAAATAATGAATTAAAACTTTAAATTCTGTTTACAGATATAATCCTTCAACTCAAATAATGGTTTTAAAAAAATTGAGAATATTAACATATAAATCCACTCAGTTCTAGCAGTTGTTTAAGCTGACTAATATAGCACTGCAGATACTCTTGCACATCTTCATCCACACAAACATTAACCTAAACATACATGCTTCACAAGCAAACATAACGCCATCAAGCATAAAGTAAAATAAATTTATTGATGGGCTTTTATAAAAGTTATCTATGCATGCAAACTTTGGTTTAACTAACCCCAATGTTATGTATAAGGTTTAAAAATAATGGTGAAGAATAGATATCAAATACTTGTGCAAAGCTGGCAAAGTATAAACAACTTAGTTCACACTCAGCTAAAGCGCATATTGCAAACACCTATTATGAGAATGGACATAAACTTGCAGCAATTATAAAGAAGAAGAATAGTGGAGCAGCTATAGTCTACAAATATGTATATGCCTATATCAATATCCATATCTCAGAATACAATGCTCATACGTTTAATGTTTTGTGTAGTTCTACAATCCAAAATGAAACCAAATTTCGCAGATATGTTTCAGTACGATTCATGATCATAAATAACCAAGACTGTTTCAAAATATTTATCGAGTTCAAAATGATAAATCGACTTCAAACATCGAATTTAATCATTGATTTGATATAATTTTCCCAATCAGACTAATTTTTTTTGTAAAGATGATCTTGAATGTTTATAATGAAATTCCTAACATGTTTAAAATATTAAGCCAATATTTGTTTTCAAATATATATACATATATTAAGCCAACATCAACGATTAAAACATTAATATTAACTGTAGATTTGAAATATTATTCTGAATATGCTGGTCTTATAAATTTTGTGGAGTTAACCTTAAAACATAGAAGAATGTATAGATAAATTTTCGTTTGATTTCGAATTGTGTAGTTTGAAAAATCATATGGGTATAGACGAGATGTAAAAAAAAAAAAAAGACTTACATATTTTCCGCGGCCATGGCGGAACCCTACATTGTCGATTCCAGCGGAATATCCAGCAGAGATCCTAAAGACCATAACGAAAATAACAAGCACAAATTACTTCACTGTAAACTTACTTCTCATTTCATGTATTACGGATTCAGATCCGCAAGAATCTAACAGGGATACTCTTTTAATTGAGCCGCCTACACCAAAGACTGGAGATAACTTCCTTGGAGACGAAGTTTCTGAATCAAACATATACACAGAAGTGCAAAACCTTACTCCTGAAGGTAGATTGAGGCTGCGGGAGACTGATCCTGATAGCAGAAGAAACGTTTCAAAATCAAGCACCCACACAGAAGAAGGTACAGCTAAAGATGATATTAGGCAATCATTTCACAGTGATGAACAAAAGCCTACTCAAGGTAAATGGAGGTTGAAAGAGGATGAACTCGAGAACAATATAAAAGTACTTGAGTGGTCAGGTGTTAGCAAATACCGCCTAAGATAGCGGGTCAATTATGGTAGTAGTTGTGGCAATCTTCAAGACAGTAAATGGAATACTAATTCAGCTATTACCCCAAACAAGCCACCAGGGAAATCCCCTTATAGGCGAGGTGCAAACATCACAAGACAGCAATACAGTTATGGTATTGGAAGTAAATCCGGTCAACTTCTGGACAGCAAATGGGATATTAACTTAGAGTTCGTTGGTTATCATTCTCAGCGTGGGACATATAACTTTTCCAGGGACCGATCTTACAGGGGAGGCGCATATAATAGTGACGACGATGGTCGTTTGAGATATGACAAGATGAAAATGTGCGAGACATACTTTGAACTTTTTACAAAGGACAAACTGACATTATCTAGTGTTCATGGTTTGACATTCTCGGGGCCACTAAAACTACTGGTTAAAGACAGGAATATGTGCAGAGGTTTTGCCAATAAGGTGCATGGAGTAGAATATGTGGATAGGAAAATCATGGATGCAGCTCAATTTGGACAGAAAAATCTTGCTACGTCAAGGATACCTCCTGGATTTTCTAGTTACGAAGTGAGTGATGTTTGGGAGGCAGCAAACATGGAAATTTTTTATCCTGGGAAGCAAAAATGGAACGCTTATGACGCCTTTACTGCCTTAATTAATCAATCACGTGGCTCCCAGAAACATTCCAAGGAATCAAATATTATGCATCGTGTGCTCGAGCGTGCTTTGGCTCCCGCTTCTATAACACATCATAATGTATTACCTGATTCATATCCACAAGTTGATACAACTGAAACTGAAGATGTTGAAAACCAAGCAGTGGAAAATGTATTAAAAGATGATCTTAATAAGCAAACAAATTCTGGACTAAAACAAATTTCTGATGCTGAGGATTCACATAACCAAGATGCAGAAAAAGCTTCAAAGGTTGAACTTAATAAGAAAACAAATTCTGAACTGAAACAAACTTCTGAAGGTACTAGTAAGCAAAGTGAACCACCCTTGTTATGCAAAGGGGAATCAGATATCGGCAATCAAGCAGAGAGTACATACTCAGCTGCCGACAATGTTGATGTAGGTAGTACTAATGTCTCGACTTCTGGACGAGATGTAACAAAGAAGGGTGTGATGGAACCATTCCATACGCAGGCGTGTGTTATTCTGGTTATTCATTTATTGCTGCGGAATTCATACCTGTGCTTCCTCAATTTCTGATTCTTGTTTCTCTATGTCAAAAGAAAGGGGACGCAACATGCATACAAAGAACAAATCTGACCTCTCGAAGAAAGCTTTGTGAGATTGCCTGAAACACGGGATGCAGATAATAGAGTATGTTAAGCACAACAAAGAATAGGATAATAGAGTACGTCAAATTTGTTAAATAAAACAGTACATCAAGCAAATAATATGTTGAATAATTTTTGAAATGTATGCATCATTTCTTTTCACTTATGTTGCAATGTTTGGCTCTTGATTGAATTTAATTTTAGACAATAACCATGCAACTGTTGGAATATAATTTGAAATGGTCTTTTGCCAAGCCATTAAAGATTGAAGATTTCTAGAAAGGTTTTAATATTGCTGTTAATTAGGAAAAAGATAATTATTCATTAATTAGAGGTTTTAATGCTGCAAATCTAGAAAGATGTATTGTATGTTATAAATAAGAGTTTGTCTCATTTGTATGCATGTATGAAGGAAGAATTAAGAAAAGAAAAGAGTAATAAAGCAATTTAAAAGTTTTCCTCTTTTTCAAATATTCCTTTTTCTCATTAATCTATTCCTCTTCCTCCCCAAAAATTCTAACAAAGTGGTATCAGAGCAAGGTTAATTAGTGAAGGTGTGATAAAATGGAAAACAATGGAATGGTTTTCCTCCAATATCCTCGTCTCACAAAAGAAAATTATGAGAAATGGTGTCTTCGAATGAAAACTTTACTTGGCGGACAAAAAGTGTGGGAGATCGTAGACAAAGGCTACGACAAGCCAAAAAATGAAACTGCATTATCTCAAGTGGAGAAGGAAGCATTAACAAAGATGAAGGAAAAAGATCAATATGCACTTAGTCTCATTCATCAATGTTTGGATGATTCAATGTTAGAAAAAGTAGCGGATGCAGCCACTTCAAACGAAGCCTGGGAAATTTTGGAAAAATCATTCCAAGGAGTTGAGAAAGTAAAGAAAGTTAAGCTTCAATCGCTAAGGTGTGATCTCGAAGCAATAAAGATGAGTGAATCCGAATCGACTTCGGATTACTTTACAAGGGTGAAGGCGAATGTGAATCAGTCAAAAGGCTATGGAGAAAAAATTGTTGATGTTCGAGTGGTGGAGAAGAAGTTAAAAGCTGAAGAGAAGCTGATGAGAGAGAAAGCTGCTAAAGAAGAAATCGAGGAGGAAGTCGTGGAAGAATATGAAGTAGAAGAAGATGACGTAAAAGAAGAGAAAGAAGAAGTCGGTGACCAGAATAAAGCGAATGAAAAACTTATTGATGTGGAGGAGGAAAATGGTGATAAAGTTGCTGATGTAAACTTCAAAGAGGGTTTAAAAATTGAGAATGGTGAAAAGAATAAAGACATGATAGATGAATGGATAATCGAAGCGGAAGAGGACGTAAAGGATGGCATGGGGATAAATGACGTTGAAGAAAGTTACAGTGAAATAAAAGAGGTTGCAGAAACAAAAGACAAAGGAGATAATAAAAATAAGGATATCGAGATGAGTGACCCTGACGATGCTAAGGTCGATGATGATTCAATAAAAAAGGATGCTTGGGAAAATGCGAAGAAGGCAGAAGAATGTAAAGGAGGTCCTGATGGTGTTCTTAATGTGATCTCTGGTTTTGGCTCCACAACTAGTGCAGCTTTTGCTAGTCACATGGATGTCAACAAGCTTGCTTTCACCGGATCGTCTGAAACCAGTAAAATGGTACTCGGAATGGCTGCAAAATGCAACCTCAAGCCTGTTACATTGGGACAACGTTGTTGTGCTGGTTCTCGTACTTTTGTGCATGAAAAAATATATAATGAGTTCGTGGAGAAGTCAAAAGCTCGTGGTTTGAGTCGTGTAATCGATGATCCTTTTAAGAAAGGTGTGGAGCAAGGTCTTCAGATTGATGATGAGAAATTCAATAAGATCCTGCATTACATAAAATTAGTAGTTGATGGTGGTGCTTCCCTTGTTAATGGGTGTAAGAGAATTGGAAGTAAAGGGTACTATATCCAACCCACTGTTTTCTCAGATTTCAAGGATGATATGGTCATTGTGAAAGAAGAGATATTTGGACCACTCCAGTCCATTGTTAAGTTCAATGATTTGAACGAAGTGATTAGATATGCAAACGCATCACCCTTTGGACTAGCAACTGGTGTTTTCACAAGCAACATTGATAAAGCAAACCATGAAAAGGAAAAAGGAAAAAAAGCTTGATTGGAAAGAAGATACAACCTATGATACTCGAGCCAACCAATCGAAAAAGAGTAAGAAAGAAAATTTCAAATTAGGAGGGAGTGTTGGAATATAATTTGAAATGGTCTTTTGCCAAGCCATTAAAGATTGAAGATTTCTAGAAAGGTTTTAATATTGCTGTTAATTAGGAAAAAGATAATTATTCATTAATGAGAGGTTTTAATGCTGCAAATCTAGAAAGATGTATTGTATGTTATAAATAAGAGTTTGTCTCATTTGTATGCATGTATGAAGGAAGAATTAAGAAAAGAAAAGAGTAATAAAGCAATTTAAAAGTTTTCCACTTTTCCAAATATTCCTTTTTCTCATTAATCTATTCCTCTTCGTCCCCAAAAATTCTAACAGCAATAACTTCAGAGATATTGTCAAATTGATATGGATTCAACCTCATTCCATCATTGATTCCATGACTTCTGAATGATTATTCCGGTTTTCAGTTGGATTTTGGTTTCTATCGGGTTTGACTGTCAACAAGATTTTGATTTTCAACTGGGTTTTGACTATGATTTTCATTTCCTTCATTTCACATTGTATAAAAGTACAGGAACATAATAAAATAGGTAAAATGAAAAATTGGTGAACGGTAATTCATACATAAGAGTTTCATTGCCAAATTTTTGTTCGACATAAGTTAATCTAAATCAAATGTTAGCGTTGCATAGGAGCAAATTCCCTATTTTCGAGTGGCCAAATGTTTCTTCCTGAAACATGAGGCAAAATGTACGACCAATGTAACTGGACTTATGTAGAAAGTACTATTCTCAAACACTACTCCAACCTCTACAGTGTCCAAAATCACACCTTCATATCGAGTTTGCAATTTTCTTATTCTGCCTTTGACAATGCCCAATCTAAAACATATCGAGTTTGCAATTTTCAACATACCCAGTCAGAAACAGCATACTCAAGCCCAAAAATTGGATGCGATTGAAATCAATAAAGACGAGACAAATGAAAATTATACCTGAAATCGACAAAGCACAAATGGAATAAAATTTATACCTGAACTCGGAATTACAAAAGTGAATCAAACGAACAAAGATCCCTAAAATTGAATACGTGTTGTTCCATGAAGCCAAATCGACTCTCTGATCTTGAAATTGAATGCGCCTCCAAATCCGATTCTTTGATGTTCGATTAGAGGGGAACAAATTCGAAATTTTTAATCTTTGATTCTGGGATTCGTAATTTTTTTCTTTCTTTCTAAAATCGTGCGATGTCTATTTCTGATTTGGCCGGCCGTTATTGGTAAAAGCGTTGGACAAAGAAATGGAAAATGGGAACTAGGGTTACTCGCGTTGGTTTACAATTTTGCCCTCAGAAATCAGCCTTACCAACACAAATAAGCGTGGGCAAAAAAAAAATTATAATTCTGTATTTTTGGTAACACTTTTTAATATAGTAACACATATTATTGTTACCACCCTACAACACAAATAAGTGTTGGCAATTGAAAAAAAAAAGAGTTACCAAATGACCATTATGGTGTAGTGCTTATACTCTGTCGAATTCAATTCTATTTATGTTGACGGCAAAAAATGTCGCAAACGCCAAAGATTCCTAATTACTATGAATTATAAATATGGTCGCATAGACAGGAATGTATTATAGAACATAAGTAGTAAATAACACAAGAGATTTATTGTGGTTCGGCCTCAGGGAGGGCCCACATCCACTTTGAAGAGTCGTAGGAATTTTATTGATCACTTGAAAGATTACAAGGTTGAGATCCTCTCATTACATTCATTGACTATGATATATGAAGCTACAATAGTCATATTTGCAAGAAATAGTAAAATGGACAAGTTTGTCCTTCTTCTTTCTCAAAGGGGAGATGCCATTAATCAAGTTTTATGGAGGTCTCAAAGCCCAGGAATCTCTCCCTTTTGAAGTGTGAGGTAGTGGGGTATTTATAGGAAGTGGTTAGGTAGGAGTAGATAGAAATGGGGACCATATGCAGAAAATTCGCACCCAGCAGGCCTGCATACCAGAAATTCGCACCCCCTGGATGGGGGTACGAAATTTCGAACCTCACCTGGAGGTTCGGAATTTCGCACCCCCAGGGGGGTTCGAAATTTCGAACATCTCCTGGAGGTTCGAGTTTTCGTACCCCCAGGGTGGTTCGAAATTTCGTACCTCCTGATGGGGTACAAAATTTCGAACCCCGCCTGGGGTACGAAATTGATGAGGAGGAAGCTGGACTTCTTGGTGCCGAATCCTTGCTGTTTTTGGGTGTCGAGGTTCCTCAACAGGAAGTGAAGGAATCCACCATATTGCTGGTCCGAAGTGAAGGAATTTGAGCTTCCGGCATGGAGAAAATTGGATGAATCGGGCGGTGCCCACAGTTTCGACCTAACTGTGGGGCCGGACCCCCACCGGCGCTGCGCCCGGACCCGCTTGACTGCTCTCCTATGGCTCAAAGCACGGCTCGCCTTCAGCTCGGATGCAGACGGACACTGATGAAGGTCGCGTCCGAGGGATGCGACATCCTGCTAGTGGCCAAACTCGAGTCTTCTGATACTGGCCCTCGGATGATATTGGCGACACTCCGGGCTGTAATATCACGCGATATGTTGAGTCGAGCGTGTATTGAGTACTTTTGGTGACCGGATCAAAAGGCCAGTTAACATTTTATATAAAACTTCTTCTCTTCTCACTCTCTACTCATTACTCTCTGAATCAAAGTGAAATTAAAGAGTTATGGGGTTATTATAATCGTTCGGGAAGTGTTTGGGTAATCGGTGTTTTCCCTGTAGCCGTGAAATCAAGGAATGAGAGCGGTGTTAACCTTGTAGCCATGAAATCAAGGGGGATATACTTGATCAAGTGTGTGGAATCGGTGTTAACCTTGTTGCCGTGAAATTACGGGGGTTGTACTTGGATATTGATATAGTAATAAAACTATGTGCAATACAGTGTTGCATGGGACTGGATGTAGGAGTAATCCAAACCAGTATAAAATCCGGTGTGTTCTTTCCTTTTTTACATTTTATTTTTGTTTATCTTTGTGTTTTTGTTTGATTCTGTGTTTGTGAATATTGTTTCTATGGTGTGTGATTCATATAGTAGATCATCTAAGTTTTAGATTTTGTTTAAATTCTCAAAAACACTATTCACCCCCTCTAGTGCTAGTTTTGCCTTAACGATCCATTCTGCAATCCTTAACAAATAGAACAATAATCAAGGCGGTATCACTAGTCAGAAGAAGTCAAAATCCAAGCTAAAATAATTCTTGATCACTGCTAAACACTACCACCCTGAGAACCTAAGGGGGGAGGAGGAAGAGAGAGATGGGAAACAAAAATAGATCAGACATAAAATCTGGCAAGTTCTAGTGATTTTCAGCAATATGATAAGATACTTAAAGATAGAAAGTATTAAAACAGGTAAATAATGTTGAACATGAAACTACAATAAATAGAAAAGTACGAGATAACATGATAACGAGATGATAAGATAAGGTAAAGATTATGTACGCATCTCATTCATATGCCAAGAATCAAGTTACTGCACCACTAGTAGAATATCAAGATTAGGTGTTACCCTAATTACTACCCATGTAATCGGCTCCCTACTACACAGTGCCAGCTATGGAGTAGGGGGTATCAATACCTAACTCGTCAACCATAAGACACAGACCTATTTGTTGGTATTACAACGCCTTAGTTTCCCCTAATCAGACCCATGCACGCTCATGACTCCGCCGAAACACGCTCATACCCACCTTCCACCTTGAACCTCTTACATTCAGATCAGTAAAGCATGCCCTGGCCCCTACCTAGGCGAGTCCCCTCCTCTAAGATACTAACAGAGACAATTACTAATATGGGTTCCATACAACTCGACACAAGCCAACCCTATGCTTGTTCCCCCAAGTAACTAGGATTTTAAGAGTCTCAAAACCGAATACCAATAATAAGGTGTGTGACCTCTTAGCTTATTAATCAACAGTGATAACTTAGCAGGTTTAAGTTTATTAATAAGCATGATTGTAAATGACATTTCCTATAAATATTATTCTGTGTACAACCCCTTCCCCAAATAAGCACCTGCCGAGATGTATATGAGTATAGATTAAGTTACCCATTTTATTTAATTACATCTGGTTCTTCCAACATGTTCTACTTAATTATCAAATTAAGTTCAACCTACATGTTTTGCATATTATCCCAATTTTACGGTCCTTGGATTTCATGTTTTAATATGCCTAATTCTCCTTTTTACTATCATTTTAAGTTATTCCAAATTAACCCAATTTACGCAATTTGGGCGTGGATAGCCTAGGCATTAGATAGCCTAGGTATATCGCAAAATAAAAAGGAATAGGAGAGAAATATAGATTTGATTCAAAAACACATAAACTAAATAAAATAGACTTAAGACTGTAAATAAATCTAAAACAGAAAAGGGATAATATGATATAATTGTAACTGATAATAACATATAAACTTTGACAGTGAAACAGTAACATATAAACATATAAACACTTTAGATTCATATTTATTCACTGTCAAAATATTGTTTAATTATCAAATCTGAAAATGACTAGAACTCACAATGGTTGGATTGAAGTACAGAAAAATGTCTTTTTTATATTGTTGTTGTTGAAGAAAGTCCTCTTTAGATTTATTGTAGAAAAATTGGAATTTGTCCTCTTTAGTCTAGGCTTAGGCAGCATCTCAACATCTTCATATTTTTATTTAGAATATAGTTGGGAGGAAGTAGAAATGAAGAACAGTTTGTGTGTAGAAAACAATGAGACTGCTAGCCTGTTTATAGATTACCTAGGATAATTCCATATCGTTAGATTTTAGGTTTATAAATCCAACCGTGCACCCAATGTTGAGTTAGCAAGTTCATCTAGAAAAGAAAACAGTCCAAATACAGCTCAGAAACTTGCTTCTGCGCGTAGGCGGGTTGACCCACCTTTACCTGTGTCGATCCTAGGGACGACCTACCTTAGACATGGGTCGACCCAGGGGTCGAACCAGTTATGGGCAGGTCGCCCAGTGAACGTTTCTCTACTGCGTTGTACTATTTATTAAATGTATATATATTATGTATATATTTGTTCAATCTTCTTACATGCATAACTTCTTCATATTTAATCTGATTTACAAAAACCAAGAGTCTATCTAAACCAAAATTTCATAACGAACGCAACAGTAAAGTTTTTTTTATCTAATTCTGAATGTTTAATTAATATATATTCATTTTATTATCTCCATTATATAATTACCGCGTGTTAAAATGTGGGATGTTACACCTCTGGCCCATGGATTTGGCTTTGTAGGCTCCGGCTCTGGATTTATCTTTTTTGGCTTTCTGGATTATGGATGGTTGAGTCGACCTACCCATGTACAGGAGCTGTTTTAATCCTTAGGTAGGCTCTTTGCTCAACAACATACCATCACCCCTTGGTTATTAACAAAATGGATTTTCTGGCTTTCCTTGGTCGTCATACTCCGATAAGGTCGTCTTGGAATTATTCTAGCATTCCTTGGTCGTCTTACTCCGGTAAAGCCGCCTTGGACACTTCAGCTTATTCTTCGTCGTCTTGCTTTGTTAAGGTCGCCTTGATCTTTTCTGGCTACTCTTGGTCGTCTTACTCCGGCAAGGTCGTCTTGAGATAACTCTGGTTTTGGAACTCGAGTGGCTAAGCCTACCCATGTACGGGAACCGGCGAGATCCTAGGCATGCTCTTGGTAGATTATAAACCATCTATTCTCCTTCACGAAAATAAAAGACGACTAAGTCTGCATACACATGTCCGGGGACAGGCGATCCCCTAGGCATTCTCTTTACGGACGACAAACCATTAAGGTTTCCTTTTAGTTTTATTAAAAACAAGTTTTATATATTTAATAAGATTACTTCGCAAAGCAAAGACACTTGCTTGTGGAGTATGCATCTAAACCTTGATTACAAACTCTAAGGACTCCGGTCCATGGCTTGTCCTCTGTCGTTTTGATTCGCAAGGCCATCTGGGACCCCCTCTGGATTATCCTCGGTCGTCTTGCCTTGGTAAGGTCGCCTTGGAGCTCTTTGTTTTATCCTCAGTCGTCTTACCTCGGCAAGGTCTTCTTGGAACTCACTGACTTGTCCTTGGTCGTCTTGGACCTCACCGACTTATTCTTGGTCGTCTTGCCTCGGTAAGGTCATCTTGGAATTCTTTGGCATGTTCTTGGTCGTCTTGTTTCGGCAAGGCTGCCTCAAACTCATATGGATATTTAGCTATATGGTTATTAGTTATTCTGGATTTATGATTTTCGAGTTTCCCTGATATCCTGGCTATGGATTTGTTGGTTATTCTGGTTATTCCAGTTATCTTTAAAATGATCTGGAGCGATCGTTGGCTTTCATTGGGTTTCAGACTTTCTGGTTTCTTTGGTTAAATACTATCCAGAGCGGACGTGGATTCCTAGTTTATTGGCTCTGGATTTTCGGTTAATACGATCCAATTCGATCGTGGTTCTTCGGTTTTCTACTTATAGGTGTTCACTTCGGACCTCTCCTGGCTTTGGTTTATGTATTTCTGGTTTTCTCGCAAAGCACTTCTTCCTTTGATCAGGCAAGACATGTTTTGGGGGGAGAAGTGTAGACACACTTTGTGGTAAAGCTGTCACACGTCAAGGTTTTGGTTAGCGACGCGCTCAAGCATCGAGAATGTCGTCAGAAAACACAAAGCGATTTGGTCAAAGTGGCGATGTCTTCGGAAAAGGACCGAAAATGGCGTCTGACCCATAAAATCTTCATCGACGGACTTGGAAAAACTGACACAGTAAAAATACGTGATCGATTCAGTCCGATCAGCCCAAAATGCTTGAGTGTGTCGGTCCGATCACGTAGCAAAAATCGTCAAGGGAAAATATGTGGATTCTGGTAAAAAGCAGTGTCACGCACTCAAAACAGCTGATTGACACGCAATGATCATGAAAAATGGCTTGCGTGACTCGTGGCGTCAAAATCTGGTAATTTGGATGGCTTTTACCAAAAGTTGGATTTTCATGTACCGATCACCTAAAAACAGCCGATCGACACGGTCGGATCAGGAAAAAAATTTTGGATATGGCGTTTGGCAAAAATGGATTTGACACATTCAAAAACTAGTGATCGGCGCAGGGGATCAGCTCAAAACCATGAGTGCGGCATAGGCTGATCACCTTCGAAATTGGTTTAGAAACTTGGTTTGGCCAGGGAAGTCGTATCCCTATATTTTGAATCCTTGGAGTGATTTGAAATCCCCAATCACACATCGACCCGACAAGAAATTCGTCGACTCTGGCTCAGATTTCTAGGAGTCAAAATTTGGCAAGGCGAGGGATACAAAATTCATCACAAGGGAAAAGGCGGATCGACTCGATGGGATGTGAAACTACCACGCACTGCATAGCGTCTCAGGGATGCGAAAACATGATTTGGCACGACTTTAATTTTTTGGCAAGAGGCGAATTCGGAATTTGGCAACACGGTTTTCAAGTGATCGCATTAGGGAATGCGGGATTTTCCCCATGCGCGATACGAGAGGATGAGATGCAGAATTTGGTAAAGTGGCAAATGCCAAATATTTTTTGCACGATGGCAAACGTATACAGATCACCTTATTTTACTTGATCACCACGTGTCTAGGACACTATTTTGCAATACAAGATTTTCCTTACATGGGATACCATTTTTTCACTTTGGCTTGACTTTTTGGACTGATTTTTAGGATGCCAATTTCGCTCCCCTCCGGGATACGAAATTACTGCAGCTACCCAAAAACTCAACTATAAATAGCCCCTTGCTTGGCATTCAACGGGGTTGGTTCTCATTTAGTATTTTGGACTTCTTGGAGCTCTTAAACATCATTAATGACAGTTACCTTCTTCTCCATGGCTATTGGACATAGCTTGGACCTTTAAAACGTTGCATTCATGTTTTCCTTCAACTTTTAGACATTTCCGTAGATATTTACACTACTTTTGGGATGCTTTGGATATTTTTGGATTTCTCGGACATTGAAGCTATATTTTGGACATTGTTGACTGAGTCAACACTTTTTCCACTCAACGAAGAAGGGCATTTTGGTTAAAGTTTGGAATTAACAAATATTTTGTTGTCCTACTGCAACACTTTGTACTCAAAGATTATATGAACTCGTACAACTCTTGTAATCAGTTATTATATGATGAATGATTACTATAAAGTGGACGTAGGCGTTAGTGTCGAACTACTATAAAAATATGTGTTCTTCCTACATTTCATTACTTCGGATTTGGATTATCGTTTTTCTACGAAACACACTCGATCGTTGGCATGCATGAATAGCGATAATTCTCCACGTCAGCGTTCATATTAATAATGATAGAGTTAAGAGCATGCCCGAGACAGAATTATGTAATTTATAATTATGTAATAGTTACTCGTTCAAAATAAAATGTGTTTTTTTCTATCATATATTTGTTATATAAGGTGTTATACTAATTACTATTTAATAGAAAATCATAAATCGTATGCTTTTGCTATGTTGATACAATTGTTGTAATGATGAACAATGCACCACAATGAAAATAAACATATCATTTTAGATATTTCTAGTCGAGATGCATCGAGATCGAATATTGGTACATCCATTAGGGACAAAGTACGTTACTCTCAGCAAATGTTAATCAATGCAATACTCATGTTTGTTGGGACATAAAACACTTTCTTACTAGTTGTTTTACTATAACCATGGAATGACTCATTTGAGAGTTTTTTTGTTAGTTAATACAAGTTAGCTCGGGCAGAGAATGTTGAAGTGACAATATTACACAATTTCCTGATCTGAGAATATTATTGAGTTTCGATCGGATATTTCACTTTGCTTATAGCTAAATCATGACAACATGTCTGCCGAACAACTATGTTTGGATATAAGTTGAAGCATTTGAAGTGAACATTACTCAACAGAGATTTTCAGCTCCTCGTTATACAGGATCAGTACCATAGTCAGCTGCAGTTAGATTAAAGTCAAAGACTTTGGTCAGAGCAGTTTGATTAATATTTACTTCAACTATAATCCTCAAGGCGAAGGGTCTCCTTTTAGTGAAGACGAATAAAGTACTTTGTTATTAAACTAAGGGCTTTGCATTTGTATTAAGAAGTTGAATGTAGACTATAACATCTAGCAATGTACGACATCGCGACCCATGTTCAAATGTGAAACATGCATCACGGACCTTGCCAATGACAGACCATATTAAAATAGATCATATAAAACGTACCATGAGCTATGTACAATATTATGCACCGTCTAAAACTTAAAGCGAAATCAAAGAAATATAATAATCAATAACACAATTATTCTAGGCTAATAAGAATATTGCATTATTAAACAATCTTCACTTATAGCAATTCTCTATACAAGTAATAAAATGATCCAACATCTATGAATAAATGGGATAAAATAGTCATAAATAAATGCATGTCTTCATCGCATTATCACGCCTCTAGCTAAAAGAAGAAAATAATAGAGAGATCTGACATGCATATGGTGACCGAGACACATCATATAAGCATATAATATTAATAAGGTAATAAAACGGTATTTATATTCAAAAACCATACATTAATCTTTATACTATACCCAACAAGTAAGCAAAACAAAATATAATATCATAATGACAACGTAGGATAAGCTTTCACCCACATCTAATAATATATACCCTATCAAACCCAAAATCTAAACTCATATGTTAATGACCAATTACAACACAATCAAGCCAGACTTTCCAATGCATGCAACTCACCACTAAGAAACTATATGACCCAACTCACAATAACCAAATTGTTGACACATGATTTTGGTTGATTATGTGACAACACCCGATTCGTATGCAAATCAGAATATAATCACAACATAGTCATAGAACAATCATAAAAAGAAATAAATAAGGCATAACGTTTTTATAGTGGTTCAACTAACATTAGCCTACGTCCACTTCAAGTAATCGATTGATTATATTGCTGATTACAAGTATAGTTAACTGTTATATGAAAATAGAGATAAGAGGTTGAAGTAGTCTCCAAGTTTCAGTGGGGTTTCACTACAAGAAAAATACTCTATTGCAACTAGTTATTTGCAACTGAGATCATATGACAATTGCGATAAATGATCTTAAGCAACCGACAATCCATAGTAGTTACAGTAAATGAGATTCACCAATTTTGATATTGGTTAATTTGTTAAATGAATTAGGTAATTTTATGAATGAACTACGAATCAAATAACTAATATTAGTCTTATATTCATTCATTGGATACATTTTTTAGTTTGTTAAATAAACCAAGTAAGTTATGTTGTCATATTTTCTATTATGGATGAAACAAAATATCGAATTCATTTTTCGATGAACTAATTAAATTATTTTGTCTAAACTAGAATCGAACCACATTAATAGTAATGGGTATTTGCACATTATTACAATGTATGGTTAAATAAGTTACATTGTCATATATTGTTACCGACATCAATTTTTTTTTTAATTATATTTTGTATTTGATTTTGTGCATATAAATGTTCTGATATTTTCTAAAAGGGCAATAAAAAGTGAAGAAGCAGTAAAAGCACACTACCATATATTGTAATTCATACACTTATTAAATTTTGTATTTGCCACTACCACAATATGTAAAAAGTATCTTGATGATTTTGTGATTTGTTTAGATGGAAGCCTACATGTCTATCATTTTTCTCCTGGATCTGGTTTGGGAATAAATAACTGGTTGACTCATCTGGAGGTATGAAATTCACACATAAAAATACACGCAACAATATATGAATGTATATGTGTGAATTTAATAGTAAAAAAATACTCCTTGCATAATGATTTATTTATTAGTAGGGAGGAGACTATTGTCGCACAATTGAAGAATGTAAACTGTACCAAAACACTTATAGAGATTTATTGGCTTTGATGCCAAAAAACGTCAAAGTATTGGTAATCTCTTTATCCGTCTTTTTATAATCATATATTTATATAAGATTAGGTAGAAATGATATGTAAACTAAACAATATTCTATTTCATAGCTATGCAAGATGCACAAGATTCGTCGCTTGGCACACAAAGTACATTTTACTGGACACTAGTATGTGTATTGATGTCTTATGATTTTATATTGTACTATATTTTGAAACCGTTAGTTGAATATGTGTTACGTCTATGTATTATGTGTTTTTATATTTCGGAACTTTGAATGTAACTTAATCAAGCATTTTGAAATGTATGATAGAAATTCATGTATGTAATTTTATCTTGTTTATCCTTTAGGAATGTTTTTTTTGTTATTTCATTGTAATATTTGTTTTTAGTTTTAACAACCCGAATTCCGATAGACGATTTTTTTTTAAGATTCCAATTTATCGAAACTCAAGTTGGTATGCTCTGGTATCCGGTAGAAAAGACAAATACATAAAATATGTCAGAGCTCAGAAAACATCTCACATCGGAGTGGATAAAAAATAATATACTCAAAGTATAGCCTTACCGTATTAATAATAATGCCTAACCATTATTCAAAGTTATCATGTCTCTTCCACAAATCTTACTTGCGAGTATGTTACGAGGAGGGGATCAGAACAGAAGTTCCGGTGATTGGATTTAAATTATACACTTTGGATAACACTACATATACCGTTCAATTATATTTTTATTTATTAGGTTACTTGGGTTAACAACACTCAAGATTTACACACACACGTCGCACCCATTTACTTCCCGGTGGATTAACCTAATACAATATATATGTAGCTACCCCCAATATTAAGGTACACCCCATGGTACCCCACTCGCACGGTCTCCACCGTGACACCATCGAAATATTCGCAGTCACTCATCCTACGCTGTAGTGACGTATGGATAAAAATATTACGTTCCGCATATATATGTCATTACTATGCTACGAAAACGTACGAACTTCCACCTTTGTTCGAATCAGGAATCATACCGGAGTAACGCCCTCAAGTCCACGATACACCACCCAGAGGCATGTATCTAGACTGTCCACCATACATATATTCAATTGTAGCTCGATGCCTCAATCGCACGTCTTCTAATGCGCACCGAGTTCCATGGCAGGGCAATACAGGAAACACAAAACTCGGTCGGGAGCTTTTCTATATCTGTACAGGCCCGTCTTTAAGAGCCTCTACAGATATTCCTAGGGTCTGTTTTCGCGGTGGCTATGGCCCTACCCCGGCCCCTCCCTCAACTAGTAAAGACTACAAGAGCTAAACGACTGCCCCTAAAGAAAACAATCTAAACATCCGTTTGGCGCCTTCCCTCAACCACCATACCCCGATAGTGAAGGGTGAATGGTCTATTGGTTTTAGCTCTAGTCTTTCCGCATTCCACTGGCTGCCGATGACGGGTATACGATGATCTACTATCCTTGTTGGTCATGACCCTTCGCCAACTGCCGAATCACCCTGATGTCACCGCGTCACAACATTCTGACTGCATAGCTACTTCTGCGGTCAAGGCCCAACCACCTAGTAGTTACGCTTGGACCCAACCTCTGCGAGCAGAGCCAAAACCATCTGCCACCACACAGAGTACTACTAGGAGCACCTTATGTACCTTAGGAAGCCGCGTGCTTCCCCTTCCAGTCCTTCGGAGTCGTCAGAACAATCAGATGTATGTGCGCTCCCCCTCGTGCCTTATAACACCACGATGATCTACCCCATTGGGTTTTTCACCCTCAAATTTGTGGACTGGTCCAAGCGCCTCACTTTAATATGTTGTTAGACCTTTATGTCTAAATATTCTTTTACACACTTGCCTTACCTTATCAGGTTTCGATTTAACTTGGTTATTCTCATTCATATTGAATTCTTAATCAAGTTGCCAAGTCCCTCTTTCTTATTAATTTCAGTCACATTTTAACCTTTTTAAGTTTATTAATAAGCCCGCAACATGTTATTCCCTCGATTGTGGCCCAAGATCTGTAATCCACAATCTCTTTTATATTCTTGTTTGTTACAATAACATGTTCTACTTAATATGTAATTAAGTATATCTCAATTCACATGTTTTCCTGTTTAACATGTCAGTCGTTATTTATGATTAAATATAACTTATTTCATAAGCTTATTTAATCATTATTCCATTTTACATTGATACAACTTATCGTTATTTACTTATTAACTTAGTTCTATTAACTAAGGTCCATTAATAAGTTTCTCAACCCATTTATTATAACCTATGTTATAATTTCCTGTTGTCCCTAGGACAAGTCTAAACATGTTATCCTTATCTGTGGGTTTCAGACTTCTAAATTACTTATTTATAATTAAGTATTTCATAAATTTTCTCCCTTTTACTGATTACTTAATTTAAAATTAAGCGCCTCTTATCTTGTTACACAAGTTGTCTCATTTCCTTACAAGTTAATTATAACCTAATTTATAATTTCCATTTGTGTCTAGGACAAAGCTACCTGTTATATAACATTCTTATTACTGTAATTTATCCATAAAAGGTTGTTATCATTCCCAAATTTATTTCATTAAATTCTCATTTATTACCATTAATTACCATTAATGATGCTTATCTGTCCCACCATTTACATATATTATATATATGCTCCCGTACCAGACCTCTCACATTAAGTCTACACCTGTGGATGTTGGATTTGTCGGGCAGTTCCGGGCAGACTTCTTCCATAAGTTGACTTAACCTCATGTCTTACCACCGTTACATGTTTAATTATGCACTTAGGCCCTACATATTAGATTTATCACTTGTGAATGCTGGATATGTCGGGCGGTTCCGGGCAGAATTCTATCACAAGTGCAATCTGACCTCGTGTCTAAGTGCGGTTAAATTTCTTATTTATCGTAAACCTTCTACACAGTCTAGGCATGTTTCAATTGTCCATTGTAATTTATAATTCAGATGTAATTATATCATGCCTATTATAATTCTTCACATATAATCAATTCCATCCTAACACATAATCAATTAATCAAATAATTGATTAAATCACATAAACCAATATGTACCGTTCTCAATTCTTACAGTTAGTGGTCTGGGTACACAATTTACACAAATTGACATGAAATCGGTAATCACTATGCAAGATTTGACAAGTTCATATACCAACAAATTAATATTTAGCATATCAATTATTTCGACTTCATACCTATCAATTTAGGCATTATTAACATATATTACATTTCTCAACATATTGCATTTCAATTATACATACAGAGGAATGGTAAACGATAATATATTTTTATCTAAACTGTATAGCTTAAATCCACTCACCTTTCATGCTTTCCCCAAATTTTGGATCTGATCCCGTTTTAGCATCCATAGTTTTTCTTTTCCCTTTAATTTGATTTAAAACCTAATAACCGTGGAACGATTATTTCATTAAAAGAGAAGGGAAAGAAAGAGTAAGAATTTGAATGGATTGGATCTAGAAGTTTTACCTTGTTTTTTATGATTCCAAATAATCTTTTTATTAATGCCGATTCCCTTTTCCAGATCTTGAATTTTAAATTGTCGTTGCAGTTGATTTCTGAATTTGTAGTTGTTGATGACAATTTTCTTTTTAAATCTTCATTATAATTAATAATTATTTTTATTTAGAAATTACATGGAGGAAGAAGAGAGTGAAGAAAACCTAAAATGAGAATGAAGAGCTATAAGTCTCCTTATATAAGAAGTTTAAATCAATGCTAACCACCTATTTTCCATGATGGGATCTACTCTCTCCACATCATATAGCCAATCATAAGTTGCCATGTCATCAAAAAATTGAATTGAACTAATAGGATCAAGTCAACTAGGAATGCATTGTCATATCTTACCAATCAAGTATGCTTAATATATGCCACCTTAAATTCTTTCATTAATTCTCATTTGTTTTCCATCTTTATTTTGAAAATGAGATACTTTTCTTTCTTTCTTTTATTCTTTATTCACATACAACCTTCCATTCGAATCATGTTCATTCATGGGAAATTCTTATGTGTATACTATGTTTCTACGTGCAAACAATTCTTTACTTTGTTCCACATTTAATTTTCTCAAATAAATTAATATCCAACTTTTCTTTTTTTAACCATCCTTCCTTTTATACTCTTTTTAATTAAGCTACTTTCATATAAAACCCGCTTTCACACTAAACCACTTCTAATTAAAACTCCTTTCACATTAAATCTTTACTCCTCTTTTTAAACTTCTTTCTTAATTTTAATGCATTAACCTTCTTTCTACCATTTTTAACATCCTCTAAAATTTCCTCCTTGCATTCACACATGCAATATTTTCTTTTTATTTAATGCATCATTTTTAACGTATTTGTTATTCACATGTCAACCTTTCCTCTTTATTCACTACGTTTCTTTTCTTTGCTTACATCAATTGCTCACTTTCTTTTTTCCATGCATTAAATTTTCCATGCTTTATTGCATACATTTCTAATGTTACTTTTTAAATGCGTTAATGCTTTGTATTTTCATTTGCATATTATTAATTAATGCATCCTTATCATACATTCCCTACATTGCATTCCACCTTCCTCTTTTCTCTTATGAAATTTATTACTATACTGCCTCTTTTCCTTTTATTTTTATTTTTATTATCAATGCATGCATTACATTTACTAATTCATTTTTACTTATGTTTATGCATATATCTCTATATGCACAGTTTTAATTGCAATAAAGATACGGGGTGTCACATTCTCCCACCCGTAAGGAATTTCATCCCCAAAATTCGATGAGGGTAAAGTAAAATAACCTCTCACATATTATTCATCCATCATGTGTGCGTCCAATTTTTGCAAACATTGTGCACATGTGCAAAGTGCAATACATAATCATAATGCATGTATACCTAAGCAGTACCTCCTATATGTATGATTTTTTTTCAAAAATCCTTTTAAAACTTGATGCTCACATCCTAAGTATACTGGCAGTTCTATATGAATGCAATATTTTGAAAATTAAAACACTTTTTTAATCCAAAATTTCCCATTTTCTTATTGAATAAGAGCATAGTTCATCCAACGGTTTTCATCCAAAACCTTACCGACCATCATTAAATTTCGAAAAATCTAGTTTTACAACTTCGATTTCTTATGTTACTTGTTAATCCCTAAAAATCCGTACGCACATTGGATAAAGGGTACAATGCGGATATTACCAGGGTCGGCCGTGCACGATGCAACGCACAGAGTGGGACCCAAATATTAAACCCAAGGCAGGTCAAGTCAACCAATGCGACCTAAGATAACGGCATAACATGTTATGGGAAGTGCGACCCGATAAAGATAAAGGTCGCGTATCCTGAGCACCGCTCAAACACCGAAGTAAAGCAAGTCGCCCATTCAACATAAGTGGGAGCAACCTCATAATATAGCTGTAAAGCCTAAACAGCGCCATACAAAGGCAGCAAGAAGACGAGCGCCCTTAGACCAAGAAGGTCGGTCGCGCAAGGAACAAAGGAGAATCAACTCCAAATCCGCACTCCGCTTTCAAAAAATCTCCCAAAGCGCTCACAGGACACTCACTTACATCTTAACCGCTCAGTTATTCTAGATACTTGTTCCAACGAGTCGTCCGCACATGATAACTGGATACAGCTACAGATAGCTGGCTGTAGCTAGCCGGTGGTATAGTTGTAATTAACAGAATGAATGATCCACAACCTGAATAAACGGATTCCAGATCATTTACCAAGGGAAGTTCACCTATATATACACCATGGCTACCAACATAAAGGGGGATGGAGAAAAAAAGACCATAAGGTGCTGCTGAATTTCATCCTCAACCATAAATTCTGCCATGGCGTCAAGAACAATCTTACGTTGAAGGAAAACGAAGACATCCTTCTTCTTAATCATTCATCCATCCTTCTTCTCCTCAAATTCTACTACTCTCTTGTATAATTCCTTAGATTGAAATATATAAATGAGGGTATATTGAGTGGATATAGAAATGTATGAAAAGAGAGAGTGGATGTACTTTGTAATTCTCGTTATAAGGCAGGAAATCACCTTCATAGTGGACATAGGCCTCGTTAACAGCTGAACCACTCTAAATCTCATCTCTATTTTATTTTTCTCGCATTTTTCACTTTTTAATTGCTGATTAAACACGGTTCCATTTATTCCTTACCGAATTGGTGAAGTACAGTTTAGTACCTTGGGTGTTTAGACCATTTTTGGTGTAAACATTTTGGCGCCCACCATGGGGACGTGTTTTGCTTTTTTCATTTCAGATCTAATGAGATTTTCTAAGAGGCACTGTGCTTACAATCATGAGCACGCTGAGGAGAATCGCCAATGAAGTCAACAACCCCAACAATGGCATCAACATCATCACGTCGCTAGGTAGCGACTCCGAGGAAGGGGAGCTGCCAGAAATTAAAGAAACAGGGAAAAATCGGAGGAGGCGCTGACAGGATTAACGAGTTAAATGGCTATTGCAAGCAACGCGATGATGAAGAAGCTCGAATTGATACTAGCTATTCAAGCCGCTACCGCAAAAGCCACTCTAAGTGCCACTTGTTCCTCGTTGACTCGAACGAATCACGAGTCAGAAACAGAGCTCCTCGCTTTAAACTCAAGACTGCAGGATTCCACCCCGAGAGTTGCACGTCGCACCAATCCAAACTACGAAAGGGGCAAAGCACCTGTGCGCGATCACTCTGGTGATACAATCGCGGAGCGGGAAGACAGTCCTACTGTCATCAGGACATTCCTGCCGAAAGGATGCCCAAATTCCTTATCCCCGGTCCATGAAGACTCATCTGAATCGACGGTTAATCATAAAAAAGGTGGTCAACCCATGGATCCAACCAACAAACGAAAGTACATCTTGGGAATGGCGCGAGCAATTGTGGAGGAAAGCCTAAAGAGGAAGGATGACCAGAGGGAATGGGAATCCTTCCCAGCTAAGACCCCACTTACCGAGAGGATTAAGAAAACTGTATACCAACAAATACTCGAGCCTCCATCATTGCAGCCCTACGATGGGACAGGCGACCCTAATGTATTTCTGTGTAAATATGACCAGTACATGAATGGAGCATGCGCTACTGACGAAATCAAAATCTTATAATTCCCAACTTACTAGAAGGAGTAGCTTATCTTTGGTTCACGAAGCTCCCATCACAGTTTGTGGATGATTTCATGACCTTGGCTAGGCTATTCAATGAGCAGTTCAGATCCCAGGCGTTCGAAACTATGGATGCTACGGAGCTAAGGGGACTACGACAAAGACCAAGAGAGCCCATCAAAGCTTTTCTCACTTGCTTTGATATGGCATTGGCTAAAGTTAAGAATCTCGAACCCGTCCTGATCTTAATGGCTCTTAAAGGGCTCGTATGTAAGAAAACCAAGTTAGGACGATGGTTCATGATGAAGAAACTAAGTACACTCGAACGGTTACTTAGCAAAGCCGAAAAGTATGCAATAGGCAGAAAAGAATGGAAAGGTGCAAAGCAACTCGGATAACCCAAAAAGGAGCAACGAAGAAGAAGAGGGTCAAGCAAGAAAGAAGCTACGCTTTTTCAAGAACTCCGAATTCACTCCCCTTAACGATTCCTCGCGAAACATCTTCATGGCAACTAAAGGCACCGAGAGATATCTGGTTTTGAAACAAAGACATGTCAAAAGTGCTGCCATGAAGTCAGGAAAATTCTGTCAGTTCCACGAACAGCCAGGACATGATACCGGCGAATGCAGACACTTGAAGTCAGTAATCGAGGGGTTGCTCAGGAAGGATCGGTTGCAACAGTATGTACAAAACCATAAGAATTATCCCGACTCTTCTCAAACAAGGGGCAGTGCACCTTAAAAAGGAAAGGGCTCAAACCAATCCAAGGAGGACGCTCATCGCAGGGACTAACTACCAATGTCTCAATAATAGAGCATTAAACCAAAGCTCTCATTACTTTACCTTGTTCCCCTTATTTTATCTTATTGTTAAACCTTTTTTTTAACTTGCTCTATTATTCGCCATGTCCGTATTAAGCACTAGTCTACTTACAAAAAAAAACTGTGAGGATCAGAAATTAATTATGTGCCTACTTGAATAACATACTTATTGGTCCTTGCTAAAAGGAGAATAATCTCTTGAAATGTAGGTACAACAAAAGCAATCTGCCATATACAGCGGGGCTGTAATGGAAAATCCCAGGGCACACACTAAACAAAGCAGCTTGGGAATCGCAAACATCAAGCAAGATCAAGCGGGATAAATAGACTCATCGCTTCAGAGGGAACAAGCTGTTCTGAGACAAACTGCAAAACGAAGGAATGCACCTCTCATCATGAAGTATGCCGAATGCTTGGCAAACACTCATTCGAAGGACTGCCACCGGACCACATTGAAAATACAGGAATATCACCAAGCCTGTCCCTCGGATAAAATTGCTAATCCCAAAGAAGTGTTCTCTCAGGTATAGGACATGAAATCCTTAAAACCGGAGTTAAATTCGGCAGTAAGGATTGATGACCATCTCCTTGGAGCCAATACTGAAGGGGAAGCAACTGGGAAAAGAAAAAAAAAGTCCCATGGAAAAAGTCCCATGGAAAAGTCTCATGGAAAAAGTCCCATGGTTAAAATTGCTGAGTCCACCGAAGAAGCAACTCCTTAAGTGACCTTCCTAGGTGCTGGATACAAGTTTTCCAACTTGAGGAAAAACTCAATGAGGTAAACCAATGTCTGTGTCCTAAGGTAAGGCAAAAAGTCGGAAAAACCGACATGTCCCAAAACGGAAAAAATTGCCAATCACGGGGGGCGCCTTGTTAGGTGAAGGGCACGAAGTTTATTTCTTTGATTCAAGGCTCGATGAGATAAATTAATGTCCGCTCCTCGGGATGGAGCATAAAATGGGGAAGGATTAAACATGCTGGAAAAACCAGCGCAAAAACAGAAACCCGACCGAAAGGAGGTGGCCATTCTTGTTCTTTGTTGTTAACCAAGTCAAACAAAGCTAAGGATGGATTACAACAGCAGAAATCCTAACCGAAAGGGGGTATCAGAAATCCTATCCATAAGGGGATATCCATTCTAGAACCTATTTGAATAACTAAAAGAATCAAATAGGGCCTAAAATGGATTGAAAATCTTTAACCCAAGACCTCCCCGGGGACACATATTCAAAACCAGCCTCCGAAGGGCACGGATTACCAAGCAGTCAGGCGCGGGGTTGAACACTAATAAATAAAAGATATCAAACATGCTTATAATAATACAACTGCGTAACAGCCTTCGATAAGCGAGAAACCTAAAAGGATAAGTAAATCCTAACCATAATAATAACAATAGAAAATCGGGCGCAGCCGAACGATTAATAAAGCGCCCGGATGAATGGGTAAATCAGAAAACAAAGGTGCAGCGTGCGACGCACCCACGTGTAAATAAATCTTAAAAGTTACAAATTAAAGTGTACTAGAATAGGCAAGGTTGTCTCCCGCATATACAAGCCAGACATAAAATAATGTTCAAAATCAAAACCAAAGTAACTGAACAGGTGAAACATAGGCAGGCCATGTAACACCCCGAATTTTCTGAGAATATTAAAATTAACAAATTCAAGAGCACATAATTTTTAGAAGAAGAATTAAGTGAAATGGGTTGCGCTATTACGTTCGTCTCAAAATTTTGGTCAAGATAGACATTTGGTTGGCATAAAACAGTTACCTTATGAAGAAATTATTAAGCCTTGAAGTTTGTATGCATATAAGAAAAAAAATAGATATATATATATATAAATTAAATAATTAAATATGCAAAAAAGTTCAAAACAGCGAATCGGGAGGAGGAATAACCGAACCGGCCCATTTTGGAGGTCGACCCGAGCCTCGCTGGGTCGACTAGGGGTTGATTCAGGGTGTTTGGTTGTCAACCCATGGGCCGATTCGCTCTAAGGCAGATGTGGCATCTGATTGGTTCTGATGGACCCCTTGCTGAGCCATTAGGGCTGATGTGGCTATTCTATCTTGTCTGAATGGCTTTGATTTGCTCTAGGTTAATCTGATGGTTCCTGTTAAATCAATATATGCAACATAATACCTCAACCCTAAATCATATTAAAAATCAAACCAAGAGCCGTCATGCTGACATTGGACAACCTCGAGTAGCCGCCGTTCAATTTGAAGCAAATTAAAAGAGACAAACCAAATCAAATCAAAAATAAACTAAAACAACGATTGTCTACATCAAAGGCGTGCATTTCAACTTCAGAATACAGATTCCGGAAATCAAGATTGTCTTTTGTAAGTGTAGTTATCTTTTAGATGCAAATAAATTTAAGATGTGATTTGATATAAAGTGAAAAATATAATTATACCATGTTGTATAATATTGACGATGCTAATTCATGTTTGTTTCTTATGATGATTTTATCATGAATTGTCTTGGAATGTTTGTGGCTTATTAGACTTGGTGTTGGATCTATTAAAGATTGAGAATGAAATAATCAATATCATATGCAAGTTATATGTTTCATGTTAAGATCTACATATATATGTTTATATGATTAATGCCAGTTGTATGTATTATGTTAGATCCAAGTCAAGATCTGCATATATATATTCATATGCTTTATGTTAGATCCATATGCCTATATATATGTTCATATGTTCATATGCAAGTTACAAGTTTTATGTTGGATCCATGTCAAGATCTATCTAGGTTCATATGATTAATGCAAGTTATATGTTTTATGATAGATTCAAGTCATGATCTAATTATACATATGTTCATATGCAAGTTACATGTTAGATCCAAAACTAGTTCTATATTTATATGCATGTTTGTAAAGTGGACTTATGCAAGTTCACCTTGTTAGATCTAGTTCACACCTATGTGTTAATGTTAAAATTATACATGCCTTGGGATTGGACATGTCATGATTATGTCATATGCTAGTTTATAATTGAGGTTATGTTCACACATGCCTAGATCTACGTATTAACATGTTTTAGGCTTATGATTATCTAAGTCTAAATTATATGCAAGTTCATGTGACATGTTAAATTATATGAATAAAGTTTTATGCAAAATTTACATGTTTGGTTGAATCTATATTATGCATGTTTCCTTCTTTAACTCTTGTTTATAAATTGGGCTAATATGCGGGCCCAATGACTTTATGTGATTAATACGAACGAACAAACGGGGGTCACGTTGGGGTAGTTATTAAATCAAAACATGTTAATAATGTAGGTGGGCCCAAAACCATGTAAATGGTTAAGGCCATGAATGGTACAATTTACACCATTAGTCTTGAACATAATTAAAACATGTGACATGAAACACTTGTAGAAAATTCACATATATAAAATGTAAAAGTTGAATATGTCCAACCCGAGGTTAGACTGAATTGTGGTGTAAACCCGCCCGGAACCGACCAGCACATCCAGTAACCACAACAAACCTGTCTAATGTGAGAGGTCGGTGCATCAAGCCCAGAAAGACCCGAAGTTAGACTGAGTTATGGTGTAAAACTGCCTGGAACCGACCGGCTCATCTAGTAACTACAACAATACCTGTCTAATGTGAGTGGTTGGTGCTTTAATTAATTAAAGCTCATGAACAATCAAGCTAGAAATGGTGAGGTTAAGTAATTAAAGGAACACTTAACCAACTTAACATGTTAACAAGACAAGATTGGTGGGGTTAAGTAATTGAGGAAACACTTAACCAACATAATATGTTAACTAGACAAGATTGATAGGGGTTAAGTCAAACCAAGGACACTTAACCAATTTAGCATGTTGACTAGAAAAACCCTTGTAACGGGGACTTGTTTTAGCAGTAACCCACATGGATGTATCAAGGTACCTTGAACTAGGCAGGGTGGAGCACGATTACTGGGCTGAATATAAGCGGTCAAAAAGGGCGGCAGTTAGGTGCGTCAGTGTAGGTTCCGACGGAGTACGGGCGTGCACGGGCTCTGGAGTGGAAAAAGCAGGCACTGGGCACCAGGCGTACACTTGTGCATCTTTGAATCATGTCAGGGTTGCCATTATAGGACTTGATACACCCTATACTGGAACCAACACAAGTACTTAAAAATCACATGGGGCCACATGACACCGGGAATACATGAATGCGAGTAGGAGCCGATCAATACATGAATGGAATCACTTTATCATGAACATACATTGCTTGTTAAACAACTCTTAGTGGGTGCAGAGAAGTAAAAGTGGGTGCATAGCCAAATCTAGTTCAATCTTACTTTACCTTGTTTTAGGACTACCCTATCCTTGTGGTATCATTCTAAGTTCAGTTTATTCATGTCATAGTATTTTACTTGTTTATATGCTATTAAATAACTGGGCTTACCAGACTTATGTCTGACCCATTTTCCTTTCGCTTCTTTTCTTCCATTTTCCCCTAGGTCCGCAGGGAGGAAACAGTTCTGTTTAGTCCAGGTTAGCTAAAGCTTGAAGGCCGTAGATGTAAGGCTTGGACTTTCCTTTTTGATCAATGGATATGGTCAAGCACTTATTGGGGATTTATGTCATTTTATTTTTAGTATTGCTTCTTTATGTTTTCAAGACAGATGAAAAGTTGTAATAATTTGGAAGGTTGAAACAGTTATCGAATTTTTGTGTTGAACAAGTATTTATGAAATAATATTGATCTTTTTCCACTGCATAAATTTTCTGTCTTGTAATTTATTAGTTTCTTGTACCTTAAAACGCTCCACCGAAGTTAAGGCATTCCCTTTGAGAGTGACCTTAACGGAGGTGGGGTATTACAGTTGGTATCAGTGCCAGGTTACCAGATCGGATAAAATTTTTGAAACTATTTTTCAAAAAGAAGTCATAAAGAAGCATTTTCAAGAAAAAGTGCTAATTTAAAAAGGCATAATCCCCAAAGCCATATGCACTATCTTTCTATCCTTCGTTTTGTATCTTTCCTTTTTGTTTCAGCATGTCTGAGGATCTTAACCTTCCAGAGGGTGTACCGATACCTGGCTGGTTCAGTAGATACCTAGAAGCTAGGGCTAATGACGTGGGCCCAGCAGACATTCCTCCTCCCCCAGCTGTTGCTCCTCCTCCAAGAGGAAATGCTTTCTCAAAGATCTATAGAGACTTTAGATCCATGGGTGGAAAAGACTTTAAGGGGAGCGAATCATTCATGGAAGCCAGAAACTGGCTCAAGGAGACTGAGGACTTATTCGTTATCTTTGAAATAGATTAGAGGCAGAAACTACAGTTGGTGGTGTGGTTGCTCAAAGACGAGGCCTCCTTCTGGTGGGAAGTCACTAATGATGAAAGACCGATAGAGACTTGGGAGGACTTCAGGGCGAGATTTGAAATGAAGTTCCTCTCACAAGCTGAGCAAAGTCTGCAAATGGAGAAGTTCCTATCACTTAAACAGGGCAGCTTGTCGGTTAAAGAATACGTCAATAAATTCAACCAGCTTGCTCGATTTGTACTAGAGCTAGTAAACACTCCATACAAGAAGACTCTCCGCTTTGCCAAAGGACTGAATGAGCCACTGTAAGGTTTGTAAATGTCCCATATACATATGGGAGCAAATTACGAGAGACTGGTGGACATGGCTTTGTTGCAAGAGGAGAACAAAGATGGCAAGAAGGAGGTGAATAAGGAAGAGCCTCAAAACAAGAAAGGAGATGGATCTCAGAACAAGAAGACGGACCCCAAGAAAGGCGGGAAGGATAATAAATCCCGTAAGAAGATGAAGTGCAATTTCTGTGGGATACCTGGACACTTGGCTAGGGACTGTAGAAAGAAAAAGAGAAAATTGGGCGATTGTTTCCAGTGCGGGGATACTGGACACTTGTTTAAGGACTGCCCAAAAATGCAAGGGCAGGGATAGAGGACTGGATCATCTTCTGGAGGGCAGGTTCATGCTCTCGTTGCACCTCTACAGGAACGAGGTAGACATATTTCTGTTGAGAGTTTAGTTTATCTGTTTGATAATCCTATTCATACTCTCTTTGTAACTGGCGCATCGCACTCTTTTATATCTACTGCTTTAGTTGAATCTCTGCACCAAGACACCCATATAGTAGAGGATCCCTTGGTTGTTTCAAATCCAATTGGGGGCTCAGTTTATTTGTCAATGATTTGTTTGGATTTGGAAATCTCTATTTTAAGCGTTGGGTTTAAATGTAATGCTTATCTTTTGGGCTTCACGGGCTATGGGCTGATTCTGGGCATGGACTGGCTATCCAGTAATGGTGCCGTCCTCGATTGTGAAAAGAGAGTGGTTAGACTCACGACTCGCCTCGGTAACACTCTCGAAATCTCTTGTAACCCCATGAATTCTGTTATGCTAAGTTATCTAGAATCTCTTGATGCGTCTGTTGAGAATTTGCAGTCTGTTAGAGTGGTCCGTGAATACTCGGTTGTGTTTGAAGAGGTAAAGGGCTTACCTCCGAAGCGGGAGATAGACTTCCGCATATACCTCGTTGATAATGCAAAACCCGTTTCTTTACCCGTTAGACACATGGCTCCAAGAGAGAGAAAAGAACTCAGCAAGCAAGTTAAAGAGCTGCTTGAAAAGGGGTTCATAAGACGGAGTATTTCTGAATGGGGTGCTCCAGTAGTGTTCGCGACCAAAGCCGATGGTTCACTCCGCCCATGCTTGGGTTATAGGGAGCTGAACAAGCTGACCAAGAAGAATAAACACCCACTTCCAAGTATTGACGATCTGTTTGATCAGCTCGTAGGTGCATTCGTTTTCTCCCAACTAGATCTGGCTACCGGGTTTCATCAGCAAAGAGTGGCTGAGGATAGCATTGACAAGACCGCATTTAGGACCCCGGATGGTTTCTTCGAGTGGCTTATCATGCCTTTCGGCTTCAAAAATGTACCTGCCTATTTCGTGGACTTGATGAGCAGGGTGCTCCGGGAATTCCTCAATAAGTTTGTGGTGGTCTTCGTGGACGATATTTTGATCTTCTCAAAGAGTGAGGAAGAGCATGCTCAACATTTAAGGGAAGTCATGGATACTCTCCGTGCACATCAGTTGAAAGCCAAATTCTTCAAATGCCATTTCTGGAGGGAAGAAGTTAGATTCCTTGGATATGTGGTGTCCAAAGAGAGGTTAGCCGTGGGCCCCGCAAAAGTGGTTGCTGTGCAAGATTGGAAGATTCCACGAAACGCAACTGAAGTTCGAAGCTTTCTTGGGCTAGCAGGCTTTTACCGGAAGTTCATCAAAGACTTTGCGAAAATGTCAGCTCCACTTACAAGGTTGACGAAGAAGAACCTAGTTTTCGCTTGGGATTTGGATTGCGATATTGCTTTCCAACGCTTGAAAAGGGCTCTAACAACAACCCCAGTTCTGACATTGCCTGATGGGAGCAAGATGTTTACCATATACACGGATGCATGCGGTACTGGATTAGGCACTGTCTTGATGCAAGAAGGGAAGGTAGTAGCTTATGGTGGAAGGCAGTTGAAAGTACATGAGAAAAACTACCCAACCAACGACCTAGAATTGGCGGCCATCGTTTTCTCTCTCAAGTCTTGGCGCCATTATCTCCTAGGTGAGAAGTTTGAATTGTTTACTGACCATAAATCATTGAAGTACCTTTTCTCGTAGAAAGATCTCAATTTGAGACAGCAAAGATGGATGGAGTTTCTTGCCTCATATGATTTTTAGATATCTTATACTCCTGGCAAGGGCAATGTGGTAGCAGACGCTATGAGTAGAAAGAAGTTGACCTTAAGCCCTCTCTTTATAGAAAGGAAAAGCTTGGAGTATATAGCCAACTTTGACTTTAGACCCTCCTCTGAATTTGTACCTGGCTTGTTAGCAACACTGGAAGTGCGGCTTACACTTTTCGACTCAATAGGAACCGCACAACGTGAAGACCCTCAACTAGTAGATGTGATAGATAAGCTGATTAGGGGTGAGACTTTGAGTCACCTCAATAGATACTCCATCGATGATAAGGGATGGAAGGCTATGCGTCCCACAAGTAAGAGATTTAGTGAAAACGGTTCTAGAAGAAGCACACCATTCAAAGCTGACCATACACCCAGGCGGAGATAAAATGAATAAAGACATCCAAAGAGTTTTCTTTTTGGAATGGCATGAAGAGGGACGTAGCTGAATTCGTTTCTAAGTGCATGATATGCCAGCAGGTCAAGACGGAGCAGGAGAAGCCTGGTGGTTTGCTTCATCCTCTAGAGGTCCCACAGTGGAAATGGGATAGCATTTCGATGGACTTTATTGATGGGTTGCCTAGGTCAAGAAGGGGCAATACCAGTATTTGGGTAATAGTGGACTGGCTCACAAAAAGCGCTCTCTTTATACCTATCAAAAGTAGAAGGACTGCCTCATCTCTAGCATCTCTATATCTTAAAGAGATAGTTCGACTGCATGGGATACCTTCCAACATTGTAAGCGATTGAGACCCTATCCTTACAAGCGAGTTCTGGAAGAGTTTGCAAGAGGTTGTAGGCACATAACTATGTTTTAGCATGGCCTACAACCCCCAAACCGATGGATAGACAGAAAGGGTGAACAAAGTCTTAGAAGACCTCTTGAGATTGTGTGTTCTTGACTTTGGAGGGACTTAGGAAGATCATCTTCCTCTGGTGGAGTTCGCCTACAACAATAGCTACCAAGCTACAATAGGCATGGCACCCTTCGAAGCCTTATACGGGAGACCGTGTCGATCACCAACCTGTTAGTGGGAATCCACAGGTAAGCTTATACTTGGGCCAGACATGATTAGGGAAACCTCAGAAAAGGTGGACCTAATAAGAAGACGAATGAAGACTGCTCAAGATAGACAAAAGTCCTATGCAGATAAAAGAAGGACCGACCTTGAGTTTGAGGTTAGAGATAGAGTGTTCCTTAAAGTATCTCCTTTGTGGAATGTTATTCGCTTTGGATCCAAAGGGAAATTTGCACCTAGATTCATAGGACCATTTCCTATCATTGAAAGAATTGGGACGATGGCCTACATATTAGAGCTACCTGAAAAGTTGACTGGAGTTCACAATGTCTTTCATGTTTCTCACCTATGGAAGTGCTTACATGAGTCTGTAGAAGTGGTGGAACCAAAGGTACTAGAAGAGGTAGAAGTGGAACGAGAAGCAACAGTGAGAAGAATCCCAACTCGTATCTTGGGAACGGAAGTCAAAAAGCTACGCAATCGTGAAGTCAACCTTGTTAAAGTACAATGGAGTGACAATGAAGAAGACGCGACTTGGGAGACCGAAAGCAAGATACATACAGCCCACCCTTATCTTTTTGAGGGTACATCTTTGATCTCTCCTTTATCATAAGTTTATTCATGCTTAGTTATCTTCTCGGTCCTATTTCTTGATCCTTAGTAGAAATCAATGGATGTAAACATGTATTTGAAACATGTTATGGTTGATGGTTGCAAGTGGTTGCTAGTGATTGCTCGTGGATACATATGCACATACACATTAGGTTCTAGATCGGCTCAATCACTTTCATATTGCATTTGCATATGAACGCATGAAATTGTATGTGGATTGAAACTTGATGTGTTATCATATGGACGTTGCATTTGTATGAATGATTGTGCACTCATGTAGAATTATGAATAGGAAAGATTGCATACATAATGGACTCATGACACTCCCATGATTCGCATTAAGGAGGTCAACTGGATCAGTAGACCGCCTGATTTTGCACTAGATAAGAAACATATACACACACTCTGCATATGTGCATATGGCATTAGAAGTCTTTTAAGGACAATGGATGCTTGTGGATGATGGATGAGTAGATGGATGATTGGATGTTAAGATGCATTCTTCTTAACTTGGAAGATTTCAGGGACGAAATCCTTTAAGGAGCGGAGAATGTAACACCCTGAATTTTCTGAGAATATTAAAATTAACAAATTCAAGAACACTTAGTTTTTAGAAGAAGAATTAAGTGAAATGGGTTGCGCTATTACGTTCGTCTCAAAATTTTGGTCAAGATAGACATTTGGTTTGCATAAAACGGATACCTTATGAAGAAATTATTAAGCCTTGAAGTTTGTATGCATATAAGAAAAAAAATATGGATATATATATAAATTAAATAAATAAATATGCAAAAAAGTTCAAAACAGCGAATTGGGAGGAGAAATAATCGAACCGGCCCATTTTTGAGGTCGACCCGAGCCTCGCTGGGCCGACTAGGGGTTGATTCAGGGTGTTTGGCTGTCAACCCGCGGGCCGATTCGCTCTATGGCAGATGTGGCATCTGATTGGTTCTGATGGACTCCTTGCTGAGTCATTAGGGCTGATGTGGCTATTCTATCTTGTCTGAATGGCTTTGATTTGCTCTAGGTCAATTTGACGGTTCCTATTAAATCAAACTTCGATATAAGCAACCTAATACCTCAACCCTAAATCATATTAAAAATCAAACCAAGAGCCGTCATGCTACCATTGGACAACCTCGAGTAGCCGCCATTCAACTTAAAGCAAATTAAAAGAGACAAACCAAATCAAATCAAAATTAAACTAAAACAATGATTGTATACATCAAAGGCGAGCATTTCAGCTTCAGAATACAGATTCCAGAAATCAAGATTGTCTTTTGTAAGTGTAGTTATCTTTTAGATGTAAATAAATTTAAGACGTGATTTGATATAAAGTGAAAAATAGAATTATACCATGTTGTATAATATTGACGATGCTAATTCATGTTTGTTTCTTGTGATGATTTTATCATGAATTATCTTGGAATGTTTGTGGCTTATTGGACTTGGTGTTGGATCAATTAAAGATTGAGAATGAAACTATCAATATCATATGCAAGTTATATGTTTCATGTTAAGATCTACATATATATGTTTATATGATTAGTGCAAGTTGTATGTATTATGTTAGATCCAAGTCAAGATCTACATATATATCTATATATTCATATGCTTTATGTTAGATCCATATGCCTGTATATATGTTCATATGCAAGTTACAAGTTTTATGTTGGATCCATGTCAAGATCTATCTAGGTTCATATGATTAATGCAAGTTATATGTTTTATGATAGATCCAAGTCACGATCTAATTATACATATGTTCATATGCAAGTTACATGTTAGATCCAAAAATAGATCTATATTTATATGCATGTTTATAAAGTGGACTTATGCAAGTTCACCTTGTTAGATCTAGTTCACACCTATATGTTAATGTTAAAATTATACATGCCTTGGGATTGGACATGTTATGATTATGTCATATGCTAGTTTATAATTGAGGTTATGTTCATACATGCCTAGATCTACATATTAACATGTTTTAGGCTTACGATTATCTAAGTCTACATTATATGCAAGTTCATGTGACATGTTAAATTATATGAATAAAATTTTATGCAAAATTTATATGTTTGGTTGAATCTATATTATGCATGTTCCCTTCTTTACCTCTTGTTTATAAATTGGGCTAATATGCGGGCCCAATGACTTTATGTGATTGATACGAACGAACAAACGAGGGTTATGTTGGGATAGTTATTAAATCAAAACATGTTAATAATGTAGATGGGCCCAAAACCATGTAAATGGTTAAGGCCATGAATAGTATAATTTGTACCATTCGTCTTGAATATAATTAAAATATGTGACATGAAACACTTGTAGAAAATTCAAATATATAAAATTTAAAAGATGAATATGCCTAACCCGAGGTTAGACTGAGTTATAGTGTAAACCTGCCCGGAACCGACCGGTACATCCAGTAACCACAACAATACATGTCTAATGTGAGGGGTTAGTGCATCAAGCCCAGAAAGACCCGAGGTTAGACTGAGTTGTGGTGTAAAACTGCCCGGAACCGACCGGCACATCCAGTTACCACAACAATATCTGTCTAATGTGAGTGGTTGGTGCTTTAATTAATTAATTAATTAATTAATTAAAGCTCATGAACAATCAAGCTAGAAATGGTGAGGTTAAGTAATTAATGGAACACTTAACCAACTTAACATGTTAACAAGACAAGATTGGTTAGGTTAAGTAATTGAGGAAACACTTAACCAACTTAACATGTTAACTAGACAAGAATGATAGGGGTTAAGTCAAACCAAGGACACTTAACCAATTTAGCATGTTGACTAGAAAAACCCTAGTAATGGGGAACCGTTTCAGCAGTAACCCACATGGATGTATCAAGGTACCCTGAACTAGGCAGGGTGGGGCACGGTTATTAGGCTGAATATAAGTGGTCAAAAAGGGCGGCAGTTAGGTGCGTCAGTGTAGGTTCCGACGGAGTACGGGCGTGCACGGGCTCCGGAGTGGAAAAAGCAGGCACTGGGCACCAGGCGTACACTTGTGCATCTTTGAATCGTGTCAGGGTTACCATTATGGGAGTTGGTACACCCTATACTGGAACCAACACAAGTACTTAAAAATCACGTCGGGCCGCATGACACCGGGAATACATGAATGCTAGTAGGATCTGATCAATACATGAATGGGATCACTTTATCATGAACATATATTGCTAGTTAAACAACTCTTAGTGGGTGCAGAGAAGTAAAAGTGGGTGCATAGCCAAATCTAGTTCAATCTTACTTTACCTCATTTTAGGACTACCCTATCCTTGTGGTATTACTCTAAGTTCAGTTTATTCATGTCATAGTCTTTTACTTGTTTACACGCTATTAGATAACTGGGCTTACTAGACTTTTGTCTGAAACATTTTCCTTTCGCTTCTTTTCTTCCGTTCCCCCTAGATCCGCAGGGAGGAAACACTTCTGCTTAGTCCAGGTTAGCCGAAGCTTGAAGACCGTAGATGTAAGGCTTAGACTTTCCTTTTTGAGCTATGACTATGGTCAAGTACTTATTGGGGATTTATGTTATTTTATTTTCAGTATTGCTTCTTTATGTTTTCAAGACAGATGAAAAGTTGTAATAATTTGGAAGATTGAAACAGTTGTCGAATTGTTGTGTTGAACAAGTATTTATGAAATAATATTGATCTTTTTCCACTGCATAAATTTTATGTCTTGTAATTTATTAGTATCTTCTACCTTAAAACGCTCCACCGAAGTTAAGGCATTCCCTTTGAGAGTGACCTTAACGGAGGTGGGGTGTTACAGGCCACAATACTTAGATAAGGTAAGAAATGATCCTCTCCCTAGACTCCAGGGCCTCGACAAGTTTGTGTCTGTCTTCTTCCAAAGCACAAAGTCGCTCAAGATTCTCTCTATTTGACTGTTGAAGGTCTTCGACCAAGGAGTGCCAGCCGCCCATTTGCTCCACAATATAGTCTCCGACTGTTGTAATAAGACCTTCAACCAGATGCGGACGTGATTCCAACGGATTGAATTCAGCCAATAGGCTGTCCTTCATGGCATCCATCTTTCCCGTGATAATCCATCTGTCAAATGGGTCAATGTACACACCACAACGCGAGCTAGCTGGATATTGAGCCACAAAGTCCCCAGCGAGTTCAGGACGGTAAGGGTTGGGAATACGAAGACACTCCGGTACGGCTGTAGGATCTAACATGCTGGATGAAGAGACCGTACGACTAACAGTGGTCTGAATATCTAAGTCAGAGAGTCCATTAAGCAAACAAAGACTATGAGTATCATTCGCACTCGAGATCTCCTTACCTCGGCGCGTCTTTTTGCTACCAGCCCTCCTCGCCCACTTCTTCCTAAGCTTCTTAGATATGAGGAATTCCATTCTCGAGGGAACTGCTTCAAAAGGATCAGTATGAACACAAACAACAACCATGGAAAAGGGGAACAACCTAGTCAGGTTCAAGCATAGACAAAAATATATCAACTGAAGAAGCCTAGGCCATTTCACCCAGAAATTTATGAACAAATACTAAACATCGATATTCCAAAGAAAAACCACCGGATGGTTCATGTTCTTCAAAGATAAGTACAGAAACGGTATCCGCGTTGTACTAAATTCTTACCTAGGGAAATCATGGCACCTCGAAGAAGATTGCTCAAGATAGATAGATGCTACTACAAATAAAAGGAAAAGTGATGGAATGAGAAAGCCAAAACCTTTCGAAGGAAAATCAAGGCGAAAATGTCAAACGTAATTTACCTGATTGAACTCTCGAGGGAGCTCCGCTGTGACCGGAGAATTTTTCGAAATATATAAAAATGAAATGAAGCAAGTTGAACGTAAATAAGGAAGACTAAAAGGCATTCATCCAGAGAATTCTCGCCACGTCAGCTTAGTGTCTGACTACACAAGAGTGTCTCATCAAGTCCCAACTGGCATCCCGAAATTCAGTTATTCGCACAATGATAAAAAAGATACATCGGGCCTCTCGCTCATAGGAAGAGACAACACCAATCAATAACAATGAAGTAATCTTAATCTTGGGCACGACCGAGCCCTCTGCAAGACAAGACAAACCCGTCAACCAATGTGCGATCAAATATGTCAAAGCCCGTGATTCCATGCAAAAAGAAATCACGAACTCTGAGGGGCAAGTGTTAATCCCTACAATTCTATACGCACATTGGATAAAGGGTACAAGGCAGATATCACTAGGGTCGGCCGTGCATAATGCAACCGCACCGAGCGGGACCCAAATATTAAACCCAAGGCAGGTCAAGTCAACCAATGCGACCTAAGATAATGGCATAACATGTTATGAGAAGTACGACCCGATAAAGATAAAGGTCGCATAACCTGAGAACTGCTCAAACACCGAAGTAAAGCAAGTCGCCCATTCAACATAAGCGGGAGTAACCTCATAACATAGCCGTAAAGCCTAAATAGCGCCATACAAAGGCAGCAAGAAAACGAGCGCCCTTGGACCAAGAAGGACGGTCGCGCAAGGAACAAAGGAGAATCAACTCCAAACCCGCACTCTGCTCTCACAAAATCTCCCAAAGCTCTCATAGAACGTTCGCTTACATCTTACCCGCTCAGCTATTCAAGATACTCGTTCCAACGAGTTGTCCGCACATGATAACTGGATACAGCTACAGACAGCTGGCTACAGCTAGCTGGTTGCATAGTTCTAATTAACAGAATGAACGATCCACATCCTGGATAAACGGATTCCAGATCATTTACCAAGGGAAGCTCACCTATAAATACACCATGGCTACCAACATAAAGGGGGGACAGAGAAAAAAAGACCACAAGGTGCTGCTGAATTTCATCCTCAACCACAGATTCAGCCATGGCGTCAAGGGCAATCTTACGGTGAAGGAAAACGAAGACATCATTCTTCTTAATCATTCATCCATCCATCTTCTCCTTAAATTCTACTACTCTCTTGTATAATTCCTTAGATTGAAATATATAAACAAGGATATATTCAGTGGATATAGAAATGAAAGAAAAGAGAGAGTGGATGTACTTTGAAATTCTCATTATAAGTCAGGAAATCACCTTTATAGTGGACGTAGGCCTCGCTAATGGCTGAACCACTCTAAATCTCGTCTCTATTTTACTTTTCTCGCATTTTTCACTTTTTATTGCTGATTAAACACGGTTTCATTTATTCCTTACCGAATTGGTGAAGTACAGTTTAGTACCTTGGGTGTTTAGACCATTTTTGGTGTAAACATTACTAAAAGGTATAAAATGGAAAAATTCACGTCTTCCGTTTTTCTTTTATGTACCTTTTCTAATTGTACTTGGATTTTTACATAATTATTCTATAAAGATTTCCTATTTTCCTATCCAAGAACAACTTCATAAGAAAATTTTCTTTTCTTTTTCAACTTATCTTGGAATTTTTTTTCCATTTTTATTCATATTTTCTTAAAATTTTCATTTTCTTTTCCTGTCATGTTTGTTGCTTCTCTGGATTTATTGTTTTCTTTTTAGTTAGGCTATTTTTCTTTCTTAGCTTTTTTTTTTCAAGCGGCAATTTTAGACCTCTTTATGCTTACGCACTCCACGGGAACTTACCATAATTTCAAGATAATCCTCTCTACCTATTTCATAGCCTCTAACTTTTCCTGCCTTCCCTAGGTACTAATCCTTATCTACTCCATCACTTTTGAAAACATGGTTTGGCCCCTTTTTCCTTTCACTTTTCTTTCGAAAGTTAAAAGTATCAAAACTTTATTTTCCTTATGAAAACTTATTTTTCTCAAACAATACTAATTTTTGCCAAACCATAAAAACATGTAAAAAAAAAAAAAAATGAAAAACATTTTTTTTTCAAATCACAAAAACTGGAGTAGACATTGACAACTATTTCCCAATTAGCTTTACATTGTTTCTACTTATAATGTTAGTTCAACTGCTTACTAGAAAGTGCAAACATCTACTCTATTCTTAATTTTCTACAATTTATTTTGTCCACCTAACAAAATTTTCTTTTTAAATCAATGATCAAAATTTATTGTCAAAAGAATAGAGATTTCAAAACCTTCTTTACAAAATGAGACCTTTTCATGAGAGAATTCTTTTTAAAACAAGAAATCATTGTTTCCAACATATACCCCATTTTACTTTAAAACTCAATATGTATACGTTATATATTTGAAACTTTAACTTTTAAGATTAAAACTTGAAAACACCACGGACCTTTTCCCCAAAACTTTTACAGTTTCAAGTTCTTAAAAGTTAACAATGGGTTTGGACTCGAAGCGGGTTTCCAATATTCTAGGCTTTCCTAGACACTCCCGCAAAGTCAATTCTCTCAACTATATGTATATTCCTAATCCAATTTTCTCTTTTCAACGTTTTCCAATTTATAAGGTTTTACCGCCAAACCCACTAATCCACAACACCAACATATGGGATATATCTTTCTTCCATACAAAGTATATTGTACACTTCCCAACCAAACTTCCTAAGGGTCTCAAATTTCCATATTCTTTCCTTTAGTGTACAAGACAAGCATCTCATTTCTTACCATATTATATTCTTTCTATTTAGTTGGGTTCTTCTATGGATCTAGGCATATTTTTTTTTTTAAAATACAAATATGTTCACTCACTATTTATACAGGAATCCTAAACCTAAGCTCTTATACCAGATGTAATAACCCGAATTCCAACAGACCGATTTTTTTTCAAAATTCCGATCTATCGAAACTCAAATTGGTTTACTTTGGTATCCTGTAGAAAAGACAGAGACATAAAATATGTTAGAGCTCAGAAATCATCTCACAGCGGAATGGATAAAATATAATATACTCAAAGTATAGCCTTACCACATTAATAATACTGCCTAACTAGTATCCAAAGCTATCACGTCTCTGCCACAAATCTAACCTGCGAGTATGTTATGAGGAGGGGGTCAGAATACAAGTTCTGGTGACTGAATTTAAATTATACACTTTGGATAACGCTACATATACCGTTCAATCATATTTTCTTATTTATTAGGTTACTTGGGTTAATAGCACTCAAGGCTTACATACACGTCGCATCCATTAACTTCCTAGTGGATTGACGTAATACAATATATATGTAGCTACCCCCAATATTAACGTACACCCCCATAGTACCCCACTCGCACGGTCTCCCCCGTAACACCATCGAAATATACGCAGTCCCTCATCTTACGCAGTAGTGACGTACGGATAACAATATTACGTTCATCATATATCTGTCATTACTATGCTATGCAAACGTATGGACTACCACCTTTGTTTCGAATTAGGATTCATATCGGAGTAACGCCCTCAAGTCTGCGATACACCACCCAGAGCCGTCATGCATGTATCTAAACTGTCCACCATACGTATCTTCAATTGTAGCTCGATGCCTCAATCACACGTCTTCTAATGTGCACCGAGTTCCATGGCAGGATGATACAAGAAACACCGAACTCGGTCAGTAGCTTTTCTATATCTATACAGGCCCGTCTTTAAGAGCCTCTACAGATATTCCTAGGGTCTATTTTCACGGTGGCTATGGCCCTACCCCCGGCCCTCCCTCAACTAGTAAAGACTACAAGAGCTAAACGACTGCCTTTAAAGAAAACAATTTAAACATCCATTTGGCACCTTCCCTCAAACACAGTACCCTGATAGTTAAGGGTGAATGGTCAACTAGTTTTAGCTCTAGTCTTTCCGCATCCCATTGGCTGTCGATGACGGGTATCCGATGATCTACTATCCTTGTTGGTCGTGACCCTTCGCCTCGTCGTTGAGGCAACCGCCGAATCACCCTGGTGTCACTGCGTCACAACATTCTGACTGCGTAGCTACTTCTGCAGTCAAGGCCCAACCACCTAGTAGCTGCGCGCAGACCCAACCTCTGCGAGCACAGCCTAAAACATCTGCCACCACACATAGGACTACTAGGAGCACCTTACGTACCTCAGGAAGCTGCATGCTTTCCCTTCTAGTCCTTCGTAGCCGTAAGAACAATCATATAAATGTGCGCTCCCTCTCGTTCCTTATAACACCACGATGATCTACCCCGTTGGGTTACTCACTCTCAAACGTGCGGACTGGTCCAAGCGCCTCACTTTAATATGTTGTTAGACTCTATGTCTAAACATTCTTATATGTGCTTGCCTTACCTTATCAGGTTCCTATTTAACTTGGTTATTCTCATTCATATTGAATTCTTAATCAAGTTGCCAAGTCCCTCTTGCTTATTAATTTCAGTCACATGATTTAACCTTTTTAAGTTTACTAGTGTGAACCTATGCTACGCACACGACATGTATATTATTTTTGTTTTAAATCATTTTTCGCTTAATGTATTTATGTAAAATTTTGCTTGGTCCTAGATAGCAGGAATTACTATTTTTATCACTGGATGAATGCATAATCGATCATAGTTAAATATTAGTTTTTTTGTAGCTCTGTATTTAAACATTATAAATAATTAGCTCATATTATGTGTGTTGAATATTGACACTTAATACTTAAACCAAAAAGATACATTCATCAACAGGAACTTCCACGGAAAGCATGGTTGTTATTACTTTACTCCAGGACACTTTCAATGATTTTGAGCCCTTATTTTTGGTTCTATTAATTGAAATTTGAAATGATAGCCTATGAAACACACTTGTTCAATTATTGTTTGTGACAGGGAAACCATGCATAAAAAATATGTTCTACTTCTAACAAAGGTATTATATAATCCTAACTATGCATCACCAAAAAATTGACTTGATTAAGAGTAAATTCATGGATAGCCAAATAGGAAATACATGATGCATTGAAATATTTAGCGTACAATAGATGATAGCTAATCACACATTAGTTGACAATATGAGCTAATAATTCGAATATTTGAATAAACACCATCTTTAAGATCAATAAGAAATTACATGTCACATGAAAAAATAATCAAATAACTTAAATCAAATGACAATGGTAAACCATAGGTTAACAACTAAAAGGAAGCAGAATACAGATGATACTAATAAGTGAAATGTTTAACTATATAGAAGAAAAGATCTGTCTCTTGACCTACTCAGCATAAAATAATACCTTCAAAAATGCACCAAGATCCACCATGAAGTATGACTCTATGTTGATCAATAAGGGATGCAATTGCCTGCATAAATGAAACGTCGGCTACCTTAGAGAATGGATTAAATATACCTTGGTTAGTTTGAACAAAAGCAGCCTGTAGTAAATATTGATACCAAAAACAACATTATGAGTATATTAGCTATTAAAAGAGCATAGTTACATCATCACTATTCTCAAAATCACAAAGTAATTGGATGAACAAAGCTTGACACTACTCAAACATATTTTAATGGATTATTCAAGGCTGATATCAAAGTTTGGACTGAAGACTGAACGATTAAATATAGCATGGCATGCTTAGGGTATATTTGTGTGTCTTGGTAAGCCTAAAATAGTTGTATAAGATTATATTTGATGCTTTGCAGCTTTTCCAAGCAAACAATATTGATAAGATATGTTTATGAATATGATGCTTTATAACCATATAGAGAATGATATTAGTGTAACACTAAAATAACATGCACTGCTTATCTATTACTTATACTGGAAAGCAGGAACCAATGCGTCTGTGTGATGACAAGTGTCCTCTCTCAAATTCAATTGCGTTATTCCTTCTTTGATTTTCAATTTCACTCCTCTTCCTTTTTCAGTTTTATGCCTTTTTCGGCATGACTAACTCTAACGGTTACACGATAATCTTGCGATAGTCCCTTCTTCGACGATCGACTTCATTCCCTTCTTTAGATTTCACACCCTTTTCACCATTAATAACTCTACCTCAGATAGTATACTGTCGCGACATATCTTTCATCAAGGAAATCGCTGAAGCACGCTGCTTTAAGGGATACTTCCGCTTGAATAATGTTCTAACTGCAAAATCCTTCATCCTGTACACTACCAACGTTGATTATTACACCGATGCTACTGACTCATAGTCGTCCACACTGCCTGGAAGTTCGCGTTTTAATGGTAAGTGAGCTTTATCGATCTACCTCACTTTGGGTTTTCTCGATTTCAGATGTCTCAGCGATTATAGTTCTTACTTAATTATAACTGCTTCTCTTGCCTATTAATTATTCCACGAATATCGCTATTTCGGATGTTTCTGGGACTACTATGCGATTTCGGATGTTTGAATTGTTGCGCTGAGTATGAAGCGAAAGAGAATTTCCCTTCCATACTGTTTGACATTTACCGCTCTAGGATGTAATGATTGTGGATGTTTTCCCTCCTTTTGGGTATTTGTCCTTTGATCCCAGTAAATACAGGTATTCCTCATTTTTCTCTATTTAACTCTCTCGCATACTAATTATTAGCTTAACCTAACTGCATCAACAAATTATGCAAACTATAAGTACCCCACATCAACCTGTTGCCTAGTCGATTTACATAATAATATTTATATAAACCCAGAAATATATTACTTATGCTTTCTGAAATATGAAAGTTCAATGGGTGGAGAAGATTCCCATGTTACGAAGCTCAATAACTCAACTTCATTTTTGGTTGTTTTATGTCTCAATATGTTGATTAACTTTTGTCCTCTGTCCTATCCCCTTGCAATTGTTGTTTTCCTCCGTTATATGATTTTATACTTAATTAATATCATTTGTATGTTATGTGCATGGTTAGTAACGCAGTGTATATTGCACTCTATTATTCCAATATGAATGTACCTTAAATTCACACTTTCTTAGTTAGATGATCATCCCTTACTAATAATCAATTAGAATAATAATTTATACGTTCAATAGCAAAATAATTTTGACATTTCTCGCTGTGCTACACACTTATATCTTGCTATATAACTTTGACAGATAAAGCAATAGAGAAGATTACTGTAAATTAAAATCTCATTATTACTTATTTTAGTAAATCAAGTAAATTAAGATTATCCTTCAATGAAGAAACAAAATTATAAGGATTCTTACTTTATTCTTTTACCTTTTTCTGTAAGACAATCCCTTTTTTAAGCGGACCACTCAACACACACACACATACACACACACACACAGAGTGAGAGTATGGTCTGATAATTTTCTGGCAAAGATGATATCAACTTAGGTTTTAGCATACTCAAAACAATACAATCTCTTTGTGGATATGTCAAAACCTATGACATAATAAAGTCTATGACATACTCAAATCTTTGCCATTCTTAAATCTTTCATACAAAAGAATGTAATGTTCTTTTAATATCCACGGATTGTATTTAATCTATAAGCTGACATATGATCGTTTGCTTTGATAGATACAAGATAATAAATTTTTAAATAGTTAACGGCTTCACGAACAATGCTGCAAAAGTAAAATTATATTCATGTATTTTTTAAATTTCTTCAGAAAGTAAAACTGTCGTTTTGGTTCAAGTTATTATAACCAACTCATCGTTCTCCCCCATTAATAATTTTCTACAGTTAGTGTCGTACTTTGGTACCCTTCTCAATTATTGTTATTATTCTTACTCAATTTCTGATAAATCTACCTTATTGCAATTCTATGCTCTAAAATCAGGTCGTATTGTAACGTCCCAATATTTTTGCTATTTAATAATTAATTTATTTAATTATTATAATATATTGGTTTGATAATTTAAATGGCTCGAATTCAAATATTTTGAATATTTAATTAGTTTAAATTGTGGAATAATATATTTTGATTTCAAAATGGTCGGAATTAGTTGACTTCGCAATATTTTGTAAATTGGGTAATATTAAATATTCAATTAAATTTATATTCGTGTTATAATAATGAATATATTATTTAAATGGGAGTTGAACATATTTATTATAATATAAATTATAATCGAGCTCGTAACGTCGCGACAGTTCGTAATATTACGATTTGAACTTCAACTGTGTACACTGGATTCGTTATAAATTGAATTTCTTCGAAACAAGAAACGTTGTAATCTGTTGAACTATATTTTTCTAATGGTAGTGAAAACGGAGATTTCGTATTATAGATTGTGAGTTATTACCAAATCCAATTTTCAAATAATCGCAATAGAATCGTTTATAAGCTATAACGATTAATTTAATATAATTAAATATCAGTTTCGAATTTGGACAAGATCTTTGAGACGAAGTTATAATTTAATTTTTAGGATTTTACTGTAATTTTTAATTTGGAAAATAAGAAACTTTTTATTTGGAGTATTTTACACCCTATATCAGCGTTTTGAGGTTTTACAAAATAAATTAACTTGTATATTTTATTATATTTTTGGAGTCGTGACACATCGCTCGACACAATGGTATTTTTATTTTTGTCAGTAGCACTTCATAAACGTATTATACATGGACAGAATCATGCCACCTTACAGTCACTTGTCCAACTCCGATCAAACTAGTACGGTGTGAATTGTTCCTTTTGAAACTAAAACGGAATATATTATGTCATATTGTAATGTATTGTCAATTTTATAAGTAAGAAGGAATATAAAACCTAACTAAAATATTAGAATCCAAGCACAAACCATAAACTTGTGAACTCAATCTTCAAACACAAATAAGCAAGTTAAAACGCCTAGCTTTGATAAGAGTTTCCTTCCATTCGAAGATCCATATTTTCACATTTATAAATACTTTACAGCAATTGTACATGGTACCGCCTGACTATGCGAAGCTTTCACATAGACAACCCTTGTCACTGCAAACCCATGAGCAGCACATGCCTATGAATTTACGAAGATCAGCTACCCTAGTATTTCTCTACTGTGCACACCAATTTCAAAGCGCTATACATGCTAGCCAATGCAAACATAACAAAATCATATGTGCTTTTCTTTTCAATATATACATAACGTCTATCAGTGTATAACTTGAAATATTTTAATAAAGGAAGTTGTCCATTTTGTTTTTTTATGTAAAGTACATAAAACGTAAGTACCCAGACCCATTGATTAAATCCTGCAACAGCCTTTTCCCTTGGCTATCTCCTAGGATGCCTACCGTTTTCAAATTTAGACTAGCCTAATGCTATGAACGAAAGCAAATGCTCAGTACATACCTACCTTGTGATCATCAGCTACCCTATAATCCTAACTCTTGCGTGCCAAGTAAATGATCTCTATAAATACCAGGGCTTTCTTCTTCTTGTGAAATCAGTAGCCGAGACATTTTAGTGGCTTTCTAAATTTATTTTCGAACTCAACTCACGTCTAAAAACTTTGAAATTTATATATATTTGAATTTACTGTGGAATCCTCTTCGGTTCTTTATCTGTTAGGAAGGGTGAGGTTCAAATTCTTTGAGTGTCAAAATACAACAGAGTCCCAGGGTCCATCGCTTTGGGAGATAAAAGCTTCAACGGTAGAGAACAAGATGATAATTGAATTAAGGAAATAGAATGGCATGAGTGTGCAAAGATCAGGATGGTTGCGGATATGGAAGTGATGCACGAAGTTGCTGTGACTGCTTGTAATAACCCGGAAATTCTGAACCAGTTCAAAATTTTTATTTTGGCAATTTTAGCGAATTTTGAATATTTAAAATAGATTATCTTAAATAATATCAACGAAAAATTTGTTTTGAATATAATTCGAACGAATATATTTATATACGTCGTCGTTAGAATATAATAATTATATATAATTATAAATAGAATTGAAAATGGCGCGGTAGTTCGATAATTCGATTTCAAACTTCAAATGAATGTACCGGGTGCAAAATAATCCGGATTTTAGTGAAACCAAAAATAATAGGATCTAATTGGGAATATCTTTCCAACGAATCCGACAAATCGAAATTTCATAGCGGGAATCAAAAGATATGTCCAGTTGAAAATTCTGAATAGTCGCTATGGAATTCAGGCCCTTAAAAATGGGAATTTTGCAAATGACTTCGGATTTCGACGAAACCACTTTTGTTGGATCCGTGATGTCAAATTATTGTTAGATTCCAAATTTCATAATTTTTCGAATCAATATGTGAGCGTGGCGAAGGAAAACGCGTTTGACCAGTTTCAATGGATTTTAATCGACTGGAAAATGGCCATTTTTCCAACGGCCTCAGAATTCGACGAAATTAGTTTTGTTAGGACTGTATCGTCAATACGAAGCTAGAAAATATTTTTCTGGAATTTTTCGGGTTAGTATGTGACCCTAGTAAATTGAAATGCGCGTTCAAATTCAATATATAGAGTTATATGTTGATTTTGACGGAAACTGATCGAAACAATCGAATCAGCCTACGATACATATCCCATTGTGTTCGGAATGGGGGTAATTAGCTATGGACGACAGGCGGTGGGTCCCGTTTCGAGTCCGAAAATGGAAGTTACCTTTTGGAATAAAAATAAAAATAATAAAATAAATATATATATTATATACTCCCTCCACTCCATTCTCTCTCCCTTCCTTTACAGATCAAAATCCGATTTCTATATAAATAAAAAAAAATTGGCGATGGCCATCGACATCGACCGCGTCGCGCCTCTGGCGCAACGCCACCATCGACCGCCACCCCCTCCTAGGGCCGGCGCGCCTCAGACCCACATCACCGACGCCCTCCTTCTCTTTCCTCCCCCCTCTTGCTTCTCTTCGTTCTGAACCCCTCCGCGATACCCCCGAACCCTAGCCCGCTCCCCTTGAAACCCCCACCGTCGATGACCCCACTTCCCCCTCCACCGATCACCAGTCAGGCCGCCACCCCCTTTGAACCCCATCCCGCCGCTCTCCCTCCCTTTTAAAACCGAACGCGCCCAAAACTCCTCCACCCTTCAGATGGATGCGACGCCGCCAGCAGATGGGGGGCCCACCGCGCCTGCAGGCGCCCCTGCTACCTCAGCGAGCCTTCTCCATCTCCGTGTGAGTTTGTTTTTGAATTTTATTATTTATTTTCTATGAGAAATAAAGTAAAGAAATGATTTTAGCTTAACGAATATAAAGCTTTGATTTTAAAAAATATATATAATAATAAAAAAAAAGACGGGATTTTTATATGAATGACGTAATAAAAATATGATTTTTATTATATGTGAAAGTTAAAAATATGATTTTTATTATATGTGAAGGTTAAAAATATAATTTTTATTATATAGGAAGGTTAAAAATAGGATTTTTATATTATATAGATAATAAAAATTCGATCTTTATATGGTAGGATATAAAAAGACGAAATCTTTATATTTGAAAAGACGAAATCTTTATATTTGAAAAGACGAAATCTTTATATTTGAAAAGACGAAATATTTATATTTGAAAAGACGAAATATTTATTTTTGAAAAGGCGAAATCTTTATATAGAGAATAGCGTGATAAAAATATAATCTTTTATATTGTAGAGAGTTCAAAATATAATTTTTATCGTATGTAAAGGTAGAAAATATAATTTTCATATTATATAGATGATGAAAATTCGATTTTTATATATTGAATAGCGAAGTAAAAATTCGATTTTTATATATTGAATAGCGAAGTAAAAATTCGATTTTCATATATTGAATAACGAAGTAAAAATTCTATTTTTATATATTGGATAGCGAAGTAAAAATTCGATTTTTATATATTGAATAGCGAAGTAAAAATTCGATTTTCATATATTGAATAGCGAAGTAAAAATTCGATTTTTATATATTGGATAGCGAAGTAAAAATTCGATTTTTATATATTGAATAGCGAAGTAAAAATTCGATTTTCATATATTGAATAGCGAAGTAAAAATTCGATTTTTATATATTGAATAGCGAAGTAAAAATTCGATTTTTACATATGTAGAGAATACGGGCAACGAATATGACAAAAAGGCGAGAACGATGAAGATTTCTATAAATGAAGTGTCGTGAAGTTGGGATAGCTTTCGGTGAGAACTTCTCAACTTTTAAAATTCCTTTTTCTAGTTATATCATAATATATGCTAGGATGCAGACGGTGTTTAGTAGCACCCGACACCCGTCATCCACAGATCATGGATGGCTTGTTTGTTTGATTGATGTGTTGTGAAAATGGTTTGTGATGTTGATGTGAAATCGATAATAAATTGTAAATGTGTTGAAATGAATTATTTGGTCGTTAAAAATATAATTTTTAACGTGAAAGTGAATAAATAAATATTTATAAACAAATCGGCCGATTTGTTTATATACACTGATTTGACTGATATTGATTGGGTCGATAAATTTTACACATCGCCCAACTGCACAAATAAAATCTGTTTTTGATTGTTTGAAACCCCACACGGGTATTGGGATAAAATACGGCATACACCAATCCCAATAATTTGTTGTATGTCGATCGATTGATTGACAGGCTGTTATAAGCGTTAGATATCTATATTTGATGCTTATACAGTGTAGTGCACTTTGGATGATGGTTGATTATTTATCGTTGCTATTATATACATGTGTTGTATGGAATCCATATAATTAACTTTGTATGGTAATTGATTGGGCCTCATTCCAATTTAGAAAATAAAGATCATTATAAAATAAAGGTTCATGTGTTGACCGTACTCATCCGTTGAGATTAGTCATGTGTTGAACGAAATATTTTAACAATAAAATTTACATCTTTATCATTATAAAATAAAGGTTCATGTGTTGACTGTACTCATCCTTTGAGATTAGTCAAAGAAAGGAAAGAAGAGAATGAACTAATCAAGGAACCTGTTGAATGTCTCACAGCGCATGGAATAAAATATAATAATAATATACTTGACATAAAACAGGCAAGACAGTATATAAGCTGAAAACAAAATCATGTCTAACATGGCAGCGGAAATTCAAAATACAGCTTATGATCCAAACCATTATTACAACTTCAAAAATACTGTCTCTAAGCAAAAGAAAGGAAAGGTACACTACTAATGCCCAAGTAGTGACCATCGATAACACAGGGAGATAATACACAAATATCATACGTGGAAGCCTCCTGCTCGTCTCCAGTACAGCTACTCGTGCATCCACCTAACCTGTCTCTAGTCTGCTCGTGTGAGCACCCAGAGTAATAAGAAGAGACATAAAACTCTGGTTCAGACAAAAGTCTGGTATGAGCGATAAGCAACAAAGCATACATCTCTAAAATGAACAATAACAGGTATAATACTCTAAGAAATCATACCTGAACCTGGACCTGCAACCAAAGAGTTAGCACTACATACTGTACAATACTCTAAGGTGACACTAGCATAAAGTGTGTAAGAAATACGGGGGTGGGGGTGTGCATGTCAAGGTGATAGCAAACAATCAAACATGGCAATCATCCTCACGTCTCTCACTCAGTGCGTAAAGCATACGATATCCACTACTCGATCACCCAATCCTTAGCTACGATCACTTTGCTCCATGGGGTCACCATGACACCATTGCACTGATCCATAGCCACTAATCTGTCCATAAGTGGTAAACTAAAGTTATGGATATCGATAACCCCTTCGCACACGTCCCGCAGCAAAGTCCAATCACGAAGCGAACTCGTTGATTCCCATCTGAATCTTGAGCTCTAACTTCTCATTTGGACTTCCCTTGCATCTCGGGTTTTAGTCTTCACCTCCGGATCGGTCTTCATTCAGTCTTCTCCTCGGATCGTGCTCCCTTGGATTGTTCGGTTCGTGGCGCGCCTCCCCAATCGGATCGGGTCGAGTCCTGCTAGCTCGTGGTGCTCCAGCTCCATCGGATCGTGTCGCGCCATACGGATCGCGCCTCGACAGCTCGTGGCGCTGGCAACCCATTGGGTTCGGGTCGTGCTACCTCGTCTGGATCGTCGCGCTTCGTTCCTCCTCTGGTCGGTCGGTTTTCACCATCCCTGGTCGGTCTGAAGTTCATACGGGGTCGGTCGGTCAGAAGCCCCTCCTGGTCGGTCCAAAATCTGGTCGTTCGAAACTCCCCTGGTCGGTCGAAAAGCTGGTCGGTCGAAACCCCTCTGGCCGGTCCAAAACCTGATAGGTCGAAACTCGTCAACCCTGGTCGGTCGTTCTGTTCCCCACGGTCGGTCGGAGCCTGGTCGGTTTTTCCTCCTGGTCATTTATACCGATCCCAAAACCTGCATCATTCCAGCAAGCTATTTTCACCTCTCGACGACGTTTTCGACCAATCTAACACTTCTAATCAATCACAAAGCATACCATGCAATCATAGGAACATAGGGAATCAACCACAAACACCAAAACAACAATTTAATCATAACAATATGGACCAAACATAGCCAAAACCTCATATTTTCCCCTAATCCCTCTTAATCATGTCTAAGCATATAATTAGAAAAACTTATCCAAATTATCCAAATTTCATATCAGAGGTCTAAAACATTGTTTAGGAATTTCTGAATATTTTTCCAGATTTTAATCTTGCATAAATTCGCTAATTATCACTAATCACCCATTAATCCCCCAAATTCCGGGATTTGCAAAATTAGTCGAAATTAACCCAAATTCATATCAGAGGCATAAAATGGTGTTTTAGAATTTTTGGAATTTTTCTAGATTTTTCTGAGCCATAATTTCGCTAATCTTCGCTAATTACCATAATTAGCCGTAATTAGTGAAAAACAATGCAAATCACTCACCTTTACCACAAAGGAAACTATAGATCTGAAATGATTCTCTGTTTGGGTTGAATTCCAACGCTTAGCAGTAGCTCCAACTCTGATTTGATGTTGATTAGCCTTGGTTTGATGCTAATTAGCTTAATCTTCAATTAGAAAGTGATTAGAGGTGATTTGGGATGATTCTAGATGTTGGAGGCCATGACTAGGGTTGAAGAAAATAAGTGGCGGCTGGAAAAATGAAGTAAAAACCGAAATCTTAACCCTAGCAGCCCTTAAATACCACTAATCCCGAAATCCCCCAATGGGCTTAATTACTAACTACCCGGTTAAGCCCAATTAGCTGAAAATAAGCCTTTAAACCTTAATTCAGCCATATCTCCCAAACGGTAAGTCCGTTTGACTATTATGACCACTCTACGGAAAGAGAAACCATCATCTGGAGCTAATGGAAGTGGTTTCAGGTCAAAATTCCTAACCAATCAAAAATTATGGACGAAACAAGATCAACTAGGGGCAAAACGGTCATTTAAAAATCGGCAAAAATCATGAACATGGGAAATGACCCTACTAGTCGTTTCCCAAAGTTACATGACCATACGACTTCGTATCAAAGAGAAATAAATATTCTACGATCTTCCGATGCGTAGAATGCGGGTCGTTACATTAGTCATGTGTTGAACGAAATATTTTAACAATAAAATTTACATCTTTATCATTATAAAATAAAGGTTCATGTGTTGACTGTACTCATCCTTTGAGATTAGTCATGTGTTGAACGGAATATTTTAACAATAAAATTTACATCTTTATCATATATAAAATTAGAAACTAATTGGAAAATAGATAAGATGAGTGGTCTCCTAGATATTGATTTGTTGTTGGTTTCGGCCTTCGGGGTTAATATTCAGGGAATCGTTCTCTTACTAATTTTCGATTAGAGTCTAATTTGAAATCAAATGATAGATACCATAATTTTTATAAAATATATTGAATAACAAAGATAATCACACATGGACAGTACTCATTCGTTGAGATTAGTCGTGTATTGACAAAAATATAGAATCATGTATTGAAAGAAATATAAATTCATTTGTTGAATGGAGTAACGAGGTTAGTGAAAAATATAAAGCCGTGTTGATTAGAGATGCGCCATTTTGACGCGAACGATATTTACATCGATTATATTCGTTTTAAAATTTGAATTTGATTTGAATAGAAATTGAATTTGATTTGAATAGAAATTGAATTTGATTTGAATATAAATTGAATTTGATTTGAAATGAATTGAATTTGATTTGAATAGAAAAAGAATTTGATTTGAATAGAAAATGAATTGAATTTGATTTGAATAGAAAATGAATTGAATTTGAATAGAATGGAAAATGAATTGAATTTGAATAGAATAGAAAATGAAATGAATTTGAATAGAATAGAAATGGAATTGAATTGAATAGAAAACGAATTTGATTTGAATTGAATAGGGAAACGAATTCGAATTGAAAAGAAAACGAATTCGAATTGAATTGAACTGAAAAGAAAATGAATTCGAATCGAATTAAAATCGATTTGAATTGAAATCAAATAGAAATGAAAGTAAAAAGGATTTATAATAGAAAATTCAATTTTGATTTGAATTTGAAATAAAGGTTGAAATTGTTTTTGAAACGAATTCAAAACTATTTATAAAATTCGTTTTAAATAGTAATCGACGAAATATATATTATATATATATAATCTAATGGCCTGAATAGAATGCACCGCGCCGCGGCAGTTCGCGAATTTCGACCATTTACTTCGAACGGACATTACGGGAGATCCGACCGTCGGATTCTCCTAAAACCGGAACCGTTGGGTTCGTATCGAAAAGAGCTTTCTAAAAACTATTAGAAATTTAAAATCTAACGGTTGGATTTGGAGATACGTCCAAATCAAATTTGGAAAAGGTCGCTGTAAGTGCAGTTCGATGGCCGTTGATGGAAATCGACTGTACGGGCCTTGATAAAATTATTAAATATAGTAATAATTTGTGTAAATTCATAAGAAATGATTTAGGAAAAATTGGGATGAAAAACTCCATATTTGAAAAGATAAAAATAGATTTTTATCGAAATAAACTAGTTTTGAACTAAAATTAAAACCCATTTATTTTAAAATAAATAAATTGGATGTGAAATGGGTTGTAAATAGAATTGATTTGTGGGTTTATCGTGAAGGGTGTTTTGAATGACACTTGTTCTTTAACCCGATAAATAAATAGAATGTGATTTGGGTTTGTCGTGAACTGTGTTTTAAATGACATTAGTTCTTTAACCCAGTAAAGGGAGTTTTAATGAATCTGCAATTAGATTGAAATGTGAATTGATAATTTAAATTATCAAAATTGGCAAATGAGCGAGAATGGAGTATCACCAGTTTTGCTCCAAAACGATAGTCAAATCTTTAATTGGATTTGAACGTGAAATGGTAATTAATTTTACCGATAACACCATGGTGTTAGATATGGAGTATTACCAGTTTTGCTTCATGGGATGAATAGGCTGGGATTGGGAAATAATATAAATAATTACTTCGGTGTGGTTCGCTAATCTCGACTAGTTTGGAAAAACCATAATTTGGTTTGAAATGACATCCAAAGGAAGATTAAAGGATAAAATTTAAAGAATTTATCTTGGATAAAATTAATGGGAACCTTTCCCTAAGAATATGAAATTTAGGAACTAGCTGTAGGTTAGTTAGGAAGAATGGTTTCCTGGATATAGATCTGATGTTGGTTTCGGCCTTCGGGGTTAATATTTGGGAAATTGTTCTCTTGCTAATTTGCGGTTAGTGGCTGCTGAGTTGGAATGAGGCGTATGTTGTGTTTGTGTAACATTTGTATTTAATATACGCGGGTTGTTCGAAAAGGACGGGTTTATACCCATTCTGAATAACCGATTCGACGATATGTCGAAGATGAAGACGGTGGTCGAAGACCGGAAGTCTTCACATCGTTTGGGTGATTACTGATGATCTTGATTGGGTTGTACACCCAAGATGAGGGAATCAGTTGGTGGTCGTCCAGACGTACTTGGAGATCGATGGATATGCGAGGAAAGTGCCTCCGGTTTCGTTCGGACCCGGAACGAACTTGTAAATGGATTGTGTGTCCGACATTGGATTTTATTCTGTGTTGATTGATTTCTGTTAAATATATATCTATTTGGCGGTGGAGAATTTGTTCTTTTGCTTAACGCCCTTCTCTGAGACGTACGAGCTTAGAGGTTATATATCGATAGATATCAATCTCATGGCATGAATTGCCTGTGTGGCACGCTGAGTTGCATGGATCAAGGCTTCTGTTGAAAAGTAAAGTCTTGTGGTTGATGATCAAAGCACGGCCTTTGTGGCGTAGCTTTGTGTATAACGTGAATTCGCGAGCCTCACACCTCGGTATGAGTTAAAAACGGGATAAGGACTGCAGGAAGAGCACGACGTTTCTTTCTAGCTTTGGTGGTGTTAGCGACTTACCAGCCCTGACATTTATATACTTTTCACCTATGTGATTGTTGGATGAGGCACCTCGATTTTCGGTCTGTAAGGACCAGGAAACGTGTGTTCAGGAATTGCCAATCCTCAAACGTAAGAGAGGACCGACCCTGAAGCATCCAGGGGTTACCCAGAGTGTGTAGTCCCGAGGCATTTGCTTGAGTGTCTCGAAGCGGAGAGGAGCTTGCCCCTTGCCTCGACTCATGACGGAAATCCAATTTCCAATACGTGTATTTCAGTTTTATTTGTAGAGCCTAGTATGGCGACATGATAGATGGTACCCATGCCGCCTAGGATTGATATTTATGATTGAAAATGTTTTGACACTATACACTTATTATAGTATCAAATGATTTGTTTTAAACGTACCAAGCATGTTTGACTATTATAAGGGAAAACCCTATCCTCCGGCTTGCATTGCATTGTGTGATGGGACCTAGGCCTTATAATAGCTTCATTTTTCGAAAAAGCATTGCGTTGTCTTTTCTATGCACTGGTATTCTTGGGAGGAAACCCGTTCCGTGTTATACGGCGTGGTCCCTTAAATTACTCTCTTTTAAAGTAAAGTTTTAAATAACTGTTTTAGTTCTCACACCAGTCACATGACTGACCTGGAGTTTATTGTTTTAACCTAAACTCTGGGTGCCCCTATTTTCGACACGGGCAGCTAGTAGTTTTGGTTTTGCCGATTTATATTCACAGGATCCTGATTTACAGCTGGAACGATGCTCGGAAAGCTCTGTATCCGTGTATTACTTTCAGTTGTGTTTTGTATTATTTTTCCGTTGCAGTACTGTATTTAAATCTCTGATATTTATCGATTGTATAGTATTCATTTATACTCTGTATATTCTTGTATCTGATGGAATTATTGTAATAACAATGAAATGTTCTTCCGTCTGCGTTCATTTGTGTGTTGTTCTCAAAGTATCCGCTCTTTCCTTCACGGGGAAGTTACGGGTTCTCACAGTTGGTATTAGAGTTTTGGTTTACAGAGCTCGAGAATAAGACACATTAGAACCATACGAAAGAATTCATCAGATATTGGATTAGTAATATCCAATTAGAATGACTCGTTAGAGATAGGATCAGTAGTATCCTAGAACGAGTGTGAAGAGTATTATTTTTTCAAATGAAAACAATTTTGTTTTGAAATTTAAATCGTTTTATACGTATTTGAATAATTTATATGTATTGAACTTGGACAATCCAATATATAAAGATTTTGCATATAAGCGTCATGAACGTATATTCGAAGTTTTAATATACTGGATAGATATAGAATCACGTTCTAGTCGCCCGGAGATGGTACTGATAATTGTCATGACATCATCAGTATTTATGTTCGTGTTTCGAAGGTGTGATATCTATATATTTCCATTAGACTGGTGTGAGAACCAAAACTTATATAGATAGATTTATTTGTTGTGAATTGGCATCAAAAATGTGATTTTTGTATATATATATCAAATTTATGAATTTGAAACGTTAATCCACTAATTGATTGATGGTTGTGTTGTTTGTTTAGTTGTTTGATAATTTTCGAACCATTATGCCTAATTGAACCAAATATTGAATTGTATTGAAAATTGGTCGCATTTGCTTGCATATACATATACTTACATTGAACAGGTCATAGCAAGGAGGCTAGAGCAGAGAATAAAATTTGTTTGCCCGACAAATAGGTCCATGTTTACTATAATTTACTGTTTTGTTTGGGTGATGATGATTTTATGAGCCTATTGGCTAGCCGCTTGGCTTTTTCTTTTTCTTTTTGAGATCAGAAGGCCTATATGGCAATTTCGGGATTTTCCCGTGGCTCCCGGTGCAGGGGAGGTTATGGCGAAATTTTTCGAAAATTCCGGGTGTTAGCCAAATTTTTGAAGAATTTGAAAATTCTCAGAAACTGAAAAGTTGGAGAGTGGAAGCCAGATCGAAGGTAGAGTTGATTAATCAAACCACTTTCGACTTTGTTCCTTTTCGGGGACGAAAAGTTTTAAGTGGGGGAGATTGTAATAACCCGGAAATTCTGAACCAGTTTAAAAATTTTATTTTGGCAATTTTAGCGAATTTTGAATATTTAAAATAGATTATTTTAAATAATATCGACGAAAAATTTGTTTTGAATATAATTCGAACGAATATATTTATATACGTCGTCGTTAGAATATAATAATTATATATAATTATAAATAGAATTGAAAATGGCGCGGTAGTTCGATAATTCGATTTCAAACTTCAAATGAATGTACCGGGTGCAAAACAATCCGGATTTTAGTGAAACCAAAAACAATAGGATCTAATTGGGAATATCTTTCTAATGAATCCAACAAATCGAAATTTTATAGCGGGAATCAAAAGATGTGTCCAGTTGAAAATTCTGAATAGTTGCTATGGAATTCAGGCCCTTAAAAATGGAAATTTTGCAAATGACTTCGGATTTTGACGAAACCACTTTTGTTGGATCCGTGATGTCAAATTATTGTTAGATTCCAAATTTCATAATTTTTCGAATCAATATGTGAGCGTGGCGAAGGAAAACGCGTTTGACCAGTTTTAGTGGATTTTAATCGACTGGAAAATGGCCATTTTTCCAACGGCCTCAGAATTCGACGAAATTTGTTTTGTTAGGACCGTATCGTCAATACGAAGCTAGAAAATATTTTTCTGGAATTTTTCGGGTTAGTATGTGACCCCAGTAAATTGAAATGCGCATTCAAATTCAATATATAGAGTTATATGTTGATTTTGACGGAAACTGATCGAAACGATCGAATCAGCCTACGATACATATCCCATTTGGTTCGGAATGGGGGTAATTAGCTATGGACTACAGGCGGTGGGTCCCGTTTCGAGTCCGAAAATGGAAGTTACCTTTTGGAATAAAAATAAAAATAATAAAATAAATAAATAAATATATATATTATATACTCCCTCCACTCCATTCTCTCTCCCTTCCTTTATAGATCAAAATCCGATTTCTATATAAAAAAAAAGAAAATGGCGATGGCCATCTCCATCGACCGTCGCGCCTCGGGCGCAACCCACCATCGACCGCCACCCCCCTCCCAGGGCCGGCGCGCCTCAAACCCACATCACCGACGCCCTCCTTCTCTCTCCTCCCCCCTCTTGCTTCTCTTCGTTCTGAACCCCTCCGCGATACCCCCCGAACCCTAGCCCGCTCCCCTCGAAACCCCCACCGTCGATGACCCCACATCCCCCTCCGCCGATCACCAGTCAGGCCGCCACCCCCTTTGAACCCCATCCCGCCGCTCTCCCTCCCTTCTAAAACCGAACGCGCCCAAAACTCCTCCACCCTTCAGATGGATGCGACGCCGCCAGCAGATGGGGGGCCCACCGCGCCTGCAGGCGCCCCTGCTACCACAGCGAGCCTTCTCCATCTCCGTGTGAGTTTGTTTTTGAATTTTACTATTTATTTTCTATGACAAATAAAGCAAAGAAATGATTTTAGCTTAACGAATATAAAGCTTTGATTTTAAAAAATATATATAATAATAAAAAAAAGACGGGATTTTTATATGAATGACGTAATAAAAATATGATTTTTATTATATGTGAAGGTTAAAAATATGATTTTTATTATATGTGAAGGTTAAAAATATAATTTTTATTATATAGGAAGGTCAAAAATAAGATTTTTATATTATATAGATAATAAAAATTCGATCTTTATATGGTAGGATATAAAAAGACGAAATCTTTATATTTGAAAAGACGAAATCTTTATATTTGAAAAGATGAAATCTTTATATTTGAAAAGACGAAATCTTTATATTTGAAAAGACGAAATATTTATATTTGAAAAGACGAAATAGTTATTTTTGAAAAGGCGAAATCTTTATATAGAGAATAGCGTGATAAAAATATAATCTTTTATATTGTAGAGAGTTCAAAATATAATTTTTATCGTATGTAAAGGTAGAAAATATAATTTTCATATTATATAGATGATGAAAATTCGATTTTTATATTGAATAGCGAAGTGAAAATTCGATTTTTATATATTGAATAACGAAGTAAAAATTCGATTTTCATATACTGGATAGCGAAGTAAAAATTCGATTTTTATATATTGGATAGCGAAGTAAAAATTCGATTTTCATATATTGGATAGCGAAGTAAAAATTCGATTTTTATATATTGAATAGCGAAGTAAAAATTCGATTTTTATATATTGAATAGCGAAGTAAAAATTCGATTTTCATATATTGAATAGCGAAGTAAAAATTCGATTTTTATATATTGAATAGCGAAGTAAAAATTCGATTTTTACATATGTAGAGAATACGGGCAACGAAGATGACAAAAAGGCGAGAACGATGAAGATTTCTATAAATGAAGTGTCGTGAAGTTGGGATAGCTTTCGGTGAGAACTTCTCACCTTTCAAAATTCCTTTTTCTAGTTATATCATAATATATGCTAGGATGCAGACGGTGTTTAGTAGCACCCGACACCCGTCATCCACAGACCATGGATGGCTTGTTTGTTTAATTGATGTGTTGTGAAAATGGTTTGTGATGTTGATGTGAAATCGATAATAAATTGTAAATGTGTTGAAATGAATTATTTGGTCGTTAAAAATATAATTTTTAACGTGAAAGTGAATAAATAAATATTTATAAACAAATCGGCCGATTTGTTTATATACACTGATTTGACTGATATTGATTGGGTCGATAAATTTTACACATCGCCCAACTGCACAAATAAAATCTGTTTTTGATTGTTTGAAACCCCACACGGGTATTGGGATAAAATACGGCATACACCAATCCCAATAATTTGTTGTATGTCGATCGATTGATTGACAGGCTGTTATAAGCGTTAGATATCTATATTTGATGCTTATACAGTGTAGTGCACTTTGGATGATGGTTGATTATTTATCGTTGCTATTATATACATGTGTTGTATGGAATCCATATAATTAACTTTGTATGGTAATTGATTGGGCCCCATTCCAATTTAGAAAATAAAGATCATTATAAAATAAAGGTTCATGTGTTGACCGTACTCATCCGTTGAGATTAGTCATGTGTTGAACGAAATATTTTAACAATAAAATTTACATCTTTATCATTATAAAATAAAGGTTCATATGTTGACTGTACTCATCCGTTGAGATTAGTCATGTGTTGAACGGAATATTTTAACAATAAAATTTACATCTTTATCATATATAAAATTAGAAAGTAATTGGAAAATAGATAAGATGAGTGGTCTCCTGGATATTGATCTGATGTTGGTTTCGGCCTTCAGGGTTAATATTCAGGGAATCGTTCTCTTACTAATTTGCGATTAAGGTCTAATTTGAAATCAAACGATAGATACCATAATTTTTATAAAATATATTAAATAACAAAGATAGTCACACATGGACACTACTCATTCGTTGAGATTAGTCGTGTATTGACAAAATAATAGAATCATGTATTGAAAGAAATATAAATTCATTTGTTGAATGGAATAACGAAGTTAGTGAAAAATATAAAGCCGTGTTGATTAGAGATGCGCCATTTTGACGCGAACGATATTTACATCGATTATATTCGTTTTTAAATTTGAATTTGATTTGAATAGAAATTGAATTTGATTTGAATAGAAATTGAATTTGATTTGAATAGAAATTGAATTTGATTTGAAATGAATTGAATTTGATTTGAAATGAATTGAATTTGATTTGAATAGAAAATGAATTTGATTTGAATAGAAAATGAATTGAATTTGATTTGAATAGAAAATGAATTGAATTTGAATAGAATAGAAAATGAATTGAATTTGAATAGAATAGAAAATGAATTGAATTTGAATAGAATAGAAATGGAATTGAATTGAATAGAAAACGAATTTGATTTGAATTGAATAGGAAAACGAATTCGAATTGAATTGAAAAGAAAACGAATTCGAATTGAATTGAATTGAAAAGAAAATGAATTCGAATCGAATTAAAATCGATTTGAATTGAAATCAAATAAAAATGAAAGTAAAAAGGATTTATAATAGAAAATTCAATTTTGATTTGAATTTGAAATAAAGGTTGAAATTGTTTTTGAAACAAATTCAAAACTATTTATAAAATTGGTTTTAAATTGTAATCGACGAAATATATATTATATATATAATATAATGGCGTGAATAGAATGCGCCGCGCCGCGGCAGTTCGCGAATTTCGACCATTGACTTCGAACGGACATTACGGGAGATCCGACCGTCGGATTCTCCTAAAACCGGAACCATTGGGTTCGTATCGAAAAGAGATTTCTAAAAACTATTAGAAATTTAAAATCTAACGGTTGGATTTGGAGATACGTCCAAATCAAATTTGGAAAAGGTTGCTGTAAGTGCAGTTCGATGGCCGTTGATGGAAATCGACTGTACGGACCTTGATAAAATTATTAAAAATAGTAATAATTTGTGCAAAATCATAAGAAATGATTTGGGAAAAATTGGGATGAGAAACTCCATATTTGAAAAGATAAAAATAGATTTTTATCGAAATAAACTAGTTTTGAACTAAAATTAAAACCCATTTATTTTAAAATAAATAAATTGGATGTGAAATGGGTTGTAAATAGAATTGATTTGTGGGTTTATCGTGAAGGGTGTTTTGAATGACACTTGTTCTTTAACCCGATAAATAAATAGAATGTGATTTGGGTTTGTCGTGAACTGTGTTTTAAACGACATTAGATCTTTAACCCAGTAAAGGGAGTTTTAATGAATCTGCAATTAGATTGAAATGTGAATTGATAATTTAAATTATCAAAATTGGCAAATGAGCGAGAATGGAGTATCACCAGTTTTGCTCCAAAACGATAGACAAATCTTTAATTGGATTTGAACGTGAAATGTTAATTAATTTTACCGATAACACTGTGGTGTTAGATATGGAGTATAACCAGTTTTGCTTCATGGGATGAATAGGCTGGGATTGGGAAATAAAATAAATAATTACTTCGGTGTGGTTCACTAATCTCGACTAGTTTGGAAAAACCATAATTTGGTTTGAAATGACATCCAAAGGAAGATTAAAGGATAAATTTTAAAGAATTTATCTTGGATAAAATTAATGGGAACCTTTCCCTAAGAATATGAAATTTAGGAACTAGCTGTAGTTTAGTTAATAAGAATGGTTTCCTGGATATAGATCTGATGTTGGTTTCGGCCTTCGGGGTTAATATTTGGGAAATTGTTCTCTTGCTAATTTGCGGTTAGTGGCTGCTGAGTTGGAATGAGGCGTATGTTGTGTTTGTGTAACATTTGTATTTAATATACGCGGGTTGTTCGAAAAGGCCGGGTTTATACCCATTCTGAATAACCGATTCGACGATATGTCGAAGATGAAGACGGTGGTCGAAGACCGGAAGTCTTCACATCGTTTGGGTGATTACTGATGATCTTGATTGGGTTGTACACCCAAGATGAGGGAATCAGTTGGTGGTCGTCCAGACGTACTTGGAGATCGATGGATATGCGAGGAAAGTGCCTCCGGTTTCGTTCAGACCCAGAACGAACTTGTAAATGGATTGTGTGTCCGACATTGGATTTTATTCTGTGTTGATTGATTTCTGTTAAATATATATCTGTTTGGCGGCGGAGAATTTATTCTTTTGCTTAACGCCCTTCTCTGAGACGTACGAGCTTAGAGGTTATATATCGATAGATATCAATCGCATGGCATGAATTGCCTGTGTGGCACGCTGAGTTGCATGGATCAAGGCTTCTGTTGAAAAGCAAAGTCTTGTGGTTGATGATCAAAGCACGGCCTTTGTGGCGTAGCTTTGTGTATAACGTGAATTCGCGAGCCTCACACCTCGGTATGAGTTAAAAACGGGATAAGGACTGCAGGGAGAGCACGACGTTTCTTTCTAGCTTTGGTGGTGTCAGTGACTTACCAGCCCTGACATTTATATACTTTTCACCTATGTGGTTGTTGGATGAGGCGCCTCGATTTTTGGTCTGTAAGGACTGGGAAACGTGTGTTCAGGAATTGCCAATCCTCAAACGTAAGAGAGGACCGTCCCTGAAGCATCCAGGGGTTACCCAGAGTGTGTAGTCCCGAGGCATTTGCTAGAGTGTCTTGAAGCGGAGAGGAGCTTGCCCCTTGCCTCGACTCATGACGGAAATCCAATTTCCAATACGTTTATTTCGGTTTTATTTGTAGAGCCTAGTATGGCGACATGATAGATGGTACCCATGCCGCCTAGGATTGATATTTATGATTGAAAATGTTTTGACACTATACACTTATTATAGTATCAAATGATTTGTTTTAAACGTACCAAGCATGTTTGGCTATTATAAGGGAAAACCCTATCCTTCGGCTTGCGTTGCATTGTGTGATGGAACCTGGGTCTTATAATAGCTTCATTTTTCGAAAAAGCATTGCGTTGTCTTTTCTATGCACTGGTATTCTTGGGAGGAAACCCATTCCGTGTTATACGGCGTGGTCCCTTGAATTACTCTCTTTTAAAATAAAGTTTTAAATAACTGTTTTAGTTCTCACACCAGTCACATGACTGACCTGGAGTTTATTGTTTTAACCTAAACACTGGGTGCCCCTATTTTCGACACGGGCAGCTAGTAGTTTTGGTTTTGCAGATTTATATTCACAGGATCCTGATTTACAGCTGGAACGATGCTCGGAAAGCTCTGTATCCGTGTATTACTTTCAGTTGTGTTTTGTATTATTTTTCCGCTGCAGTACTGTATTTAAATCTCTGATATTTATCGAATGTATAGTATTCATTTATACTCTGTATATTCTTGTATCTGATGGAATTGTTGTAATAACAATGAAATGTTCTTCCGTCTGCATTCATTTGTGTGTTGTTCTCAAAGTATCCGCTCTTTCCTTCACGGGGAAGTTACGGGTTCTCACACTGCTCGAAACTGCAGGTCGTCGGCGTCATCAGGAGTGGCACGAATTTTGGGTATTAGTTAGAAGGGGAAGGAGGCTGCGAAGACGTGAGGAGTTTTGTCGGAATATCGGTTACAAGAGGAGAATGGCATACCATGCAAATTTTTTGCAGAAACCCTGTGATGAAAATGTATGCGGATCAGAGTTGTGCAGCAGGAAGCCTGATGAAGTTGCGACGTTCTCAGGGTGTTCAGAGGGGAGGTGTATGGGTGGAGCACGGAGGGGAGAAGAAGAGGAGTTTGTCGGAAGTTTGGTTGTGTTTTTTGTATCTTAATGGAAGGGGGAGCGAGCTTCAAAAGCACAGGAGTGGGAGGTATAAAAGGATGGTGTTTGCGAGTTAAATAAAAGAGGAAGAAGACATTGTACATATTGGAGCAGATCTTCTATTTTGTGGGAAGAAGTAGCTTGCGGATCGGAGCGCAGTGGGCTAGGTAGGTAAGTTTAAGGCCGGTTAAATGAGTTAAGTTTTATTTTCAAAATTTAATAAATGACTGCTACATTTAAACATGGGTTTGGCTCGGTCCAATTGGTTAATAGTGAGACCTCAAGATTTGTATTTTATTTGAATTAACTTAAGCACTATGCTCGTAAAATACATAACTTAAGCATACGTTGGCAGAATTTGACGCCGTCAGTTGCAGTGGGTCCGTATAGATGCAGGCTACATACTGGAACTGGCCTGGAGAGATTTGGAGATCATTTCAGATTATGGTAGAATTAAATGCCTGATATGATCAACCAAATGTTAACCGTTATTTAACGATTAACGGACAAGGTGAGTAAACTCACTAACATTGTTCATTTTTATAAACGTTATTTAATATTGATAAGAATGATTGAATGTTTGTGTGATGGTTGTTTGGTTGATTTACTAGTTAATTGGTCGAAACAATACATATAAGTCGATAATTGGATACTGATTAATCTGAAATTAGTACTATTCATGTGATTAACATCCGTGGATGCAGGGAAACATGTTGGAGGGATGCAACAGGATTGCTCAACAATTATATTGTTGTTTTTCATGTATTGCATTATATGAGGTGACAAATAATCTGTTATTTGATGATTATGTGTTTGGGATGTTGAATGACATTGGCCTGAAATATCTCGTATTTAAAATACCATAAAAATATAAATGGGAAAAGGGTTCGGATTTTGAAAGGGAAAATTCTATTTTAAATAGAAACTGAATTTTTATTAGACTAGAATATTATAATGAAACAAATAGTTGATTAATAAATGATGTTATAAATGGAATGAAATAATTAGAAAATTTGGAAATGTAATTTCAAAAGTGAATTTAAAATTGGGAAATCATTTAAAAGAAGAAACGATAAATTTGTTTCGATGTTCAAAATTTAAATAAAATAGAATTTAAATTATAAGGATTTGTAATTTGAATTCGACTTTGTCAAATGTTATTATTTTTATAAATTAAATAATTTATAATTCAGAATGCGACAAGATAATAATAGTTGGTTTGAAACCAATAATCTATAATAAAATATGTAATCAAAATTTGGTGATTTACTTAATATTTATTTAATAAGAAGTTGACTTATAAACATAATTTATAAAGTGGAATGGGAATATAAAATAACTCGGTAAAGAGAATTTGAACCTGAAAAGTTATTTTTAAATGAAATGAAGATTTGATTGATGTAAGGAGTCCATATTTTTGTAAAGAAATAATATTCTCATTTTAATATGAATAGTGATTTTAAAGCAAATGGTTTGCAAATTGAAATGGATAGAAAAGGAAATAGTTGAATGCTTGCGAGTCGATAAATTCAAAAGTTAATTTAGAAATTGAGTTAACCTGAAATGGTATACTATTTCAAAGATCAAAACGATAATTGAAATGGAGATTTTTCAGAAGAGAGTTATACACTGGGATTCAATTCCATTGAATTCAGGAAAGTACCATTTAATTTCCGGTTATAATTAAGATTTATATATTTATTTAATTAACTAATTAATTGTTTATTTATTTAAATAAAAGTTATATTTTGAAATTTAATATTTCAAAAGCGGAGATTATAACGATGTCGTTATAATCGATATTTTCTGTAAAGCAAAAGGGTTCTTGAATTAAATCTGAGAATCGCATAAGTAATGTTCTGATTTTGAGCTTTGACTATTTCAAAGTCGAGAATATTGCTCAGTTAAGGTCTGAAAGGTAATGATACCCCAACTTAATTAGCATCATGATTAACTGAGGAAGGGTTAAGGTTCGGTAGCGAGATTGGTTAGTGATATGATAAATGAATGATTAATGAGTTAAATATAGTAACGATGATTTTATAACATCGAGTTAATCCAATAAAAATAGTTGAAAACATTTTCCTAAATAAAATCAAAGATATTGTCTAAGTGTAGAAGATGGAATGATTTGATTAATTAGAAGCTTAGAAATGGAGATTTGAAATGTCTTCTTATGTTAATAACTTATAATTACTAAATATAGAAGATAAGAAGTGTGAAGAGATGTAATTATTTTCCGACGTTGGTCGTATATTTTCTGGAATATAGAAAATAAACTATGTATAATAAGTGGAAACATTTTCCAAGGATCGCGTAAGGCTAAAATAGGTTTTAAGAAATATTTGGGAGAAATATGGAAAACAGCAAATTGGGAAATAAATAAATTATTGATAATTAATTAATGGGGCTCAGTGTTAATTGATGATTGATTGGTAAGATTTCCATTTGGAAATATGATCGTTGTGTGTATGGATGTTTTCCTTTGATAGTAAATCACCGGCTATCAAAGTTTTTGACCCATTTTCCTTTGTCAATACGGAGAGTTAGGGATCATATTTATTATCTAAAAACCACTCTGTATGGGCATTAACATTGCGAATCAAATATGATGAAGATAATTGAAGACGAGGTATATGCAAGGGTCGTTCTGGCAATCCTAGGCAGGAATTGTCTATGATGGATTTACGGAATGATGCCTTGGATTTGTCCAGATCAAGGACAACTTGTATGGACGAGTTTCTGACAGAGTATATCTAATGGATCGCGTAAGTTGATCTCTTCAAACATATTCACGTTTGGTAGTAGAGAAATTCGTTTCTCTTAGCTTTATACCCGCAGTATTTTTGGGGAAATCAGTTTGTGATTTGGCGGGTATGACAATGTGGCATTCAAAGAAAATGGAGGTGGGATCTGTCAAAAGATACGTTATAACCTCAAGCCTCATCAACCGGGAAATGACAAAAATCGGGCAGGCAGCATGACTATGTGGATCGCCCCCATTAGGGTGTATTGTCACCATCTAGAGAATATTCATATTTGTTACTTCTTTTCGCTTCTGTATCTCTCGGGAATGGTTATGTTGCTAGCAACCGTAGGTGACAATATATTCGATACACTCAAGAGAAATGAGTGGTCGGTCATGTGTGACCGGGTTGTTTTATGCCACTTTGTTGTAAGGTAGCATAACTCAAGGGAACGATTCTTATATCTGTTGGTTTGATATAGTTGACAGAGCAGCTTCGGCGATAGATCATCCACTCATACTGAGCACAACCTTTCTTTTAAGCTATGTTGGCTTATTCCATGTACATGATGTATTCATGTATGTTGTCTCCGTGTGTAAGTATTTCTGACTTTAGGCAATTTCAATAATATGTAAACTGACTGATTTTATAGTAACTACATATTTTATTTATAATTTGTTTATATGAATCTATCTTACGTTCAGTTCTACGTAAATTTGAGTAATATTGTATCTACCACACTGTTAATTGACTTCGCTGTAATGAAAATGAATAAGAAACTAGAATATATGATATAACAATTATTGATTGAGAAGTATAAATTAGTACTAACATATGGTGGATGTCAAATTTTTTTTTTTTGGTGAAATGAACATGGTGTTAGACCATTACTTATACCTTCATATTAAATTAGTATTAACCATGTAATGAGATGTTATTCAACTTCTTGCCGTTGAGTGGGTTAGTTTTGAAGTTATTTTTTTCTAGTCTAGATTATCTTTGGATTGAGATTTATGTATTCATATATTGTGGACTTTAGATTTGGGTCATTAGTAATAATGGTTATAATCTAAACTCTTTGATAAGAAAAATTATGGTTTGTTTTAATCATACAATTCGAATTGCGTTTCGCTTCTCATATCCATAGTTCATAATATATGGTATGCTTACAATCTCTATAACACATCAAACAAATTGTTTGCATTAGTTTTATCCACAAATATATTTGTAAATATTATGTTTTAAATTAAGTCCCCTTCAATTTTGCTACAGTGATTCTTAGGATGAAATTACTTATTTAAATGAACTCCAAGGAAGATATTTTGTGAACACAATTTTAGAGGGTTACAGTAATATGAATACCACATTAAGATATTTGTAGCGGTAATGCTAACCAAAGTACAAGAAAGAGAAAATGAGTATTATACGTGTGATATGTTAGCCTTTGTGACATTAATGCTGATCGAAGCACAAGAAAGAGAAAATGAGTGTGATATGTATGGGGAGTTCTAAAACATCTGGGAAACTTTTTTGTATGCGTTTGTTGCGTACATTACTTTGATTTATTTATTATCTTAAACTACATATCAAATCTCCATCGGCTTACTGAGTTAAAATACTTTGGCTTTACTATACTGATTTTCGAACCGTATGTCTGATTCGAAGAGAATGAAATATTGTTCGTCCTGGTTATCTCTGTACACTCATATGGGCATATCAAAATACTTTTGTTAAGTAAAATTTTTCTTCTTTAACAAACTTGCTATCACTTCATAAATGTTTGTCTCTAATTGCGACTTACTACCATGATAAGTTCAACATAAGTCTCAAAGAAAATTTCCGAGTATTTGCTAGCTTATGGTACATTCACCGTCATTGTTACTACCAGTTCCTCTGCTGTAATTATAATGCTCATTTATCATAGTGTTATCGAAATATGCATGTGTACAACCACTTTTTTTTTTGTCATTTGTTAAAAAAAAAACAATAGTACTCGATTTGTTTGCCATACATAATTTGAACTGCTTTATTGCTATGTGAAATAACTTTTTTCTGTGCATAAGAGAATGTGATAAGTCAACCTCGATTCTCCTGCAATAATGATTTGTATTTCGTATGTACACTGTTACATCATACATGGACATCATCTTTTCATTCTCACTACGCTAATGCCGGTCGATAACAATTCAATTCAAGATTATATACCAGTCTATTTCAAATAGTTTCTTATATTTTTTATTCGTTATATTATTCGTTTATTCCAGTAACCAAGACATGTTTTGCATGCGACAAAGTCAATGATACACTAACACTTGCGTCTTGCCTAACACATGTAATTTTTTTGTGGACATCTTTTGTAGGTATATGGTCTCATTTTTTTACACTACGTTATTTTATGGTTTCAATGATTGTTGTCCTAATTTTCTTCTGTTAATTTCTTAGTACTTTTTCCTTACAGTTACTGAGAAGATCAGGCGAAATGATTGGAGGTAAAGGATTTGAGTTAAATTCAATTCTTTCACCTGCTATCTGTCGAAATGTATGCCTATGTTGGTCATGAGATTAGATGAACCAATTAAAGTGGTTATCTTTAAGACAACATGTGTATGGCCTTAACTTATACTGCCATTATGATCATGCCTTTGTATATATGTTATCATATGAAACCGTTAGTTATCAACTATGCAGCACTGGATCATTTAAAATTTGTGTGAATGGATTATGAATTATTTACTATGGAACATTGAGTCATTTCCTATCTTATGTCAGCAGTTTGTTCATTTAAATCGGTTTGGTACCTGGTTGGATTACCATCATATTCATCTTTACCATAAATCAAAGGAGAAGTTTGAATTTATTAATTCATGATGAGAGGACAAAATCAAATAGAGCAACAAGTTCATGTGCAATGGAAAATTGTAGTTCCATGAATTCCTTTGAAATATTAACTTTAAACTGACTAAATTATTTTAAGTAACTACCGAGTATGTTGCACGATTATTACTTTTTATATGATCAAAATGCTTAAATGTATTGATATGAAATATTGCTAAAACAATCACATTTCTATCTATATTTGGTCAAATTCATGTTGTTATTTGGAAATGAATGCGTAAATTACATCTTTCCGTCTGTAATTTGGATACTCATAATATGCCATCTATTTGCAATCTTTATTCCGTTTTTTGACTATTTGCCATCAAAGTGGGTATATATTGTATAATGTATTTCCTTTTGCACGGTCTTACTGTTGGAAATGAATGAGTAATTATTGGAAATGAATGAGTAGGTTTGGCAAAATTCATTTAGTCCCACATTGGGGAAAACTACCACCTTTGCCACTACTTATACTAAGACTTGATATGTTATTACAAAAGAAAGAGGAGATGGAAGAGAGAGGCAATGACATGAACTATAGCATGATAAGCACGCATATTTAATGGTCAAAAGATAGGGCCTTGGGCCTATATAAAGGCCTGCGAAAATCGAAACAAACACACAGTTTAATTCTTATTTTCGCTCCTCTTTATCTTCTTCCCCAATTCTCCGTTATAAAAAGAAAAGCAACTTCCTTGCGTTCATCATCGACCTGCGATTGTAGCGCAACACCGCAGGCAGGAACCATTTCATTCTTGGGAAACGGTTGCTCAACCAAGCCTTCCAGTGCCATTGAGGGAGCAATTTCGTTTCAAGGTAACAGCCTTTGCTGGACTCGGTTATAGTACTCTTCTTCTCTGTATTCTTACTTAATCAGTACTGCATCTTTGGTTCCCTTGCAAAACTGTGATTGATAATTGGTTTTGCAAATTGCAATATCATTGAATCAGTCTTACCAACGCTTAAAGGCATTGCTGTTCATAGAAACGGTTTTCAGACGTTTCTACTGATTGGTTGATAACAGTTTAATTCTTATTTTCGCTCCTCTTTATCTTCTTCCCCAATTCTCTGTTATAAAAAGAAAAGCAACTTCCTTGCGTTCGTCATCGACCTGCGATTGTAGCGCAACACCGCAGGCAGGAACCATTTCATTCTTGGGAAACGGTTGCTCAACCAAGCCTTCCAGTGCCATTGAGGGAGCAATTTCGTTTCAAGGTAACAGCCTTTGCTGGACTCGGTTATAGTACTCTTCTTCTCTGTATTCTTACTTAATCAGTACTGCATCTTTGGTTCCCTTGCAAAACTGTGATTGATAATTGGTTTTGCAAATTGCAATATCATTGAATCAGTCTTACCAACGCTTAAAGGCATTGCTGTTCATAGAAACGGTTTTCAGACGTTTCTACTGATTGGTTGATAACAATTACAGAACAAGGACGATTTTACTAAACCTTGCTACTCTCATGCTATTTTAGGTATATTTTTAGCACCAACCTATCAAAAAAGTTGCCGAATTGCAAATATACGGGATTACTGAGTCTGATGCAAAGAAGTACAAGGTTAATACTTCAATGTTCAACTTTCATCACAGATACTCTGGTATTGTTTTGCAATTCTATGCTTTAGCTATATTTTCACTATCTTGCCTTTTAAATACTAACTACGACGAACTCGTGCTTCGCCCATGGAGCCACCTTATGAACTTTTAAAAAATGAGTAGTCAACTTTTTTCTCGAAATTATCCTATAATTTAAAAATTAAATTTTCTGGAACTAACTCTTGGAACATACATTAACAACATACCGCTGTTTAAAATGATTTATAAGATGAAACCTAGTATGCAACTTATTGTATATTAATTAGAAGTACCAAAGTTTAACACCAAACATTAGCAATGATGCACAGTATTTTACTTATGCTTTTTTATCATATATAAATCCGATATATAGCGCAGTAAAATGTTTAGTTTGCAAACTGTTGGGTAGTCCTTATTAAGGGATGAGGAGGAGAGTTATTAGAGAGGAACAATTGCAATTTTTATTGATGCAAAACATGATACAAAGAGCACATATATATAGTGCTATGAGCCCAACGGCTAGTACAAAATATACCAAATATGTATGAGCCTAACGGCTAGTATTAAATATACTAAGTATGCATGAGCCTAACGGCTAGTAGATAATGACAAAGCATGCTAAATATGATAAAAACGTGTTCACACTCTAACGGCTCTATTGTAACGGCTCTATTGTCTTCGTTATGCCCCCTCAGTTCAAACTAGGGTTTCCTTTCTCATTCTGGCTTCCGCCTGCACTGATAACGCAAAGTTCCTCTCTCATTCTGATAAATTTTTTGGTCGAAAGGGCCTTTGTGAGAGCATTTTCTCTCTGATAGTATGCGGGAACATGACATATTGCAAGTCTTCCTGATTGCGTTCTTTCTCTCACAAAGTGGAGATCAATTTCAAGATGTTTCGTCCTTGAATGTTGAATAGGGTTAAGAGATAAAGATACTGTGCTCTTATTATCGCACCAAATGACCGGCTTTCGTCTTGGAGTGAAACCAAGCTCCTCCATCAGTGATTATATCCATATGATTTCGGCTGTAGCGCTTGCCAGTGCACGGTACTCAGCCTCTGTGCTAGATCTTGATGTGGTATGTTGTTTCTTCGTACACCAGGAAATGATATTGGAACCGAGGTAAATGCAGTATCCTGAGACAGACTTTCGATCGTCGATATCGTTGGCCCAATCGGCATCGCTAAAGCACTGTAAGTTAAGTTCCTTTTCTGAATTTAGGCGTATGCCGTAATGTTTTGTGCCTTGTAAGTATCGTAACACTCTCTTTAATGCCATCCAATGTTCTGACAAAGGGTTCTGCATGTACTGACTGAGTTTATTGAAGCTGTAGCATATGTCTGGTCGAGTAATAGTTGTGTATTATGCTTCTATATTGTTTGGCATTGTCGATAGCTTCTCCTTTATGCTTAGATAGTCTTAGGTTACTAATCATAGGCGTAGGTAATGGGTTTGCCTTGTGCATATTTGCCCTTTGCAGTATTTCAGTGATATAATTTTGTTGGGATAATATTAATTCACCATTGTTTTTCCTAATCACTTGTATTCCAAGAAAATTTTCTAGTTCCCCTAAGTCTTTAATGGCGAAATTTTGATCCAGCTTGTGTACGATTCTGTTTATTTCTTCGCTGTTGTCTCCTGTTATTAGCATGTCGTCAACGTATACTAGAATGAACACAGTTCCATGTATGCCCTTCTTCTTATATAGAGAATTGTCCGATTTAACTTGTGAGAAACCCATGTTAGACAAAGTTGACTTTAGCTTTTCATACCAAGCTCTCGAAGCTTGTTTTAAGCCATATATTGCTTTGTGTAGTTTGCATACTTTATCACCAGTACCATATCCTTCAGGCTGTTGCATGTATACCTCTTCAGTCAATTCCCCATTCAAAAAAGCATTGTTGACGTCCAGTTGCCTCACATTCCATCCTTTTTTAGAGCAATGGTCAGTATAATTCTGATGGTTGTGGGTTTTATGACTGGGGAAAAAGTTTCATTGAAATCAAAACCAAATTGTTGCGCGTAACCTTTTGCAACCAGTCTGGCCTTGTATTTGTCAATAGATCCATCTTCTTTTCTTTTTATTTTGTATGACCACCTACAACCAATCACATTTTTGTGTTTTGGTTGAGTCACTAAGCTCCAAGTGTTGTTTTTTATGAGAGCTTTATAGTCAGTGTCCATTGCCTCCTTCCATTTGTTTGATCTTATAGCCTGAGTGAAATTCAATTGTTCGATCTCACTGGCAGAAATATTATATACTTTGGGTTTGAAGATGCCTCTCTTTGACCTGGTGATCATGTGATGTCCAGTTGATTGTGGTGGTGTTTGCTGCTGTGTATCATTGTTGCTGGTAGTGTCAACATGGTTGTTGTTTTCTGTATCTTCACTATACTGCATGTTTTGATTTGATTGATGTATGTTTGTATCTTCTGAGTCATTGTGTGTCTCATTGGTTTGCTCATTTGTTCGATCCATAGTTTCTTCCTGGGTGTTTAAATTGCTTGTGCGTTGTTGCTCTTCATTTCTATCAATTGAAGGTGGTTCAGTAATGAATGGCTCGAACCGTATGTTATTGTTTATGCTTTGTTCCCCATCCTTTTTGCCGATTTGCTTTTCTACATAAGGAAACTTGTTTTCATCAAATATCACATGTCTATAAACATATATTTTTCCAATTTTGTCCATGCACTTATAGCCTTTTTGGTTTTGTGCGTACCCGATGAATGTGCATGGGCTTGATCTCATACTTAGTTTATGATTGTTATAGTCTCTCAAACATGGAAAACATAGACACCCATAGGCTTTCAGAAAACCATATTCTGGTCTAACACTGTATATCATTTCATGAGGGCTTTTATTGTTTAAGACTTTGGTTGGCAACTTGTTAATGAGGAATACAGATGTGTAGAAAGCTTCATCCCAATTTTTCATGGGTAATGAGCTTTGTGATAACAAAGTTAGATCAGTCTCTACTATGTGTCGATGTTTTCTTTCGACTAAACCATTTTGTTCGGACGTATAGGGGCAAGTTAATCTATGTTTGATCCCTCTTTTGAGAAAGTAATTAGTTAGAGGTTTAAACTCAGCTCCCCCATCTGTGTGAACAACCTTATCAGTACTGTTCATTTGTTTTTCGACATGAGTTATAAATTGCATAACTGTATTGCAAGCTTCTGATTTAGTTTTCAGCATGTATATCCAAGTATATCTAGAATAAGCATCCACAAAAGAAAGATAATACCTGTGTCCCTGATAAGAATTTAGAGGCGCGGGTCCCCACAAGTCAGCGGCTATAAGCTCCAGTGGCTCATTATAGCTGGTTTCAGAATCACTAAAAGGGAGCTTGTGGCTCTTGCCGAGTTGGCAGTGCATGCATGTGTGTTTGATAGGTACATTTTTATAATGAATGTTATTATTATGCAGAACAGTCTTAACAGTTTCCAGATTAGGATGACCTAATTTTACATGCCAAGAATTAATCACGTTACATTCACTGCTATTATAGTCATAATCAACGTTATTGCAACTATTCCTAATACAGTCATTGTCACTACTAGCATCTACATTATTGTACTAGAATTCTCCACTTGAGTTTGCAGTCTTGAATTTATATAAACCATCGTATAGGTTACCTCGAAGTAATATTTCATGATTTAGGGAATCTTTAACTAAACAAAACTTAGGATGAAATTCAAAGTAAACATTATTGTCGTTGGCAAATTTTGATACACTTAACAAATTTTTATTAATCATAGGTACCCTAAGAAGATTGTTTAATTTGAGTTGTCTTTTCCCAAAGATTGTCCCTTTGCTTATGTGTGTGATACCTAGCAGTAGTACCATTACCCATATGCAAATTTCTCAAACCTGAGTAATTTCTGCTCCCAATGTTTAAATTTTGAAGATTGCTAGTTATGTGGTGAGTCGCTCCTAAGTCAGGGTACCATTATTCGAAGCCATTGTCTTCATTTTTTACTTCATCATCATCTGCAGCATTATGTCTTCGGTTTGCGTTATTATTATTTTGAGTTGAATTCCCTGTTGTTTCCATATTTGCTTGTGCTCTTCTTTGTGAAGAGTAATTTTGGCTTGCCTGTTGTCTACCTGTGTCTGAATTATACCTGAAGTAACATTTGTTTGCCATGTGACCAAACTTTTGGCATATTTGACATTTCACACGATAGTTGTTGTTATCTTCTTGTATCTTCTTATTTCTGACTGTGGTATAATTGGCAGAGAACTTATTTTGTGCTGTTTTTCTTTGGTCGATTCTGCCTTCATGAGCAAGGAGTGCTGATCGAACGAACTGTAAATCAGGTAAGGTTTGTTGTGTGGCTAACACAGTTACTAGAGATTCGTATTCTTCATCTAATCCACCAATAATAAATAGGATTTGCTCATTGTCGCTGATCTTATGGCCAACAGCATTTAGTTTGTCACACAGATTTTTAATTTTTCCTAAGTATTCTTTCATGCTTGCCTCATTTTTTCTAGAATTTTGTAATTCCCTTCTATATTGCATGATTCTAGCAGCTGATTGTGAACTGAAAATTTGTTCAACTATTTTCCATATTTCATAAGACGTGATACATCCAACTATTTTTGATAATAAATTCGAACTTACTGACGGTAGGAGCCATGAGGAGAGGAGGCTGTCTTGTTTTTGAAACTTTGTGTAGTCTGTGTTAGGCACAATTTCTCCTTCCGAATTGGTTATCGTCACTGGTGGGACTGTTATTGTCCCATTAATGTACTGCAGTAAATCATACCCTCTTAGAGCGATCTCTACTTGATATTTCCATAGAATGTAATTGTCTTCGTCTAGAGATGTGGTGATAATTTGGCTTTTCGGTTTAATCAGGTCATGATGGTTAGGTGGAGCGTTGTACCCCATACTTCCTAAAACAGCGGAGGTTACTTCATTGTTGTTGGCCATAAAACAAAAACAACTTTCTGCTTGATGATTAAGCCTTTCGATAATTTGGCTCTGATACCATATTAAGGGATGAGAAGGAGAGTTATTAGAGAGGAACAATTGCAATTTTTATTGATGCAAAACATGATACAAAGAGCACATATATATAGTGCTATGAGCCCAACGGCTAGTACAAAATATACCAAATATGTATGAGCCTAACGGCTAGTATTAAATATACTAAGTATGCATGAGCCTAACGGCTAGTAGATAATGACAAAACATGCTAAATATGATAAAAACGTGTTCACACTCTAACGGCTCTATTGTAACGACTCTATTGTCTTCGTTAGTCCTTTTAGGGATAAAATTCAGAAAATAATGGCATTACCTCAGATTAAAAAAAAAAGTTTTAGCCCCGAAAAAAATTGTTTTAAACATTCTGAAGAAGATAGAGCGCGCGCGCGCGCGCACACACACATATATGTATGTATGTATGTGTATATGTGTGTGTATACTTGTATGCATGTATGTATTTATGTATATATTATTTCGCTTTAATATCTATCCATAAATATGGAAGAACGGGAATTTCACTGGTGGATGGATTTATGTTTGTTGTTAGAATTTGGAATTCGGTGGAAGTGAACATCGGAATTTATTTCAGTCCAAGGAAAAGCTAAAGAAAACCTGCAAATAGTAATTAACATAATTTATTTTTCTATATTTCTATATAAAAATGTACACAACAGTCAAGTCAGCGAGAACTTGAAATTAAATTGACATGCTTTAGTCAAATATCTAGTATGACTGAAAGGACCATGATAAAGCACAGTAGTGTTTTTTCACCACAATAAATTAGTGCAATGTGAACAATTTTAGCAAAAGATTACATGCAAACCAATGATTAAATCTAATAAGGACTATAAAACAGTACATCTTGGAATAACGTAGTAAATAAAAATATAATTGGTACGAAAAAATAACACATATTAGAATAAACCATTGAAAATGAACAAATGCAAATAGCCCAATGATATTAAGTCAACATCCTGTCCTAAAGCCCATATCAGTAAATTAGGTTCATTAGATACTATATCCATCAAGTGTATATATGATGAATGATGGTGAACAACAGAAGATAAAAGGAGTTTAGAGAGAAAAGATGGAATGAACAAACAAAGTTGTTAGGCTTCATGTTTCCTTGCCTAGCATAACTACTTTCCTCGGAGGGCTCCAATGGTGAACTCGTTGATGACAATAAGAAATACATTGGTTGTTCCACTTTGCATTATTTGGTGTGCATTTGGTCGCAGTTTTAACTGCTACAACTATTGAGCAATGAACTGGGCGTTGCAAAATTGATTTCAGAAAAGTGGGAGGAAGGTTGCTGGATGTTGTTACTTAGTTATCAACAACTGTGGAGAAGAGTTCAAGGGTCTCTAAAATATGCAAACTATGTGAAGTATCAATGTGCTTTTATTTTGATGCATGGGCCTCCTGTGGGTTTAATGGGTTATTTTGTCCACATTTTTTTTATAAATGATATCAGTTTTATTATGTTTTGTGAGTTGTGAGCTGCTGATTCTCTTTCGGGATTGACTTGTTTCAACATCAGCTTGCGAAATAATTATCATCCATACAACAAATCATGTATGCGTTATATAATTAAGAATTTGTGAATGATGTATAAATTTTTCACTGCTTTTGTTGAATCTTCAATATTGTCCACATATTTACGTACGTTTATATCCCTACAACTATTTCTATTTCCTAAGCATATCCATCAATAATTTGGGACATCTTGCATAATTCTTCATACATCGCTTTATGATGCTTCACTATTGTGACCTTTCCCGTGTATAGGATATACTTGGACCAATATAGGATATATGGCTATTATGGTAATGATTACCGTGATCATTTAGCAAATACCATTATCATACCATTTTTACTGGTAAGTCAGAATTGCTTACTGCTATCGTTATCCATCGACTGGTATACCGATAATCTCACTGATAATGGTAAATTAACATTTGTCCATTAAAAATTTTATACTGACATATTTTTTTGTACATAATGCATCTTTATTATAATATATACGTAATGTTAGTGAATAAAAACTTAGATGAAAAAGAAAATAGGTGCACTTGGAATCATTTCACTCAATTATTGAACTAATTTTAACCATTAATTTGGCTTTAAATGCATGCAATAAATCATATCAGATAAATATACATGTCCTAAATTGACTGTTAAAATTATTATTATCGCTAGTATTGAAAAAAATGTTACCGATAACGTACCATCGAAAATGGTAAATTCACCGTTATTATACCATTTTAGCTGTTATATCGAGTTCAATAAAAATTATTACCGATAAACCGGTAATTGTATGGTGATGGTAAATTTATTATGACCAACATTTCAAATATTTAGTGACCACTACACATCATATAAAATTAAGTATTGCATGTAGATATTTCCACTAAAAGTATTGCAATACAAAACCTTTACACACTACACACACGCGTATGTGTGTAAAATATGAATATGTAATATACATATTATGTGTATATACATAGGAAGTGGCTATGTGGACACAAAATTAGACACAAATTGAGAGACAAAGAGTTTCAACCGTTGGATCGTTATGTCTTTATATGGAGAAGTAAAATTCATGAGATGATCCAATGGTGAAGTTCATTAATATCACCAATTGTGTTCAAATTTTATGTCTAAACAGACTTTCCTTTACATATATTACATGATAATAGCACACATACATTATGGTAAGCTAAAAATATGTTTGCGTGCACTATAAATTTCTTTATTTTCGTACATTGTATTTCTAACAACTTTTAAAATCGATTTGTTTATAGACGATGTCCGTATGCGTAGCACGGGCCACACACTAGTTATTAACTAATTCAAATTCGCTCAAGCAATTTAAATTTCATATATTTGTGAAAATGACTAAATGAAATCCAGCCAATGTATATAATATAATTTATTCTCAAATAGCTAAGAAAAACAATAAAAAACAGATCTCAATTATTAATCTCAAATAGTTGCAATGATATTAGGTAGTGCGTATTCAAAAAATGCTGGAATTTTTCAAACACCAAGCCTTAACATTAAATGAAATATGATCACAGGTGACATAAGCAAACCCATTAGACTTCAAGTAATGAAAGCCACATGTGTTAGAATAAGATAAGAACAAATAAACCTATAAATGAATTATGACATGGCTAACTTTGATTCGTCGAAGTACTGGTTGCAAGGGACAAAATTAACGTATATGAAAGCAAAGTAGCAGGTAGAAAAAGTTGAGTGAGGCAAGTGTTCCTTGTAAAACTGGTATAACAATCGAAACTTGCATTTTGATATGATAATCAGAGCTTTCTTCTAAGATTGGAAAGTGAAAAAATATAAGTAAATTAATGGAGAAAAGAAAAATAATAAATATACAAATGAAGAATTGCCAAAATGTTCCTTGCTGTTATTATTCCCACTAACCCAAGTCTCTAAAAATAGGGAGTATAATACTAAAAAATTATTGACCAAAATTGAATGTAAGTGTTAAGTGTGAAAATTAGATCGTTTTATCGCCAGTTGCTTCTACATATGATTATTCATCTTCCATATTATTTTAAACTTATCTAAAAGCAGAACTAACAATTTTATATATTATAACTCAATTTATAAAAATTGAATTTGATGCAAAAAATGAATCATATAGATATTTGTAAGGGCGTATTTAGAAAAGTGACTCAACAATTAGTGGAGAAAAGAAAAACAATAATAAGTAAAGCTTACTGGCTGAAGCGTTTATTAATGTCATAAAATGCAAGTTTTACCATTTATATGTGTTATTTGATTTTTCATTTAATTAGTTGCAAATAAAGATTGGACTCTATATAGATTGAAAAAATTATTCCCTTTATCCTGAAAATTAAAGAATGTATATAATCCTAGAAAATGCAGGGAATTTTTTTTGTAAATAGATAATAGACCAAAAATTTGGAAGCAAGATGCAAGTAAAACCTCTAAAATTTTGGTTAGAGTGCAAAGGAGGAATAATACCTAAACCAAATTTATAACTGATGTGGACTTAGGTCTCGATGGGAAGTTGTGGATAGGAAAAATGGTGTGATTGAGATCAGCGTTTGCAAAATTTTGGATTGCTAGATGAAAATAAACTTGAATTAAGGAAAATCTTACATGTATATTCTTGAAGAATCAGAGTTTGATTCATTTGATAGAACCCAAGAATCTAGGATTGCACAATGAAGTGGAAATGAAATTTTGAGCCATTTCAAGGAATTATGGCCTGATGATGCATCTCTAATTCCCTTAGTGGTTCGTTTATTTCTGAATAAAGTAGAAAACAAAGGGGATAGATGTTGAATTTTAGCATGGTTATTGAGAACATGATAGCATTCCCCATGAAAATTTAAAACATACGAATGGGTACTAAATGATAAAATGCTACTTAAATGATGGAAAATATATACAACACTAAGCTGAGATAAAATTATGCCATCATTTATTATTTATTTCCTTTTTCTTAAATCAGTCCAGATTAGTTATTTCCAATTATTCCATCATTTATTATTTGTCCCAAAATTTAACGTTCGTGCGTTAATCTCTAATGAGATTTGGCGCAGGCTCGTGGTAGCCTGGCTATAGAATGGAGGGAAGAAGAGATACAAAATAAAATAGATCAGAACAGAACATACACAATCTCAAATTCAGATTTACAATCATGTCACAATTATGATTAAAGTTTATATCGGAAAATAACTGCACTTGCCTTGATTGGATTCTAAAAGAAAGATAGTTGTAGCGACGTTAGTTGATATTCTTTAACCGTTGTTGAAGTTTCAAGCTTGAATTGAATTGCTTAGGTTGATGTTGATTAGCTTCTAGTTTTGATTCCAGCAGAGTAGCGACGCCATTTTTATTTTTATTTAGAACAGAGGCAGAGTAGAAGCAGAATAGAATTGTGTGTAGAGAAGGCTAGGTTTGGGGCTGTTAAAATAGGTTTAGGCAGATGAATCTAGGCAGAAAACGAGACCAGATACATAAGAATGCACCCAGGCCCAAAACCAGGTTCGGGGACCAGGTCGACCCCCAGGTCGACTGCCCAGTCGACCTGGTCGGGGGGGGGGGGGGGTCGACTACCCAGTCGACTCCCCAGTCGACCTGGGTCCTGGGCGGGAAATTTCCCGCCCAGCCTGCTTCTGGGTTTGAATTCGAATTTTGAATTCGAATTTCGAGCTGTTTTCGATTCTGAAAATTTCTGAAACTTCGGAGGGTCATATCTCCCTCATACGGACTCTGATTCTTGCAAACTCGGACTCGTTTCCAAGTAGAATGCCGAGACAAACGAAATGGCGCAACCCGTTTCCCTTGATTCTTATTTTAAAAATTAATTATCCTTTGATTGGTTACTTATACGTTCACAGAAAATAGGGGTGTTACATTCTCCCCTCCTTAAAGGATTTCGTCCCCGAAATCTTCAAGTTAAGAAGAATGTGTCCTACCATCCAACATCCATCTACTCAATCATCAATCATTGGCGTCCATTGTCCTTAGAAACTTCTAATGTTGTATGAACATATGCAAAAGTGTGTGTATATGTTCCTTATCTAATGCAAAGATCAGGCGGTCCACTGATTCAGTTGACCTCCTTAATGCGAATTATGCCAGTGCCATGAGTCCAACATGTATGCAAATTTTCCTACTCGATACATATCATTTCTATACGAGTGCACAACCATTCAGTCATATGCAACATCCATGTGCTGAGTCAATCATTTTTCAACCACAAAAATTGAAAATGCTCACACATCCATATGCAGTATGAGAGTGTTTTCGAGTCGATCTAGTGCCTAGTGTGTGTATATGCATCCACGAGCAACCACTAGCAACCACTTGCATCCACTTGCAATCATCAAACATAACATGTCTCAAGCACATGTTTACACCCATTAGTTTCTACCTAAAGTTCGAAGATTCGATCGATAGGATACAGTCGAATGATGGAAGCGAGTACAGATAAAACAAAAACTTGGTTCCCATTAGACATTGGTTGAGAAAATAATTCCCTTAAGTATCAACCTCGAAGACCGAAATCAACATCAGATTGACACCCAGAGGATTACCCTCTTTAAACAATGTAAAAACTGGAGATCTTATCAGAAGTATTCAGATATTTACAGACTACTGGTACAGATCAGGTTCCCTAATGATTCTTAGGAAGCTAAGCATGATAAAATCATACCCCACAAAAACTCAGATTGTATGCGTCATACTTGACGCCTAACACAGATATCCCTCAAACCCCAATCTATCACAAACAGATGAGTCATAACCCTTATGGGTTTGAGTCTACAACGGAATCAGAAACAATACTAGTATTAAAGTGCAGAGACCCAACTAAAGAATCAAAGTGTCAGAATCAGAAAGAGTTCTACTCAATAATCAGATAAAGAAATTAAACCTCCTACAGATAGTTTTCCTATTTTTACCCTATCAACTAGCCTCGAGAGTGCTTTCCTGCCTTCCAGAAGTAGGTCCTGTCCTCTGCCCTTACCCTCGTTTCTTCGGGCAGTTCCTAGTGAAGTGTCCCATCTCACCACAGTTGAAGCAAGCGCCCTTCCTCTTTCTGCAATCCTTGTTCAGATAAGTCGAGCTTCCACAAGTAAAACACTTTTCTTCCCCTTATCTTCAGACTTTTCTTTCCTCTTTTGTGTTTCCTTTTTGCATTCTTTTTGAACCAAGTACATATCCATGGGTTTCTTATCTTTGGGTTGTGCTCCTTGGCCAAACTCCCTCATTCTCATCTTTACTATGCTTGTGTAACACGTTGACCAGTCCTTCGAAAGCTGCCTCCATCGCACAAAAAAATCCTACAAAGCTCAAAAGAAAATTAGCCGTAGGTGAAACTACTGCGGCTACAGATGGAAGTCGGGCGCTTATTTGCCCTTTGACAGGTGTCGTAGTCTTATCAAGCCTACGGAACCATGCCGCGATGAGGTTACCTCCCAGAAAGCCAGGAGCCCCGAAGACTCAGAAAAAGAAGGAAACAAGGATTCAGACAGAGAATCAAAAGATAGATATATGGCTTTGGGGATTATGTTTTTCAAAATAAACTTTCCTTTTGAAAATACTTTCTTTTAGAGCCTTTTTGAAAATAGTTTTCAAAAACTTTTATCTAATCTGGTAACCTTTAGCTCTGATACCAAGTGTAACACCCCACCTCCGTTAAGGTCACTCACAGAGGGAATGCCTTAACTTTGGTGGAGCATTTTAGTAAATAGAACAGAAACTTACAAGACAGATAAAACAGTACTTAAAAAATTTATAACTTTATTTCAACAGAAACCGAAATAAGCTTGGTTACATCCTTTCAAATCACAATATCAGAATTCAAGTACAAAATATCAGTCTTGTACAAAAGCCTTCAGAATGCCTAGTTTAAAATCATAATCCCCACAGAAGAAGACAAGCCATACTTTAAGCACTTCAAGCAGAAGAAATCTGGATCAAGCTAGAGTATTCCCTTCTACAAAACCTGGGGGGGGGGGGAATGGAAGAAAGGAGGTGAAACAACAAGGGTCAGACAAAAAGTCTGGCAAGTCCAATGATTTTCAGTTATGAACAGATAATAATAACATGACATGAAAATAAAACTGGATGAGAGATAACTGTAACAGGTGTAGCAGATATAACAGAAGAACAGAATGATATAAGCTATTGCTTTACACTTCTCTGCACTAATACTACCATAACCGAATTAGGTGTCACCCTAATGTCTAAACTGAAACAGAAACGGGTACAGAATAATTTCCACAGAAGAGAGTGCTAGTAATGGGCCTTTACCACCCCAACAGAAACAGACAGAAGTAGAATGCTGATAATGGGCCTTTACCACCCGAACAGAAACAGACAGAAACGGAATGTTAATAATGGGCCTTTACCACCCGAACAGGAACAAACAGAAACGGAATGTTAACAGTGGGCCTTTACCCCCCGAACAGAAACAATCAGATTAATCCCTACGGAAACAGAATGTAGAATTAGTTGTACACCAGTAAATGGGCCTTTACCACCCGAACAGACGGTACCACGCAGAAACAGAGAGGTGTTACCACCCAACAGAAACAGACGGTACCAACAAAAATAGACAGAACTAAGTGTACCCTAAAACCCTACCCCAAGCGATCGGCTCCCTAATACATAAATACCCTGTGTCGGCCCCACAAAAGGGTGTATCACTTCACAAAGTGGCAACCTTTAAACGACACAGACCTATTTACAGATGTCACGGCGTCTTACATCCTCAGAGGCAGACCGTGATCCACGCACGCACATGACCCGGTTGGAACGCACCATCAACACCCCACGCCATTATCAGAATGAACCGCTTATAATTAGTTCAGTAAGCGTGCCCGGACCCTACCTACTGTTGGGTCGAAGTTTTGATACCATAAAGGGTTACTGACTAATATGGGTCCCAAACAACAGATGACACAAGTAATTTCCCTCCTAACCTTGTGTCCCCAGACTAACAGATTTCAGATTAACTTGTTTACAAGTTCAGACAAACAGAATTCAGATCAACCAATTCACAGATTGGACAAGTTTTCAGACCACTGGATCAGATATACAGATTTAACAGACTTACAGATTAACCAGTTACAGACTTACAGATTAACCGATTACAGATTAACAGACTTACAGATTAACCGATTACAGATTAACAGACTTACAGATTAACCGATTACAGATTAACAGACTTACAGATTGCCTAACTTTGTATTGGGCCTACAGATTCACGAAACGGGTTTATTAATTTCATCAGTCTAGTTGGTTTAACCCTATCCACCCAACACGTTTTAGACATCATATTTATCTCAGATTTTCATTAATTAAATATTAATGCCCAGACCTCTCACATTAGACTGACACTTTGCGGCTACTGGTTAGGCCGGTTGGTTCCGGGCAGATTTCTGCCGCAAACTGAGTCTAACCTCGGGTTTCAAGCACGTTATGACTAACTTCTCACATTAGAACCTATTGTTTGCGGCCACTGCATGTGCCGGGTGGTTCCGGGCAGAATTACGCCGCAAACTCATTCTAACCTCGAGTTAGCCATGTTTATCTTTGCGGCCAATTAATTAATGATTTACCACTTATGCCCATGCCTAATATACATGTCAATTATTCATAGCTAATTCAGATTATGTCAAGAACAGACTGAATATATCAACTTAACAGATATAGCAGATAACAGATTTTCGCAGATAGGCGACTTAACGGATTCAGCAGATTAAGTAATTTAGCAGATTTAGCATATAACAGATTTGGCATTTTCAGCAGACTTAGCAGATGACAGATTTGGCAGATGAACAGATCTAGCAGACTAGGCAGTGGAGTAGAACTAGCAGATTAAGCAATATAACAAAACTAGCAGATTAGGCAATATAACAGAAGTAGCAGATTAGGCAAATATAGCAGAACTAGCAAATTAGGCAAATATAGCAGAACTAGCAAATTAGGCAAATATAACAGATTTAATCATTCTTAAAGTTGCACAAACATATCTTGCCTAATTATAAATTTGGCCTAAGTTTGCATGCCTAACTAGTTGTCATGATTTATAATATAACCTATGCCCAAATTCTTAGTTAATTTGCATGGTACATAATATTCCCCAAGATCCAGTCATGGTTCACATATAATTTATGCCAAATATGGCCATTAATTAGAATGCATGTCATACATCCAAAAATCCCCACATAGGTGTATTTCCACTTAATAGTCATCAAATCTTAATATAGGTTTTTACACCTAAGTCATTGCAAATTAATGTTCCTACTTTCAATTAACAGACTATCAGATTTAATATGCCCAGATCTAGATCTTAGATTACAACTTATGTCTTGTCCATATATTAGTCACAAATCTAAATCTTAAATCACAACATATACTATGCCCTCAAATTGGATCTTAATTCAAAATATGTGTTATGTCCAAAGTCTCAAGTCGTGTGTTATCATACAATGGTTCCTCTTCTTCCAAATCACAGAATATGCATAGATCTAGATCTAGGTTACAGCATATGTCCTTTTTCTTAAATCAGTCCAGATCAGTTATTTCCAATTATGCCATCATTTATTGTTTGTCCCAAAATTTAACGTTCGTGCGTTAATCTCTTATGAGATTTGGCGCAGGCTCGTGGTAGCCTGGCTATAGAACAGAGGGAAGAAGAGATACAGAATAAAATAGATCAGAACAGAACATACACAATCTCAAATTCAGATTTACAATCATGTCACAATTATGATTAAAGTTTATATCAGAAAATAACTGCTCTTGCCTTGGTTGGATTCTAAAAGAAAGATAGTTGTAGCGACGTTAGTTGATATTCTTTAACCTTTGTTGAAGTTTCAAGCTTGAATTGAATTGCTTAGGTTGATGTTGATTAGCTTCTAGTTTTGATTCCAGCAGAGTAGCGACGCCATTTTTATTTTTATTTAACAGAGGCAGAGTAGAAGCAGAATAGAATTGTGTGTAGAGAAGGCTAGGTTTGGGGCTGTTTAAATAGGTTTAGGCAGATGAATCTAGGCAGAAAACGAGACCAGATACATAAGATGCACCCAGGCCCAAAACCAGGTTCGGGGACCAGGTCGACCCCCAGGTCGACTGCCTAGTCGACCTGGTGGAGGGGGGGGGGGGGGAAGGGGGTCGACTGCCCAGTCGACTCCCCACTCGACCTAGTCGGGGGGGGGGGGGGGGGTCGACTACCCAGTCGACCTGGGTCCTGGGCGGGAAATTTCCCGCCCAGCCCGCTTCTGGGTTTGAATTCGAATTTCGAGCTGTTTTCGATTCTGAAAATTTCTGAAACTTTGGAGGGTCAATCTCCCTCATACGGACTCCGATTCTTGCAAACTCGGACTTGTTTCCAAGCAGAATTCCGAGACGAACGAAATGGCGCAACCCGTTTCCCTTGATTCTTATTTTAAAAATTAATTATCCTCTGTTTTGTTACTTATACGTTCACAGAAAATACGGGGTGTTACAATAGTATTGGCGAAATGATATATGGTACCCATGCCAACTAGGATTGATACATTTATATTTGAAGTTGTTTTCGTATACTTTACACTATAATAGCATCAAAATGATTTGTTTTAAATGCATCAAGCATTATTTGGCTATTATAAGGTAAAACCCTATCCTCTGGCTTGCGCTGCATTGTGTGATGGGACATGGGTCTTATAATAGCTTCATTTTTCCAAAAAATATTGCGCTGTTTATTCTATGCATTGGTATCCTTGGAAGGAAACCCGTTCCATGTTATACGGCATGGTCCCTTGATTTACTTTATTTTTAAAGTAAAGTTTTAAATAACTGTTTTAGTTCTCACACCAGTCACATAACTGACCTGGAGTTTATTGTTTTAACCTAAACTCTAGGTGCCACTATTTTCCACACTGGCAGCTAGTAGTTTTGGTTTTGCAGATTTATATTCATAGGATCCTGGTTCACAGCTGGAATGATATTCGGAAAGCTCTGTATGCTCTCTTTCAGTTGTGTTATGTATTATTTTCCGCTGCTATGTAATGTATTTTAATCTGTGATATTTATCAAATGTATATTATTTGTTCATACTCTGTATATTCTTGTACTCTGATGTAAATTATTGTAATAAGCAACGAAATGTTCTTATGTTTGTGTTCTGATTCGTCTTGTCCTCAAAGCAATCGTTCTTTCTCTTCTCCTCAGAGAACGGGGAAGTTCGGGTCGTTATAGTAACTCTAAGCATATGCAATCATATAGATATCAGCACGCATATTTTGTCACACTTTTTCTACTTGATGTACTAAAGTAGATGATGATGATGTTGTTGGTGTTACCATTTTTTTAACAAAGTGGTTAGTTATTTGAAATCAGTCAATTTTAGATGAGCATACTACATTCGCAACACTTGAATATTCCAGCAACGTATGTTTTTGCAACATATATAAATTTCTTTCTTATCTTTCTTCCTTTCCATTTCATATTTTTTTTATCAAATGCAGTGTCAAAATTTTTATCAGATGCATGTCGGAAAAATCATATAGTCTTGTGAGAAAATGTTATACATGAAAACAACGCAATCTTGTATCATGTAAACCTGTATAAATAAAGGCTCGATAAAATTTAGATACGACATGCTTTAATCAATAGTTTTCTTGCTGCTAATTTTAGATAAATCAGGATACAATACTTGATTGCTTTACTTTTGAAACAATAGCTAAATATCTTCGAGTCTTGGCTCCATGTATCAAATATCGTACGTGGATAAATGATACAGTTTGGGTTGTGGATGCTTCCGACGCGTCCGAAGCCCAAACAGGCATTTCTCCAGCTTTGTTAATAGAGAGTTAAGCACGTCCGATGCTAGCTGTTAATTTTTTTCTTCCCCCTTTTAAATCCGCTTTACATTCAAATTTTAAATTTTCTCCTTAATTACCCTGTTTATCCCTTTGACTGCTTTGTTAAAATGCCTTGTTTGACGCCGCAAACGCTTGCCCCTTTTAACCTTCTACCACATTAAAATACTCCATTTTCTACTACCACAAATGCACCTTTACTTTCATTAGAATACGCATATTTAGAAATGCTCTTCTCACAATAATTAGATTGCTGTTGATGATCCGAATTTGCTCACTTTTATTTTACATTTTCCATTATGAATAATTTTAAATATGATTTTGAACTGAATATAGTCCTCGGAGGGACTTTTTGTACGGGTCTTACTGACAGGAAATTCCTTGTTACTTAATATACAATTTCAAACTCTATGAAGTATACGTTGTAATAGGAAGGATACAAGAGAAAAATAATTGACTTGCCCAGGTGGCTTGTTCATTTGTCCTACAACATGAAGTTAGACATGAGAATAATTACCTTAGTCATGTATGATGAAGTGATGACAGACCAAGTTCACCTTGCTAGATATATGAACTTCCAATCTGTAAGTGGATTAAAAGAGGGCAAAAAGTGTGTTATTTTCAGGTAAGAAAGACGTCGCTCTGTTATATAAATCGCTCAGTTTAAGAAAAGTACCAAATAAACAAAAATCATGGAAAAATCTAATTGTTATTAGTATTCAGGTGAAAAAAGCCCTCAAACTAGTAGCAACCATGGACAGAAAATGCAAATTAAATTCAAGTGCATGTATCCTGTGAGTTATAGTTATGAAATAAATGGATACACTATGGCAAATATGATTTTTCACAGATACAACAAATAGTTTTTACTACGATTTAAATTAAATGAAATTTTGATTAAGCTCTCAAATGTTGTTATAATATGAATATTGTTAGTAATACAAACTAATTTGTAAATAGATACATAATACTTTAAACTACATTTGACATTCAACAGTCAATGTAACAACCTAATAACACAATTTACACATATGAATCAGTTTTTGTAAATAGACCAACATATCCCACAAATAATCAAAACTGATATTGATTTCATTACCAATAACTAAGTTCAACAATACGCCAATTGTTTTGAAAAAGGATCTTGTAAAAAAACGAAATAATGATATTAGAACAAAACACGAGAACTTACCATCGAAGCGTAACCGGTTTGGAATCCTATAAAATCAACAAAAGCAAACTGAGTTGGAAGCACACACACTCGCTCTCTAGCTAGCCGCTCCCACCACGATCTCCGATGTTTTATTGAATGATCCATTCAAAAAAGGAATGAATTTTTAGAAACAAAAACATTCAATGTATGAGAACAAATTATTTTAAATGTTTTTTTTGATATATTGTAAAAAAAATAGACTCAAGCACTATATAGTTGGGATTTCATTATTTTCTTATAGAAAAATGCAGACTGCGCAGAAATAAGGAGTACGTATGCACAAATGTATAAGGGTGTTGTTATTGACACTCCAATAATTGTTAAGGGGAGGTTAAATTTTAAAAACACTCCAATCATAAAAAAATGTTGGGGGGGTCACTGCTTAATTTTTTGCGTTCACTTTTTATCTTTACCATCTCAAATCCCAATTAATCTCAAACGCAAAAAAAAAAACAAATCTTTAAATTTTTTGCAAATAAAAAAAAGTTTGTTGGGGAAAAATAATGGTGTAAAAGATGAAAGTGAAACGCTTCTCCTAAGGTGTTAAGATAGTGGAGAAGTTGTTGATAAGGTGTGTGAAATCGATTGTATAATGCCCTGGAAACGATGAAGATTAGAGTTTTTATTATGCGGTCTCAAGAGCCAAACGTCGTAGTGTTAAATTTTATTTGGTGGAAGATGATCGTTTTTTTTATTTGTCATCGCTGAAATAGGTGAATTATCGCATAATGACATGAACGACGTAGGACTGCTATATTATATATTTTTGTTAGACAATGTTCCTCATTTTTGAAATTTGTATCCGTTGTTGGGCTGTTAAAGTGGAGAAAATGGGGTGTATCGACAAATTCGGCAGTGGGATAATGTACAATTTTTTTTTCAATATATGTATATTGATTTCCTATTAATGATATATTTTCATTTGATCCAATGCATATCGACAAATAAAGTTATTGATATTTTGGTATAAAAATCTGATGTAGTTCGACAAATATAACGCATTTTTTTTTATTAACAACTGAAAAAGAGATTATTGCAAAGAAGGCTAATTTGGTAAAATAAATTTTATTTGTTGGGGGGTGCTCTCTGCATTGGTACTCCCCTTAACAAATTCTTTCTTTTTTAAAAATTGACTGCCATCCCCTCTTACCAATATTTGGAGTGTCAATAAAAATTCCCATGCATGAACATGTGCACGTATGCCAATGCACACACATGCATGCACATTCACACAAAGTAAGCATCAAATGTTGAATGAATTTCCTAATATTAGATTTCTTAAGAATGCGATGAAATTATATCCAAAAGGGAATGATGTAATGAATAGTTCTAATTCAAGAATACCTAAACAATATTGGTAAGTGAAGTCAATTGCTCTTTTGGTTACCTATAAGGGAAAACCTTTGAACACAAATGAATGCTAAATAAATAAAACTTAATCGCTAGTGTAATTCGATATTATGCTTATCAGATTTGATTAAAGTAATATATGTATTTTAAAATAATATTTACTGGGCAGAACATTTTACATGGCAAGGAATAATGAAAGATGCCAATTTTAAGGAAAACCACTAAACTTACAAAATCTGTTCATAAGAAAGAAGGAACTTAAGTACATCTTATGTAAGAATATTGTTTATATATAATTCAATTATGCTCTTCCATAACAAAAGGGAGATGAATTTGTAACCATGCGAACAATATTAAATGCTAAATCAATGATGCTTACCATTATTGTAAACAAAAATTGAAAATACACCCTGTATTTATGTCTTAATATGATGATCATTGTCATAATGCCAAATTAATATAAACTTCCATATAAGTTCAATTATTTGAACTATTCACTTATGCAAGGAATAACTGATGTCAGGTGACAATACATCCATGCAATTTATTATCTTTAGAAAATCTAATGCGCTTAAGAGACCTAAATCTTAAGGAATATGTAACGACCCGGGTTTTTGCGATCCTGAGTAACCGACATAAACTCAATGTCGACTATTCAAGCATCGAAAATACTGGATAGTTAATGAAAGAAAATAGAGGGTGAGAATAGATAAGTAGAAAGTTAGAATAGAAGAAGAAGAAGAACATGCAACATCATCAGAGTAACACAAATCTCACAGCGCAACGAACAATATATATAATAGATACATAACTTTGAAATAAAACTAGTATATGTATACAGTAACATTATCAGAGTACAACACTTACAACACAACAGAAATAACAATAGCTATATAACCCTAAAGCCTCCTGCTTGAGCTCTCAGTATATCTGTAAAATCCTAACTACTTGACTGCCCGTACAAATTTGGGCACCCAAGAATTTAGGGAAAACAAAACAAAATAAACTCTGGGTCAGTCATGGGACTGGTGTGAGTAAACAATTTAAAATAGTTGAGAAAATAAACAATATCTCATAAGACCACTCCATATAACACGGAACGGGTTTTTCCCTTATGAGAATCCAAAACACTTGATTTAACGTTCAAAATCCATTTTTGAAACAAACGATAATCTTTATATCAAACTCATTTGATATTATAATAATGTCTATCAACCACAATATAATAATCATCTAGCAGAACTCTTGTAATGACCCGCATTGGCAGAGGTATTATAATTAATTTATTTAATTATTGAAAAGGTGATTAAAAGGATTTATTGGTCGTGGAATTAAATAATGGTTAATACTTAATTTAAATAATAAAATTAAATAATATATTTAATTCTGAAATAATCAAAATTGGCTGAAATGACAATATGGTGTGAACTGGATCATCTGTGATATTTAATTCAGCTTGGAATTGAATTTGAATAACGAATATATTATAGCAACGATAGTTTGAACGTAGAGTTATAATATAATTAAAATCGAGCTTGAAATGACGCTGCAGTTCGTAAATTGGCGATTCGAATTTCAACTGAATGTGCAGGATTCGTTTTAAGCCGGATTTCTGTGAAACAAGAAAGGTGTAGAGCTGGTGGAGTATATCTTTCTAGTGGAAGAGAAAAATCGAGATTTTGTCGTGTAGATTTTGATTTATGTCCAATTCAAATTTTAGAAAAGTCGCTGTGGAATTCCTTTAAAATTTATAAAGGAATTATTTATATTTCTAAAAGGGAATTTTAATATAAATCAAATATCGGGTTGACCCAGATTGAAATATCGAGTTAGAAATCAATATAGGATTTTTATGAGCTGTATGGTATTCCACTGTGAATATATATGATAATATAAATTTATTTATATTTAATTTAATTATATTTAAATATATTTATATATTTAAATGAGTTATTTAGGACTTTAAAAATAGCCACTTTTGCAAACGAAGTCGGAATTCGACGAAACTAATTTTATTGGATCCGCAATGTCAAATAGTTATTAGATTTCCAGTTTCGTGATTTTTGGTGTCACTGTGTGGCCGTACGGATTTTTCGAGTGAAAAACAGTCAGTATTTTGACAGTTAAAAATACACTGTGTGAGCATACGGAGTCGGAATTCGACGAAACAAGTTTCGTTGGGACCGTAATGTCGAACTCTAGCTGCATGTCAATTTTCAGGATTTTTAGGCATTGTGTATGATCACACGGATTTTTAGAGTGCAGAGAATAAATATAAATGAATATTAAAATGGAAAATATCCTAGGAAAATATATTCAAAAATATCTAGCCTATAAATACACTTCAAAACTTTCCTAAACCCTAAATACTTTCTCCACAAAGTCAACAGATTTTCCGCCGAAACCCTTCTTCTTTTCTTTTCAGAAGAACACGAGAAAATAATTCACAAAGAAATCAAAGAAAAATCAAATACATTCCAATAAATCAAGACACTTGTATATTAGTGATCTTTGAACTCTCCTTCTCATTTTAATACAACCTTCGAAGGGATTGAACGCCATTTTGCTCGCAGCGTGGACCAACAGAGAACCTAGGGTTCGGAAATGCTCGAGATTTAAGGAGTTTGGGTTTGTTTCGACCTTACAATTGGATTGAGGAAGGGAAATCGAACTGGTATGCAAAGATTTGAAGGATTTTGTGAGGACAAGGTTCGATGTTTGCACAGTGTTTTTCCAGCGTACCTGGAAGTCGCGGACCGTACAGAGATGATCGAGATCCCTGATTTTTGTTGGAGTGGAAGAGATTTAGTGGAGAAGCTTGTTGGTAAATGGTTTGGGGTTATTCGATGATGTATAGGATAGGTGGAGAGGAGTATAAGATCGGTTATGTTGGAGAGATGAGTTCTGGAGTACGGCGTGGGAAATAAAAGGGAAGAAGGGTCATACGGGTTGAACTTGGGTAGTTGGGCCTAATCAAAAGGTAAAAGCCCATCATAGAATTTAAGTTAAGTTTTAATTCAAATAGATTAATGTATAAACTTTAAGTTATCGTATCTTATTCATATGTTAACGAAATTCAGCAAAACAGGATCCATTGGGATCGTATGGACGAGAGCTACCCAATGGAACTGACTGGGAGTGGATTGGAGCTCGTTTGAATTTATGGCGAAATAAACTATTTGATTCAAATCAGATAACAGTTTATCGTTCTTTAACGATGAACTGCCAATGTGAGTAAATCTCACTAACTCTGAACAGTTACAATTTCATGTTGTATTTTTAGAACTGTTAAATATTGGCTGATTGACTGTGTGTTGACTGTTTGATTGAACTGCTAGTCAGTTAGTTAAATTTCTATATTGATTCTGTTTAACAGAATATACCATATGGAACTAAAAATGATGTTATCTATATTGTTTAACATCTGTGATGCAGGGAAAGAGGTTGGGGGAATCCAACTGGATTCCTCAACATTTATATTACTGTGATTCATATATTTTGATATATGATGTGGTATATAATATGTTGTTGATTATGTGTGTTTGGACAATATTTATCGTTGTTATATGGTATTCTAAATACCATAAGAAATACTGGATGTGGGAAAGGGGATTTTCAAAGTGTATTTTGAAAATGAATTATTTATATAAAATCTATGGATTTTATATAGAAAAGGAAAAGGATTTTTATAAAAGAAAATATTTATAAAATCGAAGGATAAGTTAGAATAAAAGGAAATATTATTGATTAGAATAAATAGAAAAGATAAAAGAAATATTATTTGTTAAATAAATAGAATTGAAAAGGGAATAGTTATTTGTTAAGTAAACAAATAGAAAAGGAGTTAATTCATAGGAGTTAATCGAATAGAGTATGAGTTAGAGTTAACCAATTAGGGTTATTCAATTAGGGTTGATCAGTTAGAGTTGATCAATTAGGGTTGATCAGTTAGAGTTTATCAATTAGAGTTACCAGTTAGAGTTAACCAGTTAAAGTAGAGTTAACCAATAGAGTAATTAAATAGAGTTAATCGAATTAGAATAAACCGATTAGAGTTAGTCGAATAAGGAGTTAATCGATGTTAGTTTAATCGAGTTAAAAGGAGTTAATCGATGTTAGTTTAATCGATTAGAGTTAAAGCAAATGAGTTAATCGAACATAGTTTATTCGAATAGAAAGTAAAAGGAGTTAATCGATGTTAGTTAAATCGATTAGAGTTAAAGAAAATGAGTTAATCGAATATAGTTTATTCGAATAGAAAGTAAACGGAGTTAATCGAATATAGTTTATTCGAATAGAGTTAAAGGAGTTATCGAATATAGTTTATTCGAAAGGAGTTAAGTGAAATGAGTAAATCAATAGCGTTAGTCCGATAGAGTTAATCCAATAGCGTTAGTCCAATAGAGTTAATCCAACAGCGTTAGTCCAATAGAGTTAATTGATAAGGGTTAATCGAGTAGAGTAAATTGAATAGAGTTATCGAATATACCTTATCGAAGGAAAGAATTACCGAATAGAGATGATTCGAAAGAGAGTTACGTAAGGTAGTTTGTTAAAGAATTTAAAAGGTGAATTTTGTCTATTTCAAGGTTAGAAACGTTGTTCAGTTAAGGTCTGAGAGGTAGTATTACCCCAACTCGATTGACTTCATTTTTAACTAAGGAATGGTTAAGGTTCGATAGTGAAGGTGGGTTAAAGGAATTTAGTTAATAAGCGTAATGGTTTGGGTTGGCATCGCGATGGTTTGTTTAAACATCTGTCTAAGTCCAATGAAGAAGCTTGGGAAATGTTTTCCAAATAAGAAACCAGAAATGTTTTCTAATAAAGAAAACAAGAAATGGAAATGTTTTCCATTGTTAATAACGTATATTTTCCAAATTTAGAAAATAAAAATATTGAATATATGGAAACAGGAGATGGAAAAATGAATAAGTTAAATAAAGAGATAAATGTTCAATGATGATTGATCGATATAATTTTCATTTGGAAATAATATCGTTGTTTGCACACTTGTTTTTATTCGATAGTTAAATCATAGACTATCGAAGTTTTAACCATTTTATCGTTGTTAATATGGAGAGACCGGTTGGATTATTATCCAAAGAACCACTCTGTATTGGCATAAGCGTTGCGAATCATATATGCCATAGATAATTGAAGACGGAGTAAAGTGCAAGGGATATTGTATAAGTCTTAGATAACAGTGTCTAAGATGGATGTATTGAATAGTGCCTTCGGTTCATCCTGTTCCTGGATGACTTGTATGGACGGATGTCTGACAGAGTATTTCCAGACGATCACGTATATTGATTTCTCCAACCGTACCAAGAGTGGAAGCAGAGAAGGAAACTTCTTTTAGCTAACACATAATGTATGGTTGAGGACGTCAATCGGTGGTTTGACGAATTTGACGGTGTGGCATTCAAAGTGAATCTGGTGTGATGATAAAGCGTAGCTTCTAGCCTCACATCCTGTAAATGACAGAAATCGGGCAGGCAGCATGGCTAAGTCGGTCGCTCCGAAGTAGGGTGCATAATCACCTGATCTAGAGTTTCATTTATTTCTAAAAATCTATTGTTGATGCTGTCCCATTCTGGAAACGGTTGCTGATCCCAACCGTTGGTGATATACATTCGATACACTCAAGCGAAATGAGTGGTCAGTCATGTGTGGCCGGGTTGCAAGATGTTCTTGTTGAACCCAGTGTATTACTTTCTAGAGATACACTAGCGAAAGGTGGTTCCATACCTTGTCATAGTTGGAAATCCATTACCCAATACGTGCTTGCGGTTTTGATTGTATATTATGTATGTAGAACGTGAGATGAAAGCGTTTCTGCTAGATGATTATTATATTGTGGTTGACAGACATTATTATAACATCAAAAGGTTTTTGATATAAAGATATTTTGGGTTCTCATAAGGGAAAAACCTGTTCCGTTATACGGCGTGGTCTTATGAGATATCATTTACTTGTTCAAACTGTTTTAAACTGTTCTACTCATACCAGTCCCATGAATGACTCGGAGTTTATTTTGTTGTTTTCCCTAAACTCTTGGGTGCCCAATTTTGTATGGGCAGTCAAGTAGTTAGGATTTACAGATATACTGGGAGAGCTTGGAGCAGGAGGCTTCAGGATCATATAACTATAGTTATTTCCGCTGTGTTGTAAGTGTTGTACTTTGATAATGATGTATATTCCAGTACAAATGTATATTTCAAGTTATGTTATATATATTATATGTTATTCGTTCAGCTGTGAGGTTCGTGTTACTCTGATGTTGTGTCTTCTTCTCCTATTCTAAGTTCTATCTTATCTATCCTCACCCTCTAATTTCTTTCATTAACCATCTGGTATTTTTCGATGTTTGGTTAGTCGTCTGTGAGTTTATGGCGATAACCAAAGTCGACAAAATCCGGGACGTTACAACTCTTTCATCTCACGTTCCACATACATTAGATATAATCAAAAACCATGGGCGTTTATTGGGTAAGGAATTCCAACTGGCAAGGTATGGGACTACCTTCTGACTGTGTATCTCTAGAGAGGAATACACCGGGTTCAACAAGAACATTTTGTAACCCAGGATAAACATGACCGGTCACTTATTTCGCTTGAATGTATCGAATGTATTATCACTAACGGTCGGAAGCAATCATTTCCTGAGAGGGACAACATGGAAATAGATTATAGAAGTAAATGGAATTTCTCTTGATCAGGTGACAGTACACCCTAATTGGCAGCTAACCACTTAGCCATGCGACCTACCCGATTTTATACCATTCCGGTTTGTGAGGCTTGAGGCCGAAACATACAGATCACACCTATATTTACTTTGAATGTCACATCGTCATACCCGCCAAATCACAAATTGATTTCCTAAAAAATACAACGGGTATACAGCTAAGAGAAAAAATTCCTCCGCCACCAAACGTAAGTACGTTTGAAGATATCAACTTACGCGATATATTAAATATACTCTGTCGGACATTCTTCCATATAAGTCATCCTGGGACTGGGCAGACTGAAGGCACTATTCTATAAACAGGACAGCCCTTGCATAACTCCGTCTTCAATTATCTTCAAATTGTTTGATCGCAATGCTAATGCTCGTACAGAATGGTTTTCAGATAATGAATCTGATCCTGGTCTCTCTGTATTAACAACGGAAAAATGGTCAAAAACTTTGATAGTCGGTGATTTAACTATAAAAGAAAAACATGTGTGCAAACAACGATAATATTTCCAGATGGAAATTCTATCGATCAATCATCAATCAACATTTATTCATTTCCTCATTTCTCGTTTCCATATATTCATCAAATCCTTATTTTAGAAAATATATGTTATTGACTTTGGAAAACGTTACCATTTCTGATTCACGCATCACTATCTTCTCACATGTATCAATCTCTAGCTATAAACCAGTAAGAGAACAACCCCCTACGTATTAGCCCCGAAGGCCGAAACCAACATCAGACCAATACCCAGACATCTGTTCAACTTAACTAATCTTCAGTCAGTTTCTAATTCCTTTAACTCCATTTTAATTCCTATTTCAAACCCTATTTCTTTATAAATATTTTATTAGCAAAATATTTACTTTAATCTAACTTTCACATAAAATGTAAAAAATATTCCTTTATAAAATCAAAACAGTTTAATTCCGTATTTAAAAACAATATCTCAAACCCAAATTCTATTTATATTTTTATTTGCAGAATTATTCATACAAATCTTCTTTCATTTCCGACATTTAAATCTCATTTATAATTCCCTTTATATAATTCTATTTATTCTATATAAATCCTTCTATATAATTCTATTTATTTTATATAAATCCTTTTGTATAATTCTATTCATTTTATATAAATCCTCGTATATAATTCTATTCATTTCCCAAATATTACCTTAATTATATTTTCCAATATTTGTTTTCCAAATATTACCTTTTATAATATCATATTTATTTCATATATAAATATTTCATTTTCAATATTCACTTTGAAATTTTCCTTTTTACATTCCAGTATTTCATATGGTATTTAAAATACCAAATAACATGACTAGTGTCATCATAATCAATCACGTATCACAATGTACGAAAACAAACAGTATTATAATATTGAGGAATCCAGTTGGATCCCTCCAACCTGTTTCCCTGCATCCACAGATGTTAAACAATATAAATAACATCGATTTCATTTCAATATGAAATATTCTGATAAACATAATCAATATTTGATTAACAATCTATATATATATATATCATTATCTATAATTTCAACAAATACATCCGCAATTCAACCAAACATTCAACATACATCAATCAATCATCATTTTTCAATACTAGATTATATTTATAAAAATATAAACTGTACAGAGTTAGTGAGATTTACTCACATTGGACGATCATCGTTAAATAACGATAACTGTCGGGATTGATTAAGACAAACAATTTATTTCGCTATAAATTGTGACGAGCTCCAATTCACTCGTAGTCAACTCCATTGTGTCGCTCCCGTCCATACGATCCTAACCGATCTGATTTCGTGTGATTCTGATAAAGGATGAGTTAGTTATTCATTTACAAGTTATAACTAAATTAGAACTTTATTAATATTTAAATAATGTATTAATTATAAACGTTAATCACGTTTATTCTTAAATCTTCACTTACGGTTACTACCTTCCTCCATCATTCGATATACCAGAACCGACCCGCCTATTTAAAACTCAGCCTCCACCACTGTCTAAATCCAACAAATCCTCCTTGTTATCTCACCATTGGCTACATTTAATCCCAACATTTACCACTGTTAAGGCACCCGACATTTACCACTGTTAAGGCACCCCACTCCTTTTGCTTTTCAGCCTTCGAACCCGACTTTGGGAGAAGAAAGAAAACCACGCTTTACAACATTTACTTCCCAAACCTGCTATCCCACTCTCACGCATACAATACTGTAACTCCCCCTTCAACCTATTCCATGTCCACATTTTCTCAGTACAATTCGAATCTAGGTATTTACTGCACAAGCAACGACCAGTATATATTCCTCGTACTTAATCTTCCTTCATTTAAATTCTACAAACCATCTACACAGCAAATCCATGTTCGGATTTTTCCCAACACTCAAACTCCACTATTTCATCACTGTTCAGCACTTCGACAACACCAGCCTTCTCCCCTACTTGTGCTCCCTCCTTCCATACTAAAATCACGGAACTCCAATACCTCCTCAAACTCGCGACATCACACAGGTACAGTAATAGTACCGACATTCTGCACTCCTCGATTCCACAAAAAAAAACCACAGGCGAACCTTCTCCTTACCACAAACATTGTGCTACCCTTCAAAATGCTCATAAATGCCTATGTTCCCCGAATCATTAAACCATAGACCAACCGATGTATCTTGTTCCAGTTTCGATATAGCAACCGTAAGCTTTGAAACCAATATAGAATGGAAGAGAAAGATTTGAGGATTTTTGTAACAACCCGAATTTTTACAACACGTTAAATCAAGAATCAAGGCAGGATTTAATTTTAAATTCTGAATCAAGTAAAACGGGCTATGCCATTGCGTTCGTCTCGGAAAAATACGCGAAATAGAGTCCGAGTTTTCGAGAATCGGAGTCCGTATGACCCGTTAAAGGCCCAAAGAAGATTTCTGAAAATTTGAATTTCGGAAACAGTTTTGGAAATCAGATCTGGGGCTAGGCGGGAAGTTTCCCCGCCTAGGCCATGTCGACAGGGCTGTCGACAGGCCTGTCGACTTGGGCCCAGACCAAGTCGACAGCCCTGTCGACTTGCCTGTCGACAGGGGGTGGCCGGGGCAAGCTGCTTGGTGCACCTGCTTGGCTCACCTGGTCTTGTTCTTGGGCTGGTTCTGGAAGCTTCCGAGATCTGATGGTCCTAATCTATCCTAGGTTTAATCTAAGGGCCTAAAACTATCCTAATCTCTATAAAAACACCCCTAAGCCCCCCCTAAACCCTCATAACTCACCCTCTCCACGAAGTGCTGCCCAAATGCAAAGTGATCATGACCTCCATCTCAAATCCCTAGAGCCTATGCATTCAAATCGGGTTCAAATCAAAGGATGCAAGCTTGCTACACCAAATAGAGGCCAAATCAACATTTCTATGCGAGTTTCGTGATGGTTCTTCATCAAAGGAGCCACCTTTCTTCGTCATAATGATGCATGATCCCTTTCCTAAGCCTTGCCTAGGTAAGTTCTAGCTACTTTTAGATGGAACGGTAGTTTTGGTAATGACATGGGATAAAATGAGGCTAAACATGATTATGCGAACTTATATGAACCTTACCTTGCCTCTTGTGTTCATGGTTATGATTTTAGGCCATGTGAGTGACTTAATCATGCCTCTCATGCTATGCATAGCCTAGTTTAACTTGCAAGTTTGGATCTTTATGCATGAAATGCTAGCATGAACCTTTAGGAACCACTTATGTGTGAAACATTGGCTAAGACAAGATTTTGGGGCTTATGCATGTTTATGAACCCAAACCCCTTATGTTATCATGCAAGTTTGTGGCCAAATCCTTTATGAGATTATGCATGCTTATGGCCAATCCCCTCTTTTAAGTTGTGCATGTTTATGGCCAAACCCTTTTTGATAATATGCATGTTGTGGCCGAATTCCCTTGTGACATTTTGTGTGTTTGTGGCCAAAACCCTTTTTATGACACTATGCATGTTCGAGGCCAATTTGTAGTCATAGTATTCCTACTATGTTGACTCGTCTATACTTACGTTGGAAACACGTTTTGGGGTTAGGTTAGACGAGCGTGAATATACATGAGAAACTTAACTTGAAGTTCCATGAAATATGATGTGAAACATGATTTGGGTTAAATGGGTATAACATGACAACATGCAACATTGAATATAGCATGTAAGTTAACATGTAAATATGCATAATCATAAGCTTGGGAATTTACCTATTAAGTTAGGTCTACCCATTGGGAATTTACCTATTAAGTTAGGTCTACCCAATTGCTTGAAAACTTGACTATGAACATGACACTAGACTAAACATGAAAGTGGCCAACTCGAGGTTGGGTTGAGTTTGCAACGTAAAACTACCCGGAACCGACCGGCCTAACTAGTAGTTGCAAACAATAGGACTCAATGTGAGAAGTTGGTCATGTTGTACTTGAACCCGAGGTTAGACCAAGTTGTGGTGTAAATCTACCCGGACCCGCCCGGCTTAACTAGTAACCACAACAAAGTCTAATGTGAGAGGTTGGGGTGCATTAAATAATTAATGCCACATAGTAGGGTTAAGTTAATTTGATTAATGAGGCTTAACCAAATATGACATGGACAAATGGGTTAAGTAATTTGATTAGGCTAATGATACTTAACAAAACATGACAGGGTTGGGTAGGTTAAGTAACTTGATTTGCCTAACGACACTTGACCATTTTTATACGACGAGGGGACGGGATTAAGTTAACCAACACTTAATCAATCCAACACGATAACTTGATAAGGTTAAGTAAATTTTCTTAATGACACTTAACCATATAATACAGTTAATGGATGAGGTTAAGATTAGACTTAACTAATCTAAACATGGTAATCGGATGGGGTTAAGTTAGCCTAGACTTAATTAATCCAACTTGGTAATTTAATGGGGTTAAGATAAACACTTAACTAATTTAACACGATGATTTGATGAGGTTAAGTGACCTATACTTAACCAATCCAACTCGTTAATTTGATGAGGTTAAGTTAACCTATACTTAACCAATCTAACGTAAAAACATGATAAGGCTAAGTCACGAATCGTTTCGAATACGCTTGACCGATTTGACTCGGTAATTTGATAGGGTCAAATTAATATATATACTTAACCAATCTAAAATGATAATTAGACGAGGTTAAGTCATGGATTGCTTGATATACTTAACCAACTTGACACATGGTCTGTAGGGTTAAGTCTTGGACTTGGACACTTAGCCAGTTTCGACATGTTTTGTAGACGGGTTAAGTTGTGAACTTAAGTGACACTTAACCCATTAGATAAACCCTAATTCGGAGGATTAGGTAAATAACCATAGTTAACAAGGATAATGGAAATAAGGCTAAGTGGTAAACCTTAGTTAAGGGAAACTAAGTAATAATTCTTAGTCAAAGAAATTTGGACCACTTCTTAGATAGATTAGTAACCCGATACGTTAGGTCAACATTTAAGTATGCGAGTAGGAGCAGGCTATCTGATTTAGATAAAGGCTCCAACGAACTGGGTAACGAAGCAGCGGCTTCGGGGAACGTGAGGATATTCTTGGGATCCCTCTGTGAGCTGCCAGGTCATTATACTAGGCTCACGAGAGGTTGAGGTCTGCGGTAGAAGAACCAAGAATATGCCTTGGTTGCTATGCGAGCGACCTAAAGACGGGGGTGGATAGCAGTGAGTCGACGAATACCCAAGGTGCCCGAGATAGCAAGTTCGTCGATCATCTACCATCTTGAGTCAAGCGTGTACGTACGGAAAGGCAGGGAACACCCAACAGACCATGATTGCTATCTAATTATGGGTGAGGTAGGCCGTAGGATGTGGGCTGGCCGGAGTGTAGTTCTCATGCAAGATTTTCTCTTGTGTTGCCTTTCACTAGTTGAGGGAGGGGTCTCGTGGGACCATAGCCACGTGTAGAAAAGCAGACCTTCGTATCTGCATCGGCAGATAAATCTAAAGCTCCCGATCGAGTCCTGTATTTCTTGTTTTGCCCTGGGACAGGACTCGGATGGCACGATGTGATACATGTGCATACAGTTATAGAAAAAAGATTCACGATGAATGCGGGGAAAAAGGGCGCGGTTGAGGGTTAGCGTAATCCCTAGTGGCCTAGGTGGTTTAACCCAAACCGAAATACGAAAGCGTGCGATAGGTAAGCGTAATCCCTAGTGGTGCTAGGTGGCGTAAGTCCTAGTAGTTCAAACGATGATTCATATGGAAGAGCCTAGCTAGAACAAGGGTGACAGTCCAAACGATTTCAAGGATAATACGACATGAGAAAGCCCGTACGAGGTACGGCAAAGGACTGAACTTATATACATGGAAAGAAACATATGATTTGAGTAACCTATATATGCGATATATTGGGTTGACATGGACCATTACACGACTTTGAGTAAGGGACATTCATGGTTAACACCTAACAAGGCTGGGATACTAGTACGAAGGGTGCAGAGCAAATATACATGTTAGAACTAGGAAGAATATACATAATAGATACCTTGGGATGTTAGACGGGGTAGATACCTTGGGATAATGTACTCGATAGAAACCTGACGATGTGATACCTTGACTTATCATAACACCGTAGTTTATCATGATACCTTAGTTTACCTTGCCGCAGTAGTTCAACCGGCTACCCTGGTTTATCTATATTGTAGTTATCCTTATGTTTACTTTCAGTTTATGCATGTCATGTTACCTTTACCTGTTTTTATACTGGAAGTAGATAGGACTTACTCAGTCTTTTTGACTGACCCGTTTTGTTTCGCCTCTTTTCTTCCGTTTCCCCCCCAGGTTTCAGGGAGGAAACAATGCTGTTTAGTTCGGACTTCTTCTGCTTGAAGGTCATCATGGATGGCTTGGACTTCTCTTGGCTATGGCTACTTTACTGTTTTACTTGGGGAATAGTTTATTAAAAAGTCTTTATGCTTCTTTACTATTGCAAGACAGGTTTTGATGTACTCTGATGTAAAAGGCTTTAGACCTTATTTATTCATGTTATGAAAGTTTGATTTTACTTCCGCTATTTATATATATGTTCTGTCTTGTGATATTTCTGTGCATGTTTACCAATAATGCCCCTCTAAAGCTAGTGCATTCCTTTGCGAGTGACCCTAGCGGAGGCGGGGTGTTACACTTGGTATCAGAGCAGAAGGTTACTAGACTGGGCAAAAGTTTTTAAAGACCTTCTGAAAAATTATTTGAAAAACCGTTTACAAAGAAGTATTTTTCAAGAAAATTTTCTTTTAAAAAGAAAAAGGCTATTCCCCAAAGGCCATTAGCATCATCCTTGTTTCCTTGATTTAATCTCTTTTCCTTTCTTTCCTCCATCTGTAGTCACAGTGGTTTTGACTGCGACTAGTCTTTCTAGCTGCGTAAGTGTTTCCCGTACGATGGAGGTGGTTTTCGAGAGACCGTTGCAGAGTTATGCAAGAAAGGATAGTAAGAACAAGGATAAAGGATACGAGCTCAGGGATAAGCAACATGTTGGTATGGCTGAGTCCTAAAAGGAGGGAGAAAGATGAACAATGAAACCCATGATGAGAGAGTACCTTTGGCATGGTGAAACGGGACGGATAGTTAAGTATCATGGAACAGGGACAAGATCATTCGGAGGGCAATAGTATGCTCTCATTTCTAGGGTACCTCAGAAGGAGGGTAACGATCTTGTTAAAGGTTTAGTTTTTCTTCTCCATCATCCCGTCGCGACTTTGTTTGGATCACCGCATCTTTTAAGTCCGCTTCGATAGTTGAGTCTCTGCACCTTAGTACTAGCGTAGTAGAGGATCCCGTTTTTGTCTCAAGTCCTATTGGAAGATCGGTCCATTTATTCATGACTTGTTTGGATTTAAGAATGTCTATGTCAAGTATTGAGCTTGGAAATAATGCTTATGTTTATAAGTTGTGGATGGATTCTAGGGATGAAGTGGTTATCCAGTAAGGGGTGCCACTCTCAGTTTTAGAGGGAGGGTAGTTAGACTCTTGGCTTGCTTTGGTAATACCCTCGAAGTCTCGTGGAACCTTTTGGGTTCGGTCATGATTAGTTACCTAGGATCCCTTGATACCTTTATTGGAAATTTGAAGCCCGATCGAGTGGTGTTCGCCGATAAGACGGATGATTTATTTCACTTATGCATGGGTGATGGAAATCACCCTAGTAAGTGCGCTTAACCTGGTTGGCATCTGTTTACTTTCAAGAGAAAGTTCTTCTACGTGGAATACCTTATGGTACGAGGTCCGAGATTCACTAGTGAATTATGAGGGCTCGCATGGAATAATGTGTACGCAGTCCTGTTTGCGCCAAGTATTCTAGAAGGAGAATAAGTGCAAGTGGAACGAGAGGCGACGAGGAAATGAGTTCCAACTCATGTTATGGAAACAGGAAATAAGAAGCTGCGAAATCGTGGAGTAAAAAGGGGCGGTCAAGGCATGATGGAACTAAGCTCTAGGTAATGCGACTCAGGAGACTGAAGACTAAATACGTGCATGATATCTCTTTTGGGAATATATCCTCGATCCCTGTTTTTCTGTTGAGCTTGCTGGTAGGCTATCTTTTATGGATATCCTCTCGGTCTTGTCTCTGTTACAAACCCCGTAAGGAGTTTGTTTTGTTTATCTCCTCGACCCTGTTTCAGGGAATCTTAGGTAGAACCCTGTGGATGTAAACATGTATTTGAAACATGTTATGGTTGATATGGTTGCAAATGGTTGCAAGTGGTTGCTCGTGGATGCGCGAATTTACGTTAGACATTAGCTCGACTCGATCACATTTCATATTGCATATGCACGAGTATTTGTTTATGGATGAAATTGAATGTGTTATCATGCGGATGTTGCATATGGTTGAATGTTTGTGCACGCATATAGTGTATATGATTAGGACTATTTGCATACATGATGGATTCATAGCACTAAACATGTTTTTGCATTCAAAAGATTTTCAGGCCTGATCATTAGCATTAGCTAAGGAACATGTACACACACGTTTTGCATATATTCATATGGCATTAGAAATCATCTAAGGACAATGGTTGCTTGTGGATGATGTTTTGAGTAGATGGATGATGGATGGTAGGATATGTTCTTCCTAACTTGGAGATTTCGGGGACGAAATCCTAAAAGGTGGGGAGAATGTAACAACCCGAATTTTTACAACACGTTAAATCAAGAATCAAGGCAGGATTTAATTTTAAATTCTGAATCAAGTAAAACGGGCTATGCCATTGCGTTCGTCTCGGAAAAATACGCGAAATAGAGTCCGAGTTTTCGAGAATCGGAGTCCGTATGACCCGTTAAAGGCCCAAAGAAGATTTCTGAAAATTTGAATTTCGGAAACAGTTTTGGAAATCAGATCTGGGGCTAGGCGGGAAGTTTCCCCGCCTAGGCCATGTCGACAGGGCTGTCGACAGGCCTGTCGACTTGGGCCCAGACCAAGTCGACAGCCCTGTCGACTTGCCTGTCGACAGGGGGTGGCCGGGGCAAGCTGCTTGGTGCACCTGCTTGGCTCACCTGGTCTTGTTCTTGGGCTGGTTCTGGAAGCTTCCGAGATCTGATGGTCCTAATCTATCCTAGGGTTAATCTAAGGGCCTAAAACTATCCTAATCTCTATAAAAACACCCCTAAGCCCCCCTAAACCCTCATAACTCACCCTCTCCACGAAGTGCTGCCCAAATGCAAAGTGATCATGACCTCCATCTCAAATCCCTAGAGCCTATGCATTCAAATCGGGTTCAAATCAAAGGATGCAAGCTTGCTACACCAAATAGAGGCCAAATCAACATTTCTATGCGAGTTTCGTGATGGTTCTTCATCAAAGGAGCCACCTTTCTTCGTCATAATGATGCATGATCCCTTTCCTAAGCCTTGCCTAGGTAAGTTCTAGCTACTTTTAGATGGAACGGTAGTTTTGGTAATGACATGGGATAAAATGAGGCTAAACATGATTATGCGAACTTATATGAACCTTACCTGGCCTCTTGTGTTCATGGTTATGATTTTAGGCCATGTGAGTGACTTAATCATGCCTCTCATGCTATGCATAGCCTAGTTTAACTTGCAAGTTTGGATCTTTATGCATGAACTGCTAGCATGAACCTTTAGGAACCACTTATGTGTGAAACATTGGCTAAGACAAGATTTTGGGGCTTATGCATGTTTATGAACCCAAACCCCTTATGTTATCATGCAAGTTTGTGGCCAAATCCTTTATGAGATTATGCATGCTTATGGCCAATCCCCTCTTTTAAGTTGTGCATGTTTATGGCCAAACCCTTTTTGATAATATGCATGTTGTGGCCGAATTCCCTTGTGACATTTTGTGTGTTTGTGGCCAAAACCCTTTTTATGACACTATGCATGTTCGAGGCCAATTTGTAGTCATAGTATTCCTACTATGTTGACTCGTCTATACTTACGTTGGAAACACGTTTTGGGGTTAGGTTAGACGAGCGTGAATATACATGAGAAACTTAACTTGAAGTTCCATGAAATATGATGTGAAACATGATTTGGGTTAAATGGGTATAACATGACAACATGCAACATTGAATATAGCATGTAAGTTAACATGTAAATATGCATAATCATAAGCTTGGGAATTTACCTATTAAGTTAGGTCTACCCATTGGGAATTTACCTATTAAGTTAGGTCTACCCAATTGCTTGAAAACTTGACTATGAACATGACACTAGACTAAACATGAAAGTGGCCAACTCGAGGTTGGGTTGAGTTTGCAACGTAAAACTACCCGGAACCGACCGGCCTAACTAGTAGTTGCAAACAATAGGACTCAATGTGAGAAGTTGGTCATGTTGTGCTTGAACCCGAGGTTAGACCAAGTTGTGGTGTAAATCTACCCGGACCCGCCCGGCTTAACTAGTAACCACAACAAAGTCTAATGTGAGAGGTTGGGGTGCATTAAATAATTAATGCCACATAGTAGGGTTAAGTTAATTTGATTAATGAGGCTTAACCAAATATGACATGGACAAATGGGTTAAGTAATTTGATTAGGCTAATGATACTTAACAAAACATGACAGGGTTGGGTAGGTTAAGTAACTTGATTTGCCTAACGACACTTGACCATTTTTATACGACGAGGGGACGGGATTAAGTTAACCAACACTTAATCAATCCAACACGATAACTTGATAAGGTTAAGTAAATTTTCTTAATGACACTTAACCATATAATACAGTTAATGGATGAGGTTAAGATTAGACTTAACTAATCTAAACATGGTAATCGGATGGGGTTAAGTTAGCCTAGACTTAATTAATCCAACTTGGTAATTTAATGGGGTTAAGATAAACACTTAACTAATTTAACACGATGATTTGATGAGGTTAAGTGACCTATACTTAACCAATCCAACTCGTTAATTTGATGAGGTTAAGTTAACCTATACTTAACCAATCTAACGTAAAAACATGATAAGGCTAAGTCACGAATCGTTTCGAATACGCTTGACCGATTTGACTCGGTAATTTGATAGGGTCAAATTAATATATATACTTAACCAATCTAAAATGATAATTAGACGAGGTTAAGTCATGGATTGCTTGATATACTTAACCAACTTGACACATGGTCTGTAGGGTTAAGTCTTGGACTTGGACACTTAGCCAGTTTCGACATGTTTTGTAGACGGGTTAAGTTGTGAACTTAAGTGACACTTAACCCATTAGATAAACCCTAATTCGGAGGATTAGGTAAATAACCATAGTTAACAAGGATAATGGAAATAAGGCTAAGTGGTAAACCTTAGTTAAGGGAAACTAAGTAATAATTCTTAGTCAAAGAAATTTGGACCACTTCTTAGATAGATTAGTAACCCGATACGTTAGGTCAACATTTAAGTATGCGTGTAGGAGCAGGCTATCTGATTTAGATAAAGGCTCCAACGAACTGGGTAACGAAGCAGCGGCTTCGGGGAACGTGAGGATATTCTTGGGATCCCTCTGTGAGCTGCCAGGTCATTATACTAGGCTCACGAGAGGTTGAGGTCTGCGGTAGAAGAACCAAGAATATGCCTTGGTTGCTATGCGAGCGACCTAAAGACGGGGGTGGATAGCAGTGAGTCGACGAATACCCAAGGTGCCCGAGATAGCAAGTTCGTCGATCATCTACCATCTTGAGTCAAGCGTGTACGTACGGAAAGGCAGGGAACACCCAACAGACCATGATTGCTATCTAATTATGGGTGAGGTAGGCCGTAGGATGTGGGCTGGCCGGAGTGTAGTTCTCATGCAAGATTTTCTCTTGTGTTGCCTTTCACTAGTTGAGGGAGGGGTCTCGTGGGACCATAGCCACGTGTAGAAAAGCAGACCTTCGTATCTGCATCGGCAGATAAATCTAAAGCTCCCGATCGAGTCCTGTATTTCTTGTTTTGCCCTGGGACAGGACACGGATGGCACGATGTGATACATGTGCATACAGTTATAGAAAAAAGATTCACGATGAATGCGGGGAAAAAGGGCGCGGTTGAGGGTTAGCGTAATCCCTAGTGGCCTAGGTGGTTTAACCCAAACCGAAATACGAAAGCGTGCGATAGGTAAGCGTAATCCCTAGTGGTGCTAGGTGGCGTAAGTCCTAGTAGTTCAAACGATGATTCATATGGAAGAGCCTAGCTAGAACAAGGGTGACAGTCCAAACGATTTCAAGGATAATACGACATGAGAAAGCCCGTACGAGGTATGGCAAAGGACTGAACTTATATACATGGAAAGAAACATATGATTTGAGTAACCTATATATACGATATATTGGGTTGACATGGACCATTACACGACTTTGAGTAAGGGACATTCATGGTTAACACCTAACAAGGCTGGGATACTAGTACGAAGGGTGCAGAGCAAATATACATGTTAGAACTAGGAAGAATATACATAATAGATACCTTGGGATGTTAGACGGGGTAGATACCTTGGGATAATGTACTCGATAGAAACCTGACGATGTGATACCTTGACTTATCATAACACCGTAGTTTATCATGATACCTTAGTTTACCTTGCCGCAGTAGTTCAACCGGCTACCCTGGTTTATCTATATTGTAGTTATCCTTATGTTTACTTTCAGTTTATGCATGTCATGTTACCTTTACCTGTTTTTATACTGGAAGTAGATAGGACTTACTCAGTCTTTTTGACTGACCCGTTTTGTTTCGCCTCTTTTCTTCCGTTTCCCCCCCAGGTTTCAGGGAGGAAACAATGCTGTTTAGTTCGGACTTCTTCTGCTTGAAGGTCATCATGGATGGCTTGGACTTCTCTTGGCTATGGCTACTTTACTGTTTTACTTGGGGAATAGTTTATTAAAAAGTCTTTATGCTTCTTTACTATTGCAAGACAGGTTTTGATGTACTCTGATGTAAAAGGCTTTAGACCTTATTTATTCATGTTATGAAAGTTTGATTTTACTTCCGCTATTTATATATATGTTCTGTCTTGTGATATTTCTGTGCATGTTTACCAATAATGCCCCTCTAAAGCTAGTGCATTCCTTTGCGAGTGACCCTAGCGGAGGCGGGGTGTTACAATTTTACACATCTCGGTTTCCCAATTTATAACATGTATTTTTATTTGTTTGATTTTTATTTACTCACATTGGAAAAAGTTTGTGGCGGCTTGGATTCCATTGGCTGTCAAATGAAATAAAACAAGGGTTTAGGAGTACAAAGAGGTATTTATATAGTGGTGGAAAGATTATTGGCTAAGTTTTGTATATTATTTTATTATTTTATATTATATCGCTAATTGTATTCATCGATTAAAAATCTTTGTGGTCACATACGATACCCAATTTTGATGAAACTGGACATGCAACTACAGTTTGACATTATGGACCCAATGAAACTGATTTCATCGAATTCCGAGTCCGTTTTCTCACACAACTTATTTTTAAAGTCAATTATTGACTGTTTTTTACATTAAAATCCCATACGGCCACATACTGACTCCAAAATTTACAAAAAATTGAAATCTAACAATAATTTAATATTTCGGATCCAACAAAATTAGTTTCGTTGAAAATGGAGTTCGTTTGCAAAACTGGATATTTTTAAAGCTCTAAATAAACCCATTTAAATATTAATATATTTAAAAATAATTGAATTAAATATTTATAAATAAATATTATCGTATATATTCACATCGAATATAATACAGCTCCAAAATATTCCTATCTGAATTTATGACTCGACATTTCAATTTCATATTAAATCAGTATTCAATGTATATTGAAAATCCATTTATAATAATATAAATAAATAATTATAAATTATAAAGGAATTCCATAGCGACTTTTCGAAAATTTGATTTGGACATAACTCAAAATCTACACGATGAAATCTCGATTTTTCTCTTCCATTAGAAAAATATACTTCACCAGCTCCGAACGTTTCTTGTTTCATAGAAATCTGACTTAAAACAGATTCTGTATATTCGTTTAAAGTTCGAATCGCCAAATCACGAACTGCAGCACCATTACGGGCTTGATTATAATTAAATTATAATTTATACATTCTAACGTCATTCAAATAATATATTCATTGTTCAAATTCAATTCTAAACTTTGTTATACCTTATATATGTTCCAATTCACACTGTATTGTGAATTCAGCTATTTTTGATTATTTCGTAATTATAATATAATTTTATATTATAAATATTAATTAAATATTCCATATTATTTAATTAAATAACCATTTAAAATCTCTAAATCACTATTTATATAATTATATAAATTAATTATTATATCATAAAAATACGGGACGTTACATTCTTCCCTCCTTAAAATAATTTCATCCTAGAAATTGCTAAGGTAGAAAACAAACCCTATTGACTAGTTAGAACTTATTTGCTCATTCTTAACTTCAGTTTCAACCGAACCAATTTAATTTCAATTAAATATTTATTCATTCCTACTAATGAAAGTTTTCAAAAATCTTGAAAATTTTCAAACACCTTAACTTTTCGAAAAATTTATCTAGCACCTCCTTTGTACTGGTCAATAGCTTAAACTCCAACTCGCCTCTCTAGGCTTCTTCAACCCAAAAGAAAATCAAACAGCCAAGCGGCTTGCCAATTCGCCTCATCAAAATCTCAAACCCATATATAATATAAACTGGTACCTTTTTGTCGAGCATATCAATATATCAGTTCCATGTGTTACCAATTCTGCATATACCAATGTCATCCCAATTATTTGGTTATACCCAAGCAGAATTCTGTTCTTAACTCAGATTCCATTTTTAATTTCAATTCTTAATTTACCAGTTCAATTCCATCTCGGATTGTCTCTAATCCAATCTAATTCGATATTTTTCTATCTCAATTCATTTTCCGCTTAACTGGTTTCAATTCAATTTCTATTTCTGTTTGCTTTTACAAATTCTAATTTAATTTGTTTTAATCCAAACATTCTTCCCCAGGGATTTTCAAATAGTTTAGCTTTTCGAAAACCAGATATCCCCTTTCCGGATTCAAAACAACTTGCTTTTCACAAAACAATTCAAAAACAAAAACTTTGGTAGTAATTCATCACTTAGCAACTCAAAAATGAACACTAATGATGTCGCGATTCATCATCAGGGTTATTTCCCAGCTATCGAAGTGAGCTCAATACTATATCACTTTTAAAACCATTTCTAAATACTTCCATTTTGAAATCTATTTCAAAATACTATTCCCAGGATTTTAAAATTCTCTTATACTTAATTCAATTCCATTTACAAACGCTTTTCATGTTTTTGGAATTTTAATTCCAAATTTATATTTTAATCCAAATTTAATTCATCTGATTTCATATATTACACTTATATGAATTTTGATTGGCTATTTATATAACCATTCCAATTATAATCTCATTCGATTATAATAACAACGAACACATCCAGTATATTATAAAAATTCCAATTTTGCATATCAAAATATATTTGGGCAAAATTATTTCATTTACCCTCCTTTCAAAACATACCATGTCGGTTCATCGTATTCGAGTGTTCAGAAACTCCTACTGATACAGTGGATCAAACTGATCAACCATAACTTATAAACAACTCAACCAATAAATCTCCACAACATAAAACAATTTTTATAAAATCTATAAATACATTCTCTCGTATATATACACCCAACTCAATCTAGGGTATTACTAACCCCATCTCTACTGAGTAACGCCACAGAGCCAAGGTAATTACTTAACCTTTAGCTCTGATACCATTGTAACGACCCGTATTTTCGCAATCTTGGGTAACCGACATAAACTGAATGTCGACTACTCAAGCATCAGAAATACCAGATAGTTAATGAAAGAAAATAGAGGGAGAGAATAGATAAGATAGGATGTTAGAATAAAAGAAGAAGAAAATACAACATCATCAGAGTAACACAAATCTCACAGCGGAACGAACAATATATATAATAGATACATAACTTTGAAATAAAACTAGTATATGTATATAGTAACATTATCAGAGTACAACACTTACAACACAGTGTAAATAACAATAGCTATATAACCCTGAAGCATCCTGCTCCAGCTCTCAGTATATCTGTAAAATCCTGACTACTTGACTGCCCTACAAATTTGGGCGTTAAAGAGTTTAGGGAAAACAAAACAAAATAAACTCCGGGTCAGTCATGGGACTGGTGTGAGTAAACAATTTAAAACAGTCGAGAAAATAAATGATATCTCAAAAGACCACGCCGTATAACATGGAAAAGGTTTTTCCCTTATGAGAATCCAAAACACTTGATTTAACATTCAAAATCCATTTTTGAAACAAATGATAATCTTTATATCAAACTCATTTGATATTATAATAATGTCTATAAACCACAATATAATAATCATCTAGAAGAACGCTTTCATCTCATATTCCACATACATAATATATATAATCAAAAACCGTGGGCGCTTAATGGGTAATGAATTTCAAATGGCAAGGTATGTGACCCCCTTCCGACAATGTATCTCTAGAGAGGAATACACCGGGTTCAACAAGAACATCTTGTAACCCAGGCTAAACATGATCGGTCACTCATTTCGCTTGAGTGTACTGAATGTATTATCACCAACGGTTGGGATCAACAACCGTTTCCCGAGGGACAACATCAAAATAGATTACAGAAGTGAATGGAATTTCTCTAGATCAGGTGACAATACACCCTAATTAGCAGCTAACCACTTAGCAATGCCACCTACCCGATTTTATACCATTACAGTTTGTGAGGCTTGAGGCCGAAACGTATAGATCACACCTTTATTTACTTTGAATGTCAAATCGTCATACTCGTCAAATCACAAATTGATATCCTCAAAAATACAACAGGTATACAGCTAAGAGAAACGAATTCCTCCGCCACCAAACATAAGTACGTTTGAATAGATCAACTTACGCGATATAATAAATATACTATGTTAGACATTCTTCCATACAAGTCATCCTGGGACTAAACAGACCGAAGGCACTATTCTGTAAACTGGATCGCCCTTGCATAACTCCATCTTTAATTATCTTCATCATATTTGATCGCAACACTAACACCCATACAGAGTGGTTTTCAGATAATGAATCTGATCCCGGTCTCTCCGTATTGACGATGGAAAAATGGTCAAACACTTTGACAGTTGGTGATTTAACTATCAACGAAAATCATGTGTGCAAACAACGATATTATTTCGAGATGGAAATTCTATCGATCAATCATCAATCAACATTTATTCATTTCCTCATTTGTCGTTTCCATATATTCATCAAATCCTTATTTTCTTAATTTTAGAAAATATACGTTATTAACTTTGGAAAAAAATTCCATTTCTGATTCACGCATCACTATCTTCTCACATATATCAGTCTCTAACTGTAAACTAGTAAGAGAACAACCCCCTACGTATTAACTCTGAAGGCCGAAACCAACATCCGATCAATACCCAGACAGCTGTTCAACTTAACAAATCTCCAGTCAGTTTGTAATTCCTTCAACTCCATTTTAATTCCTATTTCAAACCCTATTTCCTTTATAAATATTTTATTATCAAAATATTTACTTTAATATAATTTTCACATATAATGTGAAAATTATTTCTTTATAAAATCAAAACAGTTTGATTTTGTATTTAAAAACAATATCTCAGACCCAAATTCTATTATATTTTTATTTGCAGAATTATTCATGCAAATCTTATTTCATTTCCAACATTTAAATCTCATTTATAATTCCCTTTATATAATTCTATTTATTCCACATAAATCCTTTTATATAATTGCACTTATTTTATATAAATCCTTTTATATAATTCTATTCATTTTATATAAATCCTTTTATATAATTCGATTCATTTCCCAAGTATTATCTTAATTATACTTTCCAATATTTGTTTTCCAAATATTACCTTTTATAATATCATATTTATTTCATATATAAATATTTCATTTTCAATATTCACTTTGAAATTTTCCTTTTTACATTCCAGTATTTTATATGGTATTTAAAATACCAAATAACATGACCAGTGTTGTAATGGCCCGCAAATCCGTAATATCAGAGTTGACTACATACACCATACATCTAATACAAATATCACGAAAATATGAATCATTTTTTTAGAAGAAAAAGGTAGTAGAAGAACAGAAATAACAACACAGAATCTCACATCGCAACGGAATAAAAAATAATATATCATAACTTTTGAAATACCAAATTTTTACTATATAACATATCATTATCAGAGTATCGCTATCAGAGTACAACTTACAACACAACAGAAATAACAATAACTAGATAGGCTGAGGCCTCCTGCTCCAAGCTCCTTTGGATAAATCTATAAAATCCTGAACTACTTGACTGCCCATATAAAATTGGGCACCCAAGAGTTTAGGTAAAAAAACAAACAAAATAAACTCCGGGTCAGTCATGAGACTGGTATGAGTAAACAATTTAAAACAGTTTTAGAAACTAAATGATATCTCATAAGACCGCGCCGTATAACAAGGAACATGTTTTTCCCTTATGAGGATCCAAACCACTTGATTTAACTTTAAGAATCCTTTTACAAGAAACAATAATCTTTATATCAAAACTCTTTTGATATTATAATAGTGTCTAAATCAATTAAATAACAATCTAATGGAACAATTGCATCTCACGTTCCGCATATATATAATATACAATCAAAACCGTGAGCACTTATTGGGTAATGAATTTCCAACTATAATAAGGTATGGACCCACCTTCCGATAGTGTATCTCTAGAGGAGAATACACTGGGTTCAACAAGAACATCTTGTAACCCGGCCACACATGACCGACCACTCATTTCGCTTGAGTGTATCGAATTTACATCACCAACGGTTGGGATCAGCAACCGTTTCCCGAATGGGACAACATCGAATAGAATAAAGAAATAAATGAATCTCTAAATAGGTGATAATACACCCTAATGGGAGCTAACCACATAGCCATGCTGCCGACCCAATTTTTGTCATTTCTCTGTTGTTGAGGCCTGAGGCTACGCTTACTTGCCATTCATTGATAACACAATCACTTTGAATGCCACATTATCAGATCTGTTAATCATTTATTGATTTGCAGAAATATATTCTGGATATTATGCTAAGGGAATAAATCCGTTGCCACCATATATATTTGTACAGTCCAAAATGCAATCATTGGAAATATTCTGTCAGACATTCGTCCACACACGTTCGTTCTGGGATATAATGAAACCGAAGGCACTATTCCGTACATCCATCCTAGGCAATCTCTACCTAGGACTTATACAACAGCACTTGCACTTTACTCCATCTTCAATATATTTAGCATACTTGGTTTGCAACGCTTATGCCAATACAGAGTGGTTCTTCGGATAATAATCCAACCGGTCTCTCCATGTTAACAACGTTAAAATGGTCAAAAACTTTGATAGTCGGTGATTTAACTATCAAATGAAAAATGTCTGTGTACACACAACGATCTTATTTCCAAATGGAATTATTGATCAAATCATCAAACATATATATACATATATGTATATATATATATATATGTATGTATATATCTATATATCCATATTTCCTTATTTTCTATGTTTAGAAAATATATGTTATTAACACCGGAAAACATTTCCACATATCACCTTCTTTTATTTTCTATACTTTGAAAATATTTTCTATTTATAATTGGAAAATATTCCAATTACTTATCACTTTTCCGACTCGTTTATTTCTATTCTTAGGAAATATTTATTATTCTATTTCCAACTTACACTTATTTGGGTTAGAACGGATGTTGTGTAAAACATCGTTACGACAACCCAAATACTGTATTTAACTAAATCTTATTCAACATTGACCTTCGAGCCTGAATCTTACTATTTATTTGTTAATATTGACACCAATCAAGTTGAGGTATAACTACCTCTCAGACCTTGACTGAATAACATTCATAACGTCAAAACAGACAAGACTACTTACTCGAATAATCAATACCATTCAAACCAATTATTCCATTTTTCAACATGTACATGCTTCTCTTTTTATTCTTACAAGAATTTATTCATAGATTTCCTTTTTTTTATACTATTCTATTTTTAAGTTCGTTTCCTTATCGAATTCTATATATATTGATATATAGATTTCTAGTTATCAAATTTTCTTAAAAATATTCTAACTCCTAAAATTTCTGGAAAAATTCGCCATAACCTCCTTTGTACGGGGTTACCGGAAAAATTCAAATCTTGCAACACAGGCCCTCTCCTCTCAAAAAGAAAATCAAAAAGGCAAGCGACTTGCCGATACAGCACATAAAACCTTATATTCAATTTAAATACATACCTTTTTGTCGAGCATACTATTTATATCTCTTGTAACACTTCATTCCAAACCTGTCTCATGTATATCCATATATTTCTAATTCATTTCAGCTTAATACACTTGTTTTAACTCAACTCGTTAATAAATTCGTTAATCAACTCATTTGCCTATTTCACGTTCATATTTGAATATAACATGCTTAAAAATATTTCAACTTACTTATAAACTAATTTAATTCTAATTTCAATTCAAGTTCCATATTTGATTTCGAATATAAATTACAAATCCAATTCACTTTTCAAAGTCTTATTTCAATTCAACCCTTGATTAACTAATTTCTCTTCTACTTAGTTAACTCTATTCAATAATCAAAAATATGATTATTTTTTCAAAAATCATTTCATTTACTTCACTTGATATCACATTTATTTAATAACACAAGTCTAGATTTTTTTGATGGAAATTCAGATTTTATTTACTTAAAATCCTTTTATCTATTTAAATAAACCATTATGGTTTTTATACGATTATGGCGCTACACTTCTAGAAATTTGATTTTGACATATCTGAAAATTTTTAAGATGAAATCTAGAATTTTCTCTTCCATTAGAAAACTATTATTCAATCGGTCCTAATGATTCTTGTTTCAAGGAATTCCGATTTTAATTGAGTTCTATATCCTTAATTGAAGTTCGAGACGACAATTTACGGACTATCGCGTCGCAGTAAGTTCGTTCTAATTATTTTTAATATATAAACGTTTTAACTTCGTTCATATATAAACTCTAACTTCATTCTAATATATTTCAGTATATATTAAACCATTTTCCCAATTTCAACTTATATTTCTGATTTTCCTTAGTTTTCGATTATTTCACTGCTCAGTTATAATTTCATTTATAACTCCATCCTTTATACTACATTCCAATTCCTTTATAAATTATATATGTAAAGTTCGATATAATCGAATTCTAATTATATATCCTTAGATTTAACTCAATTCATTTTATATTCCGAATTCCGGAATAAAAACCTGTCGTCCCCTTTTTGAAACGATTCTCAATTCATTTTTATAAATTCATACTTGAATTTGAACTTCTAAGTTATCTAACGATAATTTATCTCACTAAATTATAAACATCATTTATAATTTAACTTCCTTGTTTTATAAAGTTGAAACAAGTTTCCATTTCGAAATCTATTAAAATCCAAAATCATATTTTGGAGTATTCTCTTTATCAACACTTATCTATATAAATATAGAACCTATTTTCATGTTTTATCTCAGTTTCTATTTAATATAATTTAAATATCCTAATTGGGAATAATCTATTTTTATAAATCCGACATAGTCGAATTCAAACATAAATCCTAAGGATTTATTCAATTTCATTTATATTCCGAATCCCGGAATAAAGTCCATCGTTTATTATTTAAAATGATTCTGAGTTATCATTTTAAACTCACATTTGAATTTAAATATTTATATTATCCAAATGATAATTTTTCCTTTTTATTTACAAACACCATTTATTTTACTTGTTTATATATTAAACAAGTCCCGCTTTCAAATTCATTTGAAATAAATATTTCTACTTTGGAAAAATAATTTTCCCTTTTCAAATTCACACTTGTATTTATTTTTCTGAATTATCCAGTGATAATTCATTTCACTTCATTTATAAACTTCGTTTATAAATGAACTGCTTGTTTCCATTATTCAAAACAAGTTAATATATCAAGTCCATTCAAAACTAAAATTTTATTTTTAGAAAAATAGAATTTTCGTTTTAAATCTCTAGATTCCTTTTCACGATATTTTTAAATATCAACATTTAGGCCCAGTGGTATATAAAAACACAAAACACCTAATTTAACAATCACAGTTTTTTAACATAGCATATATGATGATATATATGAAAACAAACAATAAATAAATTTGAGGGATCCAGTTGGATCCCTCCAACCTGTTTTCCTGCATCCACAGACGTTAGCACATAAATAATACCACTCTGCTTCGAGGCAGGATATCGCCGTACAGAATGTCATCCACTAATATATATTTGTGGGACGCATAGGGTAATCATCCGGTAATGATACCGCGGGCATCCGCTAATGATACTGTGGGAATCCAACCGCCAATATATATATAATAGCCACAAACACCAATCCTGAATAACTAATATATTTTTAATAGCCACAATAATATTTTAATGAAACCAAACAACCAATAAATATTTTTAACGATAAAAATAAAACTTTGTACAAAATTCGAGTGAGATTTACTCACCGTGATTTTACTGTGATCTGCTTCATCTCAATTTAAATCAAACGACTATTGATTTAAATTGAAATTCCGGAATCGCCTTCGATCAACTTCACTTTGCATATCGTACCACTATAGTCCAACATGTCTTGTATTTTTACTCTTTTCATTATTTGTTGAACCTTGTAATCATTAAATATATCATACTATAATTATTTTTGATTATATAAAAATTAAGCAAATTAAATTAAATTAATTTATTAAAGTTATAACTTAACCTATCTTAACCCTTCTTTTCTCTTCTGTTAAGAATCCGAACTCACCACCCTTTCAAACTCCAAGCATCTCCATTGATACACCTTGTTGCTTCATTTCCAGTTTCACTTACCGATCCCTGACTTTTACACAAATTTTACCCCTTCACAAATGCTCCTTGTTCGAATACTGCATTTGCGACATCGACCTTAAAAGATGAGCGAACCTTTTTGGTAAATCGATGGACACTAAACCCTTCCAACACGAAACAGTAGCTCACGGTTAACCCAGCTATCCCTTTTTTCTTCTTTCCGTCGATCACTATAAGTCGCGAGCACGAACCCGGCTATCGACATCAGCTCTTCAATTCAAGATCGCACTCCTCCTCTGTTCGCGTCTTAGCTTCCTCCTGAATGGAATTCAACGCCTCACAATTTGTTGGAATGGATAATGCCTTCACTCTGGCTCGCGACGGAGAAGAGATCGAGCTCCAGAAACTATCGCAGGTGATCCCCTTGTTGTTCGGTTTTGAATTTGATGATGGAGCGCGGCCATTTACTTTGATTTCGAAGCTTTCGAATTGAAGAATGAATGGAAGTGTTGGGTTCAATTTTTTTTATTGCGGTTGTGAACAAAGAAAAGGAGGAATGAACAACTTATTAAATAGTAATGGGGAAAAGATGTGTGTTTACGTAGCTAAGTAAGTAGTGTATCCAGGGCCATAGGAAATTTTATATTTTATTAATTATTTTAGTTTTAAATTGAACGAATACGATTTTATTTAATTTAAAATACCACGATATTTCAAACTCCTATTTAAATGCAACAACCGACATTCCTAGGATTATACCACAATTCTGAACACACCAGGACAGGTTCCGAAGCTCAATTCGATCATATGGAGAAGATATTAATTTAAATCGATATAAATTAATTTTAAAACAATTCATTCCTTGATAATAAACTAATAATATTATCATCTATATTCAAATAGAATATATACTGATCATCTAAACTATTTTGATTCAGTTTTTTAATTTTGATTTCAATTATAACTCGTATTATGATAATTAAATATATTCGATATTAAATCGAAATCGATAACTTAATATAAAAATTCATTTATATTATCAATTCAATATTTAAACCATATTAAATATTTAAAATTAACCGACGAAATATCCGGGTCATTACATTCTTCACCCCTTAAAAGAATTTCGTCCCCGAAATTACTAAGGTAGGAAAAATGCTACTAATCTATTTACTTTTCAAAATCAATTTATGTTGAACTCAATATTTTATATTTCTACAACTCTAATTCACTAAAACATTTAGATTTTCTTTCGTATGGCACCCCGTATATGTTTACATTCATTTAGTCTGGATGATCTACAATTAATATATTCATATTCAATTTGTATTCATTCAAATTGATTCTAGATCAATTTATTCACTTCTATCCATTTAACTTGCTTAAGTTAAATTTTAAATTCCAGAATTCAAATTCCCGAGTTTCTATTTCAAATCCTTCAGAAATCATATAAATATATACATATATTTAGTTTCATCCCAAATTCAAAATATTTGAATTTTCAAACCAACTTGTTTTCTTTCAAATAATTTTCCATCAAAAACTTTTCTAAGGCAGCAATCCTTCACTTAGAAACTCAAAAATGAACACTGATGATGTTGCAATCATCATCAGAATTATTTTCTAGCCACTAAAGTGAGTTCAGTGCTTAATTACCTACAAAAATCCATTCAAAACAAAGCTATATTATTTTAATATACTTTAAGGAAATTTTTTTCTAAACACCCAAGATTTAAAATTCCAAATTCTAATTTGAATTCAATTTTAATTTCTCTTATTTGTATTGCATTCGTATACAAGTTCCATTTGGTTATACAACCATTTCAATTTTTTAATCTTATTTGATTATAAGAACAACAACCAACTCATCCAAAATATAATAGTTTTCAGAAAATTATTCTTTCTATATCAAAATATAGTTTTGGGTAAAGTTATTTCATTTACCCACTTTAAAACAATATCATGTCGAATTGTTCTGCTCAAGTGTTTTAGAAACAACAATCGATATAGTTGTACTTCCTGTATCAATCAGAATTCATAAATCACTTGCTAAACCAATCTACACAATATAAAATAGTTTTTATATCAACTAACAAATACGCGCTCTCGTATATTGTAACATCCCGCATTTTTATCGGTTTGTACTTGAATATTTAAATCAGATTAAATATTGAATTCATAATATAAGTGGATTTATATATTAATTAAAACGAAGTTGAACATATAAAAATAATTATTAAATATAATCGAGCTCATAACGACGCTGCAGTTCGTAATTTAACGTTTTGAACTTCAACTAAGCTTACATGATTCGTTACAAGTCGGATTTCTTCGAAACAAGAAACGTTGGGATCTGCTGATGTAATGACCCGGGTTTTCGTCGACCTTGGTTATCGCCATAAACTCAATGATAACTAACCAAACATCGAAAAATACCGGATGATTAAGGAAAGAAACTAGAGGGTGAGGAAAGATAAGATAGAAACTTAGAATAGAAGAAGAAGAAGAAGAACACAACATCAGAGTAACACGAACCTCATAGCGGAACGAATAAAATGTAATAGATAACATATCTTTGAAATATAAATCTGTACTTGAATATGCATATCAATTTCAAAGTATAGCACTTACAACACAGCGGAAATAAACTATAGCTATATGATCCAGAAGCCTCCTGTTACAGCTCTTCAAGTATTTATAAATCCCGACAACTTGACTGCCCGTACAAAATGAGGCACCCAAGAGTCTAGGGAAAACAAAACAAAATAAACTCCGAGTCAGTCATGGGACTGGTATGAGTAAAACAGTTTAAGAAGGTAAATGATATCTCATAAGACCACGCCGTATAACGGAACGGGTTTTTCCCTTATGAGAATCCAAAATATCTTTATATCAAAACTCATTGATATTATAATAGTGTCTATCAACCACAATATAATAATCATCTAGCAGAAACGCTTTCATCTCACGTTCTACATATATAGTATACAATCAAAACCGCAAGCACATATTGGGTAATGGATTTCCAACTATGACAAGGTATGGAACCACCTTTCGCTAGTGTACCTCTAGAAAGGAATACACTGGGTTCAACAAGAACATCTTGCAACCCGGCCACACATGACCGACCACTCATTTCGCTTGAGTGTATCGAATGTATATCACCAACGGTTGGGATCAGCAACCATTTCCTGAATGGGACAACATCAACAATAGATTTTTAGAAGTAAATGAAACTCTAGATCAGGTGATTATACACCCTACTTCAGAGAGACCGACTTAGCCATGCTGCCAGCCCGATTTCTGTCATTTATCGGTTGATGAGGCTTGAGGTTACGCTTCACCATCACACCAGATTCACTTCGAATGCCACATCGTCAAATCCATCAAATCACCGATTGACGTCCTCAACAATACATTATGCGTTAGCTAAAAGAAGTTTCCTTCTCCGCTTCCACTCTTGGTACGGTTGGAGAAATCAATATATGTGATCGTCTGGAAATACTTTGTCAGACTTCCGTCCATACAAGTCATCCAGGAACAGGTTGAACCGAAGGCACTATTCAATACATCCATCTTAGGCACCGTTATCTAAGACTTATACAATAGCCCTTGCGCTTTACTCCGTCTTCAATTATCTTTGGCATATATGATTCGCAACACTTATGCCAATATAGAGTGGTTCTTTGGATAATAATCCAACCGGTCTCTCCATATTAACAACATTAAAATGGTCAAAACTTCGATAGTCTGTGATTTAACCATCAAAGAAAAACAGGTTTGCAAACAACGATATATTTCCAAATGGAAATTATATCGATCAATCATCAATCACTACCATTCCACAACTATCAGACTCTAATTGTAAACTAATAAGAGAACAATTCTCTAAGTATAAAACCCCAAAGGCCGAAACCAACATCATATCGATACTCAGAAAACTATTCAACTTAACTAATCTCTAGTCAGTTTCTAATCTTGTTTAACTCTATTTCTTACCTCTATTCGATTAACTTTATTTGATTATCTTTAATTCGAATAACTATGTCTGTTTTTAATTCTATCTTGAATAACTATATTGGATTAACTAAATTCGATTAACTCTTTTATATCTCATCAACTTCCTTTTATAATCCTATTTAGTTTCCAACTAAATATTCCTTTTATAATTCTATTTAATTTCTAAATAAATATTCCTTTATTCTATTTATTTTCTAAATAGATATTCCTTAATTCTGTCCCCTTTATCAACTTTATTTATTTTCTAAATAAATATATCCTTATTCTATTTATTTTCTAAATAAATAATCCTTTATTCTATCCCTTTTATTCTATTTCCTTTAAAAATATTCTATTTATTTTGTAAATAATTTCTCTTTTATAAAATCCCTTGATTTTATAAATAGTTTATTTTCAATATTCACTTTGAAATTCCCTTTTCAACATTTCCGTATGTTATGGTATTCAACATACCAAAGCATGATGATCAATATTGTCCAAACACATATAATCGACAACAGATTATATATCACATCATATATCACAATATATGAATAACAGTAAAATGAATGTTGAGGAATCCAGTTGGATTCCACCAACCTGTCTCCCTGCATCCACAGATGTTACACGATAAAATCAACATCACTTTCAGTTCCATATGGTATATTCTGTTAAACAGAATCAATATAGAAATTCAACTAACTGACTAGCATTCAATCAAACAGTCAACACACAGTCAATCAACCAATATTTAGCAGTTCTAAAAATACAACATGAAAATATAAACTATTCAGAGTTAGTGAGATTTACTCACGTTTGCAGTTCATCGTTAAAGAACGATAAACTATTTGTTTGATTTGAGTCAAACAATTTATTTTGCCATAAATTCATACGAGCCCCAATCCACTTCCCATCAGCTTCATTGGGTAGTGCCCGTCCATACGAACCCGTCGGATCCAGTTTTGTCGAATTCCGTCAACATATGATAAAGTTATTGGTTGTTCAAGTTAATACATTTTTTTTATATAAAAAAAACTTGAATTTTATATATAAATGAATTGGGGCTTAACCTTTATCAAGCCCAATATCAATGCTCCCAAGCCAGACCCGTAAGTCCTTCTTCCTCCTGGTAATCGAACTCACGTGTTTTCAAATGGCCATTTCGCTCAAAATCTTCGATCATTTCTCCTTCATCACCCAACAAACTTTCAATCCGAGAACTCAATTAAACATCTCTTCTCATCCTCCTCCATTCCACTATCAATTTGATCAACTCGCACTCATACCTCAAAATCGGACGTCGACCTCGAAACTGCTCCTACAGTACCACCTGCGACAACAACTATCACCGAAACCCCTGTACTCCAACCACAAACTCGTCTTCATGATTCAAACCCAATTCAAATCATCAAGTCGTCGAACACTGCTTGGTATTGGCAAATTCCCAAGCCCTAGTTCGCTGCCTCGTGCCCTAGACCTGGTGCGAGTTGTACAGAAAGAGTACTAGGCGGTGGCAAATGCTCCAGTGATCCCATTCATATATGTGAATTGATTTTAGGAAATTTTATTGAATTCCTTTGATTTTTATTTTTCCTCCTTGCGTTTGTGTTTGTGGTAAAAGGAGAATTTGTTCCTGTATTTTAACGTACGGTTTTGTGGCTGAGAGGAAAGGGCGCGTGGCCTTTATTTGGTCCACAAAAATCTTAGGATATTTCTAAGTTAATTATTTTATAGATTTTTCTCATTACTTTATAATGTATATGTCTTCTAAAAATCCGTGTGCTCACACACGATACCTAAAAATCGCGTTCTCATTACTTTATAATGTATCTGTCTTCTAAAAATCCATGTGCTAACACACGATACCTAAAAATCGCGAAACTGGACGTGTAACTAGAGTTCGAAATTACGGTCCCAACGAAACTGGTTTCGTCGAATTCCGACTCCGTACACAGCGTATTTTTAACCATCAAAATACTGACTGTTTTTCACTTTAAAAATCCGTACGGTCCCACACTGACTTTAAAAATCACGGAAATTGAAATCTAACAATAATTTGATGTTGCGGATCCAACAAAATTAGTTTCGTCGAATTCTGAGGTCGCATGAAAACTGGCTATTTTTAAAGCTCAGAATGACCCATTTAAATATATAAATATATTTAAATATAATTGAATTAAATATTTAAAATTAAATATTATCGTATATATTCACAGTGGAATACCATACAGCTTTAGAAAAATCTTATATGGATTTCTAACTCGATATTTCAAATCAGGGTCAACCCGATATTTGATTTATATTGGAATTCCTTTTTAAAATATAAATAATTCCTTTATACATTATAAAGGAATTCCACAGCGACTTTTCTAAAATTTTATTTGGATGTAAATCAAAATCTACACGACGAAATCCCGGTTTTTCTCTTCCACTAGAAAAATATACTTCACCAACTCCTAACGTTTCTTGTTTAACAGAAATCCGATTTAAAACGGCTTCTGTATATCCAGTTGAAGTTCAAATCGCCGAATAGCGAACTACCGTGCCATTTCGAGCTCGATTATAATTATATTATAATTATACGTTCAAACTGTCATTCAAATAATATATTCGTTATTCTAATTCAATTCTAAACTGAATTAAATATCATAAATGATCCAGTTCACACCATTTCGCCATTTCAGCCAATTCTGATTATTTCAGAATTAAATATATTATTTAATTTATTATTTTAATTAAATATTCATCATCATTTAATTCACTATATCACTATTTATATAATTAAATAAATTAATTATAATACCCTCTGCGAATGCGGGTCATTACAATCTTCCCCACCTAAAATAATTTCGTCCTCGAAATTGCTAAGGTAGAGAAGGACCCTATCGACTGGTTAGAACATATTTGTTCACTTCTTAACTCCGGTTTCAACTGAACCAATTTAATTTCAATTAAAAATTAATTTAATTCTTATCAACGAAAATTTCCGAAAATCCTGAAAATTTTCTAATGCCTTAACTCTTCGAAAAATTTCGCCAGCACCTCCTTTGTACTGGTCAATAGGTCAAACTCCAACTCGCCTCTCTGGGCCATCTCCATCCCAAAAGAAAATCAAACAGCCAAGCGGCTTGCCAATTCGGCTCATAAACCTTATATCCAATAGAAATATAAACTTGTACCCTTTTGTCGGCATATCATTATATCCTTTCCACCTGTTATCAATTCAGCAGAAACAAGGGTCATCCTAATCAAATTCCAATCTGCTTTATTCCACAACACACCTATTTGCTTATATCCGAGCCAAATATCATTTCAACTCGAGTTTCTTCTCGATTCCCAACTCTTATCTTGATTATTATATTACACTTCAAATTTGAATCTCACAATGCAATTTGTCTTGATATCATTCTAATTCAATCTCAGTTACCACTTTACTGGCTTTACTTTAATTCAATTATGCTTTCACAAATTTCTATTAAATTTGTTTTTAATTCAAACAGTCTTTCCCTGGGAGTTTTTTCAAACAGTTTACTCTTTTCAAAAATCAAAATTTCCTTTTGAACATGTCACTGAGCCCTTAATTAATATTCCATTAGTTAAATCACTTCTCTATTTCTTTATCAATATTTGTTAACCAAATATTTTCAATAACCATATTGGCCTTTTATGTTATTTGGAAAACATTCCCGAATATCGCCTTCCTTTATTTTCTAAACTTTTGAAAATATATGTTATTTATAATTGGAAAATATTCCAATTACTTATCTCTTTTCCAATCTCATTTATTTCTATACTTAGGAAATATTCTTTATTATATTTCCAAGCTTACACTTATTTGGGTTAAAACGGATGTTGTGTAAAACATCGTTATGACAACCCAAATACTATATTCAACTAACTCTTATTCAATATTGATCTTCGAGCCTAAAATCTTACTATTTATTTGTTAATAATGAAATCAATCAAGTAGGGGTATAACTACCTCTCAGACCTTGACTGAATAACATTTATAATGTCAAAACAGATATGACTACTTACTCGAATAATCAATACCATGCAACTACTTATTCACTTTTAAACACGTATACGCTTCCTCTTTCTATTCTTACTAGATTTTATTCTTAGTCTTCCTTTTTGATTTTACTATTGTATTTCTAAGTTCGTTTTCTTATCGACTTATATGTATATATATCGATACGTTGATTTCTAACTATCAAATTATCTTAAAAATATTCTAACTCCTTAAATTCCCAGAAAAATTCGCCATAACCTCCTTTGTACCAGGAGCATCGGGATATTTCAAATAGCCTCTCATGGCCCTCACCAATCCAAAAGAAAAAGAAAAAGCCAAGCGGCTAGCCGATACGGCGCATAAAATCTCATATATGAATTAAATACATACCTTTTCGTCGAGCATTATATTAATATACCTTCATACCTTTTCCATACCTATCTCATGTATATTTATGCCTGCCCAATCTATTTTAACTATACCTGATCGTTTTAACTCAATTTGTTAATTAATTTATCAATTAACTCTTTAGTCTATTTCACTTTTATATTTGAACATGACATGTTCAAATATATTTTAACTTGCTTATTAACTAATTTGAATCCAAATTTCAAATTTAAGTTCGATATTCGATTTCGAATATCCATTTACAAATCTAATTCACCTTTCAAAATTCAACTTCAAATTCAAAACTCGATTAACTAATTCCTCTTCGACTTAGTTAATTCTATTCAATTTCTATTCAAATTTTATATCACTTCTATTATTCAAATCTATTTCACTTCTATTATTCAAATTCTATATATCAAATTCTATTCAAATTCCATATAATAAATCCCATTTGAATTTCTATATTCAAATTCTATATATTCAAATTCTATATTATAAATCCCATTTTTAAATTCAACACAACTTGTCTTTCCCAAAAAAATTCAAAACAGTATCTCTAGTAGTAATTCGTCACTTACAACTCAAAAATGAATACTGATGATGCAGCTGTCATCATCGGAATCTATTTTCCAGCAATCGAAGTGAGTTCAATACTATAAAACAATTTCTAAACATTTCCACTTTGAAATTCATTTCAAAATATAATTCACACTGCTTTAAAAAAATTTAAAATCTCTCAGGATCTTAAATTTTCCTTACTTTTAATCCAAATCCATTTACAAACACCTATCCAATTTTCCAGAATTTTAATTCAATTTATGGCTTAAATTTCAGATTTAACTCATCTGATTTCACGTATTTCACTTATATGAATTCTGATTGGTTATTTACATAACCATTTAATTTATAATCTTACTAGATTATAATAACAACCAATATATCCACTATATTCTAATTTTGATATATATATATATCTTCTCTCTATATCAAGATATATCTTGGGTAAACTTATTTCAATTTACCCTCTTTTCAAAACATATCGTGTCGACCCATCGTATTCGAGTGTTTATAAACTCCTACCAATACAATGAATCAAACTGATCGACCAGAACCCATAAACAACTCAACCAATGAATCTCCACAATATATAACAAATTTTTATATCAATAACAAATACGTTCACTCGTATATATACACTCAAACCCAGTCTAGGGTATTACTAACCCTATCTCTACCGAGTTATGCCACAGAGCCAAGGTAATTCACTTAACTAAAGCTCTGATACCAACTGTAATGACCCGGTTTTGTGTTGACCTTGGTTATCGCCATAAACTCAATGATGACTAAACAAACATCGAAAAATACCGGATGATTAATGAAAGAAATTAGAGGGTGAGGAAAGATAAGATAGAAACTTAGAACAGAAGAAGAAGAAGAACACAACATCAGAGTAACACGTATCATAGTTGGAAATCCATTACCCAATACGTGCTTGCGGTTTTGATTGTATACTATATATGTAGAACGTGAGATGAAAGCGTTTCTGCTAGATGACTATTATGTTGTGGTTGATAGACATTATTATAATATCAAAAGGTTTTTGATATAAAGATAATTTGGATTCTCATAAGGGAAAAACCCGTTCCGTTATATGGCGTGGTCTTATGAGATATCGTTTACTTGTTCAAACTGTTTTAAACTGTTTTACTCATACCAGTCCCGTGACTGACCCGGAGTTTATTTTGTTGTTTTCCCTAAACTCTTGGGTGCCCAATTTTGTACGGGTAGTCAAGTAGTCGGGATTTACAGATACTTGAAGAGCTGGAGTAGGAGGCTTCAGAATCATATAGCTATAGTTTATTTCCGTTGTGTTGTAAGTGTTGTACTTTGAAAATGATGTATATTCAAGCACAGATGTATATTTCAAAGTTATGTTACATATATTATATGTTATTCGTTCCGCTGTGAGATTCGTGTTACTCTGATGTTGTGTTCTTCTTCTTCAATTCTAAGTTTCTATCTTATCTTTCCTCACCCTCTAATTTCTTTCATTAATGACCGGTATTTTCAATCCTTGGATGTTCGATATGTGTTGTATATCGGATAACCAAGATCGACAAAAACCCGGGTCATTACCGGTAAATCCCATTTGAATTTCTATATTCAAATTCTATATATTCAAATTATATATTATAAATCCCATTTTTAAATTCAACACAACTTGTCTTTCCCAAAACAAATTCAAAACAGTATCTCTGGTAGTAATTCGTCACTTACAACTCGAAAATGAATATTGATGATGCAGCTGTCATCATCGGAATCTATCTTCCAGCTATCGAAGTGATTTCAATACTATAAAACCATTTCTAAACATTTCCACCTAGAAAATTCATTTCAAAATATAATTCACACTGCTTGTAAAACAATCTAAAATCGAGAACCCCCTATCATGCGACACATGCCCCAAGCACGCAACATGGACTGGTATGAGTAAAACAGTTTAAGCAGGTAAATGATATCTCATGAGATTACGAAGTATAACGGAACGGGTTTTTCCCTTATGAGAATCCAAAATATCTTTATATCAAAACTCATTGATATTATAATAGTGTCTATCAACCACAATATAATAATCATCTAGCAGAAACGCTTTCATCTCACGTTCTACATATATAGTATATAATCAAAATCGCAAGCACTTATTGGGTAATAGATTTCCAACTATGACATGGTATGGAACCACCTTTCGCCAGTGTACCTCTAGAAAGGAATACACTGGGTTCAACAAGAACATCTTGCAACCCGGCCACACATGACCGACCACTCATTTCGCTTGAGTGTATCGAATGTATATCACCAACGGTTGGGATCAGCAACCGTTTTCCGAATGGGACAGCATCAACAATAGATTTTTAGAAGTAAATGAAACTCTAGATCAGGTGATTATACACCCTACTTCGGAGCGACCGACTTAGCCATGCTGCCTGCCCGATTTCTGTCATTTACCGGTTGATGAGGCTTGAGGTTACACTTCATCATCACACCAGATTCACTTCGAATGCCACATCATCAAATCCATGAAATCACCGATTGACATCCTCAACAATACAATATGTGTTAGCTAAAAGAAGTTTCCTTCTCCGCTTCCACTCTTGGTACGATTGGAGAAATCAATATACGTGATTGTCTGGAAATACTTTGTCAGACATCCGTCCATACAAGTCATCCAGGAACAGGATGAACTAAAGGCACTATTCAATACTTCCATCTTAGGCACTGTTATCTAAGACTTATACAATAGCCCTTGCGCTTTACTCCGTCTTCAATTATCTTTGGCATATATGATTCGCAATGCCTATGCCAATACAGAGTGGTTCTTTGGATAATAATCCAACCGGTCTCTCCATATTAACAACATTAAAATGGTCAAAACTTCGATAGTCTGTGATTTAACCATCAAAGATAAACAGGTGTGCAAATAACGATATATTTCCAAGTGGAAATTATATCGATCAATCATCAATCACTACCATTCCACAACTATCAGACTCTAACTATAAACTAATAAGAGAACAATTCTCTAAGTATAAAACCCCGAAGGCCGAAACCAACATCAGATCGATACTCAGAAAACTATTTAACTTAACTAATCTCTAGTCAGTTTCTAATCTTGTTTAACTCTATTTCTTACCTCTATTCGATTAACTTTATTTGATTAACTTTAATTCGAATAACTATGTCTGTTTTTAATTTTATCTTGAATAACTATATTTGATTAACTAAATTCGATCAACACTTTTATATCTCGTCAACTTCCTTTTATAATCCTATTTAGTTTCCAACTAAATATTTCTTTTATAATTCTATTTAATTTCTAATAAATATTCCTTTATTCTATTTATTTTCTAAATAGATATTCCTTTATTCTATCCCCTTTATCAACTTTATTTATTTTCTAAATAAATATATCCTTACTCTATTTATTTTCTAAATAAATAATCCTTTATTCTATCCCCTTTTATTCTATTTCCTTTAAAAATCTTCTATTTATTTTCTAAATAATTTCTCTTTTATAAAATCCCTTGATTTTATAAATAGTTTATTTTCAATATTCACTTTGAAATTCCCTTTTCAACATTTCAGTATGTTATGGTATTCAACATATCAAAGCACGATGATCAATATCATCCAAACATATATAATCGACAACAGATTATATATCACAATATATGAATAACAGTAAAATAAATGTTGAGGAATCCAGTTAGATTCCTCCAACCTGTCTCCCTGCATCCACAGATGTTACACGATAAAATCAACATCACTTTCAGTTCCATATGGTATATTCTGTTAAACAGAATCAATATAGAAATTCAACTAACTGACTAGCAGTTCAATCAAACAGTCAACACACAGTCAATCAGCAAATATTTAACAGTTCTAAAAATACAACATGAAAATATAAACTGTTCAGAGTTAGTGAGATTTACTCACATTTGCAGTTCACCGTTAAAGAATGATAAACTGTTTGTTTGATTTGAATCAAACAATTTATTTCTCCATATATTCATACGAGCCCCAATCCACTTCCCATCAGCTTCATTGGGTAGTGCACATTCATACGATCCCGTAGGATCCAGTTTTGTCGAATTCCGTCAACATATGATAAAGTTATTGGTTGTTCAAGTTAATACATTTTTTTATATAAAACAAACTTGAATTTTATATATAAATGAATTGGGCCTTAATCTTTATCAAGCCCAATATCAATGCTCCCAAGCCAGACCCATAAGTCCTTCTTCCTCCTAGTAATCGAACTCGCGTGTTTTCAAATGGCCACTTCTCCCAAAATCTTCGATCATTACTTCTTTATCACCCAACAAACTTTCAATTCGAGAACTCCATTCAACATCTCTTCTCATCCTCCTCCATTCCACTATCAATTTGAGCAACTCGCACTCATACCTCAAAATCGGACGTCGACCTCGAACCTGCTCCTACAGTACCACCTGCGACAACTATCACCAAAACCCCTGTAACTCCAACCACAAACTCGTCTTCACGATTCAAACCCAGCTCAAATCATCAAGTCGTCGAACACTACTTGGTATTGGAAAATTCCCAAACCCTAGTTCGCTGCCTTGTGCTCCAGACCGGGTGCGAATTGCACAGAAAGAGTACTAGGCGGTAGCAAATGCTCCAGTGATCCCATTCATATATGTGAGTTGATTTTAGGATATTTTATTGAATTCCTTTGATTTTTAATTTTCCTCCTTGCGTTTGTGTTTGTGGTGAAAGGAGAATTTGTTCCTGTGTTTTAACATACGGTTTTGTGGCAGAGAGGAAAGGGCGCGTGGCCTTCATTTGGTCCACAAAAATCTTAGGATATTTCTAAGTTAATTATTTTATAGATTTTTCTCATTACTTTATAATGTATCTGTCTTCTAAAAATCCATGTGCTCACAAACGATACCTAAAAATCGCGAAACTGGATATGTAGCTAGAGTTCGACATTACGGTCCCAACGAAACTGGTTTCATCGAATTCCGACTCCGTATGCTCACACAGCGTATTTTTAACCATTAAAATACTGACTGTTTTTCACTCTAAAAATCCGTACGGCCCCATACTGACTTCAAAAATCACGGAAATTGAAATCTAACAATAATTTGATGTTGCGGATCCAATAAAATTAGTTTCGTCGAATTCTGAGTTTGTATGAAAACTGGCTATTTTTAAAGCTCTGAATGACCCATTTAAATATATAAATATATTTGAATATAATTGAATTAAATATTTAAAATTAAATATTATCGTATATATTCACAGTGGAATACCATACAGCTTCAGAAAAATCTTATATGGATTTCTAACTCGATATTTTAAATCTGGGTCAACCCGATATTTGATTTATATTAGAATTCCTTTTTAAAATATAAATAATTCCTTTATACATTATAAAGGAATTCCACAACGACTTTTCTAAAATTTGATTTGGACGTAAATCAAAATCTACATGACGAAATCCTGATTTTTCTCTTCCACTAGAAAAATATACTTGACCAGCTCCTAAAGTTTCTTGTTTCACAGAAATCCGATTTAAAACGGCTTTTGTATATCCAGTTGAAGTTCAAATCGCCAAATAGCGAACTGCCGCGCCATTTCGAGCTCGATTATAATTATATTATAATTATACGTTCAAACTGTCGTTTAAATAATATATTCGTTATTCTAATTCAATTCTAAACTGAATTAAATATCACCAATGATCCAGTTCACAACATATCTCCATTTCAGCCAATTCTGATTATTTCAGAATTAAATATATTATTTAATTTCTTATTTTAATTAAATATTCATCATCATTTAATTCAACGACCGTTTAATTCACTATATCACTATTTATATAATTAAATAAATTAATTTTAATACCCTCTGCGAATGCGGGTCATTACAGTTGAACTGTATTTTTCTAATGGAGGTGAAAAACCAAGATTTCGTTGTATTGATTGCAAGACATGTCCAAATCAAATTTTCAAATAGTCGCTATAGAATCGTTCATCGACCGTAATAGTTTATTTGAAATAACTGCATACTAGGTTCAAATTTAGACAAAGTTCTTTTGGGACGTAGTAATAATTTAATTTTTAGAATTTTACTGTAATTTTTATTTCGTAAAATAAACAACTATTTATTTGGAGTATTTTGCAACCTATATCAATATTTTGAGGTTTCAAAATGCGAGTAAACCTACTGATATTATTATATTTTCGGAATAAGGGCACATTGCTTGACACATTCGTATTTTTATTTTTGCCCGTAGTAGTCCGTACGTGAATGAAATCTTACGAGGTTCACTAAAGGTTATAACTTGAAACAAATTTACCATTTTTATGTAGCCGTGTTTGTCCAGCTAAAATACGCACCACCCACTCTCGTCCTTTTCTAAATGCAACGAATAGTGGCATAACTTCAGCCAATGAAATATTAGTAGGCTCTAGTAGTTGTGCGTTGAAACTTACAGCCAAACAATCCAGTACAAAGTTATATAGATTATTTTAGTATATCAGTGCCTAAAAATTTAATGGAAACACATCCCTAATGCAGACCTACGCCCCATATATACTTCATACCCAAGTATTTCACCACTCACATATATTCACATTAGTAGGCTTTTTGTACATGCCTACCAAAATTAGTGTAGCCTACCCTAAATCCGAAAGAACCACATGCCTAAGGAAATAAGTGGAAACCCCTATGATATCCTGACCGAAACCTTTATAAAGAACCAACAAACGAAAAGAAATAACATTTCATACCAAATCTTTTTATACAGGCAAAATATCTAAGCGGAAATCTTTTATCAAGTGTTAAATTCCATGCATTTGTATCCATCCACGTAGACCCATATATTTACAGTACGCACACGCCTAAGATTGAGCTTTTACCCTAACATTTCATTTCCTATTCAATGTTGCACACGGCTAAGTTATGTAAGGCAGGGCAAAGTATTTGCTTTTCTCTTCTGTCACCTCTCATATGCTTGCTTCTAAATAAGCCTTCACTTGTAAGGATCGTACCCTCTTTTCCTTTCAAAAACACTGTACCCTGTCATTTGATGAAAAGACAATACGCGCCCACTTCAAAGAAAAGAAATACACCTAGACTTAATGCCTAAACTGATCGGGCTATCTTTCCCAATATATGCCCCATGCCTAAGTTCCTGTGTTGTCTAATAACTGAAAATCTATTTCCCCAAAGACTGAACAAAATGTACAAAACTCTCTACTTTTATCAAACAAGACATGTGCATTAGCAGACCTAAGAAGATCATACATACCCAGACTATCTTTTCCCTTCACACCCCATACTTAAGTCAAAATCTATCCTACTCCTCTCCTAAGCGAACGCACTGCAATCCTACACCTGCAGGCGCCTATGTTTTCAAATCGGCCAGGAGAAAGGAAACCTTTATGAAAAGAAAACTCATCCTATAGCCACAGCTAGTCTATGTTGCTAAACCTTGGGTATTAAGGTTCCTACCTATATATAAACGGGAGCTCAAATGCATTGTTCACATTTCCAGTAATGAAAAATAATAATTATATATAATAATATACATATGTCGCTACTTATGCTAGCTGTAGCGCGAGCACGGGGAAATCGTGACATGAATGAGAGAGTTCGAGCTTGGAGTAAATGACGCGGTTTTGCATTCTACAGCGCATGGAAGGGACTGAGAAGGAAAGGAAAATGGGCGTGAATGGGATAACAGGAGGAGCTGGTGTTTTAACCGGGGAAGAAGGCATAAAGATTGGCGGATCTGGTTGTTAACGATGGAGTGTGGTATCATGTATGAGATGGTAGAATATTGGGGACTGCTGCTTGCGTTTTTAAAAGAGGAATATGGCAAAACTTTAGGTGGCGTGTGTGCATGAAAGTGTTGGCGGAGTGATGGGGGAGCAACAGTTCAAACAGGGACGTAGGGAGTTGTTTTGCTGTGTAGTGTTTTCATGAAAGAGCTGCTCAAGTGGATGTTAATGATGGATGCACGAGCAGGATGGGTAGTTTGAAATTTCGAGAAGGAAACACGGAAATAAGGACAGTAAGAAACATTAAAATGGAGATAAGTTGATGTAAATAATTAAAGATGGGAGTTTGGGTCATCTGGAGCAATGCGTGTTATTGAAGTGGGAGTGGCAGGAGTTTAGGAATATGAGAAAACAAAAATACTGGAAATACGGTAGAGGAGGAAAGGCGCTATGGGTCGGTGAACATTGGGTGGGCTGGGTTAAGACATGAAGCCCATAGGAAAAAGAAAGAAAATAAATTCAATAAGCGGTGATGGTGGAATTCATACTGGAGTTGGGTTAATTACATTTGGGAAGCACGGTTCCATGTTTGGTGGACAATGGACTGTTAAAAGAATGGAACACCGCTCGTCATGTTGGGGAACGCAGTGTATACGATAAAGCTAGTCTGGAGCCACTAGGGGTTCGTTTGAATTCATGACAAAATAAAATGGTTGACTGGGTTTACCAACTGTTAATCGTTATTGAACGATAACGACCAAGGTGAGTAAACTCACTAACTCTATTCAGTTTATAATTTTATAAAACGTTATTTAATATTGATTAAAATGATTTAATGTTTGTGTGATGGTTGTTTGCTTGATTTGCTAGTTAATTGATTAAAAACAATATATATATGTCGATAATCAAATACTGATTAATCTGAAATTGATATTATTCATGTAATCAACATCTGTGGATGCAGGAAATAGGTTGGAGGAATCCAACTAGATTCCTCAACAATTATATTGTTGTTTTTCATATATTGCATTATATGATGTGATGAATAACCTATGGTTGATTGTTGTGTGTTTGGAGTGTTTGAACAACATTGACCGGAAATGATTGGTATTAAAATACCATAAAAATATATGGAAAGGAATTTAGTGTTTTAAAAAGGGGAAAATATATTTTTAATTAAATAGAAATTAATTTCGATTGGATAGCATATTGTAACTTGTTAATTATATAAAACAAGTAGGCCGGTTTATAAACGATGTTTTTGAATGGAATAAAATGCTTATTTAAAAAAAATAAGTTAGAAATATAAATTCGATAAATGATTGTTGAAATGGGGATATCACTGAAGGGGAATGATGAAGTTTATTTCGGTGTTGAAATATGAGTAGGATTGAATAAATCCATACGGACTTATATATTGAGAATTCGACTATGTCGAATGATATAAATAATTTATTTTAGAAATTATATATTACATAAATCCAGGAATGTACAAGATAAATTAATATTGGTTTAAAACTAATAATTTACAGTAGAATATGTAAGCAAGATGAAGTTTAAACTGGATATATAATTAACAAGAAATTGATTTATAAATGGAATTTATAAAGTGAGATATAAATATGACTTTATAAAATAACTCAATAAACAGGATTTGAACCTGCAATGGTATGTATAAATAAAATTAAAGATTTGATTGATATAACGGTCCAATTTTCGGTAAAGGAACAATATTCACTTTATAAAATGAATAACGCTTTAAAAGCAAATGCTTGAAAATTGGAATAGTGTCAAAAGGAGAATTGGAAATGTTTTCCAACGTTAATAATGTATATTTTATAAATTTAGAAAATAAGAATTTACAAATATATAGGAATGCGGAAATGAATAAATTTATGATAAATTGAATTAAAGGAGATAAGCGTTGATTGATGATTTTCTCGGTAAGATTTCCATTTGGAAATACGACCATTGTTTGTATACCTATTTTTATTTGATAGTTAAATCACCGACTATCGAAGTTTTTGACCATTTTTCCGTCATCAATACGGAGGGATCGGGATCAGATTCATTATCCGAAAACCACTATGTATGGACGTTAGCGCTGCGATCAAATATGCTGAAGATAATTGAAGACGAAGTTATGCCAGGGCTATCCTATTTACAGAATAGTGCCTTCGGTTTGTCTAGTCCCAGGACAACTTGTATGGACGAATGTCTGACAGAGTATAAATAATAGATCGCGAAAGTTGATACCTTCAAACGTATTCACATTTGGTGGTGGAGGAATTCGTTTCTCTTAGCTTTATACCCGTGGTATTTTTGTGGAAATAAATGTGTGATTTGGTGGGTATGACGATGTGGCATTCAAAGTAAATGAAGAGGTGATCTATCCAAAGATACATTGTGACCTCAAGCCTCATCAACCGGGGAATGACAAAAATCGAGCAGGCAGCATGGCCATGTGGGTCGCACCCGTTAGGATGTATTGTCACCATCTAGAGAATATTCATATTTGTTACTTCTTTCGCTTCTGTATCTCCCGGGAACGGTTATGTTGCTAGTAACCATAGGTGACAATATGTTCGATACACTCAAGAGAAATGAGTGGTCCGTCATGTGTTGGCCGGGTTGCAAGATGTTCTTGTTGAACCCAGTGTATTCATCTCTAGAGATACATTGTCGGCAGGTGGTCCCATACCTTGTTGTAATCGGAATCTAATCTCCAATAAGAGCCCGCGATTTGTTTGTATACTATATAAGTGGGGCGTGTGATGCAAGCGTTCCGCTAAATTCTATTTATTTGTATTTAGACATTATTATAATATTAGAGAAGTATTGATTTACAAAACTGTTTTTGGTTATCGTAAGGTAAAAAAACCATCCTTGTTTATGTGTGGATTGGTCTTACAATTTTCTTTTCTTTTGGAAAAGATTTTGTAAAGAATGATTTGAGTTTACTCACACTAGTCCCATGGCTGACCCAGAGTTTATTTTTGTTTTGTTTCCCTAAACTCTTGGGTGCCCAAATTTGTACGTGCAGTCAAGTAGTCAGGAGTTTACGGATACTTGGAGGAGCTTGGAGCAGGAGGCTTCAACACCAGTTATATATAGAGTTATTTCCGCTATGATATACATGTGATGTATTCTGAGGGTATATGTAAGTACAAATCAGTTTGTATGTCAAAGTTATGTTATATATATATTATATTTTACTCGTTCCGTTGTGAGATTCGTGTTTACTCAGATTCTGTTCAGTGGTGTTCTTCTTCTTCTGTTCTAAATTTCTTTCTTTCTATTCTCGCCATCTAACTTCTTTCTCTAAATGATCCGGTGTTTCAAATTCTTGAATAGTCGACATGATATTTTATGTCGATTTTCGAGGTCGAAAATTGCTGGGTCGTTACAGTGGTACCAAAGCTAAAGGTTAAGTAATTACCTTGGCTCTGTGGCGTAACTCAATAGAGATGGGGTCAGTAGTACCTTAGATTGAGTCTGAGTGTATATATACGAGTGAACGTATTTGTAGGTTTATATAAAAATGTTTTATATTGTGTTGATTGGTCAGTCAAGTGGTTTATGAATTCTGGTCGATACAGTAATGCAAACTGTATCGATAGGTGTTTCTAAACTCTTGAACAGAGTTATTCGACATGATATTGTTTTAAAAGTTGGGTAAATGAAATAATTTTACCCAAAATATATTTTGATATAAAAGTATATATATTTGGATTATTATAATATATTGGTTGTGTTTATAATCGAATAAGATTATAATTGAGATGGTTATAAGTAACCAATCCGAATTCATAGAAGATATAAAATCAAATGGCTTAAATCTGATTTTTAAACTCGAATTGAAATTATAATTCTGAAATTTCGTAAGAAGGTTTGGAAATGGAATTTAGATTTAATATATGGAAACTTTAAAATCCTTGGATGATTTGAAAATGTTTTTCTAATATTGAAAAAGGTATTTTGAAGTAATTCCAAAATAGGAGTGGCTAAAAAAGTGTTTTGAAGTGAAATAGTATTGAACTCACTTAGATCACTGGAAAATAATTCTGATGATGATGGCCACATCATCAGGGTAATTTTTGAGTTTCCAAGTGACGGATTACTACCAAAGGTTTTGTTTTGAGTTGTTTGAGGAAATAAGTGTTTAGAAATTCAAATGTTTTGAATTGTTATTATTATGCATCTATGAATGCATACTGATTTGAAATAAGACCCAGGAATTTTAAAATTCTGAAATTTAAATTTAACATATGGAGTTAAATTGATTAAAATAATAAAACTAAATGAATAGTTTAGAATTTAACTCAAAATCTAAGTTAATAAAATTGGAATTTAATTAAAACCCGTTAAGTGGAAATCGTGTTAGAATCGATTTTAACTGAGAGAAGTAATGGAATTTGTGAGATGTGATTTTGCAATGAAACTTAACTTGGTTTAGTGATTGAATTCGCGAAACTTGAATCTGGAATGGAATTTAATTATCAAATAAGAATTTGGAGTGGAGATTGGAATTGGGATTTTGAATTGGAATTTGGATTGAACATAAGAGAATGATCGGATTTGATTGGAGATCAATAAGGAATATATTGATGTATAATGAAGTGATAACAAATGTCAGAGATAGAGTTGAATGCCCAACTAAAAGGTACATGTTTACATTATATTTGAGCATGCGATTTCTGCGAGCCTGTTGGCAAGCCACTTGGCTGTTTGATTTTCTTTTAAATGGAGAAGCCTGGAAAGGCGAGTTGTTGCTGTACTGTTTAAGCTATGCAAAGGAGACGCTGACAATTTTTTTCGAAAACTTAAAGAGTTAGAAGATTTCTATAAGTAAAAATCGATTCGTCGATTCTAATTTGGAATAAGAAAATCAAATTAGATTAATAAAATTTAAAAGAGATTAATAAATTGATTTGAAATCCATTTGAATAGATGAGAAGATATGCAGTAAAATATATGAGTTGAAAATAATATTGGAATGATGGGCTGTCCAAAAATGGTGGACAAGTCTATTGGAATAACCATGGAAAGTTGTGTATACCATAAGGTTTAAAAGTCTGCGGAGGACTATGTTGAGCAAATGTGAAGAGTAAGATTTTAACCAAGTGGGTTGAATGAAATTAGAAAAGTTATAACATCTTGTCTACTTAGTAATTTCGGGGACGAAATTCTTTTAAGGGGGAAGGAATGCAACATCCTGCATTTTTATCGGTTTGTACTTGAATATTTAAATCAGATTACATATTGAATTCGTAATATAAGTGGATTTATATATTAATTAAAATGAAGTTGAACGTATAAAAATATTTATTAAATATAATCGAGCTCATAACGACGCTGCAGTTCGTAATTTAACGTTTTGAACTTCAACTAAGCGTACATGATCCGTTACAAATCGGATTTCTTCGAAACAAGAAATATTGGGATCTGTTGAACCGTATTTTTCTAATAGAGGTGAAAAACCAAGATATCGTCGTATAGATTGCAAGATATGTCCAAATCAAATTTTCAAATATTTGCTATAGAATCGTTCATCGACCGTAACAGTTTATTTGAAATAACTGCATACTGGATTCGAATTTAGACAAGGTTCTTTTGGGACGTAGTTATAATTTAATTTTTAGAGTTTTACTGTAATTTTTATTTCGTAGAATAAACAACTATTTATTTGGAGTATTTTGCACCCTATATCAATATTTTGAGGTTTCAAAATATGAGTCAACCTACCGATATTATTATATTTTCGGAATCAGGGCACATTGCTCGACACGTTCGTATTTTTATTTTTGTCCGCAGTAGTTAGTACGTGAATGTAATCTTACGGGGTTCACTAAAGGTTATAACTTAAAACAAATTGACCATTTTTATGTTGCCATGGTTATCCAAGTAAAATACGCACCACCCACTCTCGTCCTTTTCTAAATGCAACGAATAGTGGCATAACTTCAGCCAATGAAATATTATTAGGCTCTAGTTGTTGTGCGTTGAAACTTACAGCCAAACAATCCAGTACAAAGTTATATAGATTATTTTAGTATATTAGTGCCTAAAAATTTAATGGAAACACATCCCTAATGCAGACCTACGCCCCATATGTTAGCCTACTTTGTGAAGTAGGCTACACAAAGAACAAATAGGGAAAAAGACACCAATCAGATCGGATCGAAGGAAGATAATGCAGGAGGTGAGTAAAGATCAAGAACGCAGAGACCACATCGGATCGGATCGGAGAGATACATCAGTAGCGTCATTACATCAGATCGGATCGGTAATACGTCAGCAATACCAAAGGATAGCAAGTGGCCTTATCGGTTCGGAACAGAAGAGCACGTCAGCAACATCAGATGACGAGTGGACTCATCGGTTCAGATAAGAAGAATATGGCAGCAACATCATAAAGCAGGTAGCTTCAGCGGTTCAGATCGGACGAACACTTCAGCAGCATCAGAAGAAAGCAAGCAATCCCATCGGTTCGGATCGGATGAGTACGTCAGCAGCATCAAGGGACAGCAAGTTGCATCACCGGATCGGATCGGAGGCCCCGATCTGAACCCCTTTTTCCCTTTGAGTTTGTAGCCGTTGTTGCGCATATCCTCTGAAGATTCGGACAAGATCTGACTATTTCTCCCACGATCTCCTACTAAATCAATGCGATGTAGCCATCTTGGAGCCTCCGAACCCGACTCTCAAGGGATGGATGCCACGCAATTCCGAACTGGAGCCACTTCGAGGAGAATTTTCACCTATAAATATACCACCTAGAGGCATTTGAAAGGATCTTTGGCAAATTCTCAGTCCATACTTCTTCCATAGCCGAATTCTACATGCAAATTCAAAGCAAAATCATCTCCTAAAGTCCATTTTTGAGAGATTTGAGTGAGTTTATGCATTGTAATTGTGAAGTTGAGTGAGAATCATTGCTGTACTTGTATTCAAATCATCAATTAAAAGAAAACAAAGTGGACGTAGGCTCGTTAATGCCGAACTACTATAAATCGCGTGTTCTTTATTGCTTTTTGATTATATTTCATTGAATTCATATCTAATTTAGGGGTTAGAGCCAATTTTTGGTCTAACATTTTGGTGCTTTCACTTAAAAACTTCGAATTCTTAGCTTTTTCGGGATTATCATTCTACTATTTGGACTCTCAAGTTCAAAGAAGTTAATCCCTTCTCTCTGACATCTTTCAGTACTTGTTGACTAACCGTTGAAGAATCAAATAGTATGGCTAAGACCAAAGGAAAAGAAGTGCAAGGCGCTAGGGGAAATGATGCTAGAGAAAATCAGCAAGCTATCGTGTTAACAAGGTCACGCACTCAAAGCTTTGGAGCAGATCATTCTAATCAGGAGGAAACGAATCGGATCGTGTTAACACCGATCTGAACTGACGATCCGATCCGGGGTGATGATCCGATCCGTAGTGGTGATGGTAATCCGATCCGTAGTGGTGACCCGATCCGAATCGGTGATGTCGGGGGCACTCACTCTCTCCTTTCGAACCGCAATGACCAGGCTGTTGTGAACTGAGCCGATCTGAATCAGAATGAAGCTGGAACTTCTAATCGAGCTCCCTCCAATGCTCCGATTCTAGCCATGATGACTAATGTTCAGCCTAATCCGTCTGCACCCATTACTCAGCGAGATTTTTCACGTTTTCTTGACATGCTTCAGAGCACTAAAGAAGCATTGGAAGCCCAAAGGCGTGACAACCTTCGCATGCAGGAAAACATGATCACCATGGGTAGAGAATTACAAGAAATCCAGAGGCAGAGAACTCCTTCCCCACTGTGCCGCATTCCTGCAGATGATTCATCTTCTTCGGTGGAGGAACGTCCTCGCGAGAGAAGGCCGCTTGAACGACCTCAGAACCTCGATCAATTAACTTTTGGATCTTTAGGATCTCGAGAAGATGCTGCCCATGTATTGGGCCCTGATGACCCGAGTCTGCACCAGCCTGTGTTGCTACCTATGCGCGGATCCCATGTCTTACCCAGGGATCCTAATATTACTAACCCCACACAGCAACAACTTCTCCAACATCTACCTCCAGAGATCGACCGGGAGCGCAGAGAGCAACGTAGAGCGGCTGCCGCTAGAAACTGAAGGTCATCCCCTGATCAGGAACCCAGGGGTAATCCGAACGTCAGATCTAGAGAGCCTGTGCAGACATTAACCAACGCCGTTGTATGGGCAATGGTGCGATAGACTATGTCTGAAAGCCGGCGATATACCAATGAAGATTGGGGCATTGAGCGAAGTCATACCCCTTTCACTGATGACATCCTGAATTTCCAGTTCCCCCGACGATTCAACTTGCCTCAGATGGATCGATATTCAGGAAGAACAGACCCAGGGCAACACCTAATGAGATATGCATGGTTCATGAATGCGGCAACAGCTCTAGATGTTGTAAAATGCAAAGCTTTTCCCATCTATCTTGAAGATGTAGCGTTAATGTCGTTCACTCGACTTCCTCCTCGGTCGGTGTCTAATTTCACAGAATTGAGTGAGCGTTTCATGAATCAGTTTCGACTCCATGCCCAAAAGTCCAAGACTGTCATAGAATTGTCACGAATTAAACAGGGCCCAGGAGAATCTTTGAAGTCATATTTGGATCGCTTCAACCTGGCCATCACCGAAGTCACTGATCCCCATGAGCCCACTATCCTGATGGCCTTGATAGGAGTAGATCCCGACATAGAATTCGGGGATTACCTGGCTGGAAAACCACCTCCTACAAGAGAATTATTCTATGAAAAGGCTAATGTCCGTTTAAGGCGAGAAGAAGCTAAGGCAAATCGGAAGAAAAAGTCCGAAGGGGCCTCGAAGGAAGGTGTCCAGAGCAATGTCACCGTGAAACAGTCTGGTGACAGTTTAGGAAAAGTGGAAGTAAATGTTGGCAACCAGAGTGGTGGTAATAGCAACAGAAATGAGAACGACAATAGAAGGAACAGAAACCATGGGAATAGCTCAAATAGAAGACCCTGATTCCATAGTTTTGAAAATTACACGCCGTTAAATGATACGTTGTAGAACATTTATCTAGACGCATACAACATATTGCAGTACAAAAAACCACCACCCAGAGATTCTACTGAGAAGGAAATTGAAACAGGAAAGTTTTGCTTGTTTCATTGTACGCATGGTCATTCCACCAATGATTGTCGTCATTTGAGGGATATCATTGAAAAATTGCTGCGAGAAGGGAAGTTGGATGAATACAAAGCCGCCCCAAGGGACAGGGGGCAAGGGGGACAAGCCCCGAACCAAGAACAGCCAGCTTCAAAACCCACGGCTCAGCAAAAAGGTAAGAGGATCGTCATCAACTCCATTATAGGCGGGCCTCACTTGGTTGGTCGTAGTTTTAAAGCAATGGACCAGTACGTCAACGCCGCCAAGCATTATGAAGTGGGAGAATGCAGTAGCCTTGAAGTCGTCACCCCAATAAAACAGCAAAAAACGATGTCCGATGATGTCGTATTCCGCAATAGAGATGAGTTTGGAGTTCAATCTCCAACTGACGATCCGTTAGTGATAACCATGACAATTGGCCCCGCTCTAGTTTATAAGGTGTTAGTGGACAACGGAAGCTCGGTCAATATCCTCTTCAAGAAAGGCTTCGAACAAATGAGGCTCGAAGCAAAAGACTTAAAGCCATGTCAAGGATGGATACGTGGTTTTAACAGAGTATCCACAGCTCCAATGGGTTTTGTGGAATTACCAGTCACACTAGGGCAGGGTGATCGCCAGAGAGTAAGGATCTTGCTGTTTGTAGTTCTGGATTTGGAGTCGCCTTATAATGCCTTCCTAGGCCGACCAGCCCTTGCCGAATTTAGGGCATGTATTGCGCCTTGGTGTTTGCTGCTAAAATTCCCGACTGACTCGGGAGTTGGGACAATGAGAGGCGACCAAGCTACGGGACGAGCTTGTTACATGGCAGAGTTAAAGATTCTAATGAAGGGGCTGAATATAGATGCTATAGATGATTCCGCCTCTCCAAAGAGGGCCTCAGCATAGAAACTAAGGGGTCCTACCCTAAGAGAGTCGCCCTCAGACGTGCTCGAGGATATAGATCCCAGAGAGGATAGAGAACCTGGGGACATGAAGGCGACTCCCAATGAAATAACAATCGACATACCTATTGATGAAACTGATCCAATAAAAGTACTAAAGATCGGCTCGCAACTGGATCCAGTTAGAGCGAGGGAATTGGCTGATTTCTTAAAGGCAAATATGGATGTGTTTGCCTGAACTCACGCTGACATGTGTGAGATTTCGCCTACCATCATGAGCCACTCTTTGTGTATTTATCCAAAACACCCACCCGTCTAGCAGAAAAGTCAGATGTTGGGCCTAGAGCGGTCAGCAGCTTTGAAAGAAGAAGTAGATAAGTTAAAAGGTAAAAGATTCATTAAGGATTTGAAATATCCCGACTGGATATCGAATCTTGTCCTAGTTAAAAAGTCAACTGGGAAGTGGAGAACGTGCATTGACTTTTCTGATTTGAATAAGGCTTGCCCGAAGGATAGTTTTCCTCTCCCCAGAATTGATCAACTAGTAGATTCAACTGTCGGGCATGCACTTTTATCCTTTATGGACGCTTATTCCGGGTACAATCAAATTCCCATGCATGTACCAGATCAAGAGCATACAAGATTTATTACAGAATTGGGATTGTATTGTTATGTCTTAATGCCGTTTGGATTAAAAAATGCGGGAGACACATATCAGCGCCTGGTCAACCGCATGTTTTACAATCAAATTGGGAAGACCATGGAAGTTTACGTAGATGATATGCTAGTGAAATCCAAGCAATCTCCCGATCATACGAAGGACTTAGCAGAAATGTTTGGCATATTACGAAGGTATGAGATGAAGTTGAACCCTTTGAAGTGTTCTTTTGGCATGGCATCAGGCAAGTTCCTTGCCTTTATCGTGAGTTCCATAGGAATTGAAATCAATCCGGACCAAATAGCAGCAATCCGGAATACAGAGGAGCCGCAAAAGATTAGGGATGTTCAAAGCTTAGCTGGAAAGGTTGTAGCACTGTGCAGGTTCATCTCCAAAGCAACAGACAAGTGTGTGCCTTTCTTCGATCTCATAAAACGGGGAAAGCGGAATTTTGAGTGGACTCCCGACTTTGTGGAGGCATTCCAGAATCTGTTAGACTTCTTAGAAAAGCCTCCAATATTATCAAAGCCCATGCAACATGAGGATTTGTTTGTCTACTTGGCGGTATCATCTCACGCCGTCAGTGCAGTACTAGTACGTGAAGAGGATAAAGTCCAGAAACCTGTGTATTACGTAAGCAAAAAACTAGCTGCTGCATAACGTAATTACCCGAAGATAGAGAAGCTTGCTTATAGCCTCCTGATTACTTCCCGCAAACTCCGCCATTATTTTCAGGCACACCCAATAGTTGTGTATACCGACCAACCTTTGAGACAAGTGTTGCAGAAACCTGAAGCATCAGGGCGGCTACTTAAATGGAATATCGAGCTGAGCCAGTTTGATTTGAACTTTCAGCCGCGAAGATCGATAAGGGGGCAGGCCTTAGCTGACTTTGTAAAAGAATTTACAATTCCTGAAAAGGAAACGGTGGGTGATAAGGTAGTTGCTTCGGATCAAGAATTAGAGCTCAATCCGTGGAAATTATATACGGATGGAGCCAAGAATGATAGAATGTCCGACGCCGGAGTTGTTTTAATAACTCCAGAAGGACGATCTATCTACTATGCGTTGCGGTTAGAGTTTGCTGCTACTAACAACGACTCCGAGTATGAAGCCCTGATTGCCGGGCTGAAACTCGCCAAAGATTTGGGAATGAAGACACCAGATATATAATGCGATTCCAAGATAGCTGTATGTCAAGTTCGGGAAGAATTTGCCGCTAAAGGACCTCGACTCATCACTTATCTTAAGAAGGTAAAGGAGTTGTTGGAAGGTTTGGAACATTATAGCATAACCCACATTCCAGGAGCAGAAAATCAGAAAGTAGATCGACTGGCGAAGCTAACGAGTTCAGATAGTCTCAAAGAATCCGAAATGGTTCCGACAGAGGTGTTGGATTCACCAAGTTTTGATCTAATGGAAACAGAGCCAGCCTTGGAAGTTGAACCAGAAAGAGAATCCTGGATGACATCAATTAAGAGTTTTTTCAAAAATGGAACCCTCCCGTTGAAAAAGAGTGAGAGACGAGCTGTAAGACGTAAGGCCACAAGATACGTTTTACAGGACGACGTCCTTTATCGTCAAGGGTTTCCGATGCCCCTGCTACGTTTATCGCACACGACTACATTAAAGGTGTACTGCAAGAGGTACATGAAGGTGAGTGTGGAGATCACACCGGGGGCCAAACCTTAGCAAAGAAAGTGTTATGGTATGGATATTTCTGGCCTACCGTGAACAAAGACGCGGCAGCTCATTCACGACGCTGCGACAGATGTCAAAGATATGCCAAAGTTCCCAGAGCGCCTCCGACTCAGCTCAAGTCAATGGTAAGTCCATGGCCAATTTCCATGTGGGGAATTGACATTATTGGAGTACTACCCATTGCCAGAGGAGGAGCCAAGTATGCGATCATTGCCGTGGATTACTTCACGAAGTGGGTGGAAGCTGAACCTCTAACAACCATCACAACAAGGAAAGTGATCAGTTTTGTGGTGAGAAACATTATTTGTCGATTTGGGATACTGAAGACCATCATAACTGATAATGGGACGCAGTTTGACAGCGTAGAGTTCAGAAACTTTTGCTAGAAATACAAAATTGATAAGCGATACACTGCAGTAGCTCATCCGTAGTCAAATGGACAGGTCGAAGCCGTAAATAAAGTCATTAAATCAATTTTGAAGAAGCGGCTGAAACAGGCTAAAGCCAGATGGGTAGATGAGTTGCCGTTAGCCTTATGGGCGTATAGGACGACCTTTAAGACGGCTACCGGCCATACTCCCTATTCACTTTCATTTGGGTCTGAAGCTGCGATCCCGGTAGAATTGGAAGTCCCTTCTCATCGAGTTGCGTACTATGACCCGATGACGAATAAAGCGCTCATCCTAGAGTCTCTCGATATGATTGAAGAAAAAAGAGATGAAGCCGACTTGCGTGCCTCAAGACATCGACATCAAGTAGCACGTTATTATGACCAAAAGGTTCGCCTCAAAACCTTTGAACCAGGAGACCTAGTACTGAAGCGAGTCTTCCCGCCTTCAACCCGGTTGGGTCCAAAATGGGAAGGACCGTACACCATCCAATGGAAGCTTAATACAGGAGCATTCAAGCTAATGATCGTGGACAGTGAAGAGATTCCCAGAGCATGGAACGCTCAGCACCTACGACGATATCTGAGCTAAATATGAAATGTCATTTATTTTGTTTTCATAAGCTATGTAAAAAGGCACGACTTGCCTTAAAAAGTCTGTTTATGTGAACAAAAGATTATAAAGTGGATATAGGCTACAACTTAGCCGAACCACTATAAAAATATCGTGTGTCATTTACTTTCCTGCATCATTTGTATCTTCAACTATTATTCTATTATGACTGTGAAACACGAAATGTTAAATTAAAGTTGGAGGTGACCTATATGCAGAACAAACAAAACGACTGTTTGTACAATAAGACATAGAAGAAAGGGAAAATGACATTCTTAACTCTAACTCTCAAGAATCGAGAGAGAGAGTATAAATGACGGGAAGACGACGTCCTCTGAGGCGTGAAGGTGCACCCAGATGAGAGACCGCCTCAGCGAAAACTCTAACCTAGATATGAGACAGGAGAGTATAAAGATGCTAGAAAGAACAGGCGTCAATGACGAAAGGAATATGACCCCTATCAGAGAATCGGGGACATTTGGACTTTTTAATTTAATCTTGAATAGTTCTCCCTCAGTTATTCAAGATTGAATGGGGGCATACATGTACTCACATATTCCCCTCCACCATGACTTTATTACATAACTTTAGTATGACATGCTTTTGTATTTTTACATAAGTGCTGAACTAACATCTATCAGGCATTGCAGGAAATAAGTTATTTTTATTTACAAACGTGTGAGGTTGTACAAGGAAAACATGCAAAAAAGAAGATGCGAGGGCCGCACTCGCTACAACAATTGCGAACCAATCAAATGCCAAAGTAAAACGAAGCACTTTATCATTTAGGCTTCGGGTCAGACTCGGATTTTTTGGCGGCTTTCTGAGCAGCCTTAGCTTCCTTTTCAGCTTCGGTCATAACGCGTTTCAACTTTTTCTTCCCTGTAGCCGAAGTGCTAGAATCAATTGGTTTTTTCCTAGGAGATAGAACACTGGAATCAAGAGAAGACTTTTTAGCAAGCTCTTCCGTAATAGATCTAGTTGAAAGCTTAATGATTAACCTTGATCCAGGGTCCGCCACCGCAAGAGGCTTAAGGCTTTCGGGGTCCAGGTCTTCAACCATTAGCTGCATAAGTTTACCTTGCTCGGCTTTCATTTCGTCATCAGTGCTTTTTGGATCCCCGACTATAGCCACATCAGGGTCTTCCTCATGCCCCTCGCTACTGCCATCATCTTTCAAGGCGGCTATCATCTCGTCATCATGAGGAGCATCAGCCTTATCCTTTTCTCTTCAGCCTTCTCCGCGGACTTTGCTCCGGCTGTGGATCCCTGAGGCACGTTTGTCTTCTCGGACGGTTCAACACCTACAGAATGAGAAGCAACAGTTATCAACTTAGGAGAAAATAAAGGATCCTTCATTGGTTGCCCGATTATGTGATGAAAAGTGGAGACAGCTTCGATGAATTGGGGTGAAAAGGTAGAGATACCTTCCGATGATTTCTCAGCTGGAGTGACTGCCGTCTCTAACGCTGTCTCGGGAATGGGGGATAAAAGAGATGCCTGAGGGATCTTCGGGTTTTCAGGGTTGTATCCCTCAACTTCAGGAGTTTCAGCGGTAGTAGAAGAAGAACCAGCCTCGGAGGTATACTTTTGTTTGGTCATCCTCTTTTCCTCCTCCATAGCAGCAGCGATGAGGCAACACCCCTCGGCCAGACGTGCCGGCTCATCGTCTCTAAGATATTTTTCCATAAGCTTGTCTTCATCGACGGAATCTACCTTGAGTTCCTCCTTCTCCCATTTAATAATTTGGCTCCACATGTGAACCAAGGTAGTCGGATAATCTTTGATCCAAGAAATGTTTCGATGACGAATTATATGCGCAAAAAATTCGATCATTAATTCGCCGAAACCTTGCACATCCTCCTGGGCCTCTGACTGCTGCTTGCGGGTTTCTTCGGCGGATTTAATAACACTTTCAACATTACCCACCGCTAGGGCAGCCCTATTCTCGGCCTCCATCAACTTGGAAGCCAAGTCAGCGTTACACATTTCCAATTTAGCATTCTTCCTCGCTAACTCGGCCTTTTCTCGCTCAAGAGCAGCATAAGCAAGTTTCATTTTGGCGTTGTCCGACTTAGCATCTTCGGCTTGCTTTTTCAGCTCCGAGCGCTCTCGACTATGAGACTCGAGCAAGTCGTGATAACGTTTTTGTTGCTCTTCAAATTGTTGCTCGAAGTTGGAAGCATCCCGTTGAGCGATGACAAGTTGGGCCTTTGTATCCTCAAGATCATTCCCTAAATTTTTCAAGGCTTTTGCGTCGGCTTCTGCAGTCTTTTTCATCGAGTTAGTATCCGTGATTAGAGTTCGGATAATTCTGGAGAGGTTACGCGAATACTTGAACATCTCTGAATATTGTTTTTCGACTGCGTCAATTTTTTCTTTGGCCTCATCTGCGCATCTCGAGGGAATAGGCTCAAGAGAGGTAAGAAGGTCAGATTTTCAAAATAGTGTTCGGGGAATTGTTTCTCCAGATATGCCCGTTTAACTTTAGCTTCAACATCTAATGGTGGAGGTGCGCTATATGTTAGCTGAGTATCCTTATGATGAGCGGGCACAATGGCCTCCTCACCCTTCCTAGGCCGCTTAGCAGAAACCTTATGCTTGCCTCGTGAGTCGGTATCTTTCGGAGGTCTCCTTTCCAAAAATTACTGCGTTTTTCTTAAGAAGAGGTTTGATCTTTTGACTGCGACATGTCATCTCCTCGACGACCTTGGTAGCTTTTGTATCGCTCTGGATCCGACCGAACGGGAGAGCGAGTGCGCGAGGTCCGCGACTGATAAGAGTCATAAGGCCTTCTATCCTCTCTACCTCGGCTTTCACGGCGATCATGCTCAACATCAGAAGGGGGCCTAGTCATGCTGCAACGAATTTTTTCTGATGTCATAATGAGGGCGAGACATTGTACCTACGCAACAATGCAAGTGGAATTCAGAATCAGTATTCTCATAAGAAGTAAGTGTTGTGAAGTGTGGTGCTATTGTATTAAGTGCATCCTAAGTGGTGTGCCCCCCGACAAACCCGAGTCTGAAGCCAAGCCAGTGTGAGTAGGCTCTTTGGCCTTAACAGGAGTAGTCTCCTCTGAAGAAGTAAAAACTAAAGGATTTGTGCCAAAATCCTCGGAGGTATAGATAGTTTCAGGTAGGGGAAGATCTCCTAAGCCCTGAAATGTAGGATCATCAGTAGTAGGGGCATCTCCTTGGGAAGCGACTGTTGGCAGTTCTTTAGGAGATAGTGGTTTCTCAGGAGAAATAGCACCCCCAGGGACGATGTACCCTTCTCAGTGCTTTTTGGGTATGTTGGCCAGCTCATCGTCTTAAATCGAAGATGGAGAAGGTGAAGTTCGAAGTGTTATTGTGGGGCTTTTCAAGCTCTCGCCCATTCCTAGAATTACATCCACTGGAGGGATGTATACATATGGACCCGACCCGTGACCTATGCTACGGGTAATGGACAGTAGCCCGTGATGATGAAGGTATTCATCCTTAAGGACTTCATCGATAGTTAGAAATTTTCGGTCGCCATTAAGGAGCTGATGCATCCGATCAAAGTACACTTGACCCGATATTTGTTTTGGATTATCAACTGCAAACAAAAAGAAAACGCATTAATGTGTTGGCGTGGACATTCAGAATTGAGATTTAGAAAACCAATGCTTTACTTGATTTTGTCCATCTCCTAGCACATCCCGGCTGTTGCCTTATATAAAACCATTCTAGCTTGGAATCGCCGGCCTTTCTACTGAACGGCGCTGAAATTATTTTCCTTTTTGGGACTGATTCGAAGTCAGAGAAAGAAGGAGTTTCTTGAGTCTGATGCTTGAAGTTATAAAAGAAATGAATGCCATCAAAAGTGAGCTCTGTACCTAAGATCTCGCGGTACGCTACATATAGGGTATATACGTAAGCATAGGAGTTGGGATGTAGCTGCATGGGGGCAATCCGCATCTGTCTTAGAAAGTCGACGAGAAAACGGTGGAATAGCCCCAACCATGCACATCAATCGGGTGATTGCCATAAATCCTTCTGGAGGACTGTGAGGACGGTCAGTTTTCGATGGAACCAGAGTATCCCTTCTTAGTATACCGTGCTTTAGACATATGCGAGCAAGTCTATCATCGTTGATTCAACAGAGTCTGTGGGTGATTCCAAGATAATGGCAGACTCAAATTCGTCAGGAGCTCTATTATCTCCAATCCCTCCTTCCTCCTCATGGCCCAAAGAAACTTCGCTGTCCGAAGGTGTTTCATTGTTATGCGATCCTATTTCATAATCTGGGCCCTCGTCGTCCCATTCAGGGTCTGAAGAAGAAGATATTTCGTCAAGAGTATATTTCTCAGATGTTTCTGCAATTTCCGTCTTCTTTGCTAATCTAGAGGAACGTCTCTCGGCCATGATCGCCAGACTATTGAAGAAACAATGGCAAGGATTAGAGTAAAGTTGCCCGTGTCCCCCGTGTGTGTATGTGAACTAAAGTGTGTGCAACGTGTGATAAAGATGCAAAGTAAATACATAAAAGCGTAATGTAAAGGTCCAAGGAAGCAGTGATGTTCAGAACTATTCTTGATATTTGTTTATATTCACAAGGCACTATCCTAACTATCCATTAAGTTGAAGATTATATTAAGAATTAGTTTAACCAGCTAAGCAAGGTCTTATGTGCAATCTTGGACTGTTTTTCGGTTTGGTTCGGATACATGCACTAGGGTCAGATCGGGGAGAAAACCTTGTGCTAGCTTGGGACAAGAGTTGGTGCCCAGGGACCAAAGTCGGATCGGTTCGGAGGTGAGTACTTGAACGGTTCGAATCGAGTTGAACAACCATGCTTCTCCCCTTATGTGTTTCACATTCCGATCTGGTCCGGTCAAATGAATCTTGTTCTTCTCTTGGCTCGCAGGACCGACCCAAACCGGTCATTTGAACCCCATTTTCGTCTCTGTCTTGTCATCCGAACCGATCCCCTGCATTTCTTCTCTCACTTTTTCCCTCCTCTTTGGGGTCAAACTCGATCCTATGTTGAAATTCCCAACTTAAATCGAACTACTGATGCATTCAAATGCTCAACGAAGAATCTTAATCCCCTCCACCGCTGCATCGAGAGGGACTTAATGCCATTAATGACAATGGCGGAGTGGAGGAGGTCATGACGACGAAATCCATTGAATACCTCGCTAGAATCGTTCAAGGAAACCGCGAATCTAAGCTAAAAGCAATTATAAAGATGAGATTCAAGATCATAAAACTACCTATGTGTTGGATTCGGAGATTAAAACGAGAGAGTTTTAGAGTTTTTAAAATTCTAGGGTTTTGGTGCAAATTTCGTTGGAAGAGGATAATAAAAGAGGAAGAGGAAAAAGGAGACGGAGGGGATACTTATACAAAATCGTAGTGACCACTCGTATTCTCAGTTTCCCTCTGCCCGTTCGGACTGGAAGTCAAGCACACGAAGGCCCTATGGACTGTTGATCCATGGGGAAGTGATGCTGATGTATCTGTTCGGATGTACCACTGGAGGAAATACATTCGGATCGGATTCTGAACCGAAAGAGGCTATATACACTGATTTGACACGCGGGGTAAATTTAAGGAAAAGTAAAAAAAAAGCTTACTTGGAAAAATCATTGGACGTTAAATAAAATCTCTCAAAGTTGTTTGAAAATGAAGAAAGTAACTCATACGGATTATGGATACATATAACCAGCAAGAGCCACGACTTCATGAAGTGACACTACAAGTAGATGGAAGTGATCATTCAACGGTTCTAATTCGAAGGATGTTTCGTGAACTGCTTCGAAGCACACTTTATCTCCGATAAGAGTGTACTTCGAGGGGGCAAAATATTAGCCTACTTTGTGAACTAGGCTACACAAAGAACAAATAGGGAAAAAGACACCAATCGGATCGGATCAGAGGAAGATTGTGCAGGAGGTGAGTAAAGATCAAGAACGCAGAGACCACATCGGATCGGATTGGAGAGATACATCAGTAGCCTCATTACATCGGATCGGATCAGTAGTACGTCAGCAATACCAAAGGATAGCAAGTGGCCTTATCGGTTCGGAACGGAAGAGCACGTCAGCAACATTAGATAACGAGTGGACTCACCGGTTCGGATCAGAAGAATATGGCAGCAACATCATAAAGCAGGTGGCTTCAGCGGTTTGGATCAGAGGAACACTTCAGCGGCATCAGAAGAAAGCAAGCAATCCCATCGGTTCGGATCGGATGAGTACGTCAGCAGCATCAAGGGACAACAAGTTGCATCACCGGATCGGCTCGGAGGCCCCGATCCGAACCCCTTTTTCCCTTTGAATCTGTAGCCGTTGCTGCGCATATCCCCTGAAGATTTGGATAAGATCTGACCATTTCTCCCATGATCTACTACTAAATCAATGCGCTATGGCCATCTTGGAGCCTCCGAACCCGACTCTCAAGGGATGGATGCCATGCAATTCCGAACTGGAGCCACTTCAAGGAGATTTTTCACCTATAAATACACCACCTAGAGGCATTTGAAAGGATCTTTTGGCAAATTCTCAGTCCGTACTTCCTCCATAGCCAAATTATACAAGCATATTCAGAGCAAAATCATCTCCTAAAGTCCATTTTTGAGAGATTCGAGTGAGTTTATGCATTGTAATTTTGAAGTTGAGTGAGAATCATTGCTGTACTAGTATTCAAATCATCAATTAAAAGAAAACAAAGTGGACATAGGCTCGTTAATGTCGAACCACTATAAATCGCGTGTTCTTTATTGCTTTTTGATTCTATTTCATTGAATTCATATCTAATTTGGGTGTTAGAGCCAATTTTTGGTCTAACACCATATATACTTCGTACCCAAGTATTTCACCACTCATGTATATTCACATCAATAGGCTTTTGGTACATGCCTACCAACATCAGTGTAGCCTACCCTAAAGCCGAAAGAACCACATGCCTAAGGAAATAAGTGGAACCCCTATGATATCCTAACCGAAACCTTTATAAAGAACCAGCAAATGAAAAGAAATAACATTTCTACCAAATCTTTTTATACAGGCAAAATATCTAAGATGAAATCTTTTATCAAGTGTTAACTTCCATGCATTTGTATCCATCCACATAGACCCATATATTTATAGTACACACACGCCTAAGATTGAGCTTTTACCCTAACATTTCACTTCCTTTTCAATGTTGCACACGGCTAAGTTATGTAAGGTAGGGCAATGTATTTGCTTTTCTCTTCTGTCACCTCTCATATGCTTGCTTCTAAATAAGCCATCACTAGTAAGGATCGTACCCTCTTTTCCTTTCAAAAACACTGTACCATATCATTTGATGAAAAGACAATACGCGCCCACTTCAAAGAAAAGAAATACACCCATACCTAATGCCTAACCTGATCGGGCTATCTTTCCCAATATATGCCCCATGCCTAAGTTCCTGTGTTGTCTAATAACTGAAAATCTATGTCCCAAAAGTCTGATCAAAATGTACAAAACTCTATACTTTTATCAAACAAGACATGTGCATTCGCAGACCTAAGAAGATCATACATACCCAGACTATCTTTTCCCTACACACTCCATACTTAAGTCAAAACCCATCCTACTCCTCTCCTAAGCGAACGCACTGCAATCCTACACCTGCAGGTGCCTATGTTTTCAAATCAGCCAGGAGAAAGGAAACCTTTATGAAAAGAAAACTCATCCCATAGCCACAGCTAGTCTATGTTGCTAAACCTTGGGTACCAAGGTTCCTACCTATATATAAATGGGAGCTCAAATGCATTGTTCACATTTCTAGTAATGAAAAAAATATATAATAATATACATATGTCGCTACTTATGCTAGCTGTAGCGCGAGCACGGGGAAATCGTTACATGAATGGGAGAGTTCGAGCTTGGAGTAAATGGCATGGTTTTGCATTCTACAGCGCATGGAGGGGACTGAGAAGGAAAGGAAAATGGACGTGAATGGGATAACAGAAGGAGCTGGTGTTTTAACCGGGGAAGAAGGCATAAAGGTTGGCGGATTTGTTTGTTAACGATGGAGTGTGGTATCATGTACGAGATGGTGGAATATTGGGGACTGCTGCTAGCGTTTTTAAAAGAGGAAGATGGTAAAACTTTAGGTGGTGCGTGTGCATGAAAGTGTTGATGGAGTGATGGGGGAGCAATAGTTCAAGCGGGGACGCAGGGAGTTGTTTTGCTGTGTAGTGTTTTCGTGGAAGAGCTGTTCAAGTGGATGTTAATGAAGGATGAATGAGCAGCATGGGTAGTTTGAAATTTCTAGAAGGAAACACGGAAATAAGGAAGGTAAGAAGTATTGAAATGGAGATAAGTCGATGTAAATAATTGAAGATGGGAGTTTGGGTCATCTGGAGCAATGCGTGTTATTGAAGTGGAAGTGGCAGGAGTTTAGGAATATGAGAAAACAAAAATACTGGAAGTACGGTAGAGGAGGAAAGGCGCTATGGGTCGGTGAACATTGGGTGGGCTGGGTTAAGACGTGAATCCCATAGGAAAAAGAAAGAAAATAAATGCAATAAGCGATGATGGTGGAATTCATACAGGAGTTGGGTTAATTACATTTGGGAAGCACGGTTCCATGTTTGGTGGACAATGGACTATTAAAAGAATGGAACACCGCTCGTCATGTTGGGGAACGCAGAGTATACGATAAAGCTAGTCTGGATCCATTAGGCGTTCGTTTGAATTCATGACAAAATAAAACGGTTGATTGGATTTACCGACTGTTAATCGTTATTGAACGATAGCGACCAAGGTGAGTAAACTCACTAACTCTGTTCTGTTTATAATTTTATAAAACGTTATTTAATATTGATTAAAATGATTTAATGTTTGTGTGATGGTTGTTTGGTTGATTTGCTAGTTAATTGATTAAAATATATATATATATAAGTCGATAATCAAATACTGATTGATCTGAAATTGATATTATTCATGTGATCAACATCTGTGGATGCAGGAAATAGGTTGGAGGAATCCAACTGGATTCCTCAACAATTATATTGTTGTTTTTCATATATTGCATTATATGATGTGATGAATAACCTATGGTTGATTGTTGTGTGCTTGGAGTGTTTGAACAACATTGACCTGAAATGATTGGTATTAAAATACCATAAAAATATATTGAAAGGAATTTGGTGTTTTAAAAAGGGAAATTATATTTTTAATTAGATAGAAATTAATTTCGATTGGATAACATAAGTTAACTTTTTAATTATATAAAACAAGTAGGTCGGTTTATAAACGATGTTTTTGAATGGAATAAAATGCTTATTTAAAAAAAAAAGTTAGAAATATAAATTCGATAAATGATTGTTGGAAATGGGTAAATCAGTAAAGGGGAATGATGAAGTTTAATTCGGTGTTGGAATATGAGTAGGATTGAATAAATCCATATGAACTTATATTGAGAATTCGACTATGTCGAATGATATAAATAATTTATTTTAGAAATTATATATTACATAAATCCAGGAGTGTACAAGATAAATTAATATTGGTTTAAAACCAATAATTTACAATAGAATATGTAAGCAAGATGAAGTTTAAAATGGATATATAATTAACAAGAAACTGATTTATAAATGGAATTTATAAAGTGAGATATAAATAAGACTTTCTAAAATAACTCGATAAACAGGATTTAAACCTGTAATGGTATGTATAAGTAAAATTCAAGATTTGATTGATATAACGGTCCAGTTTTCTGTAAAGGAACAATATTCACTTTATAAAATGAATAACGCTTTAAAAGCAAACGCTTGAAAATTGGAATAGTGTCAAAAGGAGAATTGGAAATGTTTTCCAATGTTAATAACGTATATTTTATAAATTTAGAAAATAAGAATTTACAAATATATAAGAATGGGGAAATGAATAAATTTATGATAAATTGAATTAAAGGAGATAAGTATTGATTGATGATTTGCTCGGTAAGATTTCCATTTGGAAATAGGACCGTTGTTTGTACACCTATTTTTCTTTGATAGTTAAATCACTGATTATCGAAGTTTTTGACCATTTTCCCGTCGTCAATACGGAGAGACCGGGATCCGATTCATTATCTGAAAACCACTCTGTATGGACGTTACCGTTGCGATCAAATATGATGAAGATAATTGAAGACGGAGTTATGCCAGGGCTATCCTGTTTACAGAATAGCGCCTTCGGTTTGTCCAGTCCCAGGACAACTTGTATGGACGAATGTCTGACAGAGCATATCTAATAGATCGCAAAAGTTGATATCTTCAAACCTATTCACGTTTAGTGGTAGAGGAATTCGTTTCTCTTAGGTTTATACCCTTGGTATTTTTGTGGAAATCAATGTGTGATTTGGCGGGTATGACGATGTGGCATTCAAAGTAAATGAAGAAGTGATCTATTAAAGGATACGTTATGACCTCAAGCCTCATCAACCGGGGGATGACAAAAATCGGGCAGGCAGCATGGCTATGTGGGTCGCACCCATTAGGGTGTATTGTCACCATCTAGAGAATATTCATATTTGTTACTTCTTTCGCTTCTGTATCTCCCAGGAACGGTTATGTTGCTAGCAATCGCAGGTGACAATATATTCGATACACTCAAGAGAAATGAGTGGTCAGTCATGTGTGGGCCGGGTTACAAGATGTTCTTGTTGAACCCTGTGTATTCGTCTCTAGAGATACACTGTCGGTAGGTGGTCCCATACCTTGTCATAATCGGAATCCAATCTCCAATAAGAGCCCGCGATTTGTTTGTATACTATATATGTGGGGCGTGAGATGCAAGTGTTCCGGTAGATTCTATTTATTTGTATTTAGATATTATTATAATATCAGAGAAGTATTGATTTACAAAACTGTTTTGGGTTATCGTAAGGTAAAAACCATCCGTGTTTATGTGTGGATTGGTCTTACGATTTTCTTTTCTTTTGGAAAAGATTTTGTAAAGAATGATTTGAGTTTACTCACACCAATCCCATGACTGACCCAGAGTTTATTTTTGTTTTGTTTCCCTAAACTCTTGGGTGCCCAAATTTGTACGGGCAGTCAAGTAGTCAGGAGTTTACAGATACTTGGAGCAGCTTGGAGCAGGAGGCTTCAACACCAGTTGTATATAGAGTTATTTCTGCTGAGATATACATGTGATGTACTCTGAGGTTATATGTAAGTACAAATCAGTTTGTATGTTAAAGTTATGTTATATATTATATTTTACTCGTTCCGCTGTGAGATTCGTGTTTACTCTAATTCTGTTCAGCGGTGTTCTTGTTCTTCTGTTCTAAATTTCTTTCTTTCTGTTCTCACCCTCTAACTTTCTGTAAATGATCCGGTGTTTCAAATTCTTGAATAGTCGACATGGTATTTTATGTCGATTTTCGAGGTCGAAAATTGCTGGGTCGTTACATATATATACACTCAACTCATTCGAGGGTACTACTGACCGTATCACTAATGAGCACAACCCCAACAAAGACTAGGTATTCGCTGAACCTAAGCTCCGATACCAACTGTAATGGCCCGCAAATCCATAATATCAGAGTTGACTACATACGCTATACATCCAACCCAAATATCACGAAAATACGAATCATTTTTTTCAGAAGAGAAAGGTAGAAGAAGAACCGAAATAACAACACAGAATCTCACATCGCAACGGAATAAAATATGATATATCACAACTTTTGAAATACAAAATTTTAACTGTATAACATATCATTATCAGAGTGTCACTATCAGAGTACAACTTACAACACAGCAAAAATAACAATAACTAGAAAACACTGAAGCCTCCTGCTCCATGCTCATTTGGATAAATCTATAAAATCCTAAACTACTTGACTGGCCATATAAAATTGGGCATACAAGAGTTTAGGTAAAACAAAACAAAATAAACTCTGGGTCAGTCATGGGACTGGTACGAGTAAACAATTTAAAACAGTTTCAAAAACTAAATGATATCTCATAAGACCACGCCGTATAACACTGAACGGGTTTTTCCCTTATGAGAATCCAAACCACTTGATTTAACTTTAAGAATCTTTTTGAAAGAAACGATAATCATTATATCAAAACTCTTTTGATATTATAATAGTGTCTAAATTAATTAAATAACAATCTAGTGGAACGCTTTCATCTCACGTTCCACACATATATAATGTACAACCAAAACCGCGAGCACTTATTGGGTAATGAATTTCCAACTGTAACAAGGTATGGAACCACCTTCCGACAGTGTATCTCTAGAGGAGAATACACTGGGTTCAACAAGAACATCTTGTAACCCGGCCGCACATGACCGGCCACTCATTTCGCTTGAGTGTATTGAATGTACATCACCAACGGTTGGGATCAGCAACCATTTCCCGAATGAGACAACATCGAATAGAATAAGGAATTAAATGAATATCTATATAAGTGATAATACACCCTAATGGGAGCTAATCACATAGCCATGCTGCCTGCCCAATTTTTGTCATTTCCAGGTTGTTGAAGCCTGAGGCTACGCTTACTTGCCATTCATTGATAACACAATCACTATGAATGCCACATTGTCAGATCCTGAAACACCCCACCTCCGTTAGGGTCACTCTCAAAGGGAATGCCCTAATTTTGGTGGAGGTTTATAAGTATAAGTCACAGATATACAAGACAGATATAAGAACACATATTTTTGAACAGCGGAAAACAACAACTTTTATTTCATTAAAATATGTGTTACACAATCCATGCCATAATTTGTTCTACAATACTTCCAAAAACATAACATCTTCATAACTGTCTTGATTACATTATTTAAAGAAGCATAAAGAAAACATAAATAAACTGCAAAAGTCCCATAGTTGTTGTCCAAAGCTATAGTCCAAAACGAAAAGATCCAAGCAATACATTCTTTCTCTTCAAGCTGGATATGAAGGCTGGTCAAGCTGCGGTATTCCCTCCCTGTGGACCTGGGGGGGGGGAGGGGAACGGAAGGAAAGAAGACGAAAGAAAAGTAGAGTCAGACATAAAGCCTGAGTAAGTCTAGGACTATTCAGTCTATGAATAAAGAACTGGGTGTGATAAGTATAAACTAGAAATGGGAAAGCACCATATACTTAATTAAGTTGTCTAGGGTCGAATATACTATCGTGCCCCATATTAATCTCTGTACCCATATAAACTGGTTCCCAACAGGCACCCCATAATCAGGGTGAAGTGATCCATTTTTTTCGATGATCGGCTCCTACTCGCATAGTTACATGTGTCTTACGACCCCTGATGTTGTAGTTACCTGTGCTGGTCCCACCATGGGGCGTATCAAGTCCCATGGTGGCGGCCCGACACAATCCTAGAATGCACAGGTATGCTACTGGTGCCCAGTGCCTTATTTTTCTGCGCCGGAGTGTGTGCACGCCCGCACCCCGTTAGAACCTACACTGTTGCACCACCGCCGTCGATTTGACCTCTTACAATCAGCCCAGTAATCGTGCCCCACCCTGCCTAGTTTCATGGTATCATGATGCCTTGTAGGGTTACTGCGAAAAGGGTCCTCCGCTACTAGGTTTTCTATTTCTAGCCAACATGCTAAGTTGGTTAAGTGTTTTATAAACCTAACCCCCCCAATCAGTCTGTTTAGTTTAGCATGTTCCATTTTGATTAAGTATTAATATAATTTACTTAATCCTATCAATCCTGACTCAGCCTTAATTGTCTTATTAAATCCTTGACCTCTCACATTAGACAGGTATTGTTGTGGCTGCCTGTTGCCGGTTGGGTCCGGGCAGTCTTATGCCACAACTCAGTCTAACCTCGGGTCCTTATTGGGCTCCATGTTTAACCACCTACATTGGATAGGTATTGTTGTGACTACTGGACAGCCGGGCGGTTCCGGGCAGGTTTACATCACAACTCAATCCAACCTCGGGTTAAACACATCGTATTTTCTACATTTACATATTTTGTCTCTTTTCTTTTTATATGTAAATATTTGCGGCCCATTATTCAAAATCAATTTAAGCTAATGGTGTAAAGGTTTACACCAATCATGGGCCCAACCCATTCTTGATTTTGGGCCCATCTACTTTTATATTTTCATTTATTAATTAATTTGGCCCAACGCTATTTCACCCGTTTAATACGTTCGTTTATTTTAATATATGTTGGGCTTAGCCTTTTAAGCCCAACTTAGCCACGTGAAAAAGGGGAGGCTTAAAACGTGATTATATACACAAAAAGGGGAATGTGAACGCATGAACTTGCAACATAACGTTGGAACTACAAAATAGAAACTGGTGTACTTGCATTGTAGTAACATATACTTTGGTCATAAAGCATAAGTGACATGAATCAAACCATGTAAACTTGTAGTTAAGTTAAGAATCTAACTAAATTAGATATCATTATTGACACATAGTCTTAACTACAACATAAACCTATATTTTTACTTAGGCATAATGTCAAACATAAGCAAATCATGTTTATAAAATTACTATATGTTTACAAAGGTGCTTACTTTTGTTACTAATACAAAAGTATAGTTCAACTAGAATTATTCCAACCTAATCATGATTTTTAATCTATTCACATAATCATGGCACAAATATACCCAGACATGAAATCATGGTTTTTGATCTATTAATGTAATCGTGGCATAAATATTCCTAAACATGAAATCATGGTTTTTACTTTATTCATGCAAACTTGCAATTGGAATGTAAATCTAACTTAGCTATGTGTCACATATATTATCATATAATTCTTGTTAACAATATAGGCCTAACATGTTTTTCAATTAGGCATAATTCCAAACATAGCCTAGTCATTTTCATAAAATCAACATAAGTTCACAAAGAGGCTTACTTTTGTTTCTAATACAAAAGTATGGTTTTACTAGAATTATCCCAACCTAATTCTTATATGAATCATGGTTTTCATTCTATTCATAGAATTATAGCATAAACATATCTAAACTTACATCATGGTTTTTATTTTATCTATGTAAACTTGCAAGAGGAATGTAATTCTAATGTAACTTATGATAACATCATGAGCCTAAAAACATGTTTTCCAATTGGGCATAATAACGAACATAGTTTAGTCATGTTCATAAAATTAATACAAATTTACAAAGATGCGTGCTTTTGTCACTATCACAAAAATATGATTTTTATACTTGAACTATGATGCCAATTCCAACATAACTTCATATGAATCATAATACTTAGGTGAATCAAATTACACTAAAGATGACCATAGAATTTTACATCATGTTGTCATAACAATAGATCATGGACTTGCATGAATTCCAATTAAAATATCATAACATATAGTTGTTAACATGAATCATATACTTGCAATTATCAAATGGGTGTTGTAAATAACTACCTCAAACATGTAGTTTTTCAATATGAATCATATGCTTGCATAAGTCCCAATCAAAATTCCACAACATGTGGTTGTCAACATAAGCCACATACTTGTATGAATCAAACCATAGCATTGCCAAATCGTTGGAATCGAAATAACATACAAATATAAGTCATTATCGCCACAATTCCATTTCGTTTCCAACGCAAATCGCGTACTTGCAAATATCCAATCGTATACCACAATATTCCCAAATCGTTTTGCATCAAAGCAACATACAAATATAGATTATTATCGCCACAATTCCATTTCTTACATTACACAAATCAACACAATTATTTAATTCATTTCGGAATAGCACTCTGCTTACAGCGTATGGCGAATCTTCAATTCAGAAATCTGAATTCTGAATTTGGAGTTGCTATCCTTTGTTGTAGGCGTTGCTTTGATTGATTAACGTTGCTTTAATCTTTTGATTTATTCCTAATTGCCTCTCAATTTCCGACGGCTATCTTTAGTCTCTCCTCAGCAACATGACGGTCTCATCTCCATTTTAGTTTATGTGAATTAGGGTTAGTCTTAGGTCCTTTTTATAGAGTTTGTGAGTTGATTTAGACCGTCGATGAAGCTTGGCTTGATAATAGCCGTTTGTTTGAAGGAGAGGCCAACCAGGAGCTGACACCTAGCCCTAGTGACAAGGCAAGACTCAGAAAATCGACCAAACACAGATCAGGCCAGCCAGGGTGGGCTGGGTTCGACTTGGCTCTGGGGCCAGGTCGACAGCCCAGTCGACACCGTGTCGACTTGGCTGTCGACACGGGTTACCCAGGTCGACAGCCCTGTCGACCTGGCTAGCCCAGGTCGACTGCCAAGTCGACCTGGGTGCCTTAGGCGGGAATTTCCCCGCCCTGGCCAATTGGGCCGATTTTGAATTTTGTTTTTCTGAGCTGTCTTCGTCTGTTTGAATTTTAACCTGAATTCTGAAACTTCCGGAGGCCATATCTTCTTCATACAGACTCCGTTTTTCGAAAACTCGGACTCTATTTCGCGTATTTTTCCGAGACGAACACAATGGCGTATCCCGTTTCCCTTAATTCTTTGATTTGAAATTAATTATACTTTAATTTGTGAATTTCACTGTTATAGAATACACGGGGTGTTACATTCTCCCCCACTTAAAAGGATTTCATCCCCGAAATCTTCAAGTTCAGGAAAAATATATATATCCTAACATCCAAACATCCATCTACTCATCCATCAAACACGAGTATCCATTGTCCTTAAAAGACTTCTAATGCTTCATGATCATATGCGAAGTGTGTGTGTACATGTACTTATCTAATGCAAAATCAGGCGGTCTACTGATTCAGTTGACCTCCTTAATGCGAATTATGTAAGTGCCATGAATCCATTATGTATGCAAATTTTCTTATTCATGATTCTACATGAGTGCACAATCATTCATACAAATGCAACATCCATATGACAACACATTAAAGTTCAACCATATACGAATGCAAACATATATGCATATGCAATATGAAGTGACTGAGCCGATCTAAAACCTAGATTGTGTGTGTATATGCAACCACGAGCAACCACTTGCAACCATCATCCATAACATGTTTCAATTACATGTTTTCATCCAAAGGGTTTCTACCTAAAAGATAAGGTCGAGGAAATATACCTAAAAAGATAGATAAAAGCGCAACTTAAGGAAAAAGAAAGATCAAGGATGTACCCTCGAAAAGAAAAGGGTAGGCAGCGCGTATTCTAGCTTCAGTTTCCCAAGTCGCGTCTCCCTCGGCGTCGCTCCACTGAACTTTGACGAGCTTGACTTCGCGGTTGCGTAGCTTCTTCACTTCCGTTCCTAATATGCGGGTTGGAACTTTCCTCACGGTTGCTTCGCTTTCCACTTCAGCTTCTTCTAGGATATTTGGCTCTACCACTTCAGCAGACTCATGTAGACATTTTCGGAGATGTGAAACATGAAAAACGTTGTGAACTCCGGCCAATTTTTCGGGTAGCTCTAATCTATAGGCCATTTTCCCAATTTTCCTATCTAAAGGTATAGTCGAATGATAGAAGTAAGTAAAAACTTTGTGCGCATTAGGCAATGTCAAAACTAGAAATCTATGCCACATATATATTGATTAGGAGAAGAACTCTCTAAGCATCAGCCCCGAAGACCGAAATCAACATCAGACTGACACCCAAAGAATTACTCAACCCCACCACCATATATGATTCTAGGAAACTAAGCATGATGGACTCCTTTTTAGGTCACAAGGGAGTCCCTTCCTAAGACCAATCCGTATCCTATAAAACCCAAAAAAAAGTTTGGTCAATCCAACGAACACCCTCGAGCCCCAACATGTGTTACTAACCGACGAGTCATACTCCCTATGGGGTTTGCAACAGAAATTGGATTGAGAATGGGACCGAGAGGATATACACAAAAGATAGCATGCAAGTAAGCTCTACAGGAAGAGAGGGATCAAGTATATACTCTTAAGAAGAGATATGATGCACGATCTAGTCTTAAATCTTCTAAGTCGCATTCCTTGAGCTTAACTCCATTATGCTTTGTCCGTCTTTAACTTCACAATTTCGTAGCTTCTTAATTCTTGTTTCCAAAATATGAGTTGGAACCTATTTCACTGTTGCCTCTCGTTCCTCTTTCACTTACTCTACTTCTAGAATACTCGGCTCAAGCATGACGGCGTACTCATGGTTTCATGCAAGCTCTCCAAAATTCACTAGTGAATCTTGGATCTTGTTCACTTACTAGAAGGTATTCCACATAGATGAATTTTCTCTTGAAAATAAACAAATGTCAACTATGTTGCTAAATGTACTTACTAAGGTGATTCTTTACGATTCATGCATAAGCGAAATGAACCTTCTGCCTTAGTGGCGAACACTACTGGAGCGCCCCATTCTGAAATGCTCCTTCTAATGAACCCCTTTTCTAGAAGCTTCTTTAATCTGTTTACTGAGCTCTTTCCTTTCCCGTGGAGCCATGTGTCTAACGGGCAACGCAACGGGCTTTGCATTATCTACAAGATATATACGGAAGTCTATCTCCCGCTTCGGAGGCAAGCCCTTCACCTCTTCGAAGACATCCGGATATTCCCGGACCACTCTAACTGATTGCAAATTTTCAACAGAGGCATCTAGCGATTCAAGATAACTAAGCATAACCGCATACGAGGGATTACAAGAAATTTCCAAAGTGTTACCGAGCTGGGTTAGGAGCCTCACAACCCTTTTCCCACAATCAAGGATGGCCCCATTACTGGATAGCTAATCCATGCCCAAAATCAAACCATATCCCGAAAAGCCCAAAACAAAGGCACTACATTGAAATTCTACGCTTAAAATTGAAATTTTCAATCCCGAACAGATCATAGACAAATGAGCTGGGCCACCAATTGGGTTTGAAACAATTAAGGGGTCCTCTACCATACTAGTTTTTAGGTGCAGAGATTTTAACTAAAGCAGACGAGATAAAGGAGTGTGACGCGCCAGAATCAAATAAAGTGCGAACGGGGTGATCATAAAGATAAAGTACACTTTCTACAGAAGTATTTATACCTCGCTGTTGCAGAGGTGGCGCTTCTAGCACATGAACCTGCGCCCCCGAGGTGGATCCAGCCCTCTGCCCCTGTCCTCGTTTCTTTGGGCAGTCCTTAGCCATGTGGCCTGTCTCACCGCAAGAAAAGCACCCACCATTCATCTTGGCCTTCTTTTTCCGGCAATCCTTCACTAAGTGCCCCACTTTGCCATAGAATTTACACTCCCTCTTCTCTCGGGACTTGTTGTCTTTCCCTCCCTTCTCAAAGTCTGTCTTCTCAGAGCAGTCTTTGCTGATGTGTCCAGTCTCCCCACAATGAAAACATTCTCCTTGCTTTCTTTTCCTTTTTCTACAATCCTTGTCTATGTGCCCTTCCGTACCACAAAAATTGCATTTCCTTTTTTCCCGTTTCTTATTATTACTGTTACGATCCTTTCTTGGTTGACTATTACTCGTCTTCCTACTCTGGGACTCTTCCGCTTGCTGGTTCACGTGGAGGAGGAGGAGTGAAAGCGTCAACAGCTGGGGAGTAAGGTCTCCAGACATGCTGAAACAGAAAGGATAGATTCAAAACGAAGGATAAGAGATAGTACCTATGGCTTTGGGGGGGGGACTTTGCCTTTTAAAATAAAATAATATTTTATCTTTTTTTTAAAAAATCCTTCTTTAAATTTCCTTTTTGAAAATAATTTTTTCAAAACTTTTTATCTTATCTGGTAAACCTATGCTCTGATACCAAGTGAAACACCCCACCTCCGTTAGGGTCACTCTCAAAGGGAATGCCCTAATTTTGGTGGAGGTTTATAAGTATAAGTCACAGATATACAAGACAGATATAAGAACACATATTTTTGAACAGCGGAAAACAACAACTTTTATTTCATTAAAATATGTGTTACACAATCCATGCCATAATTTGTTCTACAATACTTCCAAAAACATAACATCTTCATAACTGTCTTGATTACATTATTTAAAGAAGCATAAAGAAAACATAAATAAACTGCAAAAGTCCCATAGTTGCTGTCCAAAGCCATAGTCCAAAACGAAAAGATCCAAGCAATACATTCTTTCTCTTCAAGCTGGATATGAAGGCTGGTCAAGCTGCGGTATTCCCTCCCTGTGGACCTTGGGGGGGGGGGGGACGGAAGGAAAGAAGACGAAAGAAAAGTAGAGTCAGACATAAAGCCTGAGTAAGTCTAGGACTATTCAGTCTATGAATAAAGAACTGGGTGTGATAAGTATAAACTAGAAATGGGAAAGCACCATATACTTAATTAAGTTGTCTAGGGTCGAATATACTATCGTACCCCATATTAATCTCTGTACCCATATAAACTGGTTCCCAACAGGCACCCCATAATCAGGGTGAAGTGATCCATTTTTTTCGATGATCGGCTCCTACTCGCATAGTTACATGTGTCTTACGGCCCCTGATGTTGTAGTTACCTGTGCTGGTCCCACCATGGGGTGTATCAAGTCCCATGGTGGCAGCCCGACACAATCCTAGAATGCACAGGTATGCTACTGGTGCCCAGTGCCTTATTTTTCTGCGCCGGAGTGTGTGCACGCCCGCACCCCGTTAGAACCTACACTGCTGCACCACTGCCGTCGATTTGACCTCTTACAATCAGCCCAGTAATCATGCCCCACCCTGCCTAGTTTCAGGGTATCATGATACCTTGTAGGGTTACTGCGAAAAGGGTCCTCCGCTACTAGGTTTTCTATTTCTAGCCAACATGCTAAGTTGGTTAAGTGTTTTATAAACCTAACCCCCCCAATCAGTCTGTTTAGTTTAGCATGTTCCATTTTGATTAAGTATTAATATAATTTACTTAATCCTATCAATCCTGACTCAGCCTTAATTGTCTTATTAAAGCCTTGACCTCTCACATTAGACAGGTATTGTTGTGGCTTCCTGTTGCCAGTTGGGTCCGGGCAGTCTTACGCCACAACTCAGTCTAACCTCGGGTTCTTATTGGGCTCCATGTTTAACCACCCACATTGGATAGGTATTGTTGTGACTACTGGACAGCCGGGCGGTTCCGGGCAGGTTTACATCACAACTCAATCCAACCTCGGGTTAAACACATCGTATTTTCTACATTTACATATTTTGTCTCTTTTCTTTTTATATGTAAATATTTGCGGCCCATTATTCAAAATCAATTTAAGCTAATGGTGTAAAGGTTTACACCAATCATGGGCCCAACCCATTCTTGATTTTGGGCCCATCTACTTTTATATTTTCATTTATTAATTAATTTGGCCCAACGCTATTTCCCCCGTTTAATACGTTCGTTTATTTTAATATATGTTGGGCTTAGCCTTTTAAGCCCAACTTAGCCACGTGAAAAAGGGGAGGCTTAAAACGTGATTATATACACAAAAAAGGGGAATGTGAACGCATGAACTTGCAACATAACGTTGGAACTACAAAATATAAACTGGTGTACTTGCATTGTAGTAACATATACTTTGGTCATAAAGCATAAGTGACATGAATCAAACCATGTAAACTTGTAGTTAAGTTAAGAATCTAACTAAATTAGATATCATTATTGACACATAGTCTTAACTACAACATAAACCTATATTTTTACTTAGGCATAATGTCAAACATAAGCAAATCATGTTTATAAAATTACTATATGTTTACAAAGGTGCTTACTTTTGTTACTAATACAAAAGTATAGTTCAACTAGAATTATTCCAACCTAATCATGATTTTTAATCTATTCACATAATCATGGCACAAATATACCCAGACATGAAATCATGGTTTTTGATCTATTCATGTAATCATGGCATAAATATTCCTAAACATGAAATCATGGTTTTTACTTTATTCATGCAAACTTGCAATTGGAATGTAAATCTAACTTAGCTATGTGTCACATATATTATCATATAATTCTTGTTAACAATATAGGCCTAACATGTTTTTCAATTAGGCATAATTCCAAACATAGCCTAGTCATTTTCATAAAATCAACATAAGTTCACAAAGAGGCTTACTTTTGTTTCTAATACAAAAGTATGGTTTTACTAGAATTATCCCAACTTAATTCTTATATGAATCATGGTTTTCATTCTATTCATAGAATTATAGCATAAACATATCTAAACTTACATCATGGTTTTTATTTTATCTATGTAAACTTGCAAGAGGAATGTAATTCTAATGTAACTTATGATAACATCATGAGCCTAAAAACATGTTTTCCAATTGGGCATAATAACGAACATAGTTTAGTCATGTTCATAAAATTAATACAAATTTACAAAGATGCGTGCTTTTGTCACTATCAAAAAAATATGATTTTTATACTTGAACTATAATGCCAATTCCAACATAACTTCATATGAATCATAATACTTAGGTGAATCAAATTACACTAAAGATGACCATAGAATTTTACATCATGTTGTCATAACAATAGATCATGGACTTGCATGAATTCCAATTAAAATATCATAACATATAGTTGTTAACATGAATCATATACTTGCAATTATCAAATGGGTGTTGTAAATAACTACCTCAAACATGTAGTTTTTCAATATGAATCATATGCTTGCATAAGTCCCAATCAAAATTCCACAACATGTGGTTGTCAACATAAGCCACATACTTGTATGAATCAAACCATAGCATTGCCAAATCGTTAGAATCGAAATAACATACAAATATAAGTCATTATCGCCACAATTCCATTTCGTTTCCAACGCAAATCGCGTACTTGCAAATATCCAATCGTATACCATAATATTCCCAAATCGTTTTGCATCAAAGCAACATACAAATATAGATTATTATCGCCACAATTCCATTTTTTACATTACACAAATCAACACAATTATTTAATTCATATCGAAATAGCACTCTGCTTACAGCGTATGGCGAATCTTCAATTCAGAAATCTGAATTCTGAATTTGGAGTTGCTATCCTTTGTTGTAGGTGTTGCTTTGATTGATTAACGTTTCTTTAATCTTTTGATTTATTCCTAATTGCCTCTCAATTTCCGACGGCTATCTTTAGTCTCTCCTCAGCAACATGACGGTCTCATCTCCATTTTAGTTTATGTGAATTAGGGTTAGTCTTAGGTCCTTTTTATAGAGTTTGTGAGTTGATTTAGACCGTCGATGAAGCTTGGCTTGATAATAGCCGTTTGTTTGAAGGAGAGGCCAACCAGGAGCTGACACCTAGCCCTAGTGACAAGGAAAGACTCAGAAAATCGACCAAACACAGATCAGGCCAGCCAGGGTGGGCTGGGTTCGACTTGGCTCTGGGGCCAGGTCGACAGCCCAGTCGACACCGTGTCGACTTGGCTGTCGACACGGGTTACCCAGGTCGACAGCCCTGTCGACCTGGCTAGCCCAGGTCGACTGCCAAGTCGACCTGGGTGCCTTAGGCGGGAATTTCCCCGCCCTGGCCAATTGGGCCTGATTTTGAATTTTAAACTTGTTTTTCTGAGCTGTCTTCGTCTGTTTGAATTTTAACCTGAATTCTGAAACTTCCGGCGGCCATATCTTCTTCATACGGACTCCGTTTTTCGAAAACTCGGACTCTATTTCGCGTATTTTTCCGAGACGAACACAATGGCGTATCCCGTTTCCCTTAATTCTTTGATTGGAAATTAATTATACTTTAGTGAATTTCACTGTTATAGAATACACGGGGTGTTACAGATCCGTTAATCATTTATTGATTTGCACAAATATATTCTGGATATTATGCTAAGGGAATAAATCCGTTGCCACCATATATATTTGTACAGTCCAAAATGCGATCATTGGAAATATTCTGTCAGACATTCGTCTATACATGTTCGTTCTTGGATGGAACGAAACCGAAGGCACTATTCCGTACATCCATCCTAGGCAATCTCTACCTAGGACTTATACAACAACCCTTGCACTTTACTCCGTCTTCAATATATTTAGCATACATGGTTTGCAACGCTTATGCCAATACGGATTGGTTCTTCGGATAATAATCCAACCAGTCTCTCCATATTAACAACGTTCAAATGGTCAAAAATTTTGATAGTCGGTGATTTAACTATGAAATGAAAAATGTCCATGTACACATAACGATCTTATTTCCAAATGGAATTATAGATCAAATAATCAAACATATATATATATATAAATATATGTATATGTATCCATATTTCCTTATTTTCTATGTTTAGAAAATATATGTTATTAACACTGGAAAACATTTCCATATATCGCCTTCTTTTATTTTCTGTACTTTGAAAATATCTTCTATTTATAATTGGAAAATATTCCAATTACTTATCTCTTTTCCGACTCGTTTATTTCTACACTTAGGAAATTTTTATTATTCTATTTCCAACATACACTTATTTGGGTGAAAACGGATGTTGTGTAAAACATCGTTACGACAACCCAAATACTGTACTTAACTAAATCTTATTCAACATTGACCTTCGAGCCTGAATCTTACTTTTTATTTGTTAATAATGACATCAATCAAGTTGGGGTATAACTACCTCTCAGACCTTGACTGAATAACATTCATAACATCAAAACAGGCAAGACTACTTACTCGAATAATCAATACCATACAAACCAATTATTCCATTTTTAAACATGTACATGCTTCTCTTTTTATTCTTACGAGATTTTATTCATAGATTTCCTTTTTGTTTATACTATTCTATTTATAAGTTCGTTTCCTTGTCGAATTCTATATATATATATATGTATATATATATATATATTGTTATATAGATTTCTAGTTATCAAATTTTCTTAAAAATATTCTAACTCCTTAAATTTCCAGAAAAATTCGCCATAACCTCCTTTGTACGGAGTTACCGGAAAAATTCAAAACTTGCCACACAGGCCCTTTCCTCTCAAAATGAAAATCAAAAAACCAAGCGGCTTGTTGACGTGGCGCATAAAACCTCATATTCATTTTAAATACATGCCTTTTTGTCGAGCATTCTATTTATATCTCTTCTAACACTTAATTCCAAACCTATCTCATGTATATCCATACATTTCTAATTCATTTCAACTTAATACACTTGTTTTAACTCAACTAGTTAACAAATTCGTTAATCAACTCTTTTGCCTATTTCACTTTCATATTTGAATATAACATGCTTAAAAATATTTCAACTTACTTATAAACTAATTTAATTCTAATTTCAATTCAAGTTCCATATTCGATTTCGAATATACATTACAAATCCAATTCACTTTTCAAAGTCTTATTTCGGTTCAACCCTTGATTAACTAATTTCTCTTCTACTTAGTTAATTCTATTCAATAATCAAAAATATCATTATTGTTTCAAAAATCATTCCATTTACTTCACTTGAGTTAACATTTAATTTATAACTCAAGTCTAGATTTTTCTAATGGAAATTCGGATTTTATTTGCTTAAAATCCTTTTATTTATTTAAATAAACTGTTATGGTTTTTAAACGATTATGGCGCTGCACTTCTAGAAATTTGATTTTGACATATCTCAAAATCTTTAAGACGAAATCTAGATTTTTCTCTCCCATTAGAAAACTATTATTCAATAGGTCTTGATGATTCTTGTTTCAAGGAATTCCGATTTTAATTGAGTTCTATATCCTCAATTGAAGTTCGAGATGCCAATTTACGAACTACTGCGCCGTGGCAAGTTCGTTTTAATTATTTTTAATATATAAATGTTTTAACTTCGTTTATATATAAACTCTGACTTCATTCTAATATATTTCAATATATATTAAACCATTTTCCCAATTTCAACTTATATTACTGATTTTCCCTAGTTGTCGATTATTTCACTACTCAGTTATAATTTCATTTATAACTCCATCCTTTATACTACATTCCAATTCCTTTATAAATTATATATATAAAGTTCGATATAATCGAATTCTAATTATAAATCCTTAGATTTAACTCAATTCATTTTATATTCTGAATTCCAGAATAAAAACTTTTCGTCCCCGTTTTGAAATGATTCTCAATTCATTTTTATAAATTCATACTTGAATTTAAACTTCTAAGTTATCTAACGATAGTTTATCTTACTAAATTATAAACATCGTTTATAATTTAACTTCCTTGTTTTATAAAGTTAAAACAAGTTTCCATTTCGAAATCTATTAAAAACCAAAATAATATTTTGGAGTATTCTCTTTATCAACACTTATCTATGTAAATATAGAACCTATTTTCATGTTTTATCTTAGTTTCTATTTAATATAATTTAAATATCCTAATTGGGAATAATCTATTTTTATAAGTCCGACGTAGTCGAATTCAAACATAAATCCTAAGGATTTATTCAACTTCATTTATATTCCGAATTCCAGAATAAAATCTATCATTTATTATTTAAAATGATTCTGAGTTCTCATTTTAAACTCACATTTGAATTTAAATATTTAAATTATCCAAATTATAATTTTTCCTTTTTATTTACAAACACCATTTATTTTACTTGTTTATATATTAAACAAGTCTCGCTTTCAATTTCATTTGAAATAAATATTTCTACTTTGGAAAAATAAATTTCCCTTTTCAAATTCACACTTGTATTTATTTATCCCAATTGTCCAATGATAATTCATTTCACTTCATTTATAAACTTCGTTTATAAATGAACTACTTGTTTCCATTATTCAAAACAAGTTAATATATCAAGTCCATTCAAAACTCAAATTCTATTTTTAGAAAAATAAAATTTTCCTTTTAAATCTCTAAATTCCTTTTCACGGTATTTTTAAATATCAACATTTAGGCCCAGTGGTATTTAAACACACAAAATACCTAATTTAACAATCACAGGTTTTTAACATAGCATTTATGATGATATATATGAAAACAAACAATAAATAAATTTGAGGGATCCAGTTGGATCCCTCCAACCTGTTTTCCTGCATCCATAGACGTTAGCTGTAACATCCCATGATTTTAAATATTAAAATTAACAAATTAAAGAAAAATTAAGGGAAACGGGTTATGCCAGTGCGTTCGTCTCAGAATTTTGCTTGAGATAGAGTCCGAGTTTGCGTGAATTGGACTCCGTATGAAGAAGTTATGGCCCTCAGAACTTTCAGAAATTTATATAAAAAAATTCAGAAAATTGAATACCAAGGCAGGTCGACCTGGGGATCGACCTACCCCAGGCCAGATCGACTAGTGGGTCGACCTCCCTATATACAGGTCGACCAGGGGGTCGACCTACCCCCCGGACAGATTTGAAATGTGGCGATGTGTAGACTCACTGCTGAGTCATTAAAGCTGAGGTGGTTATTCTATCTTGTCTAGATGGTCTTGATTTCTTCTAGGTTAATCTGATGGCTCTTAATTATTTAAAATTCTATATAAGCAACCTAACCCTCAAACTAAAATCACACTAATTCATACCAAGAGCCATCATGGTGTCAATGGTGAACCTAAAGTAGTCGCCGTCCTCTTTCAACTCAATAGCAAGATAGAAGCAAGAATCAAAATCAAATCAAATCTAAATTAGAATAACAATTAGTCTACATCAAAGGCGAGCAACTCAGTTTCAGAATACATATCCCAGAAAAACAAGACTTTTCTTTTGTTTGTGAGTATAATTTCTTTCACAAAATAATTAATAAATTAATTATGATGGGTCATGACTTGGATTATGAGAACATGTCTATTGAATCATGTGACGTTACTTGATTTTGTTTGTGAATATATGATTGTTTTGTTAGCTAATGTTTGTAGATCTAAATCATACATGAATCTTATGCAAGTTTAGGATGTTAAAGCATATGCAAATCTTATGTAAGTTTGGGATGTTAAATTATATACGAATCTTATGTATGTTTGGGATGTTAAAACATATGTGAATCTTATGCAAGTTTGTTTCTACATATGCTAATTTGTATATGAATCCTATGCAAGTTTGGGACATTAAAACATACGCTAGTTGTATATGAATCTTATGCAAGATTGGGGGTGTTAAATCATATTCTAGTTTATGAATCTTATGCAAGTTTGGGATGTTAAAACATATGTGAATCTTATGCAAGTTTAGGATGTTAAAGCATATGCGAATCTTATGCAAGTTTGGGATGTTAAAACATATGTGAATCTTATGCAAGTTTAGGATGTTAAAGCATATGCGAATCTTATGTATGTTTGGGATGTTAAATTATATATGAATCTTATGCAAGTCTGTAGGCGGATTATACACAAGTTCGTATGTGAATCAAGTACATACATATGCTAGTTTATATGCAAAACATGTGACATTAATTTACATGTTTAGATCCATATGCAAGTTCACATTTTTATGTTTAGATCTATATTTAGATCCATGGAGTACCTAGTTATTCAAATTAATGTTCTATATACCCATTGCCTATGCTAGTTTTGTATGTGAATCATATGCTAGTTTTGTATGTGAATCATATGCTAGTTTGAATGTAATTTTATATGAAATTCATGTGCAAGCTATAGGAAAACCATATCCATATTTGCAAGTTCACGATTACATGTTTAGATCTATATTTAGATTCATGATAGTTTATGCAAATTTATGTTATATATATATATATCCACTGCCTATGCAAGTTCTTAACCATGCAAACTTATGCTATGATCTATTTTATGTGTTATGCAAGTTGTGATGTTGCTTTTCTTTTTATAAGTTAGACTATTTTCGAGTCTAACATATATCGTGTTAAAACGAACGAATAGCGTGGGGAAAATGGGAAAATATTAATTTTGCAAAATTGTGAATTGGCATAAAATGGCTTTAAAGGCATATAATTAAATTGAGACATTAATTGGTATAATTTATATACTTAAAAAGTATGGACATAATTTAGGTGAAAATTATGGACATGGATTAAAATTGGAAGTATTTGGCAATTTGAAATAAGGATATTAATTCAAATTGGGGTTGAATAATAATAATGCATAATAAATGTCTAAGACACGAGGTTAGACTCATTTGTGGTGTAAGACTGCCCGGACCCGCCCAACAAGCTCAACAACCACAAACGGTAGTCTAACGTGAGAGGTCAAAGGCATAAATTAAATGAGTAATAAAGGCCTAAGACATGAGGTTAGACTCGTTTGTGGTATAAGACTGCCCGAACCCGCCCGGTAAATCCAGTAACCACAGACGGTAGTCTAATGTGCGAGGTCAAAGGCATAAATTAAATGATGCTTAGACACGAGGTTAAGTCTGGCTTGTGGTAGAAGTCTGCCCGGAACCGCCCGGCATATCCAGCGGCCACAAGCAATCGACTAAATGTGAGAGGTATGTGCATTAATAATTAATTAATGCTGATAAAAGAAGAATATGAATGACAAACAGAAGTTTGGTTGAGTGAATAATTCTCTGAGTACCAATGTAATGTTGATTTCGGTCTTCGGGGTTGATACTTAGGGAGTTATTCTCTTAACCAATGTATCAGTGAACTTAGATGTACTTAATCATAAATTAAGTAAAATATGATAAGTGGATAGGGTTAAGACTAGCTTAACCAATAATTGGATAGGGTTAAGACAAACTTATCCAATAATATGTATTGATCTGATAGGGTTAAGACAAACTTAACCAATGATATATATTGATTTGATAAGCGGATAGGGTTAGGACCAACTTAATCAATAATATAAGTGGACAGGGTTAAGACCAACTCAACTAATAATATAAGTGGATAGGGTTAAGACCAGCTTAACCATATATATATTGATCTGATAAGCAGATAAGGTTAAGACAAGCTTAACCAATAACACATGTTGATTTGATAAATGGGTAACATGGGTGACATGTGGGAAATAATTATAAACACTTAACCAAGTTGAAACATGTAAGAAGACATGAATAAGAGGGGGTTAAGTGGGAAATCCTAGTGGGAACGAAGCATAGGTGGAAAGCTTGTGTCAAGCGTGGGGACCCTTTTCAACCAGTAACCCATTTAGTATCTAAATGAGCTCGATCTTGATCGAGGACGGGACACGCTTACTGGGTTTGATTGTAAGAGGTCAAAACGGGTTAGCGGTGGCAACGCATGTCCAACGGGGTCATGTGTGTGCGTGGGCCCGAGCTGGTAGGTAAGACGCTGTTGCATCGTGTAGGTATAAGTCGTGCATCTTTAGTGGTATCGGGTTGCCACTTTAGGAAATGATAGGTCCCATTGTGGGACCATCACGGGTATCTACGAGTTAGGGAGCCGATCGAATGGGGAAGGTAGTGGGTACGACTATCAGAGATAGGGGCAGGCGACACCTATGACAACAACTAGACCATATATGAATAAATGTTGTAATTATACTTGGGAGGGTAGTAGGTACAACTAGTGGAGATAGGAGCAGGCGGCACCTACAATAGCAGCTAGGAGTACACGAAACTACTATTATTATAATTATGATTAGTAAGAGGGATCAGCTTCCAATATGGGACTAGTAATGGTGTCTTGTAATTAGCATTGGTGCAGTATAGTAATTATCCTATAGCGATTAGGAACGAGATTAACGCCAGAATATTCCTCTTGTTTGTTTTGACTTACCCACTTGTTTCACAGTCATTCCTTGTTTTACTAGTTTATGCCTTATCCTAATTACTTTAATAATTATATTGTTAAAGTTATTGTACTCGCCAGACTTTATGTCTGACCCCCTTGCTTTCGCCTCTTTTCTTCCTTCCCTACCCAGGTTCTTATGGTGGGACTAGCACTAGTGGAGCTTGATTTGGATCTCTTTCTCTCTCTTTTGGAAGTGCTTGGATTTCTGAAAGTAAAGTTCAGCTCATTTCTTTTATAGCTACTTATGTTGGGGTTGTACTTTTTTACTTTATGTACTCTGAAAACAATTTGTCAAGATGGATATTAAGTGTACTTTGTTTATGAAGTTGTTGTAGTCAAACTATTTCTCTGTTGCAATAAAAGTTGTATTAAAATTTTCAAGTACCAATATATGTATCTGTCTTGTTATATTCTGTTCTATACACTAATAATACTCCATGGAAGCTAATGCATTCCCTTTGAGAGTGATATTAATGGACGTGGGGTGTTACACGTGGTATCAGAGCTGAAGGTTAACATAATAGATAAGGGATTTTGAAAAACTATTCTTCAAAAACGTTTTTATAAAGAAATACTTTCAAAAATATGTTTTAAGGAAAGTATTTTCAAGAGAAAAGTTTGTTTAAAAAAAATAACCCCCAAGAGCCATATATCTTTCCTTTGGTTCTCCGTTTTGAATCTCTTCCTCTTTCCTCTTTGAATTTCTTCCTCCACATGTAGACACTTTTTCTAAGATATGTAAGAACTTCCGTACGATGGGAGGAAACCCGCTTCATGGGACTGGGACGTTTGTCAAAGCTAGAAGGAAGCGGAGGACTTGTTGGTACCTTTAAAATAGGCGACGGGAGGAAGGTTCAATTTGCTGCATGGTTAATGAAGGACGAAACCTCGTTTTGGTAGAAGGTCACGAATGGAGAATGTGCAAGAGAGACATGGATAGTACACACAATAAGAAAGTAGATCCGAAGAAAGGCGGTATGGATAACAAGGGGCCAAGAGAAAAGGAAGGGCCACACTTGTGAAATACATGACTACTTAAATAAAGATGTTAGAAAGAAGAAGAAGACCAGTTGTTATTGTTATGGAGAAATAGGACATCTCATTAGGATCGTCCAAAGAAGCAAAAGGCACTGGTAAGGGCAAAGTACATGATCTTCTGGAGGGCAGACGCGTTCCCTCACTGCTGGCATACCTGATAGAGGTAGAAATATCTTGGTTTGAAGTTTGGTTTTTTTTTTTTGATCATCCTGTTCGAAACTTGTTTGAATTCTGGCGCTTCACACTCATTTGTATCTGCTTTGTCAGTTGAAAACACTGCACCTAAATACTAGTCTAGTTACGGATCCCATAGTAGTCTCAAATCCTATTGATGGTTCGGCTCATCTTTCAATAATTTGTCGGGATTTTAAAGTATCTATCTTGAGCTTTGAGTTTGAATGCAACGCCTTCATTCTTGGCTTCACGGGCTATGGATTGATTCTAGGCATGGATTGGTTATCCAGTAATGGTGCCATCCTCGATTGTGAAATAGAGTGGTTTGACTTATGACTTGTTGTGGAAAGACCCTTGATATTTCTTGTGACCCTAGAGGTCCGCTGATGCTTAGCTACCTAGAATCTCTTGACGTGTCCAACGGTGATTTGGAATTTGTTCGTGTGCTTCGTGAATATGGTGACGTCTTCGATGAAGTTCGGGGTTTACCCCGAGGCACGAGATAGACTTTCATATATACCTTCTAAATAATGCAAAGCCAGTTGCGTTATCGGTACACCACATGGCTCCGAGAAAGAAAACCGAACTCTGTAAGAAAAGGAGTTGCTTGAGAAGGGGTTCATAAGAGGAAATATTTCGGAATGGGGTGCTCCAGTTGTTTTTGCTACGAAGGCTGATGGTTTACTTAGACTGTGCGTGGACTATAGAGAACTGAATAATCTCACCAAGAAGAATAGACACACATTGCCTAGGATAGACGATTTATTCGATCGGTTGGTTGGTGCTTCGGTTTTCTCGCAATAGGATTTGGCTACAGGATTTCATCTGCTAAGGGTGGCTAAAGACAGCATAGATAAGACTGTATTTAGAACTCCTGACGGTTTCTTCGAGTGGCTTGTCATGCCTTTTAGTTTGACGAGTGCACCCACATACTTCATGACTTAATGAGTAGGGTGTTTAGGGAGTATCTAAACAAGTTTGTGGTAGTATTTGTGGACGATATCTTGGTTTTCTCTAGAAGCAAGGAAGAGCATGCCCTACATCTTAGGGAAGTCTTAGAGACCCTATGAGCGCATCAACTCAAAGCTAAGTTTTCCAAGTGCTATTTTTGGACAAAAGAAGTGAGGTTCTTAGGACCCGTGATCTCTAAGGAAGGGATAGCTGTGGATCCCGCAAAGGTGGTGGCAATCCAAGAGTGGAAAATTCCTAAGAATGCAACAGAAATAAGAAGCTTTTAAGGCTTACTGGTTATTATAGGAAGTTAATTAAGGACTTCACAAAGATATCAGCCCCACTTACTCGATTAACGAAGAAGAACTTGACTTTTGCTTGGGATGTTGACTGTGACGATGCTTTCCAGCATCTGAAGGGTTCATTGACGGCAACTCCAGTTTTAGTTTTGCCAGATGGAAGTAAGCCATTCATAGTGTATACATGTGCTTGCGGGACTTGGCTTGGAGCAGTTTTCAATGCAAGAGGAAAAGGTGATATGCAAAAGGCGGCAAGTACGAGCATTGCTTATCATCCACAAACGAATGGACGGACAAAAAGGGGTGAATAGAATCCTTGAAGATCTTTTGAGGTTATGTATCCTAGATTTTGTAGGGACATGAGAAGAGGCAGCGAGCTTAGTGGTGTTCACGACGTGTTTCACGTATCGCATTTGCAGAAGTGTTACAAGATACCGCGGAAGTAGTGGAGCCGAACATGCATAGAGAAGTGGAAGTAGAGTGAGATGCCACGATTATACAAGCTCCTACATGCATCCTTGGGTTGGAGGTATAAAAGCAACGCAACGAAGAGGTCAAGTTGGTCAAAATGCAATGGGGATATGATCAAGGAGACGCGACTTGGGAAACGGAAGACAAGATGCGTACGGTGTACCCTTTCCTTTTGGAGGGTATGATTTTTAACTTCCCCTTTTTTACCGCTTTGTCGATACTTGTCCTATCTGCGTGATTATATCCTAGATTCTAGTTAGGAAAAACTCTATGGTTGTAAACATGTGTTTGAGACATGTTATGTTTGGTGGATGCAAATGGATGCAAGTGGTTGCTAGTGGATGCATGTACACACACATTAGGCACTAGATCGGCTCTGTCACTTTCATATTGCATATAAATATGTGTGCAAATTTAATGGATGTATAATGGTTGTGTTATCATATGGATGCTGCATTTTGATGAATGGTTTTTCACACATGTAGAAATAATATGTATCGTTAGGATTCTTTCACATACATAATGGACACATGGAACTGTCATGATTTGCTTTAAGGAGGTCAACTGAATCATTCGACATCCTGATTTTCCATTAGATAAGGAACATATACACACACTTTTTGCATATGTTCATACGGCATTAGAAATATTGTAAGGACAATGGATGCTTGTGTCTGATGGTTGAGTAGATGGATGATTAGATGTTAGGATATACATTCTCCTTAACTTGGAGATTTCCGGGGCGAAATCCCTTTAAGGAGGGGAGAATGTAACACCCCATGATTTTAAATATTAAAATTAACAAATTAGAGGATACATAATTTTAAATGTGAGAATTAAGGGAAACGGGTTACACCATTGCATTCGTCTCGGAATTCTGCTTGAGATAGAGTCCGAGTTTGCGTGAATTGGACTCCGTATGAAGAAGTTATGACCCTTAGAACTTTCAGAATTTTATATAAAACAATTCATAAAATTAAAAACCAAGGCAGGTCGACCTGGGGATCGACCTACCCCAGGCCAGGTCGATTAGGGGGTCAACCAAGGGTCGACCTCCCTATATACAGGTCGGCCTAGGGGTCGACCTACCCCCTCGGGCAGATCTGAAATGTGACGATGTTTTGACTCGCTACTGAGTCATTAGGGCTGGGGTGGTTATTATATCTTGTCTAGATGGTCTTGATTTCTTCTAGGTTAATCTGACGGCTCTTAATTAATTAAAATTCTATATAAGCAACCTAACCCTTAACCTAAAATCACACTAATTCATACCAAGAGCCTTCATGTTGTCAATGGTGAACCTAGAGTAGCCGCCGATCTCTTTCAACTCAATAGCAAGATAGGAGCAAGAATCAAAATCAAATCAAATCTAAATTAGAATAACAACTAGTCTACATCAAAGGCGAGCAATTTAGTTTCATAATACAGATCCCAGAAAAACAACAATGTTCTTTTGTTCGTGAGTATAATTTCATTCACAAAATAATTAATAAATTGATTATGATGGGTCTTGACTTGGATTATGAGAACATGTCTATTGAATCATGTGACGTTACTTGATTTTGTTTGTGAATATATGATTGTTTTGTTAACTTATGTTTGTAGATCTAAATCAGACATGAATCTTATGCAAGTTTAGGATGTTAAAGCATATGCAAATCTTATGTAAGTTTGGGATGTTAAATTATATACGAATCTTATGTAAGTTTGGGATGTTAAAACATATGTGAATCTTATGCAAGTTTGTTTCTACATATGCTAATTTGTATATGAATCCTATGCAAGTTTAGGATGTTAAATCATACGCTAGTTGTATATGAATCTTATGCAAGATTGGGGATGTTAAATCATATGCTAGTTTATGAATCTTATGCAAGTTTGGGATGTTAAAACATATGTGAATCTTATTCTAGTTTAGGATGTTAAAGCATATGCGAATCTTATGTAAGTTTGGGATGTTAAATTATATATGAATCTTATGCAAGTCTGTAGGTGGATCATACACAAGTTCATATGTGAATCAAGTATATACATATTCTAGTTTATATGCAAAACATGTGACATTAATTTACATGTTTAGATCCATATGCAAGTTCACACTTTTATGTTTAGATCTATTTTTAAATCCATGGCAGTACATAGTTATGCAAATTTATGTTCTATATGCCCATTGCCTATGCTGGTTTTGTATGTGAATCATATGCTAGTTTTGTATGTGAATCATATGCTAGTTTGAATCTAAGTTTATATGAAATTCATGTGCAAGCTATAGGAAAACCATATCCATATATGCAAGTTCACGATTACATGTTTAGATCTATATTTAGATCCATGATAGTTTATGAAAATTTATGTTATATATATATATACATATATATATATATCCATTGCCCATGCAAGTTCTTGGCTATGCAAACTTATGTTTTGATCTATTTTATGTGTTATGCAAGTTGTGATGTTGTGTTCTTTTTATAAGTTAGACTATTTTCGAGTCTAACATATATCATATTAAAACGAACGAATAGCGTGGGGAAAATGGGAAAATATTAATTTTGCAAAATTGTGAATTGGCATAAAATGGCTTTAAAGATATATAATTAAATTGAAATATTAATTGGTATAATTTATGTACCTAAAAAGTATGGACATAATTTCGGTGACAATTATGGACATGGATTAAAATTGGAAGTTATTGGAAATTTGAAATCGGGATATTAATTCAAATTGGGGTTGAATAATAATAATGCATAATAAATGCCTAAGACACGAGGTTAGACTCGTTTGTGGTGTAAGACTGCTTGGACCGACCCAGCAAATCCAGCAACCACAAACGATAGTTTAATGTGAGAGGTCAAAGACATAAATTAAATGAGTAATAAAGGCTAAAGATACGAGGCTAGACTCGTTTGTAGTATAAGACTGCCCAGACCCGCCCGGCAAATCCAGCAACCACAGACGGTATTCTAATGTGAGAGGTCAAAGGCATAAATTAAATGATGCTTAGACACGAGGTTAAGTCTGGCTTGTGGTAGAAGTCTGCCCAGAACCGCCCGACATATCCAGCGGCCACAAGCAATCGACTTAATGTGAGAGGTATGTGCATTAATAATTAATTAATGCTGATAAAAGACGAATATGAATGACAAACAGAAGTTTGGTTGAGTGAATAATTCTCTGAGTACCAATGTAATGTTGATTTCGGTCTTCGGGGTTGATACTTAGGGAGTTATTCTCTTAACCAATGTATCAGTGAACTTAGATGTACTTAATCATAAATTAAGTAAAACATGATAAGTGGATAGGGTTAAGACCAGCTTAACGAATCAGTGGATAGGGTTAAGACAAAATTAACCAATAATATGTATTGATATGATAGGGTTAAGATAAACATAACTAATAATATATATATATATATATATATTGATTTGATAAGCGGGTAGTGTTAGGACTAGCTTAACCAATAATATAAGTGGGCAGGGTTAAGTCCAACTTAATCAATAATATAAGTGGATAGGGTTAAGACCAGCTTAACCAAATATATATATATATATATATATATTGATCTGATAAGCAGATAAAGTTAAGACAAGCTTAACCAATAACACATGTTGATTTGATAAGTGGGTAACATGGGTGACATGTGGGATATAATTATAAACACTTAACCAAGTTGAAACATGTAAAAGACATGAATAAGAGGGGGTTAAGTGGAAAATCCTAGTGGGGACGAAGCATAGGTGGAAAGCCTGTGTCAAGCGTGGGGACCCTTTTCAACCAGCAACTCATTTAGTATCTAAGTGAGCTCGATCTAGATCGATGACGGGACACGCTTACTGGGTTTGATTGTAAGAGGTCAAAATGGGTTAGCGGTGGCAACGCAAGTCCAACGGGGTCATATGCGTGCGTTGTAACAACCCGTATTTTTAAATAACATGTTATAACATAAACCAAGGCAGAACTAAATGATAAAATCTGAATCAAGGGAAACTGGCTGTGCCATTGCGTTCGTCTCGGAAAAATACGCGAAATAGAGTCCGAGTTTTCGAAAATCGGTGTCCGTATGACCAAGTTATGGCCCGTCAAAGTTTTCAGAAAATTTCAAGTTCAAAAACAGTTTAAATTTGAATTCAGAATTCAAATTCAGCCAAGCAGAATAGGCGGAAAAAATTCCCGCCACCCCAAGTCGACTGGGGAGTCGACTTGGGATTCGACACACCCCAGGTTGTGTCGACTGCCCAGTCGACACCCCTGTCGACTTGGGTGGTCGGCCAGTTTGGCCAGGGTGCACCTGACTTGTTCCTCAAGACATGTTTGGAGGCTTGTGACGGATTTTAAAGGCTCAGATCTGAATTAGGGTTAATCCTATGGCCTAAACTAACCTAATCTTCTATAAAAAGACCCTAATACCTAGCCTAAATCAACACAAATCATTCCTACAACTAAACTATGCCAAAATTTTCCTAATCATGGCCTCCACCTTCATATCATGGCCTCCATCCTCTTCATGAAAGTTTGAGTGTCCTAAGCTAGTAAAAGAGCCACCTTTCTTCATCAAAACAAGGATCTTTCTTCATACAAATCAAAGGAGCTTCTTGTTTCTCAAGACAACTTGGAGCTTATATTCAATTGGGGATTTTTAGTGTTGCTATTGTGGCTTCGTCTCAATCTTGTCTTATTTTATAGTCTTCATAGCATTGTAAGCCCTATTCTACTCTTAGATTCTAACTATGAAGTTAAATATGACATGTTGCAAGTTTGAGTTTGGGCCTAAGTATGATTTGTGCTTTGATTCTATCATGTTATGCATAGATTTATTCTATGCATGTTTGTAAAGCTATCACCTTGACTTTGTGCATAGAAAGCTATGACCTTTGATTTGAAATGTTGCATAAAGCAACATAGAAACTCTCATAACCCTTATGTTATCTTGCATACGATGTTATATGCGAATCACTAGCTATCATCCTATGTCATTTATGACCATGTTCACCTATTTTGCTAAAGTTTGCTACCATGCATGTTTAGAGGCTTATAATGTAATATGCAAGTTTATGAACACATTTGCCTCATATGCCACCATGTTTAACTTGTGGCCAAATCAGCCTTATGCTATTATGCATGCTTGTGGCCAAATCACCCTTATGCTATTATGCATGCTTGTGGCCAAATCACCCTTATGCTATTTGATATGTTTGAGGCCAAGTCACCTTTTATGCTATCATACATGTTGAGGCCATATGCTAGTATGTTGAACCCCTTTTGGCCTCAAATATCACCATGTTCAACTTGTGATAGACTTTGCCATCTTATGCCCACCTTGTCATATTGTTATGTTCCCTCTTTGATCGATTTGTGTTGATGCGAATTTACGTGCGATGGGAATACGTTATGGGTAATTGGGCAAACTTAAATAACATGAAAACATGACATGAAAGTTTGACATGTGTTTATGCTTGAAAACATGAACGTGGACATGACATGTAGAAAACATGAAAGTGGCCAACTCGAGGTTGGGTTGAGTTTGTAGCATAAATCTACCCGGAACCGACCGGCTTAATTAGTGGCTACAAACAATAGGACCCAATGTGAGTAGTTGGTCACATCGCGCTTGAAACCCGAGGTTAGACTAGGTTGTGGTGTAAAGCTACCCGGACCCGCCCGGCTTAACTAACCACAACAAAGTCTAATGTGAGAGGTTGGAGAGCATTAAGTTAATTAATGCCACATGGTAGGGTTAAGTCATGGACTACTTGAATACTTAACCAATTAAACACGATGGATTATTAGGGTTAAGTCATGGACTACTTGAATACTTAACCAATTAAACACGATGTATTGATAGGGTTAAGTCATGAACTGCTTAGATACACTTGACCAACTCAATACATGGTTAGGATAGGGTTAACCACACTTAACCCGCTGGAAATCCTAGTTACGAGGTCCTTTTCAGCAGTAACCCACTTGGGAGTGTCTGGATACCCTGGACTAGGCTAGGGTGGGGCACGATTACTGGACTGATTGTAAGAGACCAAAAGAGACGGCTGAATGGTGCACCGGTTGTTCAGGCGGACCATGGTCGTGCACATTAAGTCCGGAGTTGAACATGGGCACCAGTAGGTTTAGACTGTGCGTGCTTGAATTGTGTCTGTGGTTTACACCTTAGGGCTGGATACACCCTAGGGTGGACCTTGCATAGTTAACTACATTCCATGATTAAGCCGTATGACACCGATACACGATGAGTTAGGCTTATAGGGAGCCGATCGACTAGACCGAGTAGTTGGACCTTGATTTAGGTCACCTCATGATGTTGGGTCAGCTTTGGGCCAAGGGATCATTTCTTGTTTATAATTGACATGGATTGGAATACTAGTACACACTTGGTGCAACTTAACCTTGTATATGCGATGCCACACTTGATCTATCTTGTTAACTTTTCACCATGCCAGTTATCATCCTATGTTTCATCTCTGCTTTACATGTCCAGTTAACTTTATTAGTTTTTATACTAATAGTAGGTAGGACTTACCAGTATTTTTGACTGACCCGTTTTCTTTTGCCTCTTTTCTTCCGTTTCCCCCCCAGGTTCTCAGGGTGGGAATACTAGCACCTAGCTTGGATCTTTAGCTGCTTTTCTGGATAGCTCATGTACAGTTTGGACTTGAGCATGTTGTGGCTTTATTCTACTTTGGGGATAGTTACTTTATGTTTTTCCAGTTTTCAGTTTATGTTTCTAGACTTTGTTTTGTGGGAAAATAATGACCAATTACTTTGATGTAACTTGACTATGGTTTTGAAATGTTAGTTTTACCCGCTGCTTTATTTACTCTGTTTTTACTTATATGTTCTGTCTTGTGATATCTGCATGCATGTTTACCTCGTTTAACGCCCATCCAAAGCCAGTGTACTTGCAAGAGTGACCCTGGCGGAGGTGGGGTGTTACATGCGTGGGCCCGGACTGGTAGGTAAGACGTTCTTGCATCGTGCAGGTACAAGCCGTGCATCTTTAGTGGTATCGGGTTGCCACTTTGGGAAGTGATACACCCCACTGTGGGACCAGCACAGGTATCTACGAGTTAGGAAGCCAATCGAATGGGGAAGGTAGTGGGTACGACTAGCAGAGATAGGGGCAGGCGGCACCTGTGACAGCAGCTAGGAGTACAAGAAACTACCATATTATGAATAAATGTTGTAACTAGACTGGGGAGGGTAGTGGGTACAATTAGTGGAGGTAGGAGCAGGTGGCACCTATGATAGCATCTAGGAGTACATGAAACTAATATTATTATAATTATGATTAGTAAGAGGGATCAACTTCCAGTACGGGACTAGTAATGGTGCGGTGTAATTAGCATTGGTGCAGTATAGTAATTATCCTATAGCGATTAGGAACGAGATTAACGCCAGAATATTCCTCTTGTTTGTTTTGACTTGCCCACTTGTTTCACAGTCATTCCTTGTTTTACCAGTCTATGCCTTATCCTAATTACTCTAATAATTATATTGTTAAAGTTGTTGTACTCTCCAGACTTTATGTCCAACCCCCTTGTTTTCGCCTCTTTTCTTCCTTCCCCCCTCACAGGTTCTCAGGGTGGGACTAGTACTAGTGGAGCTTGATTTGGATCTCTTTCTCTCTCTTTTGGAGTGCTTAGATTTCTAAAAGTAAAGTTCAGCTCATCTCTTTTATGGCTACCTATGTTGGGGTTGTGCTTTTTACGTTATGTACTCTGAAAACAATTTGTCAAGATGGATATTAAGTGTACTTGGTTTATGAAGTTGTTGTAATCAAACTATTTCTCCGCTGCAATAAAAGTTGTATTAAAATTTTCAAGTAACAATATATGTATCTATCTTGTTATATTATGTTCTATACACTAATAATACTCCATGAAAGTTAATGCATTCCCTTTGAGAGTGACATTAATGGACGTGGGGTTTTACATTAGCACATAAATAATACCATCCTGCTTCGAGGCAGGATATCGCGGTATAGAAGGTCATCCACTGATATATATTTGTGGGGCGCATAGGGAAATCATCCGCTAATGATACCGCGGGCATCCGCTAATGAAACCGCGGGAATCCAACCGCCAATATATATATATAATAGCCACAAACACCAATCCTAAATAACTAATATATTTTTAATAGCCACGATAGTATTTTAATGCAACCAAACAACCAATAAATATTTTTAACGATAAAAATAAACCTTTTTATAAAATTCGAGTGAGATTTACTCACTATGATTTTACTGTGATCTGCTTCATCTCAATTTAAATCAAATGACTATTGATTTAAATTTAAATTCCAAAACGCCTTCGATCAACTTCACTTTGCATATCGTACCACTATAGCCCAACATGTCTTGTATTTTTCCTCTTTTCATTATTTGTTGAACCTTGTAATCATTAAATATATCGTACTATATTTTTTTGATTATATAAAAATTAAATGAATAAATTTAAATTAACTTATTAAAGTTATACCTTAAACCATCTTAACCCTTCTTTTCTCTTCTGTTAAGAATCCGAACTCACCACCCTTTCAAACTCCAAGCATCTCCACTGATACACCTTGTTTCTTCTTATCCAGTTTCACTTACCGGTCCCTGACTTTTACACAAATTATACCCCTTCGCAAATGCTCCCTGTTCGAATACTTTAGTTGCGACATCGACCTTAAAAGAGGAGCGAACCTTTTTGGTAAATAGATGGACACCAAACCCTTCCAACACAACACAGTAGCTCACGGTCAACCCAGCTATCCCTTTTTTCTTCTTTCTGTCGATCAGTATAACTCGCGAGCACAAACCCAGCTACTGACATCAGCTCTTCAATTCAAGATTGCGTTCCTCCACTGTTCGCGTCTTAGCTTCCTCCTAAATGGAATTCAACGCCTGGCGGTTTGTTGGAATGGATCGTGCCTTCACTCTGGCTCGCGACGGAGAAGAGATCGAGCTCCAGAAAATCGCAGATGATACCTTGCTGCTCGGTTTTGAATTTAATGATGGAGTGCGGCCATTTACTTTGATTTCGAAGCTTCCAAATTGAAGAATGAACGGAAGTGTTGGGTTCAAATTTTTTTATTGCAGTTGTGAACAAAGAAAAGGAGGAATGAACAACTTATTAAATAGAAATGGGGAAAAGATGTGTGTTTACGAAGCTAAGTAATTGGTGTATCCAGGTCCATTGGAAATTTTATATTTTATTAATTATTTTAGTTTTAAATTGAACGAATACGATTTTATTTAATTTAAAATACCACGATATTTCGAACTCCTATTTAAATGCAACAACCGGCACTCCTTGGGTTATACCACAATTATGAACACACTGGGACAGGTTCCGAAGCTCAATTCGATCATATGGAGACAATATTAATTTAAATCGATATAAATTAAATTTAAAACAATTCATTCCTTGATAATAAATTAATATTATTATCATCTATATTCAAATAGAATTTATACTGATTACCTTAACTATTTTGATTCAGTTTTTTAACTTCGATTTCAATTATAACTCGTATTACGTTAATCAGATATATTCGATATTAAATCCAAATCGATTTTGAAATCGATAACTTAATATAAAAATTTATTTATATTATCAATTCAATATTTAAAACCATATTAAATATTTAAAATTAACCGACGAAATATCCGGGTCATTACAAGTGTCATCATAATCAATCACAGATTATATATCACGTCATATATCACAATATACGAAAACAAATAGTATTATAATATTAGGGAATCCAGTTGGATCCCTCCAACCTGTTTCCCTGCATCCACAGATGTTAAACAGTATCAATAACATCAATTTCATTTCAATATGAAATATTTTGATAAACAGAATCAATATTTGATTAACGAGTTATATATATATATCATTATATATAATTTCAACCAATACATAAGCAATTCGACCAAACAATCAACACACAACAATCAATCATCATTTATCAATACTAGATTATATTTATAAAAATATAAACTGTACAGAGTTAGTGAGATTTACTCACATTGGACGATCATCGTTAAATAACGATAACTTTCGGGATTTATTCAGACAGACAATTTATTTCGCTATAAATTGTAACGAGCTCCAAATCACTCCTAGCCAATTCCATTGTGCTGCTCCCGTCCATACGATCCTAACAGATCTGATTTCGTATGATTCTGATAAAGGATGAGTTAGTTATTCATTTACAAGTTATAACTAAATTAGAAATTTATTAATATTTAAATAATGTATTAATTATAAATGTTAATCACGTTTATTCTTAAATCTTCACTTACTGTTACTACCTTCCTTCTCCATCATTCGATATGCAAGAACCCACCCGCCTGTTTAAAACTCAGCCTCCACCACCGTCTAAATCCAACAAATCCTCCTTGTTATCTCACCATTGGCTGCATTTAATCCCAACATTTACCACTGTTAAGGCACCCAACATTTACCACTTTTAAGGCACCCCACTCCTTCTGATTTTCAGCCTTCGAACCCGACTTTGGGAGAAGAAGGAAAACCACGCTTTACAACATTTACTTCCCAAACCTGCTATCCCACTGTCACGCACACGATACTGTAACTCCCCCGTCAACCTATTCGATGTCCTCATTTTCTCAGTACAATTCGACTCTAGGTCTTTACTGCACAAGCAACGGCCAGTATATATACCTCGTACTCCATCTTCCTTCATTGAAATTCTATGAACCACCTACACAACAACCCATGGTCAGATTTTTCCCAACACTCAAACTCCAGTATTTCATCACTGTTCAATACTTCGACAACACCAGCCTTCTTCTCGACTTGTGCTCCCTCCTTCCATAATAAAATCACTGAACTCTAATACCTCCTTAAACTCACGACATCACACAGGTATAGTAATAGTACCGACATTCTACACTCCTCGATTCCACAAAAAAAACCACAAATGAACCTTCTCCTTACCGCAAACATCGTGCTACCTTTCGAAATGCTCATAAATGCCCATGTTTCCCGAATCATTAAATCCTAGACCGACCGATGTATCTTGTTCCTGTCTTGAGATAGTAAGCGTAAGCTTTGAAACCAATATAGAATGGAAGAGAAAGACTTGAGGATTTTATATATCTCGATTTCCCAATTTATAGCATGTAATTTTATTTGTTTGATTTTTATTTACTCACGTTGGAAAAAGTTTTTAGCGGCTTGGATTCCATTGACCGTTAAATGAAAGAAAACAAGGGTTTAGGAGCACAGAGCGGTATTTATATAGTGGTAGAAAGCTTATAGACTAAGTTATGTATATTATTTTATTATTTTATATCATATTGCTAATTGTATTCATCGATTAAAAATCCTTGTGGTCATATACGATACCCAATTTTGATGAAACTGGACTTGCTACTACAGTTTGACATTACGGACCCAACGAAACTGGTTTTGTCGAATTCCGAGTCCGTTTGCTCACACAGCGTATTTTTAAAGTCAAATTATCGAATGTTTTTCACATTAAAATCTCATACGACCACATACTGACTCCAAAAATTACAAAAATTGAAATCTAACAATAATTTAATATTCCGGATCCAACAAAATTAGTTTCGTCATAAACAGAGTTCTTTTACAAAACTGGCTATTTTTAAAGCTCTAAATAAACCCATTTAAATATTACTATATTTAAAAATAATTAAATTAAATAAATATTGTCGTATATATTCACATACAATATAGTACAGTCCAAAATATTCCTATCTGAATTTATAACTCGACATTTCAATTTCAGATTAAATTAGTATTCAATTTATATTGAAAATCCATTTATAATAATATAAATAAATCGTTATAAATTATAAAGGAATTCCATAGCGACTTTTCGAAAATCTGATTTGGACATACTTCAAAATCTACATGATGAAATCTCGATTTTTCTCTTCCATTAGAAAAATATACTTCACTAGCTCCGAACGTTTCTTGTTTCATAGAAATCCGACATAAAACAGATTCTGTATATTCGTTTGAAGTTCGAATCGCCAAATCACGAATTGCCGTGCCATTACGGGCTTGATTATAATTAAATTATAATTTATACGTTCTAACGTCGTTTAAATAATATATTCGTTATTCAAATTCAATTCTAAACTGTATTCTACCTTATATATGTTCTAATTCATACTGTATTGTGAATTTAGCTATTTTTGATTATTTCAGAATTATAACATATTTTTATATTATAAATATTAATTAAATATTCCATATTATTTAATTAAATCACCATTTAAAATCTCTAAATTACTATTTATATAATTATATAAATTAATTATTATACCGTAAAAATACGGGACGTTATAAAATATGAGAAGCAAAAATATTCATGATACATTAAACAATCACCCGGGCTTACCTATAACAAAAGGAGGGCAAAACTTTGACCACATGATGAAATGCTAAATTATTAACTTTTAAATTCCTTATATGGAAAAATCACCACACTCGAACATTACCTAGTTCAATAATCACATTCATAATGCCAAATTAATATTCAATTATCTATCGAATATTTTAAATTTCTTATATGGAAAATCACCACATTCGAACATTACCTAGTTCAATAATCACATTCATAATGCCAAATTAAATTCATGTATACCCATAGTTGGGGGGGAAGGTTTAACTACGCAGGCTTCGTCCATGAACCTTGCACCACCATAAAAAAACAGTGAACAAATAATACCTAAATTATAATGGATGTGCCATCGACAGAATAAATCAAGATCAAATAAATAACTGATTTAAAAATTTGCATCTGTTATTAGTATACCTATAAGTAACTGAGAAAAAAAAAGACTCACTGTGCCATCCCTTATAATCATATGTTAACTCTTTTTCTACATTCATTATTTTTCATATATTAATTAAAATATAATAATCAAGGTCACTGAAATAACTTATTGGATCATCAATTATAAAATAAAAGAAAAAGCTGATGAATTCCCAATAGTCTTCGTGGTTTTGTCTTAAAGAGAGTAAATAACTAATAGGTGCAATAGTGAACTTGGGAAGAAAAAAAATTATGTACATACCTTTATAGAGGACTTCAATTTACTATATTATTCAACTTTAAAGAATAATAAATTCGTAAAATTTGATTTCATTGGTTAGAAAAAAATAAAATCAGTTGGAATTTGAAAAGTTTGATTAAATTCCATTAAGGTGTCCTAAGATGTGTCAGCAATAGTAACCTAAGGACATTTGAATTTATGTAGTCCTAACTTAGACTAGTTTATTTGATGGCCTGTAGAAATGAGGAACAAATTAGGCTGAAGAAAATGAAGATCTGAAAATTGAGACCTGACGTGTAAGACAGTACCTAGACTTAAATAATCAAATCCTAGGAAATTACGTGACATGCATCTAGTCCCATTTAATAGTATCTTGTCAGCAATATGTTACTAAAATTGTTCCTAAAAGATTACAAATTAGATTGATATGACAATCAAAGGCATAATAATATATAGTTTATAGCAGTTAACAACTAACAATGAAGAAAATAACACTGATTCAAAAATTAATACCATCAGCATCACATAAATGGAGCATCAACTTAAGCACTTCTAAGAAACATGGTACCAAAAAGAAAATCACAATTGAAAGATTATTAATAAAGCGGTATAGCAATTTTATATTGACATGAACAGAAGATAAGGCGTACTTTTGAGTAAACCAAGAAAAAGAGGAAGTTAGGAATGATCTGAAAAGCAAACATGAGTGAAAGCAGTTTGCAAATGATGAAGCAACCATGTCCACATTCTAAACTGACCGCTATAGTGAACATATTTCAAACATTTCATATCTTTTTTCTTTCTGAACCTGCATTATTTTTCTATCATTATTGATTACCAAATCTAAAGTCTTCTATGTATTCAAGGTAAGATGTATGGAAAATTGTTTTGATCTTGAAAGCAACTTAAACCTCTATCATAGATCCATTATAATATCTATACGATGAAGATGCAAACATATATAATATATGCCATTTTTCATGTTATTTATATCTTCTTACCATGAAGATCTCGACAAAAATATTGAAAACCGAGCACATTCTTTTGTTGATAGTATAATCTTTGATTTGGGCTATCAATGGAGAGTTTCAATTGAAAGGACAGATCTTACCACTCAACTGAAAAGCATTCTTATATGCATATTGATAATGTGAAATATATATGTTACGTTGGGAAAATTGTATTGTACTGAAAAGTTCCTTCAATAGTAGCAGAAAAAACATGGACAAAGAAATCAATGGGGATGGATAATGAAGTTGCGGTGAGAAAGACGACTGAACTTATACTTTTTGTCCTTTATCTCATAAGTTGCTTTACTACATCTCACATTTTGCAAATCCAAAGTTTCCCTTTTACGCCTTTAATTCATTGATTACAACAGCAAGAGCATAGATGTAACGACCCGCATTCTACACATCAAAGGATCATAGAATATTTTTTCTTTCACATACAGAGTCGTATGGTCATGTAACTTTGGGAGACGACTATTGGGTTCATTTCCCATGTTCATGATTTTTGCCGATTTTTAAATGAATGTTTTACCCCTAGCTGATCTTGTTTTGGCCATAACTTTTTATTGGAAAGGAGTTTTGACCTGAAACCACTTATATTAGGTCCGAATGATGGTTTACCTTTCTGTAGAGTGGCCACATTAGCTAAACGGACTAACCATTTGGGAGATATGGATGAAACAAGGTTTGGAAGGCGAAAAACTACTTAACCGGGCCAAATGAGGTGATTAGTGAATGGGCCCATAATCCATTTCGGGATTAGGGTTACGGGGAGGCTGAGATGAGTTAGGTTTTCATTTCATTTCAGTTTTCTAGCTGCCATTTACCCCCCTAGGAAACCTAATAATGGCCTCCAACATCTGGAATCACCTCTAATCACTTTCTAATCAAGTATTAGCCCAATCTTCGCCAAATTAAGGAGAAATAGGACCAAAGCAAGGTTAGGACTGTTGTTAGACATCAGTATTTGTGCTAAATAGAGAATCATTTCAGATTTATAGTTTATTTGTAGCAAAGGTGAGTGATTTGCATAGTTCCTTACTAATTATGGTTAATTAGGATTGATTAGTGTTAATTAGCGAATTTGAACATGATTAAATTCTGGAAAAATATTTATAAATTTCGAAATATTGTTTTAGGCCTCTGTTAGAAAATTTGGTTAAGTTTTGCTAATCATATCATTAGTTATGCTTAAACATGATTAAGGGAAAATATGGGTTTTTGGGTATGTTTGATCCATTTTAATACATCATGTTGTTGTTTTGATGTTTGTGGTTGATTATACATGTTGCTATGACTGTATGGTGTGCTTTGTGATTGATTGGAACTGTTAGATTGGTCGAAAACGCCGTTGTATGGCGTAAAACAGCCGCTGGAAAAGTTGCAGGAAATGTGCAGAGTTACGGACCGGATCAGATCGGATATGGGGCTCGGATCGGATAAGGGAACTGAGCAATGGGATTGGATTTGGATCGGAACTTGGCATGAGAGGCTTGGCAAGAAGGAAGGCCATTTTTATCGGAAGTAAGGGCGTGGAGATCGGATCAGAAGTAAGGGTGTGGAGATCGTATCAAAAGTAACGGCGTGGAGATCAGATCGGAAGCAAGGGCATGGAAATCGGATCGGACTGAAGCTAGGAAGTGGGATCGGATCAACGTAAGTGGAGCTGGAAATGAAGGAGCTGAGCCAAACCACGATGGAGAATCCGAACTGAACCAGATGGGGAGACCCGAGCCGAACCAGAGAACTCGAACTGAACGGGAAATCTAAAGATGATGTATAGCCGAACCGAACCAGACTAAAGCTACTTCTACGTGATAACTTTTCTGAAGACCAACTCCAATTCGACCAAAACCCAAGATGCAAAGGTAGTCCAAATGTGAAGTTTGCACTCAGGATCCAGATGGGAACCAACGAGTCAACTTCGTGATTGGACTTTGCTGCGGTACATGTGTTAAGGGGTTATCGACATCTATAGCTTTGACCCACCACTGATGGACGGATTAACGGCTACGGATCAGTGCAGTGGTGTCATTACGACTCATGTGACAGAGTGATCGTAGCGAGGAATTGGGTGGTCAAAGTAGTGGATATCGTATGCTTTATGCACTGAGTGAGAGATGTGAGGATGGTTGCTATGCTTGATTGGTTGCTATCACTATGACATGCACACCCCTCCCCTGTATCTTTATGCCTTATGTTTAGTGGCACCTTACAGTATTGAGTGGTATGTTGTGCTAACACTTTGGTTGCAGGTCCTGGTTCAGGTATGGTTTAGTATACCTGCTATTGCTCTGTTTTGTTGCTTATCGCTCATACCAGACTTTTGTCTGACCCAGAGTTTTATGTCTCTTCTTATTACTCTGGGTGCTCTTAAACGGGCAGACTAGAGACTGGTCAGGTGACTGTGCAAGAGTAGCTGTACCGGAGACGAGCAAGAGGCTCTTGTGTATTATCTACATATATTCTCCCTGTGTTGTTGATGGTCTCTGCTTTGGGCATTAGTAATGTACCTTTCCTTTCTTTTTCTTTAGAGACAGTTTTAAAGTTGTAATAACGATGATGTGGAACATAAGCTGTATTTGGATTTTCCGCTGCTATGATGTTTAGTTTTCAGCTTATGCACTGTCTCGCCAGTTTTATGTCAAAGTATGTTATTATTATATTTTATTCCATGCGCTGTGAGACATTCTATAGGTTCTTTGTTAGTCCATTGTTAAGTTTCCTTTCCTTCCCTTTCTTTGGCGACCGTCCCGTGCTGGTTGGATATTGGCACAGCACACTTCCATGAGAAATCTCGGCTGGTGTTGTGCGGGCCATCAAAATAGATTCCCATAAAAGTCCTTATTATTGTCAAAAGTTCACAATATCGACCCATAGTTGCAATGGTTGCAATTATGTTCTTTTTCTATATATTATGTAATACACTGTGTTGCAGTCAGCAATAATTCGTAGTATATATATATATAACAAATTACACAGAAAATTAAGGAGAAACCGAAGTCAAACCATATATATGCTAATTTGACTCATATATCCTCATACATAGTTCTAAAGTTATTGCTTGGCTTCTGGTGTTAATTCCGAGAGCAAAACAGCGCCCAAGAGGCAATTTAATTTTACCTGAAACCTATTTACATTGGATTTTTCATGTATTGCTGTATATTTTGTGTTACACTCGCCCTCTCAATCATTATATCAAGCATATATAGTATACAATTTCAAGCAAGTTGTCCCTACTAAGTTTTCTGCATGATTTCCTAATCGATGATTTTGGTATAAGTTGAAATATGAAACAGACGAAGATGCAGATGAAATAAATTAGGCAATTAAATCAGCAGTATTTTAAAAAGACAAAGGCCTGAAATTTACCAATGTATGCTCATTGATCTCTGCATCATTTTTCTCCCTGTTGATTTCAACAACAGAGGAACATCTCGAAAGAGAAACGCCTCAACGTAGGATGAGTAGAAAAGAAAGGGAGAACGATTTCGAAACATGCAAAGCATGGAATAATTCACTTCTTTAATATAAGGAGAAAGCGACGTTTGCACTTACAAAAACGCGTGGCAGAAATGTGTTGGATTTCATGAGATGGCCTGAGAGTAAAGGAAATGGAGCTCAGCTTTAATAGTATAGTATAGATGAATAATCCCACATGTTATTCCCTAGATTGTGGCCCAAGGTTTGTAATCCACAATCCCTTTTATATTCTTGTTTCTTATAATAACATGTTCTACTTAATATGTAATTAAGTATATCTCAATTCACTTGTTTTCTTGTTTAACATGTCAGTCATTATTTATGATTAAATATAACTTATTTCATAATTTTTCCTCATTCTTTCTTATTTAATCATAATTCCATTTTGCATTATCAATACAACTTATCGTTGTTTACTTACTAACTTAGTTGTATTAACTAAGGGCCATTAATAAGTTTCTCAACCCATTTATTATAACCTATGTATAATTTCCTTTTGTCCCTAGGACAAGTCTAAACATGTTATCCTTATCAGCGGGTTTCAGACTTCTAAATTATTTAATTTATAATTAAGTATTTCATAAATTTTCCCCTTTTTACTGATTACTTTATTTAAAATTAAGTGTCTCTTATCTTATTACACAAGTTTTCTCATTTCCTTGCAAGTTTATTATAACCTAAGTTATAATTTCCATTTGTCCCTAGGATAAAGTTACCTGTTACATAGCATTCTTATTACTGTAATTTATCCATAACAGGTTGTTATCATTCCCACATTTATTTCAATAAATTGTCATTTATTACCATTAATTACCACTAATGACGCTTATATATCCTACCATTTACACATATTATATATATGCTCCCTTACTGGACCTGTCAAATTAAGTCTACACCTATGGATGCTGGATTTGCCTGGCGGTTCCGGGCAGACTTCTTCCACAAGTTAACTTAACCTCGTGTCTTAGAACCGTTACAAGTTTAATTATGCACTTAGACCCCTCACATTAGATTTACCCCTTGTGAATATTGGATATGCCGGGCGGTTCCGGGCAGACTTCTATCACAAGAGCAATCTAACCTCGTGTCTAAGCGCGGTTAAATTTCTTATTTATCGTAAACCTTCTATACAGTCTAGGCATGTTTATTTCTTCTAATTATCCATTGTAATTTATAATACACATGTAATTATATCATGCCTATTATAATTCTTCACATATAATCAATTCCTTCCTAACACCTAATCAATTAATCAAATAATTGTTTAAATCACATAAACCAATATGTACCATTCTCAATTCTTACAGCTAATGGCCTGGGTACACAATTTACACAAATTGACATGAAATCGGTAATTACTATGCAAGATTTGACAAGTTCATATACCAACAAATTAATATTTAGCATATCAATTATTCCTACTTCATACCTATCACTCTAGGCATTATTATCATATGTTACATTTCTCAACATATTGCATTTCAATTATACATATAGGGGAATGGTAAACGATAACATATTCTTATCTAAACTATATAGCTTAAATCCACTCACCTTTCATGCTTTCCCCAAATTTTGGATCTGATCCCATTTTTGCATCCATGGTTTTTCTTTTCCCTTTAATTTGATTTAAAACCTAATAACCATGGATCGATTATTTTCATTAAAAGAGAAGGGAAAGAAAGAGTAAGAATTTGAATGGATTGGATCTAGAATTTTTACCATGTTTTTCATGATTCCGAATAATGTTTTTATTAATGCCGATCCCCTCTTCCAGATCATGAATTTTAAATTGTCGTTGCAGTTGATTTCTAAATTTGCAGTTGCTGATGACAATTTTCTTTTTAAATCTTCATTATAATTAATAATTATTCTTATTTAGAAATTACACGGAGGAAGAAGAGAGTGAAGAAAACCTAAAATGAGAATGAACAACTATAGGTCTCCTTATATAAGAAGTTTCCTTGATGGAATCTACACTCCCCACATCGTGTAGCCAATCAGAAGTTTCCATGTCATCAAAAATTTGAATTGAACTAATAGGATCAAGCCAACTAAGAATGCATTGTCATATTTTGCCAATCAAGTATGCTTATGAGGCGCCAGCTTAAATTTTTGCATTAATTCTCTTTTTTCCGTCTTTATTTTGAAATTGATGCTCTTTTCTTTCTTTCTTTTATTCTTTATTCGAGCATAACCTTCCATTCGAATCATGTTCATTCATGGGCATTTCTTATGTGTATACTATGTTTCTACATACAAACAATTCTTTACTTTATTCCACATTTAATGTTCTCAAATCAATTAATATCCAACTTTTCTGTTTTTAACCATCCTTCCTATTATACTCTTTTTAATTAAGCTACTTCCGTATAAAACCTGCTTTCACACTAAACCGCTTCTAATTAAAACCCCTTTCACATTAAATCTTTACTCCTCTTTTTAAACTTCTTTCTTACTTTTAATGCATTAACCTTCTTTCTACTATTTTTAAATTCCTCTAAAATTTCATCCTTGCATTCACACATGCAATATTTTCTTTTTATTTAATGCATCATTTTTAACGTACTTGTTATTCACATATCAACCTTCCATCTTTATTCATGATGTCCCTTTTCTTTGCTTACATCAATTGCTCACTTTCTTTTTTTCTATGAATTAAATTTTCCATGCTTTATTGCATACATTTCAAATGTTCCTTTTTAAATGCGTTAATGCTTTCTTTCTTTTTTCACTTGCATATCATTAATTAATGCATCCTTATCATACATTCTCTTTAATGCATTCCACATTTCTCTTACGAAATTTTCATTGTATTACATTCATCCCACTTTTAAATATGTAACTTTATTACTATGCATGCCTCTTTTCCTTTTATTTTTATTTTTATTTTTATTATCAATGCATGCATTACATTTTCTAATTTATTTTTACTTATGTTTGTGCATATATCTCTATATGCACAATTTTAATTACAATAAAAATACGGGGTGTAACATTAGTAGTGCATTATTATATATTGGTAATTGTCTACGTAGTAGCCAATTTTAGTTTAGCTTATCATTTTTTTATTTTGCAACTGTCAATAGCAGTTACAATAAGGGTCTATTGCATTAGCTTTTAGTTGTTGTTAAAAGCACCAAACGCAACTCTTTTATGCAACTATTGGAAATAGTTGCAAAATATAAATAGTCTATTGCAACTGTGGATATCCAGATTGGAGCTAGAAAGTTGTAATTAGTCTATTGCAACTGCTTTTGCTAGTTGCAAAATGATTATTTTGTTGTGGTGTTTACATGTGTAGAAGAGAAGAATTTTTTTGAGTACCAATGGAGGTGTATCTGTACGCATGATAAGAGATCAGATCAATTGGAAATCGCATAAGGGTGCCATCAAGCGGATACAACCCGACCTTTAAAATGGGATCAGGGTAGCACTCACTTTTAGGGATCAATATGGATCCCTCAATAGGGATTAGTACTGGTAGATTGCACCAAATGGGGTGAAATTCTTATGGTAGATCTCATGTTTTTGTTAGCTTTCGCTTCCAGCCGATGGTTCGTCATTCTGATACTCTAAGCTCAAGTATGGACAAAATGTTGAACATGTGTCGAGTTTTGGAGTTCTCATGTTCTGAGAATCCGATGCCTTAATAGGGATCTGTACCGATCCCTAGGGATAAATCCTTAGGGTTTGAAAATTCTATGGTAGATTAGCCTTCACGTTCAACTGACAATTCATTATTCTAATACTCTAAGCTCAAGTTATGGTCGAAATACTAAACAGTTCTCAAGTATTGAATATCGGATATGTACTGATCCCTCAAGGGAATCTTACCGATCCCTCGTGGAAGTCTTACCGATCTGACCATAAGCAAGTTTTTAGTATTTTTTCTGCTTGTTCTAAAGTGCCATTCCATTGGATTCAGATGTTCATGAGTTCATATGATCATTCGTACTTGATCGCAAGCAATCCAGATGTCCAAGTATACGACCAATCCAATCATGTAAATACCCAATTCCAAACTTTTATCGATTTCAATGATTAATACAAGAATTTCCAAGTTTATATGATCCCGTGCTCGAATTACGAGCGATCCAGATGTCCAAGTCCAAAGCGTAATGACCTTCTAAAAGGCTGAGTGACACCTGCCCTCCAAAACATGCCTTTATATGGAAGACATGTTTTGTATAAGTCTAGTTTTCCCTAATCTCTCCAGTTTGATGTTGAAAGTTCGTGTTTGCGCCAGATCAATTCCGCGTAAAGTACAATCCAAACTTAATGATCTAAATCATGTCCCCACCAACCGTAATCCACAGTTAGTGACCAAGCCGCTCCGTGCTTTGATTGAGCATAAGCCATAATCGTTGCATTGTAACCTCGTCGAGCTTTGATCATGTATCAACCGTACATGATTGTTTTAGAGCCTCATTGGAATTCCGCTAAGCATAAACCACACTTAGCATTCTGAGTTTGAATTAATCCTCATCAAGCATCAGTTGTACGTGACAGTTCACGTGTTGTTTTGATCCCTACCACGCATTAGCCATACTTAGTGGTTCACGGTTTGGATGGACTATCAAGTATTAGTCATATTTGATAGCCCATGGTTTGGATTCCCGCAAAACATAAGCTATACTTGATGGATCATCGTTTGTTCACGTCTACCAAGTATCAACCATACTTGATAGTTTATAGCCTCTCCGGGATCTTATCGAGCATGAGCCAGTCGATGTTTTAGCTAGGATTCTTTTATAATTAATGAGCATCAACCATACTCACCAAGATGTTAAGGAGTTTTGTACTTGATGAGCATCGGCCATGCTTTCCAAATGATTTTAAAAAAGTTATACTTGATGAACATTAGCCATAATCGCTAAGCGATTAAAGAGTTTTTTGATACTTAATGAGCATTAGCCATACTCACCTAGTTTTAAAGTTAAAACCAAGTTTACACTCGATGAGCATCAATGATGCTCATCGAATGGTTTATTTTACATTCGATGAGCATAATTTGTACTCATCAAGTGGTTTGCTAAATTTTTCAATTTTTATATTTAACACCCGACGAACATCAGCCATACGCATCAAGTGATCTTATCAAAGTGACAAAACACAAAATCAATGTCTAATGAGAATCAACCATACATGCAAAACAACTATATTGGATTGGAAAAAATGAATTTTTTTTATTATAAAACCAATAATTTCCTCAACATTCATAGCCTGTCTAAGGATCTCTCTGGTTTCCCGTACAAGTGTAAATGGTTTAGCCTTTTTATTTCAAACTAATCAAAGGATAGAAATAGATAAGTTCAATAATATATCATTGTCTAATGTTCAAGCCTGTGCACGACTCATTTCTACGTCCAAGTCCAAGATTATAATCTAAAATATGATTGAATGGCATGTTTGTAGTGGTATCAGGGGGATTTTCCCTGCTATTATCAAATTAGTATCAAGCCCTCCGGTCTGGTAGTTACCGACTCCTAAGCGTAGTTTCCCCTAGTTTCAAGTTGTGGAGTTGTAGGTTGTTGGGTCCAGCTTTAGCATTCGGATTTTGAGTTAATAGTTGAACTAGTTGTTTAACTTGATTGAGGAATATGATTGTCAAATCCTCTTGTTATTTGAACAAAGATTCCCGATTTCGAGGAAGATTTGTAGAATATTGACCATCTTGTCCATGTCCTCACTTATTAGGTACAAAGAAGGATTTCCCATCCAAGAAGACTCATGGCTTTCTTCTTCCACTGTTTCACCTCCCAATTTTTTTTTAGTATTCTTCTTCCTTCCCAGTATTTCCTAAGTGTAGAAAGTCAAGTAGTCGCCCCTTACCTGACGCGTGAATTTGGTCAATGAAGTGCAAACTCCTGATTCATATGCAAATCAGAATATAATCATAATACACTGATCACAAAATAGTCATGGAATAATATTGGAAAGAAATAAAGGAGACAGAAGTTCTTATAGTGGTTCAATAAATGTTGGCCTACGTCCTCTTCAAGTAATCAATTGATTACAAGTATAGCTGATTGTTATATAAAAGTAGAGAGAAGAAGTTGACGTTGTCTCCAAGTTTCAGCAGAGTTTGCACGTGGAAAAGAGAAGATCCTTTCTTGAGTGCCCATATAGATGTATTTATAAGCATGAGAAGAGGTTGGAGCAGTTGGAAATCGCACATAGGGACCACTGAGGGGGTATGACCTGACCCTCGAAGGGGGGTCGGGGCCGCACGCTCTTCAAGGGTTCAATATGGATCCCTCAATGTATATCGGTATAGATCCCTAGAGATTGCTCCAAATGGAGTTTAATTTTTATGGTAGGTCCCATTTTTCATTAGCTTTTACCTCCAACCGAGGGTTTGTCATTCTAATAATCTGAGATTAAGTTTGGAGTCTACGATGGGATTGGTACCATTCCCTAGGGATAGCTCCCTAAGGGTTAATAATCCTATATAGATGACATTTTATGTTACATTCCACCTTCAACTAACAGTTTGCCATTCCCATACTTTGAGCCTAAGTTATTACTGAAATGCTAAATAACTATCAGTTTTGAATATCGAATATGTACCGATCCCTCATCGGAGTCTTACCAATCCAACACTTAGCCAAATTTTGAGTGTTTTTCCAGCTTGTTCCAAAGCGCAATTCTGTTGAATCCAGTTGTTCACGAGTTTATATGGTCATCCATACTCGACCATGAGTAATCTAGATGTCCAAGTACAAGACCGATCCAAATCGAGTGAATTTCGAACTCTATGTGTTTATTAATTTCAATGCCTAGTCCAAGAATTCCCAAGTTTATATGAGTCATTGCTTGAGTAACGAGCGATCCCGATGTCTAAGTTAAAATCATAATGGCCTTGTCAAAAGGCTGGTTAACAAAAACCGTACAAGACTCGCTAATATGAAATGTAATGTCACTTCCCATTATCGCTACAACCATGGATGACTCGCTATTAGAAAACTCAATTTCCTAGTTCTCCATAACCAAAAATGGTAGACAATTCACTACTAGAAAACCCAATGTCCAAGTTCAATATCGTCAAAATCAAGAACGAACTGCTATCAGGGAACTCAATGTCCTAGCCTGCTTCATCCATGTAACACCCCACGTCCGTTAGTGTCACTCACAAAGGGAATGCACTAAGTTCTGTGGAGCATTTAGGGTAAAAGATGCAGATAAATTACAAGACAGACAGAAATTAAACAGCGGAAGATAAAACTTTGCTTTATTGATAAAATAGTTTGTACAATGATTTCTATACAATATCAGAGTATCATCTGTCTTACAAAATAAAGAAGCATGAAAATACATTTATATTCCCCAAGTTTAGCAAGAGCCAGCCATAGCATCTGAAAAGAGAATCCAAGCAAACTTCGACAAATCTTCAAGCTGGGAAAGATTGACATTCCAACTTAACCTGAGCTATACTATTCCCTCCTCTACTACCAGGGGGGAACGGAAGAAAAGAAGACGAAATAAAAACAGAGTCAGACATAAAGCCTAAATAAGTTCAGTATCTTCTAGCATGTGAACATGAAAAAAAAAACGACATGAATTAACTGAATCCAAGATTACACCATGACCATAGGGTCAGCATGATTAGACAAAATAATCACAAGATATGCTAAGATAAGATAAACAGGATATGCTCTAATACTTTCGCCTCTTCGCTATTTCCTTGTTATACTGGTTTCTATATCTCTGCACCACCTAACTAGTGTTCCAACTAGTAACGATAACGTGATCCCAACCCCTGTAGTTTCCATTGCCTTCAGGCATACATTTATTATTTATTACCTAGATCTAATCTAGGGTTTTCTATCAAGTGCTTTCTAGAATTAACTAGATTTTACGCTATCTGCTGAACGCTTCTCGAATTCAGGGTTTATGCCACCTAGTCAAACTAGGGATTACGCTACCTGTCGAACGATGCCCCCAAGTCTAGGACACACTACCTAGAGTGGTATATGTTCCTATACTTCCCCACGCATGTATCGCGAATCGTCATCGCTTGTCTATATGCACATGTCCTGTAATGTGCGGTCCGAGTCCTGCAACAGGACAAATCAAGGAATACAAAACTCGGTCGGGAGCTTTCAGATATCTGCCGATGCAGATGCTAAGGTCTGTTTTTATTCCAGTGGCTATGGTCCCACTTGACCCCTCCCTCAACTAATGAAAGGCACACCTTGTAAAATGACAACTACACGCCGGCCCCCGGTGCCCCACTATCCTATGGCCATCCTCACCCATAACTAGATAGCAAGTATATGGTCTTTTGGAGTTCTCCGCCTTTCCGCTTCACGTATCTCGATTGACTCAAGATGGATGGTAGACGACGAGTCGCTATCACAGGGCTACCGTTTGCTCGCCGAATCACGCCGGTCGATTCTAGTCTTTAGGTCGCCATGTATTGCAACCAAGGCATACCCCTGGTTCTTCTACGCAGACCTTAACCTCTGTGGGCGCAGGCGGATCATATGCAGCCTCACAGAGGGATACTAAGTGTACCCTCACGTCCCCTCGAAGCCTCGGGCTTCGTAACCCAATTCGTTGGAGCCTTCTTTTTAATCAGACGGACGTTCGCTCCTCCTCGTGTTATACTAAGAATTACTACTTAGTTTTGTCAAATAAGGTTTACCACTTAGTTTCCAGAATCGTTGTTTTCTTAACTAAGGTTTACTACTTAGCTCCTTTTAACTAAGGTTTACTACTTAGTTCTCTTTCCCGTCAATTTGGATTGGTTAAGTGTCATTAGTCAATTCAAGCTAACTTAACCCTCTTCATTTATCCTGTTAAGCTGGTTAAGTGTCATCAGTAATTCACGTTGAATTAACCCTACCACAAACCAAGTTATATTGGTTAAGTATTTTTTATTACTTAACCCTACCCCTTCATCCTGTATTGGTTAAGTGTTCCTTTTTAACTTAACCTTGCCCGTCTGTTTTAACTAACATGTTATTAATGGTTAAGTATTATCCCTTCATGTTTTAGACTTAACCTCATTCCTTTATCACAACCTAAAGGTTAAGTGTTCTGGTTTACTTAACCCTACGGTCTAGCCCAGCTAACATATCAAAATTGGCTAAGTGTATTAGATTTTACTTAACCCCAACCTCTAGTCTAGTTAACATATTAATTTGGCTAAGTGTATTAACTTTACTTAACCCCTACAAGTCTCGTTTTGCTACCTTGAGTTTGGTTAAGTGTCTCTGTGGACTTAGCCCTCCCATTCTAGCTTAACTGTGTTAAGTTGGTTAAGTGTTCCTATGGACTTAACCCTCCCATTCTAGCTTAACTGTGTTAAGTGTCAGTCTGAAACTAACCCCACCCATCAGTCTAGTTATCATGTTGAACTGGTTAAGTGTCTTAGTTAACTTAACCCTACCATTCTTGTTCTAGCTTTAACTAAATAAATTAAAGCCGCTACCACTCACATTAGACAGGTATTGTTACGACTACTGGATGTGCCGGTTGGTTTCGGGCAGGTTTACATCGCAACTCAGTCTAACCTCGGGCTAGGCATATTCGTGTTTTTTAAGTTCAAAGGGTTTCAATTTATTTTCAAATCAAGTTTTGAAAGTAACCATCCCATTCGTCGGATCAGTTGGGGATAGCCAGGGAGAGCAGGAAACTTGTATTTTCCAAACCCAAGCCTAGACACTATCCTCTTTGTCACCCTAGATCTTTCTGGTGTGTCATTAAAAGAGATGTCGTTAATAAACCTTTAATTTGTCTAAATGTATATTTCCTCATTCAGGACAAATTCTATAAGTAAATTATTTCTAATTTACTTATTTCCTAATTACTCTTTTAATGTAAATTGTCTACATTCATTCTTATGGCCCAATTCCCCTTCTAAATCATATTTATGCTTTTTTGTATGTGGACAATACCAAATTAAGTGTCACTAACCATGATTTTTGCTAAACCTGCCAATTACTCCCAATTATGGCCAATTTCACATTTATGCCAATATACTTACCATGCCAAATTAGCTAATCCAATTCCGATTCAACATTCTAATTCTAGACTTATTACTCTAGTTCACTATTCATGTAAATGCTAGATTTACACGTCAATACTCAAATTACACATCTTGTAATTCATGTCAAATTTATCCAATTTGCATTTCTATGAACATGCCATAATACATGTTCCCAATTTATGCCAATTTCCAAGTTAAACTACGTTTTTAGTAAATTTCATATTTTGCCCAAACCGCATTCCCACCGTTCGTATAATCGTGATTTAGTCTAGATTATAAATAAAGCTAGGTTTGTAGAAAATAGGGAATGAACCAAAGATGCTATGCAAAAGATAGACATACTAACTGGCATAAAAAGGGTTGAATAACAACGTCGGTTCAAGAACATGGGTAGACCTAACTTAATAGGTAAATACCCAAGGTCTAAAACCAAAGAAAACCAAGAATAGACAGAATAGAGACGTAGGTTCAAGAACATGGGTAGACCTAACTTAATAGGTAAATTCCCAAGGTCTAAAACCAAAGAAAACCAAGAATATACAGAATAGATGATTGGGTTTAGACCCAATTTCATAGTCACAAAACTTAAACAACACTTTCCTAGTCATGAATCACAGGTGTTTAATCACAGATGTCCTTGTTATGTCATAGGCAATAGTTTATATTTCCTAATCAAAGGCATAGGCTTAGTCAAGGAAATAATCCTCATAGTCACAGTCACAGTCATAGGCAATGTTCATAGTCATAGGCAATGTCCATAGTCATAAGCAATGTTCATAGTCATAGGCAATTTTTCATAGTCATAGGCATACGGTTTTAAGGTCCATAGTTTCATAGTCATGGTCTTATTTGTCCTCGAGTCATAACAGTTCTTAATTAGGTTCAAGAGTATAGGCACTGATTCGAATAGAGAGAGAGAGAGATTTGGCATATTCTTTTATTTCTTTAATTTCATGTCACGAACAGAGAAAAATGTTCAAATCTAAAAATAACTGACTTATAGAGATTAGATTAGAATAGAAGGATGGCGATGCTATGATTCGTGCGACGTTGCTCGAAATCGTTTAAGTTAGCCTTTGATTTTCATTCTGAAACCTTAATCTTGATTTGAACCTCCTCTTGACAACCTGAGCAGCACTTCCTCGTCTTGATTTATTTTATATATTACTTATTTATATATTTTCTCAGAGGCAGCATAAGGATAGAAAAGAATTGTGAATAGAGAAGAAGACCAGGGCTGTTTATATAGTGTTAGGCGGATGAACCTGGCCAGAAAACGTGACCAAATACATCAGAACGAACCAGGTGCAGGAAGCAGGAAAAAAACGGGGAGGTCGACACCCATGTCGACTGGGCAGTCGACATGGGGGGGGGGGGGTGGTGTCAACTGTGCAGTCGACACCCCTGTCGACCTGACCTGGGCGGGAATTTTCCCGCCCTGCCCCCTGTGTGTTTGAATTCGAATTTGGCTCTAGTTTAAATTGTTTTGAACTGAAAACTTTGACGGGCCATATCTTGGTCATACGGACTCCGATTTTCGAAAATTCGGACTCTATTTCGCGTATTTTTTCAAGACGAATGCAAAGGCACAGCCCGTTTCCCTTGATTTTGATTTTAACTTTTAATTTTTCCTTGATTTGTAAATCTTAGTGTTACAGAACTACGGGGTGTTACATTCTCCCCCACTTAAAAAGATTTCGTCCCCGAAATCTTCAAGTTAGGAAGAATGTGTCCTACCATCCAATCACCCATCTACTCAACCATACACTCACAGACATTCATTGTCCTTAAAAGATTTCTAATGCTTTCATGTTCTTATGCATAGTGTGTGTACATGTCTTAATCTAATGCAAAATCAGGCGGTCTACTGATTCAGTTGACCTCTTTAATGCAAATCATGTCAGTGCCATGCGTCCAATCATGTATGCAAGCATCCCTAGTTATGTAAATACTACATGTGTGCATAGCCATTCATCCATATGCAACATCCATATGATAACATATCAAGTTCAATTTGCAAACAAATACATATCTGTAAATGCAATATGAAAGCGTCTGAACTGATCTAGTGCCTAATACGTATGCATATGCATCCTCGAGCAACCATTAGCAACCACTTGCAACCACCAACCATAACATGTTTCAAACACATGTTCACATCCATTGGCTTCTACCTAAAGGATCAAAGATACGACCTAGAGGATATACTTTGGAAAGAGAGAAACAATTATGCGTAAATATCCTAAACAAAGAAATCAAGGATGCACCCTTAAGGAAAAGGGTATGATGCTAGTATCTAGCCTTCTTGAGCTTTACTCCACTGTATCTTAACTAATTTAACTTCACGATTGTGAAGTTTCTGATCTCCATTTCCAAAATAAACAGATGTCAATTATGGCACCAAGTATATGTACTAAGATGATTAGAGGTCCCCCTCTTATCCGCCATTCCATAACTATAAGGGTCGAAAGGTTACTACGTGCTCTTTAGAGTACCTGCCACAACTATTCATCTCTCACGCAAACCATCCTAGTCGAACTCGACATTCCTCAAGTACAAGCACCAAAGGCCTAAACCAATATCAGATAAACATCCAAGGAATATCTCCTCCGAATTTAGACGATCCTCGTGAGATGATATAAGCAAACTCGATAGCTATCCTCAAATCCCTACTAACCAAAAATAAACTGGTCGGACCACCAATTGGATTTGAGACTCTAGTGGGATCTTTCTACTATACAAGTACTATGGTGCAGAGACTCAATTATGGAAGTGGATATGAACAAATGCGAAGCGCTAAAACCAAAGGAAAGAGTACGAACAACAAAACTAGACTCTTCCAACAGAACTCTACTACCTCTCTCCTAGGTACGCTTGGTGGCGAAAGTAGGTACTTGCCTTTCTGAAAATCTTGTCCCTCGTTCTTGCCCTTGTCCTTACTTATGTGCCCTATCATACCATAGTAAAGATACTTCCTCTTGTCTTAGGTTGTATAATTCCTTCCTCCTTCGTGAGTTAAATCTACATCCATGAATTCCCCGTCCTAGGGTTGTGCTTCCTAGCCAAACTCCTCATCCCCTTCCGTGTAGTCATGTTGAAAAGTCTCTCAAAAGTTGCTTCCATCGTACAGAAAACCCTACTAAGCTTGAAAGAAAACCAGCCGTAGGTGAAACTACTACGGTTATAGATAGAAGTCGGGTACTACTTCACCCATCGATGAGGTTACCTCCCAGAAAGCCAGGAGCCCCAGAGACTCAAGAAAGAAGGAGACAAGAATTCAAACAGAGGAAGAGAAGATAGTGCGTATGGCTTTGGGGAATATGCCTTTAAAACAAATCTTTTCTTTTGAAAATGCTTCTTTTAAAACCGTTTTGAAAATAATTTTTCAAATCCTTTATCTGATCTGGTAACCTTCAGCTCTGATAACACGTGTAACACCCCACGTCCGTTAGTGTCACTCACAAAGGGAATGCACTAAGTTCTGTGAAGCATTTAGGGTAAAAGATGCAGATAAATTACAAGACAGACAGAAATTAAACAGCGGAAGATAAAACTTTGCTTTATTGATAAAATAGTTTGTACAATGATTTCTTTACAATATCAGAGTATCATCTGTCTTACAAAATAAAGAAGCATGAAAATACATTTATATTTCCCAAGTTTAGCAAGAGCCAGCCATAGCATCTGAAAAGAGAATCCAAGCAAACTTCGACAAATATTCAAGCTGGGAAAGAGTGACATTCCAACTTAACCTGAGCTATACTATTCCCTCCTCTACTACCTGGGGGAGGGGGTGGAACGGAAGAAAAGAAGTCGAAAGAAAAACAGAGTCAGACATAAAGCCTGAGTAAGTTCAGTATCTTCTAGCATGTGAACATGGAAAAACAAACGACATGAATTAACTGAATCCAAGATTACACCATGACCATAGGGTCAGCAAGATTAGACAAGATAATCACAAGATATGCTAAGATAAGATAAACAGGATATGCTCTAATACTTTCGCCTCCTCGCTATTTCCTTGTTATACTTGTTTCTATATCTCTGCACCGCCTAACTAGTGTTCCAACTAGTAACGATAACGTGATCCCAACCCCTATAGTTTCCATTGCCTTCAGGCATACATTTATTATTTATTACCTAGATCTAATCTAGGGTTTTCTATCAAGTGCTTTCTAGATTTAACAAGAGTTTACGCTATCTGCTGAACGCTTCTCTAATTCAGGGTTTATGCCACCTAGTCCAACTTGGGATTACGCTACCTGTCGAACGATGCCCCCAAGTCTAGGACACACTACCTAGAGTGGTATATGTTCCTATACTTCCCCACGCATGTATCGCGAATCGTCATCGCTTGTATAGATGCACATGTCCTGTAATGTGCGGTCCGAGTCCTGCGACAGGGCAAATCAAGGAATACAGAACTCGGTCGGGAGCTTTCAGATATCTGCCGATGCAGATGCTAAGGCCTGTTTTTATTCCATTGGCTATGGTCCCACTTGACCCCTCCCTCAACTAATGAAAGGCACACCTTGTAAAATGAGAACTACACGCCGGCCCCCGGTGCCCCACTATCCTATGGCCATCCTCACCCATAACTAGATAGCAAGTATATGGTCTTTTGGAGTTCTCCGCCTTTCCGCTTCACGTATCTCGATTGACTCAAGATGGATGGTAGACGACGAGTCGCTATCACAGGGCTACCGTTTGCTCGCCGAATCACGCCGGTCCATCCTAGTCTTTAGGTTGCCATGTATTGCAACCAAGGCATACCCCTGGTTCTTTTACGCAGACCTTAACCTCTGTAGGCCCAGGCGGATCATCTGCAGCCTCACAGAGGGATACCAAGAGTACCCTCACGTCCCCTCGAAGCCTCGGGGTTCGTAACCCAATTCGTTGGAGCCTTCTTTTTAATCAGACGGACGTTCGCTCCTCCTCGTATTATACTAAGAATTACTACTTAGTTTTGTCAACTAAGGTTTACCACTTAGTTTCCAGAATCGTTGATTTCTTAACTAAGGTTTACTACTTAGCTCCTTTTAACTAAGGTTTACTACTTAGTTCTCTTTCCCATCAATTTGGATTGGTTAACTGTCATTAGTCAATTCAAGCTAACTTAACCCTCTTCATTTATCCTGTTAAGCTGGTTAAGTGTCATCAATAATTCACGTTGACTTAACCCTACCACAAACCAAGTTATATTGGTTAAATTTTTCTTATTACTTAACCCTACCCCTTCATCCTGTATTGGTTAAGTGTTCCTTTTTAACTTAACCTTGCCCGTCTGTTTTAACTAACATGTTATAAATGGTTAAGTATTATCCCTTCATGTTTTATACTTAACCTCATTCCTTTATCACAACCTAATGGTTAAGTGTTCAGGTTTACTTAACCCTACGGTCTAGCCCAGCTAACATATCAAAATTGGCTAAGTGTATTAGATTTTACTTAACCCCAACCTCTAGTCTAGTTAACATATTAATTTGGCTAAGTGTATTAACTTTAATTATCCCCTACAAATCTCGTTTTGCTACCTTGAGTTTGGTTAAGTGTCTCTATGTACTTAGCCCTCCCATTCTAGCTTAACTGTGTTAAGTTGGTTAAGTGTTCCTATGGACTTAACCCTCCCATTCTAGCTTAACTGTGTTAAGTGTCAGTCTGAAACTAACCCCACCCATCAGTCTAGTTATCATGTTGAACTGGTTAAGTGTCTTAGTTAACTTAACCCTACCATTCTTGTTCTATCTTTAACTAAATAAATTAAAGCCGCTACCACTCACATTAAACAGGTATTGTTGCGACTACTGGATGTGCCGGTTGGTTCCGGGCAGGTTTACATCGCAACTCAGTCTAACCTCGGGCTAGGCATATTCGTGTTTTCTAAGTTCAAAGGGTTTCAATTTATTTTCAAATCAAGTTTTGAAAGTAACCATCCCGTTCGTCGAATCAGTTAGGGATAGCCAGGGAGTGCAGGAAACTTGTATTTTCCAAACCCAAGCCTAGACACTATCCTCTCTGTCACCTTAGAACTTTCTGGTGTGTCATTAAAAGAGATGTCGTTAATAAACCTTTAATTTGTCTAAATGTATATTTCCTCATTCAGGACAAATTCTATAAGTAAGTTATTTCTAATTTCCTTATTTCCTAATTACTCTTTTAATGTAAATTGTCTTCATTCATTCTTATGGCCCATTTCCCCTTCTAAATCATATTTATGCTTTTTGGTATGTGGACTATACCAAATTAAGTGTCACTAACCATGATTTTTGCTAAACCTGCCAATTACTCCGAATTATGGCCAATTTCACATTTATGCCAATATACTTACCGTGCCAAATTAGCTAATCCAATTCCGATTCAACATTCTAATTCTAGACTTATTACTCCAGTTCACTATTCATGTAAATGCTAGATTTACACGTCAATACTAGATTCAAATTACACATCTTATAATTCATGTCAAATTTATCCAATTTGCATTTCTATGAACATGCCATAATACATGTTCCCAATTTATGCCAATTTCCAAGTTAAACTACGGTTTTAGTAAATTTCATATTTTGCCCAAACCGCATTCCCACCGTTCGTATAATCGTGATTTAGTCTAGATTATAAATAAAGCTAGGTTCGTAGGAAATAGGGAATGAACCAAAGATGCTATGCAAAAGATAGACATACTAACTAGCATAAAAAGGGTTGAATAACGACGTCAGTTCAAGAACATGGGTAGACCTAACTTAATAGGTAAATTCCCAAGGTCTAAAACCAAAGAAAACCAAGAATAGACAGAATAGAGACGTCGGTTCAAGAACATGGGTGGACCTAACTTAATAGGTAAATTCCCAAGGTCAAAAACCAAAGAAAACCAAGAATAGACATAATAGATGTTCGGGTTTAGACCCAATTTCATAGTCACAAAACTTAAACAACACTTTCCTAGTCATGAATCACAGGTGTTTAATCACAGATGTCCTTGTTATGTCATAGGCAATAGTTTATATTTCCTAATCAAAGGCATAGGCTTAGTCAAGGAAATAATCCTCATAGTCACAGTCACAGTCATAGGCAATGTTCATCGTCATAGGCAATGTCCATAGTCATAGGCAATGTTCATAGTCATAGGCAATTGTTCATAGTCAAAGGCATACGGTTTTAAGGTCCATAGTTTCATAGTCATGGTCTTATTTGTCCTCGAGTCATAACAGTTCTTAATTAGGTTCAAGAGTATAGGCACTGATTCGAATAGAGAGAGAGAGAGATTTGGCGTATTCTTTTATTCCTTTAATTTCATGTCACGAACAGAGAAAAATGTTCAAATCTAAAAATAATTGACTTACAGAGATTAGATTAGAATAGAAGGATGGCGATGCTATGATTCGTGCGACGTTGCTCGTAATCGTTTGAGTTAGCCTTTGATTTTCATTCTGAAGCCTTAATCTTCATTTGAACCTCCTCTTGAAAACTTGAGCAGCACTTCCTCGTCTTGATTTATTTTATATATTACTTATTTATATATTTTCTCAGAGGCAGCATAAGGATAGAAAAGAATTGTGAATAGAGAAGAAGACCAGGGCTGTTTATATAGTGTTAGGCGGACGAACCTGGCCAGAAAACGTGACCAAATACATCAGAACGAACCAGGTGCAGGAAGCAGGAAAAAAATGGGGAGGTCGACACCCATGTCGACTGGGCAGTCGACATGGAGGGGGGTGATGTCGACTGTGCAGTCGACACCCCTGTCGACTTGACCTGGGCGGGAATTTTCCCGCCCTGCCCCCTGTGTGTTTGAATTCGAATTTGGCTCTAGTTTAAACTGTTTTGAACTGAAAACTTTGAAGGGCCATATCTTGGTCATACGGACTCCGATTTTCGAAAATTCAGACTCTATTTCGCGTATTTTTCCGAGACGAACGCAAAGGCATAGCCCGTTTCTCTTGATTTTGATTTTAACTTTTAATTTTGCCTTGATTTGTAAATCTTAGTGTTATAGAACTACGGGGTGTTACAATCCAGATCATAAACGACTCACTATTAGAGAAGTTAATGTCCTACCTGGTATCGCCCAAACATGGGCGATCTACTATTGTCGTACAAGATGTCTCAGTCTACTATCATCCAACTGTGAATGACTTACTACTAAGTAACAAATGTCTCATCCATCAGTTACATTATTGAATGACACACTTATCTGAACTACAACTGTTTTCTAAAACTTCTCAAATCATAGCAATCAATACACCAAAATATTGCCCATCTCACCATGATTGTAAAATAACGAATCACATATGAAACGAAGATCATATGTAAGAGATGTTGACAATTGAAGCTAAGATTATTTATTATAATTACTTATGTTAATTATTATATATATTATTTTATATATGCTTATTTTTTTCCTATATATTATTCTTCGTCCACAGCAACTTAATAACCTGATCAAAACTTTACTTATTCAACCACCTTAAACTATTCCTCCCCATCGTCACTTTAGCTGAAATATCATACATAATGAATTGCGAAAATGATATTAAATATGTATTTTTATAATTTTTAGCTCATTAACCTAATTCAACAAATTATATGTATTTTTTACAATATACCATACGCAATGGAATAGGTCCTAATGCCTAATTCCAAATCCTATATGAATTTACTATTTTATCATGTATACTAAAATAATGGTTTTACCTTGTTAATTTAATTATTTATTTATGTAAAATTACGAGGTGTTACATGGACGATATTGAGATTCCGACCAAATCAAATTTCATAAGTTCCAGTGCAATATAAATTTGATGAAGAGAATTGTATAAATAATTGTCACTATTAGGGACTGTTTAACATGGTAAGATTAGATTGTATAAACAAAACTTCGGTTAAATTATATACCACTAATTGGGGTAAAGTGTGAATGTTCATGTTTGAAGTGTTCAGTATTAATTGATGACTAAATTTACACTTTATGAGTTGCACAATCACAACGTTGAATACCTCAAGTACCACATGTTTTAATAAAATTATAGTTATTACTAATTAACTAATATTTATGAAATATTAGTTATAAAAATTAATTTGAATTATTGAATTACTAACTAATATATTGCGTATATAAAATAATATATATATATATATATATTTATTAATCATGTTATCCACAAGAATGGTTAAAACCCCAAAGTGGTGAGTTCCATATAGAATCCTTAGTTAAGCTGATTTTACTTGAATTCACACCTTTCGATTTAAAAGAAGGTTAAGGTATATATTAAATTAAAATAATTATGTTGTGTAGCTTTAAATGAATTTCCAATGTCAAAAACCTCTTTTAACACAATCATTATCCTTTAATGCTTTCCAGAAGCGTGTTCCTTTTGAGATAAGATAACATTAAGATATTTGAAGCTTTAGCCTTGGAATTCCTTTAATATTGAAGGTCCTGGTGTAAATAATCTAGATTCATGTTGATTTGATACTCAAGGTTCTGTTAAGAGCTTCTTATTGTCACTGGATCACCTTATTTCATAATCAAACTACTATTACGGGGTTAATACTAATTCAAATCCTTCTAAAATTACCGAGAAAAGATCTTCATCTCATTTGGGTAATTGTATATGTAGATTGGAATCACTTATAAGGCTTCGAAGTACGTTGTTAGGATTCATTCCGTTCATCGATAACGTGCGGTAGAAACTTACGGTACCGATTCAAATTAATACAACTTTATCGTTTCGTAAGAGTTGATATTTCCAATTAGAGCTATCAACAACAGGCTATCAAACAAGTTAAGAGGTTTTAGACGTCTTTAACAACCATCGATGAGTTTTAGGTTTAGGAGGGTTTTAGAACAAGAACCCTTCTAATGGGTTATGGTTATCTTATTCAATAGGCCCTTTTGGACGTTTCCAAAGTTACTTTATTAATCAACATCCAAAGCTTAAACCTACAAAGTTAAGACATAATAATGATTCAATAATTATTCATGTATTACCTTACTTAATCTCAAACGAATCTCCTTTCTTATTAAGGACTGAACAAAACCCAAAGATCGAAGTACCTCAATTCCTGAAAATCCTCAAATCGATTTAGGAATCAAGGCCTATAGCTTAGGATTTGAGATACAAGTGGGATTGAGGAATTCAGTCCAAATTCTGGATCTTTAGGGTCATATTTATAGATGTGGTTTGATCCCCTCTCCTCATTAGACATGTTAGGGATGCAGATTAGGGATCTTAAGGCAAATTAAACACTAGATTGGGGATAAATAATATTTTATGAATTTATCAATTTCTTGAAATATTTTTGGATCAAACTGAATGTTGTGCATATCACATATATCAACAATCATAGAATCAATCACAGACGCAGAAAATAAAAAATAAAAAGAAGTAAAAGGAAAGTAAACATTGGGATTTTATACTGATTCGAGACTCCCCTATGTCCAGTCCCATGCAACGCTGGGTTGACATGGATTTTTATTCAATTAACATCCAAATTACAATCCTTGATTTCAGGGCTACACGGGCACACCCCAACTGCTTCTGAGAAAAGTGAGTCTCAGTTGATTTTCCACACCATAACTTTACATCCAATTGATTTCTGGGAGACAATCGCACCCAGTCGATCTGACTACACCCTTTGCTTATTAGTTTTAGAGGATAGACTCGATATAACTTGATCTTGCAATCTTTCATTACATAATTCCTATAACTCTTAAATAACACATGAATTTCAAAAAGAATTTGATATAATTTTCTTTTGAAATCTGTAGAGTATAAGTATAGAATTCAAGAATAATAATTGTAAGAGGATTAAGGAAGAAGAAGGAGTTGAGAAGTTATTAAAAAATCGAATTATGAAGCCTTTATATAGTTTTTCAAAATCTACATCCTTTTACAAAAGGTTTGAATTCAGAAGGCACAACTTTTCAAAATTTTAATTTCAAACAAACGGTATGTATGTCGACATACCAAAACACATATGTCGACATATCCTAGTATTATTTCAAAAAATAAAATTTTAAATCAGAGTAAATAATATTTGAATAAATCATGGTGATTCCTGAGTTAAAACAAATTATATTCCTTTAAAATAGAGTATTCTAAGCAGAAATAGATATATAAACATATATTAAAAATGATTAATAATTGATTAAAAATTAAATATAAATGACATAAAAGTGTATATATATTACTATAAATAAATTTAAAACTTAATGTAATTGAAATTTTAAGTAACTATATTAAATTGGTATTAAATTTACAAGTAAAAATAGTTTGAATTAGGAGTTAAAATATATTAAGTATGAATTTAAAAACAAGACTTAAAATATTTTTCAGGAGTTATAATAAATCTAAGAATAGAAAGATATAATATTAAAATAAGGAAGTAATTTTGTAATCAATTTGAAAATAGATTTAAAACAGAAAGGTAATCTTTGAAAACATTTGAAAATAGTGAAAGAAGTTTGAAAACAGAATTCAGTGCTAATAAGAGTTTTAACAAGATATCTAGACACTATTGCTCTATATTTCTTGAACTCTTGAATTCGTGATACTCATGAGTCTTATATCTTGAACTCTTCTACTTTGAAATTTTAATTCTTTGAACTGTAAATTCTTCAATAATCAATTTTTGCATCGATTTCCTGTATATACACACGTATATTCTAGATAATAGTATTAGTATATATTTTATAACAACAATAATTGAAACAAGGTTGTTGTCTTCAAAACCATCATCATCAACATCTCGATCCCTAACAATCTCCCTCTTTTTGATGATGACAACCTTGGTTTATAAAATATTCATACCTGTTTATACCTGAAGTCTTGATTTTCCAGTTACTTCCCCTTACTCCATTAACTCTTATTAAAAAATACTAACACCCTCTGAATCTAAGATTTATTTTATAATTCTCTCCTTTTATCATCAACATAAATTATATAATCCTAAATAAAATATAATACTCCCCCTAAAACTAAGGAATAGTTCCAAAATTAAGATTAAAATGACTTTAACTATCTAAGACTAATATAATAATTGCTAATTCTAAGTAATAATCTTGAATGAATATAAACTATAAAACAAACTATTATTCAAAACATACAATTCAAACCGACCCAATTCAATATACAACATAGGTTAATACAATCAAGCAATTCAATACAAATCACACTAATCTTAGAGTTGTTTATTTACAAATTTAAATTCAAAACAATTTAATCAAACTACACAAATTTTTGAAAACAAATTCATACATCTTGAGGAACTTCTACCCAACCATCTCTACTGAATATCAGATCAACCTTTATGGCATCCCAATCTTCGTCATCTTTGGTGAGAGGTGCTCCAATTATGTTGTTGTGTCCATTTCATAATTTTTAAGTATTAAAAACTGAAATGTTGAATTTCGAATTATTTTGGATTAGTTTGGTTCAATTGGCTACTTGCAGCATTTTGGTGACGTTAATAAGTGTTAATTAAATATCATTTGAAATCAACTAGGTTTGAAGTTATAAATCGTAATCTATTTCCAAATGATTTTGATAATATTTCGAAAGATTTTAAAGAATTTAATTAAAATATATTTTCGTATGAAATTTTATTTAAAAATTTTCTAGTTTTAAATAAGATATGGGAATTTAGAACCTAAAGGAAATGAGTTGGGTAAAGTTAATCTTCGAATGTTCTATATAAAATTCCAAGGTTGGATAAATATTATCAGAAACATTAGAATATTAACCTCAAAATAAAAAAGTTCTGATAGTATTTACTTGAGGTTATGAATTGATATCGAATATAAGTCGAATAAACTCTATTTAAACTTATACTTAAAATATCAAATTTGTTGAATTATCGTGAATCGAAACATAAATCGGAATTAAGCTTCGTAAATTATGAAGACTTATAAAATGATAACGAGATAAATCATGCTGAAATATAAGATTGGAAAATTTGAATGTTGGATCGAAAGGAAGAATTAACATGGTAAGGGGTTTTATGAAATCTGATTTAACCTAACCTTTTTTTGTAAATAAATTAATAGCGATTGGAAGGAGATTCGAATCGAAAATCTTGTATAATCCATAACTATCATTTTAAATACGCTTATTATTTGGAAAGACCGGGATCAAATATATGTTCGAAAACCATTCCAAGTAATAATACGATGTTATAAATAATTGAATACTTGGAAATTTAAAAGTGAAGACCGATGATCTTCGAATTGCTTAGATTGATTGCCGATGTCTCGGTTGGGCCAATCACCCAACACGAAGTTATAAGTGACATGAGATCCGAGTGTATTTTGAGATTTTCGGATTGTTGTTCTGTTCAGACCTAGAACGGACTTGTATGGATTGTGTGTCTGACATTGTAATTAACTACATAGCACTGATTTATGTTAATACATATCAAATTAGTGGCAACAAAATTATTCTCGACTCTAAGTCACCTGAACTTAGAGGTTATGTATTAATCAAAATCAGTGGCACGTGGTGAATGGACAATGTGGCATACTCGAGTTATGAAATGAGCTAGTGATGATCGAAGCTTGGCTTATTAAAGCGTATCTTTGTGTATATCGTGACCTCGACGAACCTCACACCCCAGAATGATGGTAAACTAGTGGCTAGGTTGAATACATATACATTAACTCTGTTGAAACTCGAAAGCTTCGGCGAATGGATCCATTTTCGAAACCTGAGGGAATAGAGTATATACGATATCTGATGTCTGGATGTTACCCGTGATATATACTTTTACGCTATGTATTCAGAGCCCATTGTCTGGATGTTAACCGGGAGATACTTAGTTTTGTGTCCTCGATTGATCTTTCGTGTCAGGACCCATCCGATTTTGATTGTATACCTATATAGCAATATAACCAATTGGGGTTATGGGGATATGATTATATATTTATTTGCAAAATGATTTTTAACACTATGCAAAAATAATAGTACTAAAAGAGGATTTTCATGTATAAAGCATTTTTGGTTATCATAAGATAAAACTCGCCCATTTGGTGTGCGATTGCATTGTTTGATATGGGACGAGCTTATGATAGCTTCATTTTTTCAAAGTCATTGCACATTTCTATGCACGGGTATTCACATGGAGTAAACCCGTTCCGCAATAGCTGCGTGGTCTGGTGAAATTCCCACCTTTAAAATAAACCGTATATACATATCATATAAATTTGTTCTGAGTTCTCACACCAGTACCACGACTGACCTGGAGTTTATTATTTCCATACCTAAACTCTGGGTGCCTATAATTTTGCATGGGAAGCTAGTAGTTTAGTTTGCAGGTACAGTATGCGAGTTGTTTTCAATTTGCAGTGGTCTTGCTTGCTAGATGAAGCGCGAGCATGCTAAGAGTTAGGTTTAGGATTATATTTCTTCCGCTGAGAGCATTCGATTTATCTCTGCTTAGCTTATGGTATACTCTGATTTCTTTGTCGTTTTGATGTAAAAAATTTGTAATGAAATAAAGTTCTATTATTGATGTTCAAAAATGTTAGTACCTATAACCATCCATCTTTGTGAACGATTTTAGTTGGTTTAATTACCGGCGAGAATCAGTCAAAAAGGCAGGTCGTTACAGTTCATCTTTGGAAAGAGAAGAAATCATCCATCAAAATGCATTCCTTTTTTGCTTTATCATTTGTATTTGACTTTATTATAAGTGATGTGTTGCATAGAATAATTATATGATTTTTGTTTGATGATAACATATATTTATATATTAAATGTGTTTGCAATTGTAATATTATACTACACCATAGACAAAATTAATTATTTATATTTAAATAGAATACTACACCATGAGAATTTAAATATTCAAACTGTATTTTATTTAAATATAATATTTTATTTCAACATTGCAATAATACATATTTTTCAACTCCACTATTGTACATTCCATTGATATTTTACAATTCATTCACATATACAATTTCATTTGTTACATCTGCTCCTTACTACAAACTGTCAGTTTCACTCAGCTGTATAAACATATAAATTCACATTCAGATTCACTCAAACTCCTGTCTTCAATCGGCCTTCACAGTCAGTCTAGTCACCTGCTTACCTGTCACAGAATCACACACAATAAACTGGAACAAAAATAATTTTTAACCCTAGCAGATATAGTTTTATTCTAAAATTTAATTGCCTCGGAAATTTGGTGTGTTCCTCATCATATTTCATGACTTGATCTGATATGCGTATCCATCCCTTTATGTCCAGATTGCTTGTGATATTCACAATAATCAAGGCATATATTGTTTCTAGTGCGCGCGCGCACGCACGCACACACACACACACACACATATACATATATATATATATGTATATATTCCACACATACACAATACATGTATACATATATATGTGTATGTATATACACATATATTTATGTGTAGGGGCAATTTGGTCAAACATTGAAACAGCCAGGGACAAATATATCAAGAACGAAATGTTCAGGTGAAGCTTGACAACATAGATATGCTGCAAGTATCCATGAACACTCAAGTGACAACATGCAAACAGCCAGGATCAAGTTTCAAATGCACAGAGCTAAAACAATTAGGCAAAACACACACACAGATATATACACACACACACACACACAAATGTGTGTGTATATATATATGAATGTATATATCGAAGTATCAAAAGCATGGTCGAGCTGCCAAAAGTACCCAAGAATCAATGCAACAGTCCAGCAATGAAGATATACTCTCTCTCTCTCACACACAAACACACACACACACACACACACACACACACACACACACATATATATATATATATACATATATACATACATTGTATAGATATACTCAGTGGCATATAAATAAGACATGAAGTAGAGATGGTACACTGAATGTAGTAGCAGCAAACAAGAAAAATGTAACAACTGGATTTTCAGAACCAATAAATTTTTATTTTAGCTGTTTTAATGGATTTTGGATATTTAAAATGATTTATTTTAAATAATAACGATTAAAAATTTATTTAAATCAAAGTTAGAACGTATAAATTTATTTTAATTATAAAACGAGCCTAAAATGGCGTGGTAGTCTGAAAATTCGATTTTAAATTTCAAATGAATGTATAGGATTCAAAATAAATTGGATTTCGGTAAAACAAGAAATATTTGAATATGTTTAGCTATATCTTTCTAATGAATGTAAAAACTAAGATTTCATAATATGAATTGAAAGTTATGTCAAGTTTAAAATTTAAATAGTCGCTATGGAATTTATAAATATTTTTATATAATATATAGCCCTTAAAAATAACATTTTGCCAACGACCTCCATTTTCGACGAAAACACTTTTATTGGATCCAGAATGTAAAATTATTGCTAGTTCCAATTTTCATAATTTTTGCAATTAAAATATGAGGGTGGTGAATTTAAATGTGTTTGGTAATTTCAGTTTGAATTTAATCGATTGGAAATTGACCATTTTTCAAAAGGTCTCCAAATTCGATGTAATTAGTTTTGTTAGGACTGTATCGTCAAAACATAGCAAGATTTATTTTTCTGGAATTTTTGGAGTCAGTAAGTGGCCCCAGTAAATTAAAATGTAAGTTGAAATTAATTTTGAATGTTATTTTAACTTATATTTTAATTTTGATGAAAACTGATCGAGACGGTCGAATTGGCTTATGGAACATATCCCATTGTGTTCAAAATGGTGTCAATTAAATAGGAGCGACAGTCGTTGGGTCTCGTTTGAAGTTCAAATGTAAAGTCAACTTTTTTTTGGAATTTAAATTATATAAAAGTATATACAATTATATAACCAATAAAACCCACTTAAACCCAAGTCATTTTTTTTCTTAAAAATTGATTTCCCTCTTTCAGAAGAAAACCGACTTCGCCGATTCGAACCCGCCGGCTGCGTCACTCCTCCCTCCGCCTCCTTCCTCCGCTTCTCCTCCTCCATCTCAAGATCGCGATCCAGCACCTCCACTTCCTCCATCTCGAGACCGCCACCACCATCCCAGGTCACCACCGCGAGACCCCCAACCACACCACCACCAGTCGAAGCCGCGCACCCACCGGAGCTCCTCCATTGCTGTTTCAAACCGCAAGTTCCAGCTCCTCCGGTGGCGCAAGGCTTGGTGATGTGTGGGAGATGAGGGATTCGTGGTGATGGTTTGTTGGAACTCGTGAATGCTGGAAGCATTAGAGGCAGCGAAAAGGGTAAGTAATTCAAATTGTTTTTCTTTTTTAAATTTTTTGAAATTACATATAAATAAAAACATGATTTTTATATATATAGTTTTGATATAAAAATATGATTTTTATATATATAGTTTTGAAATAAAAATATGATATATATATATATATAGCATAGTTTTAAAATTGTAATTTTTATATAAAATACCATAGGATAAAAATGTGATTTTTAGAAAAAAGGCTTTGAATAGAAATATTATTTTTAATATACGTAGCATTGTTAAAAATGTGATTTTTAATATGTATATATGTAGTGCTGTAAAAATGTATTTTTTAATATATATACCACGTGAAGCAGATTGCGATGGAATTGACTAGAAGCAGAACGGAATCCAAAACGTCCATTAAAGAATGACAGAGTGGAAAACAAAGGTGAGAACACCTTCTCACTCAAATTATTTTACAGGTAAATATATTTTAGGTTGCAGACGGGGCTTAGTAGCCCCCGACACTATTTATTGTACAAACCATGGTTGCTTGTGTAACACCCCACACCCGCTAAGGTCACTCTCTAAGGGAATGCCTTAACTTCGGTGGAGTATTTTAAGTGAATATAGAACATAAAAATTACAACAAGACAGATATAAGTAATACTTAAAATTTAAAACATCATTTCATTACAGCAGAAGGTAAACATGTTTGGTTACATATCAAAAACCAACAAGAGTCAAGTACAAAATATCCATCTCGATAAAAACATAAGTACATAATCCCACTACATACTAATAGCCATAATAGAAAAGATAAGCTGAGCTTTACATTAACGGTCCAAGCTCCAAAAGATAGATAAAGCAATCTGATCAAAGCCCACTAGTGCTAGGCCCAACCTGAGGACCTGGGGGGGAAGATAAAAACAACGGGGTCAGACATAAGTCTGAGCGAGTCCTATAACTTTAACAATACAATCATTAAAGTAATTAGGGTATGATATAAACTTGGTACGGTAACGACTGGGGATAAATGACTACACTAAGCAGCCAACTAGACATAGGAAGAACCAAGATAACGGTAAAGACGCATCTACCCACCCAAGGATAATTACTAAACTGCACCACACCAGTCATTCCTAACTTAAAGGTTGATCCCACCCAAGGACTTAGAAAATTTAACTAGTAGTTTCGTGTACCCCTAGCTGACCACATAGGTGTCGTCTGCCCCTATCTCCACTAGGTGTACCCACTACTCCCCAAGCGATCGGCTCCCTAACGTAGATACCCGTGCTGGCCCCACAGTGGGGTGTATCATTCCCTAAGGTGGCAACCCGATACCAACATTGATGCACGACTTATACCTACACGATGCAACAACGTCTTACCTACCAGCCCGGGTTCACACACGCATATGAAACCCGTTGGACTTGCGTTGCCACCGCTAACCCGTTTTGGCCTCTTATAGTCAAGCCCAGTACGCGTCTCCCGTCCTCGACATGGGTCGAGCCCACAAAGATACATATGGGTTACTGGTTGAAATGGGCCCCCACAAGCTACCCACCTAAGCTTGCTCCCTCTAGTGTATCCCACTTAACCCTTTAATCATGTTTAATTACATGTTTCCACTTTGGTTAAGTATTCTAATCGTATTTTCTATTGCCACCCAAGGCAACCACTAGATTTCCACATGCCACCCAAGGCACCCACTTAACCCCTCATGCCCCACTACATGCTTATCTGGTTAAGTGTTTCTTAATTGATTAAGACCGTAACCTTTGTAAAGACCTCTCACATTAGACTGTCTTTTATGGCAGTTGGATTTGCCGATCGGGTCCGGGCAGCCTTACGCCATAACAGAGTCTAACCTCATGTCTTTACACTTGTCACGTATTTTGTTTATGCCTAAGACCTCTCACATTGGGCCAATCATTTGTAGCCACTGGATTTGTCGGTCGGGTCCGGGCAGTCTTATGCTACAAAAGGGTCCAACCTCATGTCTTAGTCGATTAATTACACCTAATTAATCACCCCCATATTTTGAATTAATTTTCCCTAATTAATTCCAATTTAATGATGTACATAATTGACTCAATTATGTCCATCCACTTATGGTATGCAACATCATACCAATTTCACCACAATTTTGTTAACATGAATATTAATCCCATCGTTCCCCACGTAATACGCTAACATGACATACTTAAAAGGGAAGATTCATCACAAATACAATGGGTTCAACTTAGCATAACATTAGCATCAACATGGGTTTTAAAGGTGTCAACTTGCATATATGACCGTAGCATCAAACCCAATTAGCATAAATAATCAACCCAAACTTGCATGAATCACATATGTCATAAAGAGGGTAACTTGCATAGATGTTCATGTCATAGACCTATCATAAAGGGATAAACTTGCATACATGTCATAGGTCTAAAAATGGATGAACTTGCATATGTTACTCATATCATAAAAAGGGGTAAACATGCATATATATGCATGACATACAAAGGGGTAAACTTGCATATGTATGCATATCATACAAAGGTGTAAACTTGCACATGTTACTTACATATAATCAAACACCAAACTTTCATAACATGTCATATATGAACTTGCATATAATCAAACACCAAACTTGCATAACATGTCATATATGAACTTGCATATAATCAAACACCAAACTTGCATAACATGGTGTCATAATGGATCAATGTTTATCATAGTGATTTGCATAACTAGCATCATGAACATATAGCATAAAACTTGCATAACTAGCATCATGGACATATAGCATAAAACTTGCATAACTAACATCATGAGCACATAGCATATGATAACATAACTTGCATTGATCCACATTCATAACCATAACCTCATTACATCCTATCATAATTAGTTTAGCAATTGCTTGCTAAAGGCATAGAAACTCACAACTTGTTAATTAGCACTCCTATGAAGAAGATTAAGTTGCTAGAGTTGATTAGAAGTTGATTTGAGAAGCTATCTTCCTCTCTAATTTGTGGAGGCTCCTTCTAAGTTGCATTTTGACGGCATGATGACGTTGTATCTATTTTTAGTATGGATTAGGGTAGTCTTAGGGTGTATTTATAGATTTAGGATGTAGTTTAGGCCCTTAGGTTAACCCTAGATTAGTTTAGAGCCATCAGATTTCGTTACAAGCCCCAAAACACAGCCCAAACCCCTTCAGACTGCACCCAGGCCAACCTAGCCGAGCCCCCAGGTTGACACCCGTGTCGACTGGGCAGTCGACATGGGTTGGGGCGGTGTCGACTGGGCAGTCGACACCCCTGTCGACTTGGCCTGCGCGGGAATTTTCCCGCCTTGCCCCCTGTGTGTTGAATTTCGAATTTTGCTCTAGTTTTTGAACTTGAATTTTTCTGAAAACTTTGTTGGGCCATAACTGGGTCATACGGACTCCAAATCACGCAAACTCGGACTCTATCTCAACCAGAATTCCGAGACGAACATAATGGCGCAACCCGTTTCTCTTAATTCCCATATCTGGGATTAGTTATTCTTTAATTTGTAAATGTTAATATTAACTGAAATTCGGGGTGTTACATTCTCCCCTACTTAAAGGATTTCATCCCCGAAATCTCTAAGTCAAGAAGAATGTATCCTACCAACCAAACAACCATCTACTAAACCATCAAACACTGGCATCCATTGTCCTTAAAGTTTCTAATGTTGTATGAACATATGCAAAAAGTGTGTGTATATGTTCCATGTCTAATGCAAAATCAGGCGGTCTACTGATTCAGTTGACCTCCTTAATGCAAACCATGATAGTGCCATGCATCCAATATGTATGCGAAAGAACCCTATCGACACATACTATCTCTACATGTGTGCACAACCATACACCAAAATGCATCATCCATATGATAACACAACCATTATACATCCATTAATATAGCTACCTACACACAGTTATGTGCAATATGCAACATGAAGTGACTGAGCCGATCTAGTGTCTAAAGTGTGTGTATATGCATCCACGAGCAACCACTAGCAAACACTTGCATCCACATGCATCCATCAATCATAACATGTCTCAAACACATGTTTCAACCATAGGTTTACCCTATCTAAAGGTCAAAGGTACTAACGAGAGGACATACTAAAGATAAGATAAGTACTAGACAAACGATAAAGGAGAAGTTAAAAGACATACCCTCAAAAATAAATGGGTACAGTGAACGCATCTTCGCTTCTGTCTCCCAAGTACCGTTGCTCTCATCGTCTCCCCATTGCAATTTGACTAGTTGAACCTCTCTGTTTCTCAACTTCCTAATCTCTGACCCAAGGATGCGAGTAGGAGCTCGTCGAATCGTCGCATCACGCTCTACCTCCACTTCTCTAAGAAAGCTCGGCTCTACCACCCTGCGGTCTCATGTAGGCACTTCCTCAAATGTGACACATGGAATACGTCATGTACACCACTAAGTCTCTCGGGTAAATCCACTCTATATGCCATCTGTCCAATCCTTTCCTTAATAGGAAACGGTCCTACAAACCTTGGTGCTAACTTCCCAACGGACCCGAAGCGAACAACATTCCGTAATGGAGATAGTTTGACAAAGACCATGTCCCCAACATCAAACTCAAGATCTGTCCTCCTCTTATCCGCGTAGGATTTCTGTCTGTCTTGCGCCGCTTTCATCCTTCTTCGAATCAAATCAATCTTTTCCGAAGTCTCTCTTACCATATCAGGCCCAAGCAAGATCTTATCCGTAGATTCCCACTAACATATAGGTGACCGACAAGGCCTTCCATAAAGAGCTTCGAATGGAGCCATACCAATACTAGACTGAAAGCTGTTATTATACGCGAACTCCACCAATGGAAGATTCTCTTCCCATGTACCTCCAAAATCTAAGATACATAGCCTCAAAAGGTCTTCTAGAATACGATTCACCCTCTCGGTCTGGCCGTCCGTCTGAGGATGATATGCGGTGCTCAAACACAACTGAGTCCCTACCGCCTCTTGCAAACTCTTCCAAAACTCGCTAGTGAAGATGGGATCTCGATCACTCACTATGCTAGAAGGTACACCATGCAATCTAACTATCTCTCGAAGGTAAACTGAACCTAGCCATGGAGCAGTCCTCTTACTCTTCACGGGTATGAAATGGGCGCTCTTAGTAAGTCTGTCTACCACAACCCAAATTCCCGTATTACCCTTCCTCGATCTCGGTAACCCATCGATAAAATCCATCGAGACGCTATCCCACTTCCATTGCGGAACTTCCAATTGGTGAAGCAACCCACCGGGTTTCTTTTGCTCTGCTTTCACTTGTTGGCACACCAAGTATCTAGCGACATACTCGGCCAAATCTTTCTTCATACCGGCCCAAAAGAAAACTCCCTTCATGTCTTGGTACATCTTGTCCCCACCGGGGTGAATGGTCATCTTCGAACGATGTGCATCATCAAGTATAGCCTTCCTTAAACCCTCATCTTGCGGTACACAAAGTCTACCGTCTCTACGCAACCACCCCTTATCATCTAGGGTGTACCTACTGAAATGGCTGGACGACTCCCCCCTTATGAGCCTCTCTACCAACTCAACCAACTGTGGGTCGTCCCGCTGTGCCTCGCCAATCCGTCCCAAAAGAGTAGGTCTGACCTCTAAGGATGCTAGCAAACCGGGTACAAAGTCAACGGAAGGTCTGAAGTCAAACATCGAGATAAATTCCAAGCTTCGTCGTTCCAGTAAACAATGGACTCAAGGACAACCTTTTTCTGCTTAAGGCGTCCGCCACCACGTTACCCTTGCTAGGGGTATACGCTATCTCGAAATCATAGGATGCTAAGAACTCCATCCACCTTTGCTGTCTTAAGTTCAAATCCTTTTGAGAAAACAAGTACTTCAACGATTTGTGGTCAGTGAACAATTCGAACCTCTCGCCAAGAAGATAATGGCGCCAAGACTTAAGCGCAAAAACAATAGCGGCCAACTCTAGATCATGCGTAGGGTAATTTTTCTCATGCACTCTCAACTGCCTTCCCCCATAGGCTATTACCCTTCCCTCTTGCATTAAGACAGCGCCTAGTCCTGTCCCACAAGCATCGGTATAAACAACAAATAGCTTACTCCCATCTGGCAACACTAAGACTGGAGCTGTGGTTAAAGCTCTCTTTAACCGTTGGAACGCATCATCACAATCTACGTCCCATGTGAAGACTAGATTCTTCTTCGTCAAGCGAGTTAATGGGGCTGATATCTTCGCGAAGTCCTTGGTAAACATCCTATAGTAGCCAGCCAACCCCATGAAACTCCTCACCTCGGTAGCATTCTTCGGAACCTTCCAATCTTGGATGGACACTACCTTCGCGGGATCCACAGCTATCCCTTCCTTGGAGACCACGTGCCCTAAGAACCGCACTTCCTTCCTCCAAAAGTGACATTTAGAGAATTTAGCCTTAAGGCTATGCGCTCGAAGAGTCTCCAACACTTCCCTAAGAAGTAGGGCATGCTCTTCTTCACTCTTAGAAAAGACCAAGATGTCATCCACAAAGACCACCACGAACTTATTAAGGTACTCCCTGAACACCCTACTCATCAAATCAACAAAGTATGCAGGGGCGTTCGTCAAACCAAAGGGCATCACCAGCCACTCATAGAAACCATCCGGAGTCCTAAAGGCAGTCTTCTCTATACTATCCTCAGCCACTCTCAACTGATGAAACCCCGTGGCTAAGTCCAACTGCGAAAACACTGAGGCGCCAACCAACTAATCAAAGAGATCATCAATCCTCGACAATGGGTGTCTATTCTTCTTTGTAAGTTTGTTGAATTCTCTATAGTCTACACAAAGTCTGAGGGACCCATCCGCCTTCGTGGCAAAAACTACTGGAGCACCCCACTCCGATATACTTCGTCTTATGAACCCCTTCTCAAGCAACTCCCCTACTTGCTTATGGAGTTCCCTCCTCTCACGAGGAGCCATGTGGCGCACTGGCAAAGATACTGGCTTAGCATTGTCCACCAGATATATTCGGAAGTCTATCTCCCGCTTCAGAGGTAAGCCCTTCACCTCGTCAAACACATCCGAGTATTCCCGGACCACTCTAACAGATCGCAAACTCTCGACCGAAGCGTCAAGCGATTCAAGATAACTTAGCATAACAGAATTCATGGGATTACAAGAGATCTCGAGAGTGTTCCCCAAGCGGGTCATGAGCCTAACAACTCTTCTTTCGGAATCAAGAACGGCACCATTACTGGATAACTAGTCCATGCCCAAAATTAACCCATAGCTCGTGAAGCCCAAAACAAAAGCATCACATCTAAACTCAACGCTAAGTATGGAAATCTTCAAACCCAAACATATCATGGATAAATAAGTGGAGCCCCCAATTGGGTTTGAAACAAACAAGGGATCATCTACTAGACTGGTGTCTAAGTGCAGTGACTCAATTAATGATGATGAGATAAACGAATGCGATGCGCTAGAGTCGAATAAAGTACGGACATGATGATCAAACAGAAAAACTAGACTTTCAACGGAAATAGTTCTACCTCTTTCCTGAATCGGTGGAACCACGAGAGCCTGAACTTGCCCCCTTGCCTGACCTGGTGCCATAAGAGCCAGCACCTGTCCTCCTGAGGTAGATCCCGTCCTCTGCCCCTTCTTAGGGCAGTCCTTCACTAGATGCCCTGCTTCGCCACAATGGAAGCAGCCAGTCTTCTTCTTCTTCCGACAATCTTTGCTTAGGTGGCCTGGTGTCCCACAATTGAAGCACTTCTTCTTTCCCTTGCCACCGTTTCCTTTCCCACCCTTGTTTTGTTGTTGCTGTTGAGGTCTCTTCTGATCTCCTTTCTTCTCGGGTGCCTTATTAGCATTGGGACCCTTCTCTTCCTTATGCATGAGTGCCATGTCTACTAGCTTCTCAAAGGTGGCCCCCATAGGGATGTGAGTCATAGCCAATCCATGCATTGGTTCATTCAAGCCTTTAACGAACCTCAAAGCCTTCTTCTCCGGTGTATTCACCATGTCTATGCCAAACCTTGCCAACTGATTAAACTTGTTGACATATTCCATCACTGATAGGTTTCCTTGCTTTAGAGTCAAGAACCTTTCCATTTACAGATTTTCTTCCGCCCTTGAGAGAAACTTTGCCACAAACCTTTGTCTGAAATCTGCCCAAGACTCAATAGGGCGCTCTCCATTAGTGACCTCCCACCAGAACGAGGCCTCTCCCTTCATTAACCAAGCAGCTAACTTGACTTTCTTTCCTTCTTCCATCTCAAAGATGTCTATCAACTCTTCCGTTTCCTTAAGCCAATCCCTAGCTTCCACAAAAGCTTCTGATCCTTGAAAAGGTTTCCCTCCCATGGCCTTAAATTCCTTGCAAGTCTTAGCAAAAGTATCCGCGCGAGGAGGAGGAGGGGGAGGAAGATTGGGTGCAACTGGTGGTAGAGGAACATTTGCTGGACCCGCAGCGGCGGCCCTAGCCTTAATCAATCTCCTATACCATACTGGTATCGCTACACCCTCCGGAAAGTTAAGATCTTCAGTCATGCTGAAACGAAAAAGGAAAGATTCAAAACGGAGAATTCGAAAGATAAAGATATGGCTATTAGGGATTATGCTTTTCTTTCAAAAACTTTTCTCTTAAAAGACATGTTTTTTAAAATACTCCTTCAAAAATGTTTTTAGAAAAATATTTTTTCCAAAATTTTTTATCTGTTCTGGTAACCTTTAGCTCTGATACCACGTGTAACACCCCACACCCGCTAAGGTCACTCTCTAAGGGAATGCCTTAACTTCGGTGGAGTATTTTAAGTGAATATAGAACAGAAAAATTACAACAAGACAGATATAAGTAATACTTGAAATTTAAAACATCATTTCATTGCAGCAGAAGGTAAACATGTTTGGTTACATATCAAAAACCAACAAGAGTCAAGTACAAAATATCCATCTCGATAAAAACATAAGTACATAATCCCACTACATACTAATAGCCATAATAGAAAAGATAAGCTGAGCTTTACATCAACGGTCCAAGCTCCAAAAGATAGATAAAGCAATCTGATCAAAGCCCACTAGTGCTAGGCCCAACCTGAGGACCTGGGGGGGCAAAAGATAAAAACAACGGGGTCAGACATAAGTCTGAGCGAGTCCTATACCTTTAACAATACAATCATTAAAGTAATTAGGGTATGATATAAACTTGGTACGGTAACGACCGGGGATAAATGACTACACTAAGCAGCCAACTAGACATAGGAAGAACCAAGATAACGGTAAAGACGCATCTACCGACCCAAGGATAATTACTAAACTGCACCACACCAGTCATTCCTAACTTAAAGGATCCCACCCGAGGACTTAGAAAATTTAACTAGTAGTTTCGTGTACCCCTAGCTAACCACATAGGTACCGTCTGCCCCTATCTCCACTAGGTGTACCCACTACTCCCCAAGCGATCAGCTCCCTAACGTAGATACCCGTGCTGGCCCCACGGTGGGGTGTATCATTCCCCAAGGTGGCAACCCGATACCAACATTGATGCACGGCTTATACCTACACGATGCTACAACGTCTTACCCACCAGCCCGGGTCCACACACGCATATGAAACCCGTTGGACTTGCGTTGCCACCGCTAACCCGTTTTGGCCTCTTATAGTCAAGCCCAGTATGCCTGTCCCGTCCTCGACATGGGTCGAGCCCACAAAGATACATATGGTTTACTGGTTGAAATGGGCCCCCACAAGCTACCCACCTAAGCTTGCTCCCTCTAGTGTATCCCACTTAACCCTTTAATCATGTTTAATTACATGTTTCCACTTTGGTTAAGTATTCTAATCGTATTTTCTATTGCCACCCAAGGCAACCACTAGATTTCCACATGCCACCCAAGGCAACCACTAGATTTCCACATGCCACCCAAGGCACCCACTTAACCCCTCATGCCCCACTACATGCTTATCTGGTTAAGTGTTTCTTAATTGATTAAGACCGTAACCTTTGTAAAGACCTCTCACATTAGACTGTCTTTTATGGCAGCTGGATTTGCCGGTCGGGTCCGGGCAGCCTTACGCCATAACAGAGTCTAACCTCGTGTCTTTACACTTGTCACGTATTTTATTTATGCCTAAGACCTCTCACATTGGGCCAATCATTTGTAGCCGCTGGATTTGTCGGTCGGGTCCGGGCAGTCTTATACTACAAAAGGGTCCAACCTCGTGTCTTAGTCGATTAATTACACCTAATTAATCACCCCGACATTTTGAATTAATTTTCCCTAATTAATTCCAATTTAATGATGTACATAATTGACTCAATTATGTCCATCCACTTATGGTATGCAACATCATACCAATTTCACCACAATTTTGTTAACATGAATATTAACCCCATCGTTCCCCATGTAATACGCTAACATGACATACTTAAATGGGAAGATTCATCACAAATACAATGGGTTCAACGTAGCATAACATTAGCATCAACATGGGTTTTAAAGGTGTCAACTTGCATATATGACCATAGCATCAAACCCAACTAGCATAAATAATCAACCCAAACTTGCATGAATCACATATGTCATAAAGATGGTAACTTGCATAGATGTTCATGTCATAGACCTATCATAAAGGGATAAACTTGCATACATGTCATAGGTCTAAAAAGGGATGAACTTGCATATGTTACTCATATCATAAAAAGGGGTAAACATGCATATATATGCATGACATACAAAGGGGTAAACTTGCATATGTATGCATATCATACAAAGGTGTAAACTTGCACATGTTACTTGCATATAATCAAACACCAAACTTGCATAACATGTCATATATGAACTTGCATATAATCAAACACCAAACTTGCATAGCATGTCATATATGAACTTGCATATAATCAAACACCAAACTTGCATACCATGTCATATATGAACTTGCATATAATCAAACACCAAACTTGCATAACATGGTGTCATAATGGATCAATGTTTATCATAGTGATTTGCATAATTAGCATCATGAACATATAGCATAAAACTTGCATAACTAGCATCATGGACATATAGCATAAAACTTGCATAACTAACATCATGAGCACATAGCATATGATAACATAACTTGCATTGATCCACATTCATAACCATAACCTCATTACATCCTATCATAATTAGTTTAGCAATTGCTTGCTAAAGGCATAGAAACTCACAACTTGTTGATTAGCACTCCTATGAAGAAGATTAAGTTGCTAGAGTTGATTAGAAGTTGATTTGAGAAGCTATCTTCCTCTCTAATTTGTGGAGGCTCCTTCTAAGTTGCATTTTGACGGCATGATGACGTTGTATCTATTTTTAGTATGGATTAGGGTAGTCTTAGGGTGTATTTATAGATTTAGGATGTAGTTTAGGCCCTTAGATTAACCCTAGATTAGTTTAGAGCCATCAGATTTCGTCACAAGCCCCAAAACACAGCCCAAACCCCTTCAGACTGCACCCAGGCCAACCTGGCCGAGCCCCCAGGTCGACACCCGTGTCGACTGGGTAGTCGACATGGGTTGGGGCGGTGTCAACTGGGCAGTCGACACCCCTGTCGACTTGGCCTGCGCGGGAATTTTGTGTGTTGAATTTCGAATTTTGCTCTAGTTTTTGAACTTGAATTTTTCTGAAAACTTTGTTGGGCCATAACTGGGTCATACGGACTCCAAATCACGCAAACTCGGACTCTATCTCAACCAGAATTCCGAGACGAACACAATGGCGCAACCCGTTTCCGTTAATTCCCACATCTGGGATTAGTTATTCTTTAATTTGTGAATGTTAATATTAACTGAAATTTGGGGTTTTACAGCTTGTTTGAACTGAATTATGGTGAATTGACTGTATTATGGTGAAATGATTGTATTGTAGTTTGGTTAATTATTATGTATGGCGCGAGCCAGTATCAGGAGAGGGATAATGCTAGACATTACTCCGGTTCTAATATCGCGCTGTTATAATGTCGAAATTTTCTGAATTAAATATTTATTTATTAAAAATATAATTTTTAATGTGTATAAAAACTACATAAAATATTCATGTGTTGAATAAAATGCTTGAACAATAAAAGTATCATTTTTATTAAATATATGAACTATTAAAAATAGTCAAGTGTTGAAATAAATATTTTATCGTTAAAAATATATTTTTTAACGTATATACGAACGACATAAAATTCTCTTGAAATGAAAATAAATATTCATTTACAAATCGAACGATTTTTTATGCACACCCATTTAACTGACAGGAATTGGGATGATAAATTTTACACATTGCCCAACTGCACAAATAATATTCAGTATTTGTTGGTTGAAGCCCCAAATGGGTATTGGGTTGATATTTGACGTACACTAATCCCAGCTGTTTAGTTATATGTCAATCAATGGGTTTATAGACTGTTGTAAGTGTTAAATAATTATATTTAATGTTTATGCAGTTGTGTAATGCACTCTGGATGATGTTTGATTGTGTATCATTATTGTTGTGTGCATGTGTTGTATGAAATCCATATAAATAAATTATATGGTAATTGATTGGGTCTGATTCCAATTCAGATCGAACAAATATTTTAAAATAACGAATACTTTAAAATAATATTCTGTAAAGGATTAAAATATGATTTTGATGTCCGATTTGGTATAGACACGAAAATATTAGAATACTTGAAGCCGTATTGATTAAATTTACACCATTTCAACACGAACGATATTTATATTGATTTTATTCATTTCTATAAGGAATATCGAAAAGGAAATTATTTCAAAATCTGATATTTTGAAAATATTATCATTTATATATTATAATGATAAGGAGCATTCAATTTTGATTTAAAATTGAAGTGAGAGTGGGAATCATTTTTAAAACGAATTTATAAAATAAGTATTGAGTGAAATATATATTATATATATAGTATAATGTCCTGAATAGAACACGTCGCGCAACGACCGTTCGCGAATTTCGACAATTAACTTCAAATTGACATTACAGGAGATCCAACTGTTGAATTCTCCTAAAAGCAAACCGTTAGGTTCGTATCGAAAAGATCTTTCCAACGAATATAAGAGATTTAAAATATATCTGTTGGATTTGGAATTATGTCCAAATCAAATTAGGAAAAGGTCGTTGTAAGTGCAGTTCGATGACCGTTTATGGAAATCGACAGAAAGGGCCTTAATAAAATTATTAAAATTATTAATAATTTGTGTAAAATCATAATAAATGATTTGGAAAGAATTTGGATGAAAAATTCCACGTTTGTAAAGATAAAAATAAACTTTTATCAAAATTAATTATTTATTAACTAGAAAAATAATCCAATAATTTTTAAATAGATAAATTGGATTTATATAGGGTTTTAATATAACCAAAAAATTTCGATCTATAAATTGGAATGTATTCAAATAGAAATTATCTTGGGGATATTTCGATATTGGATTCCATGACTATGTGGACAGTGTGGAGGAATTTGGAAGATAGATATATATATCGTTATTCCCTATACGATATGTGTTAGTTTCAGAATTTGATATTGAATATAAGCCGATATAATTTCTGTTTAGAGCCTTATATTTTATATCAAAGTGGATTTTGGGTTTGTCGTGAATGGTGTAACAACCCGTAATTTTAAATATTAAAATTAACAATTTTAAGAATAGTTAATTGTTAAATTGAGAATTAAGGGAAATTGGTTACGCCAGTGCGTTCGTCTCGAAATTCTGCTTGGAATATAGTCCAAGTTTTCGTAAATCGGACATCGTATGAGGAAGTTATGGCCCTTGGAAGTTTCAGCAATTTTATATAAATAAAAACAGTTCAGAATAAAAAAAATTCGAAATTCAAATTCAAACAAGGAAGCGGGCTGGGCGGGATTTCTCCTGCACAAGGCCAGGTCGACCAGGGGGTCGACTTGGGGGTCGACCTAACCTTCCGGGGCAGATCTGAAATTTGGCGATCCTGACTTGTTGTCGAGTCTTACCTGACCTGTTGCTAAGTCACTAGGGCAGAGGTGGCAATTTTAGATAACTCTATTTAGTCTAGACGGTTGTGATTGCTCCTATGAAAATCTAACGGCTCAGGTTGATTTTAACTTCTATAAAAACACGCCTAGACTCAAACCCTAAACCTAAACTAAATTAGTATCTTGGCCACCATGCTTCTGCTAGGATAGTTCTTCTTCCTAAAGCTTAGGAATTTGCAAGCCAGAATTCTAATTCAAAAGACGAACGAATCATTCCCGTCTCTAACCTGTCTTTGTGAGTACAATTTCTCTCACAAAATAAATAATAAATTAATTATGATGAGTTTTAATTGGAATTATGAGAACATGTCTGTTGAATCATGTGATGTTGCTTAACTTTGTTATCGTTTGTTGGTGAACATATGACAGTTTTGTTAAGTTATGCTAGTAGATCTATTTCATATGCCAAATCACATATGTTTAACTTGATTCATTTTATGACATCAGTTTATATGCAAGTTTGGGATGTAAATCATATGCCAGTTTTTATGTGAATCTTATGCAAGTCTGTTTTTACATATGCTAGTTGTATGTGAATCTTATGCAAATCTGTTTTTACATATGCTAGTTGTATATGAATCTTATGCAAGTCTGTTTTTACATATGCTAGTTGTATATGATTCTTATGCAAGTCTGTATGTGAATTATACACAAGTTTATATGTGAATCAAGCATATACATATGCTCGTTTATATGCAAAACATGTGATAAATTCATATGCAAGTTTGTAGAAATCCATATGCAAGTTTAGGTGAAAACTATATTCACATTTTTAGGTGAAAAACTGTGAAATAATTTGCAAGTTTAGGTGAAAAACCATATTCTCATTTTTGGGTGAATAACTATGAATTCATTTGCAAGTTTAGGTGAAAAATCATATTGACATATGCAAGTTCACAATTTCATGTTTAGATCTATATTTAGATCCATGGCAGTACATAGTTTATGCAAATTTATGTTATATATGTTCATTGCCTATGCAAGTTATTGGCTATGCAAACTTACGTTATAATTCTTACTTGCAAGTTAGATCTATTTTGTGCGTTATGCAAGTTGTGATGTTTCTTTTCTTTTTATGAGTTAGACTGTTTGTGAGTCTAACATATTTCATATAAAAACGTACGAATAGCGTGGGGACAATGGGAAAACATTAATTATGTAAAATGGTGAATCGGCATAAAATGGCTTTAAAGGCATATTATTAAATTAAGACATTAGTTGGTATAATTTATATACCTAAAAAGTATGGACATAATTTAGGTGACAATTATGGACATAGTTAATTTGGAAATTATTGAAAATTTGAATAGGGATTATTAATTCATATTGGGGTAAAATAATTTTGTGTAATAATAAACACCTAAGACACGAGGTTAGAATCGTTTATGGTATAAGACTGCCCGGACCCGCCCGACAAATCCAGCAACCACAGACGGTAGTCTAGTGTAAGAGGTTGAAGGCATAAATTAAATGCGTAACAATTGTAAAGACACGAGGTTAGACACCTTTGCGGTATAAGACTACCTGGACCCACCCGGCAAATCCAACAACCGCAAATGGGAGTCTAATGTGGGAGGTCTTACAAGGTTACGGTCATAATGAATTAAGTAACACTTAACCAAGATAAACTTGTGGTGGGTCATGGGGGTTAAGTGGGTGACATGGGTGACATGTAAAATACGATTAGAAACACTTAACCAAATTGAAACATGTAAGAAGACATCAATAAGAAGGGGTTAAGTGGGAAATTCTAGTGGGGACCAAGCATAGGTGGAAAGCTTGTGTCAAGCATGGGGGACCTTTTCAAACCAGTAACCAATTAAGTATCTTTGTGAGCTCGAGTTAGATCGAGGACGAGACACGCTTACTGGGTTTGATTGTAAGAGGTCAAAATGGGTTAACGGTGGCAACGCAAGTCCAATGGGGTCATGTGCATGCGTGGACCCGGGCTGGTAGGTAAGACGTTGTTGCATCATGTAGATATAAGTCATGCATCTTTAGTGGTATCGAGTTGCCATTTTGGGGAGTGATACACCCCAATGTGGGACAGCACGGGTATCTACGAGTTACGGAGCCGATCGCATGAGGGTAGTGGGTACAACAAGTGGAGATAGGGGCAGGCGGCACCTATGAAGACATCTAGGGGTACACGAAACTACCATTATGATTATTATGTTCAGTAGGTGGGATCAACTGTTAGGGTGACTAGTAATGGTGCAGTATAGAAATTGTCCTATAGTGATTAGGAACGAGATTAACGCCAGAATACTCCTCTTGTTTGTTTTGTCTAGCCCACTTGTTTCTCAGTCATTCTTTGTTTTACCAGTTTATGCCTTATCCTAATTACTTTAGTAATTATACTGTTAAAGTTATTGGACTCACGAGACTTTATGTCTGACCCCCTTTGTTTTTGCCTCTTTTCTTTCCATTCCCCCCAGGTCCTCAGGGTGGAACTAGTGCAAGTGGAGCTTGATTTGGATCTTTCCCTCTCTTTTGGAAGTGCTTGGATTGCTGAAAGTAAAGTTCAGCTCATCTCTTTTATGGCTACTTATGTTGGGGTTATGCTTTTTTACTTTATGTACTTAGAAAACAATTTGTCAAGACGGATATTAAGTGTACTTGGTTTTACTGTTGGTTTATGATGTTGTTGTAATCAATCCATTTCTCCGCTGCAATAAAAGTTGTTTTAAAATTTTCAAGTACCAATATATGTATCTGTCTTGTTATATTCTGTTCTGTTCACCAATAATACTCCATGAAAGTTAATGCATTCCCTTTGAGAGTGACATTAATGGACGTGGGGTGTTGCACGTCATATCAGAGTTGAAGGTTAACAGAACAGATAAGAGATTTTGAAAAACTATTTTTTTCAAAAGCATTTTATAAAGAAATACTTTCAAAGGTATGTTTTAAGGAGAGTATTTTCAAGAGAAAAGTTTGTTTTAAAAATATAGCCCCCAAGAGTCATATATCTTTCTTTCGATTCTTCGTTTTGAATCTTTTCCTTTTTCTTTTCAGCATGTCCGGGTTACCCGAGATACCCGAGGGAATACCGATACCAACCTGGTTCAGAAGGTATCTGAAGGCTAGGGTCACCGCCACAGGCCCAGCAGACATCCCCCCTCCCCCAGCTGCAGCCGCTCCTCCTCCTTTCCCTCCCCGTGTTGATACTTTTTCAAAGATATGCAAAGACTTTCGAGCAATGGGAGGAAACCCTTTTCACGGATCGGAGACGTTTTTTGAAGCTTGAAATTGGCTTAAGGAGGTAGAAGATTTGTTTGGTATCTTCGAAATAGAAGATGGAAGGTCCAATTGGCTGCTTTGTTAATGAAGAACGAAGGCTCATTTTGGTGGGAGGTCACGAATGGAGAGCGTCCAGTGGAGACATGGATGGATTTCAGACATAGGTTCGAGATGAAATTTCTCTCACGAGCAGAAGAGAATTTATACATGGAGAGGTTCTTGGCGTTGAAGCAGGGGAATTTGTCAGTAAAGGAGTACGTCAACAAGTTCAATCAGTTGGCGAGATTTGGCTTAGACTTGGTGAACACACCAGAAAAGAAGGCCCTGAGATTCGTTAAAGGTTTGAATGAGCCGCTACATGGGTTAGCTATGACCCACATTCCTATGGGGGAAATCTTTGAGAAACTAGTTGACATGGCACTTATGCATGAAGAGGAAAAAGGCGCTAATGCAAAAAGGCACCGGAAAAGAAAGGGGATCAAAGAAGTCACAGCGGCAACCTAAGAAAGGTGGTAAGGATAACAATAGCAAAGGAAAGAAAAGGTGATTTAATTGTGGAACACTAGGCCATCTAAGCAAGGACTGTAGGAAGAAGAAGAAGACTGGCTGCTTCAACTGTGGTGAGGCAGGACTTCTGGTTAAAGACTGCCCGAGAAGACAAGGGCAAGGGAAGAGGGTAAGGTCTACTTCTGGAGGGCAGGTTCAGGCTCTCATGGCACCAGGACAGGAGAGAGGTAGAAACATTTCTGTTGAAAGTTTAGTTTTTTTGTTTGATCATCCTGTTCGTACTTTGTTTGATTCTTGCGCTTCACACTCGTTTGTGTCTGCTTCGTTAGTTGAAATACAACACCCAAACACTAGTCTAGTTACGGATCCCATAGTAGTCTCAAATCCTGTTGGTGGTTCGGCTCATCTTTCAATGATTTGTCGGGATTTGAGAGTGTCTATCTTAAGCATTGAGTTTGAATGCAACGCCTTCGTTCTTGGCTTCATGGGCTATGGATTGATTCTAGGCATGGATTGGTTATCCAGTAATGGTGCCATCCTCGATTGTGAAAAGAGAAAGGTTAGACTTATGACTCGCCTTGGCAACACTCTCGAAATTTCTTGTAATCCCATACATTCTGTTATGCTTAGCTACCTAGAATCTCTTGATGCGTCTGTTGAAAACTTGCAGTCTGTTAGAGTAGTCCATGAATACTCAGATGTATTTGAAGAGGTGAAGGGCTTACCTCCGAAGCGGGAGATAGACTTCCGCATATACCTTGTTGATAATGCAAAACCCGTAGCTCTACCCATTAGACACATGGCTCCAAGGGAGAGAAAAGAGCTCGGTAAGAAAGTCGAAGAGTTGCTCGAAAAGGGGTTTATAAGGCGGAGTATTTCTGAATGGGGTGCTCCAGTAGTATTCGCAACCAAAAAGAGGATGTTCACTTCGCCTATGCGTTGATTATAGGGAGCTAAACAAGCTGACCAAGAAAAATAGGCACCCACTTCCAAGAATAGACGACTTATTTAATCAGCTTGTAGGTGCGTCGGTTTTCTCCCTGCTAGATTTGACTACCGAGTTTCATCAGCTAAGAGTGGCTGAAGACAGCATTGATAAAACCGCGTTCAGAACCCCGAATGGTTTCTTCGAATGGCTTGTCATGCCTTTCGGCTTGAAAAACACACCCGCTTACTTCATTGTCTTGATGAGCAGGGTATTCAGGGAGTTCCTCAATAAGTTTATGGTGGTCTTCATATACGACATTTTAATTTTCTCGAAGAATGAAGAAGAGCATGCTTTGCATTTAAGGGAAGTCATGGATACTCTTCGTGCACATCAGCTGAAAGCCAAATTCGCCGAATGCCATTTCTAGAGAGAAGAAGTGAGGTTTCTTGGACATGTGGTGTCCAAAGAGGGGTTAGCTGTGGACCCCGCAAAAGTAGTTGCGGTGCAAGATTGGAAGGTTCCATGGAATGCAACTGAAGTCCGAAGTTTTTTCAGGCTAGCGGGCTTTTACCGTAAGTTCATTAAAGACTTTGCAAAAATCTCAGCCCCACTCGGAAGATTGACCAAGAAGAACCTAACTTTCGCTTGGTATCTGTATTGCGATATTGCTTTCCAACATTTGAAAAGGGCTCTGACAACAGCCCCAGTTCTGACATTGCCTGATGGGAGAAAAATGTTTACCTATACATAGAAGCATGCGGTATAGGGTTGGGCGTTGTCTTGATGCAAGAAGACAAGGTATTTTGTTATGGGGGAAGGCAATTGAAGGTACATGAGAAGAACTACCCAACTCATGATTTGGAGCTAGCAACCATTGTTTTCGCCCTAAAATCATGGCGTCATTACCTACTAGGAGTAAGGTTTGAATTGTTTACTGACCATAAATCATTAAAGTACTTTTTCTCATAGAAAGACCTTAACTTAAGGCAACAAAGGTGGATGGAATTTCTGGCCTCATATGATTTTGAGATTTCCTATTCCCTTGACAAGGGTAATGTGGTAGAAGACGCCTTGAGTAGAAAGAAGCTGACCTTGAGTCCTCTCTTTGTAGAAAGGCAAAGCTTGGAGTACATAGCAAACTTTAACTTTAGGCCCTCCTCTGAAATTATACCTGGTCTGTTAGCATCGCTAGAGGTGCGGCCTACTATTTTGGACTCAATAGGAACTGCGCAACGAGAAGACCCTCAGCTAGTTGACATGATGGATAAGATAGTTAGGGGTGAGACTTCTAGTCACCTCACTAGATACTCCATCGATGATAAGGGTTGGTTGAGACGGGACGGAAGACTATGTGTCCCACAAGTAAGGGGATTAGTGAAGACAGTTCTCGAAGAAGCACACTATTCTAAGCTGACCATACACCAGGCAGAGACAAGATGTATAAGGATATAAAAAGGGTTTTCTTTTGGAATTGCACGAAGAGTGATGTAGCAGAGTTCATCGCTAAGTGTTTGATATGCCAGCAAGTCAAAGCGGAGCAGAAGAAGCCTGGTGGTCTGCTCCGTCCTTTGGAGGTCCCACAGTGGAAGTGGGATAGCTTTTCGATGTACTTGGTTGATGGGTAATAGTGGACAGGCTCGCTAAAAAACTCACTTTATACCTGCTAAAAGTAGGAGGACTGCCTCGTCCCTAGCATCCATTTATCTTAAAGAGATATTTCGACTCCATGGGATACCCTCCAGCATAGTGAGTGATCGAGATCCTATCTTTACGAGCGAGTTTTGGAAGAGTTAGCAGGAGGCTGCAGGAACACAATTATGCTTAAGCACAGCCTATCACACCCAAACCGATGGTCAGACAGAAAGGGTGAACAGAGTAATGGAAGACCTCTTGAGATTGTGCATTTTTGACTTTGGAGGGACTTGGGAGGATCATCTTCCTTTGGTGGAATTCTCCTACAACAATAGCTACCAAGCCACCATAGGCATGGCGCCCTACGAAGCTTTATATGGAAAACCATGCCAATCACCAACTTGTTGGTGGGAGTCTACAGACAAGCTCGTAACGTCAGAAAAGGTGGACTTGATAAGAAGGCGGATGAAGACTGCACAAGATAGACAGAAGTCCTACGCAGAAAAAAGAAGGACCGACCTTGAGTTCGAGGTTGGAGATAGGGTGTTCCTTAAAGTATCTCCTTTGAGGAATGTCATTCGCTTTGGGTCCATAGGAAAGCTAGCACCAAGATTTGTAGGACCATTTCCTATCACTGAAAGGATTGGGACGATGGCTTACAGAGTAGATCTACCCGAAAGACTGGCTGGAGTTCATAATGTTTTTCATGTTCCTCAACTACGAAAGTGCTTACATGAGTCTGCAGAAGTGGTGGAGCCAAGTATACTAGAGGAAGTAGAAGTGGAACGAGAAGCAACTGTGAGAAGAGTTCCAACTCGTATCTTGGGTACGGAAGTCAAAAAGCTACGCAACCGTGAAGTCAAGCTTGTTAAAGTTCAATGAAGTGATGCAGAGGAAGATGCGACTTCGGAAACTGAGAGGAAAACATGCGCAACCTACCCTTTTCCTTTTGAGGGTACCTCTTTGATCTCTTTTTCCATAAGTTTATTCACGCTTATATCTATCTTTTAAGTATATCTCCTTGGTTCTACTCCTTATCCTTAGGTAGAAACCAATGGATGTAAACATGTATTTGAAACATGTTATTATTGCTAGTGGTTGCTCGTGGATGCATGTACACACACATTAGGCAGCAGATCGGCTCAATCACTTCCATATTGCATATAAATATGTGCGAATATTTAAATTAATGGATGTGTAATGGTTGTGTTATCATATGGATGCTGCATTTTGATGAATGGTCGTGCACACATGTAGAAGTAATATGTATCATTAGGATTCTTTCACATACATAATGGATGCATGGCACTATCATGATTTGCATTAAGGAGGTCAACTGAATCGGTGGACCACCTGATTTTGCATTGGAAAAGGAACATATACATACACTTTTTGCATATGTTCATACGGCATTAGAAATCTTGTAAGGACAATGGATGCTTGTGTTTGATGGTTGAGTAGATGGATGATTGGATTTTAGGATATACATTCTCCTTAACCTGGAAATTACGGGGGCGAAATCCTTTAAGGAGGGGAGAATGTAACACCCCGCAATTTTAAATATTAAAATTAACAATTTTAAGAATACTAATTTGTTAAAGTGAGAATTAAGGGAAATGGGTTACGCCATTGCGTTCGTCTCGAAATTTTGCTTGGAATATAGTCCAAGTTTTCGTAAATCGGACTTCGTAATAGGAAGTTATGGCCCTCGGAAGTTTCAGTAATTTTATATAAATAAAAATAGTTCAGAACAAAAAAAAAATCGAAATTCAAATTCAAACAGGGAAGCGGGCTGGGTGGGATTTCTCCCGCCCAAGGCCAGGTCGACCTGGGTGTCAACCAAGGGGTCGACCTCCTCTATACAGGTCGACCAGGGGGTCGACCTACCCCCTCGGGGCAGATCTGAAATTTGACGATCCTGACTTGTTGCTAAGTCTTACCTAACCGGTAACACCCCATATGTTGAATAACTTGTTATAATATAAATCAGGGCAGAATTAAATTTTAAGATCTGAATCAGGGGAAACGGGCTATGCCATTGCGTTCGTCTCGGAAAAATACGCGAAATAGAGTCCGAGTTTTCGAAAATCGGAGTCCGTATGACCCAGTTAAGGCCCAATGAAGTTTTCAGAAAATTCAAATTTCGAAAACAGATTTCAAATGCAGAAATGGAGGTAGGCGGGAATATTCCCGCCACACCCCAAGTCGACTGGGGAGTCGACTTGGGAGTCGACACACAGGGGGTGTGTCGACAGTAGTGCCGACACCCCAGTCGACACAGGTGGTCGAGCCAGTTTGGCCTGGGTGCACTGTTTTGGCTGTTGGGCTGTGTTTGATGGCTTGTGACGAGATCTGATGGCTCTAAACTATCCTAGGGTTAATCCTATGGCCTAAAACACTTAACTAATCTATAAATACACCCTAAGACTACCCTAATTCATACTAAAATTGGATACAACGTCATCATGCCATCAAATTGCAACTAGAAGGAGCCACCAACAAATTAAAGAGGAAGATAGCTGCTCAAATCAACTTCTAATCAACTCTAGCAACTAAATCTTCTTCATAGGAGTGCTAATCAACAAGTTGTGAGTTTCTATGCCTTTAGCAAGCAATTGCTAAACTAATTATGATAGGATATAATGAGGTTGTGGTTATGAATGTGGATCAATGCAAGTTATGTTATCATATGTTATGTGTTCATGATGCTAGTTATGCAAGTTTCATGCTATATGTTCATGATGCTAGTTATGCAAGTTTTATGCTATATGTTCATGATGCTAGTTATGAAAATTACTATGATAAACATTGATCCATTATGACACCATGTTATGCAAGTTCATATATGACATGTTATGCAAGTTTGGTGTTTGATTATATGCAAGTTCATATATGACATGTTATGCAAGTTTGGTGTTTGATTATATGCAAGTTCATATATGACATGTTATGCAAGTTTTGGTGTTTGATTATATGCAAGTAACATGTGCAAGTTTACACCTTTGCATGATATGCATACATATGCAAGTTTACCCATTTGTATGTCATGCATATATATGCATGTTTACCCTTTTTATGATATGAGTAACATATGCAAGTTCATCCCTTTTTAGACCTATGACATGTATGCAAGTTTATCCCTTTATGATAGGTCTATGACATGAACATCTATGCAAGTTACCGTCTTTATGTCATATGTGATTCATGCAAGTTTGGGTTGGTTATTTATGCTAGTTGGGTTTGATGCTATGGTCATATATGCAAGTTGACACCTTTAAAACCCATGTTGAGGCTAATGTTAAGCTAAGTTGAACCCATTGTATTTGTGATGAATCTTCCCTTTTAAGTATGTCATGTTAGCGTATTCCGTGGGGAACGATGGGGTTAATATTCATGTTAACAAAATTGTGGGGAAATTGGTATGAAGTTGCATACCATAAGTGGATGGACATAATTGAGTCAATTATGTAAATCATTGAATTGGAATTAATTAGGGAAAATTAATTCAAAATATGGGGGTGATTAATTAGGTGTAATTAATCGACTAAGACACGAGGTTGGACCCTTTTTGTAGCATAAGACTGCCCGGACCCGACCGGCAAATCCAGCGGCTACAAATGATTGGCCCAATGTGAGAGGTCTTGGGCATAAACTAAATACGTGACAAGTGTAAAGACACGAGGTTAGACTCTGTTATGGCGTAAGGCTGCCCGGACCCGACCGGCAAATCCAGCTGCCATAAAAGACAGTCTAATGTGAGAGGTCTTTACAAAGGTCACGTTCTTAATTAATTAAGAAACACTTAACCAGATAAGCATGTAGTGGGGCATGAGGGGTTAAGTGGGTGCCTTGGGTGGCATGTGGAAATCAAGTAAGTGCCTTGGGTGGCATGTGGAAATCTAGTGGTTGCCTTGGGTGGCAATAGAAAATACGATTAGAATACTTAACCAAGTGGAAACATGTAATTAAACATGATTAAAGGGTTAAGTGGGATGCACTAGAAAAGGGACAAGCTTAAGTGGGTAGCTTGTGGGGGCCCATTTCAACCAGTAACACATATGTATCTTTGTGGGCTCGACCCATGTCGAGGACGGGACATGCATACTGGGCTTGACTATAAGAGGCCAAAACGGGTTAGCGGTGGCAACGCAAGTCCAACGGGTTTCATATGCGTGTGTGGGCCCGGGCTGGTAGGTAAGACGTTGTTGCATCGTGTAGGTATAAGCCATGCACCGTTGGTTGTATCGGGTTGCCACATTGGGGAGTGATACACCCCACTGTGGGGCCAGCACGGGTATCTACATTAGGGAGCCGATCGCTTGGGGAGTAGTGGGTACACCTAGTGGAGATAGGGGCAGACGACACCTATGTGGTCAGCTAGGGGTACACGAAACTACTAGTTAAATTTTCTAAGTCCTTGGGTGGGATCAACCTTTAAGTTAGGAATGACTGGTGTGGTGCAGTGTAGTAATTACCCTTGGGTGGGTAGATGCGTCTTTACCGATATCTTAGTTCATCCTATGTCTAGTTGGCTGCTTAGTGTAGTCATTTATCCCCAGTCGTTACCGTACCAAGTTTATATCATACCCTAATTACTTTAATGATTGTATTGTTAAAGTTATAGGACTCGCTCAGACTTATGTCTGACCCCGTTGTTTTTATCTTTTTCCCCCCCTCAGGTCCTCAGGTTGGGCCTAGCACTAGTGGACTTTGATCAGATTGCTTTATCTATCTTTTGGAGCTTGGACCGTTGATGTAAAGCCCAGCTTATCTTTTCTATTATGGCTATTAGTATGTAGTGGGATTATGTACTTATGTTTTTATCGAGATGGATATTTTGTACTTGACTCTTGTTGGTTTTTGATATGTAACCAAACATGTTTACCTTCTGCTGCAATGAAATGATGTTTTAAATTTCAAGTATTACTTATATCTGTCTTGTTGTAATTTTTCTGTTCTATATTCACTTAAAATACTCCACCGAAGTTAAGGCATTCCCTTAGAGAGTGACCTTAGCGGGTGTGGGGGTGTTACACGTGGTATCAGAGCTGAAGGTTATCAGAACAGATAAAATTTTTAGAAAAACTATTTTTTGAAAGAAGTATTTTCAAAAACATGTCTTTTAAGAGAAAAGTTTTTGAAAGAAAAGCATAATCCCCAATAGCCATATCTTTATCTTTCGAATTCTCCGTTTTGAATCTTTCCTTTTTCGTTCCAGCATGGCTGAAGATCTTAACTTTCCGAAGGGTGTAGCGATACCAGTATGGTATAGGAGGTTGATGGAGGCTAGGGCCGCCGCTGCGGGTCCAGCAGATGTTCCTCCACCACCAGTTGCACCCGATCTTCCTCCCCCTCCTCCTCCTCACGCGGATACTTTTGCTAAGACTTGCAAGGAATTTAAGGCTATGGGAGGGAAACCTTTTCAAGGATCAGAAACTTTTGTGGAAGCTAGGGATTGGCTTAAGGAGGTGGAAGAGTTGATAGGTATCTTTGAGATGGAAGAAGGAAAGAAAGTCAAGTTAGCTGCTTGGTTAATGAAGGGAGAGGCCTCGTTCTGGTGGGAGGTCACTAATGGAGAGCGCCTTGTTGACTCTTGGGCGGATTTCAGACAAAGGTTTGTGGCAAAGTTTCTCTCAAGGGCGGAAGAAAATCTGTATATGGAAAGGTTCTTGACATTAAAGCAAGGAAACCTATCAGTGAAGGAATATGTCAACAAGTTTAATCAGTTGGCAAGGTTTGGCATAGACATGGTGAATACACCGGAGAAGAAGGCTCTGAGATTCGTTAAAGGCTTGAATGAACTGATGCATGGATTGGCTATGACTCACATCCCTATGGGGGCCACCTTTGAGAAACTAGTAGACATGGTACTCATGCATGAGGAAGAGAAGGGTCCCAATGCTAATAAGGCACCCGAGAAGAAAGGAGATCAGAAGAGACCTCAATAGAAACAACAAAACAAGGGTGGGAAAGGCAACGGTGGCAAGGGAAAGAAGAAGTGCTTCAATTGCGGGACACCAGGCCACCTAAGCAAAGATTATCGGAAGAAGAAGAAGACTGGCTGCTTCCACTGTGGCGAAGCAGGGCATGTAACACCCCACCTCCACCAGGATCACTCCTTAGAATGTACTAGCTTTGGAGGGGCGTTATTGTGAAGGTAAACATGCACAGAGATATCGCAAGACAGAATATATAAAAATAAACATAAGTAAAGCAGCGGTAGCAGATAAAAACCCATCATCATCATCTCACAAAAACCAACATAGTCAAGTACATAATATCAAAATGTCATGATCCAAAATACAACATAAGTCTAGATACGTGATAACAAAATACATGGTAAAACATCAGTACTAATCCCCAGAAATAAAAGATAAGCCACAGCTAGCTCAGATCCATACATGAGCTATCCAACAAGCAAGCCAAAGATCCACTAAGCAGATGTAGCCCCTCCCTGAGAACCTGTGGGGGGGGGGGGGGGGGAAACGGAAGAAAAGAAGCGAAAGAAAACAGGTCAGTCAAAAAGACTGGTAAGCCCTACTACGATCAATCTATAAACTAATAAAGTTAACAGCATGATGGAAACTGAGATGAACATACTGGCAACAGATAAAGGTGACATCACATAGATGAGATTAAACTTTGCACCGCAATGTACTAGCAAACCCACAAAACAGATCTTGATCCCTTAGCCCAAACTTTGGCCCAATAACATGAAGTGACCTTAGTATAAGGTCCAGCCCAACGGTCTAGTCGATCGGCTCCCTATAAACCTAACACGTCCAGTGTTGGTGTCCATACGGCCCACATGGATGTAGTCAGACTGCGTTGGGTCCACCTTTGGGTGTATCAAGCCCTCGGGTGCCAACCCCAGACACCTAAGCAATAATGCACAGTCTAGACCTACTGGTACCCGTGCCTCGAGTTTGTCCAACATCGGACTACGTGCACGTCCGTAGTCCGCCGGACCCGCACCGCTGTACCACTCAGCCGTCGCTTTGGTCGCTTACATCAGTCCAGTAATCGTGCCCCGCCCTAGCCTAGCCTCTCGGGTTGTGAATGATACCAAACTGGGATTACTGCTGGAACAGACCACGTTGCTAGGGTTTCTAAGAGGGTTAAGTGTGGTTTTAACCCCTCACTAATCCTGGATTAAATTAGTTAAGTGTAACCACTTAACCCCATCTAATCCTCGTATCCCCATTATTGGTTAAGTATTAGTGGGCCATGACTTAACCCTAATCATGAGGCATTAATTTATTAATGCACCCAACCTCTCACATTAGACATCCGTGGTTACCTGGGAAGATTTACACCACGTCTAGGTCTAACCTCGGGTCTTACGGTGCAACATGACCAACTACCCACATTAGACCCCACGTTGTGGTTACCTAGGAAGATTTAAACCACAACTAGGTCTAACCTCGAGTTGGCCATATCATGTTATCTAACGTCATGTCCACTTTAAAACATATTTACAAGTTAACATATACTTGGGTAGACCTAACTTAATAGGTAAATTCCCAAGGGGTAGACCTAACTTAATAGGTAAATTCCCAATCTTTTAGTTTCATGTATTTTTAAGTTTACCCAAACCCCCCACCGTCATTATATCGCTTACATATTCGTCATGACGCATAAGGGTATAAATTTGGCATAACATACATGATGAACTTCATATATCATAATAATGATGCATAACATGTTAGACTTGCAAATCATGTCATAGTGAACTCGCATAAACATGCATAACCCATAAAACTTGCATAACATGGTAAGGTGAACTTGCATAAACATGCATAACCCATAAAACTTGCATAACATGGTAGGGTGAACTTGCATAAACATGCATAACTTATGAAACATGTAAAACATGGCATAGTGAATTCGCATAAGCATGCATAACTTGTGAAACATGTAAAACATGGCATAGTAATCTCGCATAAGCATGCATAACTTATGAAACATGTAAAACATGGCATGGTGAATTCGCATAAGCATGCATAACTTGTGAAACATGTAAAACATGGCATAGTAATCTCGCATAAGCATGCATAACTTATGAAACATGTAAAACATGGCATGGTAATCTCGCATAAGCATGCATAACTTATGAAACATGTAAAACATGGCATAGTGAGTTCGCATAAGCATGCATAATCAAATAAACTCACATAAATCTCAACTTTCACCACATGATAACTTTAGAGTTTGTAAAGTGAAGGTAAGAGGGCTTACAAATATAAACAAGTCACAAATCCACCAAATAAGATGAAGAAGCCCTTTTTAAAACCCAAAACAAAGCTTCAAATAAGAAAACCCTTTTGCAAAATCCCAAAAACACAAACTTAGCAAATCAAACTTGCAACTTAATGAAGTATGCAAGTTATTAAGCATTCATACAACATAGAAAAGGTTGTATGATCATCATATCTTCATAGGATTAAACTTTGAGGAAGGTGGAGGCTAGGGTTTTTAGGTGGAGGCCATTTGAGGATTCAATTTGACATAGTTTAGTTGCTAGATTGATTAATGAGGCTTTAGGGTAGGATTAGGGGTATATTTATAGAGAATTAGAGTGTTTTAAGCCCTAGGATTAACCCTAGAATAGTTTAGGCCCGTCAGATCTCGGAACTCTCTAGAACCAAGCCACAAGACCCAGCCCAAATCAGAAATGGTGCACCAGGCTAAACTGCCTGGGCACCCCCTGTCGACAGGGCTGTCGACACCCTGGGGGCCCTGTCGACAGGGCTGTCGACATGCGGGTCCTGGCGGGAATTTTCCCGCCTGACCCCGATTAGCCCTAATCCCTGTTTTAATTTGAAATTTAAATCTGTTTTTAGCATAGAAATTTCTGAAAACTTCAATGGGCCTTAACTGGGTCATACGGACTCCGATTTTCGAAAACTCGGACTCTATTTCGCGTATTTTTCCGAGACGAACGCAATGGCATAGCCCGTTTCCCCTGATTCTGATTTTTGAATTAAATTCTGCCTCGATTTATGTTATAATGGTTTATTGAAAATACGGGTTGTTATATTCTCCCCTCCTTAAAGGATTTCGTCCCCGAAATCTTTAAGTTAGGAAGAACATATCCTACCATCCAACATCCATCTACTCAAACCATCATCCACGAGCAACCATTGTCCTTAAAAGATTCTAAATGCTGTATGAACGTATGCAAAAGTGTGTGTATATGTACTTATCTAATGCAAAGATCAATGCAAAATATGTTAGTGAAATGTATCCATATGTATGCAAATCCCTAACATAACGTATAATATCTACATGCGTGCTCAATCATACATCCATATGCAACATCCATGTGATTGCATACAAATTCCATCCAAGGATAAGCATAAACACTCATGCACATGCAATATGAGGAGTGTGTGAGCCGATCTAGCGCCTAATGTGTATCATGCATCCACGAGTAACCACTTGCAAACACTTGCAACCACTTGCAACCATCAAACATAACATGTCTCAAGCACATATTTCCTCCAAAGGGTTTCTACCTAAGGTTCTCATGACAAGCTTAGCACGATAACTAGATAAACATGGATAGCAAAGAGAAAGATATACTAACAAAGGAAAGAGATTGAGAGTGTACCCTCAAAAAGGAATGGATAAAGCCCACGCATCTTCTCCTCGGTTTCCCAAGTTGCGTCCTCCTCAGCTTCACCCCATTGAACTTTCACCAATCTGACCTCACGATTCCTTAGCTTCTTGGTCTCTGTTCCCAAGATACGAATCGGAGCTCTCCTTAAAGTTGCTTCTTTCTCTACTTCCACGTCTTCAAGAATGCTAGGTTCAACCACCTCAGCGGACTCATGCAGGCACTTTCGGAGATGCGAGACATGAAAGACATTATGCACTCCAGACAACTTTTCGGGCAATTGCACTCTATAAGCCATCTTCCCTATTCTCTCTATGATAGGGAAGGGTCCAACAAATGTTGGTGCTAGCTTCCCAATATCTCCAAAACGGACCACATTCCGCAAAGGAGAAACCTTTACGAAAACCTTGTCCCCAACCTCAAACTCCAAATCAGACCTCCGCTTATCAGCATAAGATTTTTGTCTGTCCTGGGCTGCCTTCATTCGTCTTCTGATCAATTCGACCTTCTCGGACGTATCTCTAATCATGTCAGGTCCAAGTATAAGCTTGTCTGTAGTCTCCCACCAACATGTAGGTGACTTGCATGGTCTCCCATATAAAGCCTCAAACGGTGCCATACCAATGCTCGCCTGATAACTGTTATTATAAGCAAATTCTACAAGAGGAAGGTGGTCTTCCCAAGTACCACCAAAATCCAAGATACAAAGTCTCAACAAGTCCTCAAGCACTCGATTCACCCTTTCGGTCTGGCCATCCGTCTGTGGGTGATAAGCAGTACTCAGATTCAACCTTGTGCCCATAGCTTCCTGCAAACTGTTCCAGAACTGATTAGTAAAGATGGGGTCTCGGTTACTGACTATGCTGGAAGGGACTCCATGTAGTCGCACTATCTCACGAAGATATACTGATGCTAGTCCAGATGCGGTCCTTTTGCTCTTCACTGGGATAAAATGAGCACTCTTCGTAAGCCTATCTACAATGACCCATATGCTCGTATTCCCTCTCCTTGACCTTGGAAGCCCATCAATAAAGTCCATAGAAATGCTCTCCCACTTCCATAGCGGGACCTCTAGCGGATGTAATAGCCCACCGGGCTTCTTCGACTCAGCTTTTACTCTATGACAAATAACACATCTCGAGACAAACTCCGCCACATACTTCTTCATTCCAGGCCAGAAGAAAACGCGCTTCATGTCCTTATACATCTTATCACCACCTGGATGTATAGTCATCTTGGAGCGATGTGCTTCCTCAAGAACTTTCCTCACCAAGTCTTCTACCATCGGAACACAAAGCCTTCCGTCTCTCCTCAGCCAACCCTTATCGTCTATAGAATACCGAGCAAGGTGACTAGATGTCTCCCCTCGAACCAGCTTGTCCATGATCTCAGTTATCTGAGGGTCTTCCTTCTGTGAAGCCCCGACTTGATCCAGAAGGGTAGGCCTGAGCTCTAGAGATGCCAAAGAACCGGTCATCGTCTCAACTGTCAAGGAAAAATCAAAGGTTGCCAAGTACTCTAAATTCTTCATCTCAACAAATAGAGGACTTAGTGTCAACCTTTTCCTACTCAACGCATCCGCTACAACATTCCCCTTGCCAGGGGTATAGGCTATGTCAAAATCATAGGAAGCCAGGAATTCCATCCATCTCTGCTGCCTCAAGTTCAGATCCTTCTGCGAAAAGAGATACTTCAAAGACTTATGATCAGTATACAGCTCAAATCTCTCTCCCAGAAGATAATGACGCCAAGCTTTGAGTGCATATACAATCGCTGCCAGCTCTAGATCATGAGTAGGATAATTCCTCTCATGCACCTTAAGTTGCCTCCCACCAAAACATATAACTCTGCCCTCTTGCATCAGAACGGCGCCCAATCCCGTGCCACAAGCATCAGTGTACACGGTAAATATCTTACCACCATCGGGTAAAGCTAAAACGGGTGCGGAGGTAAGGGCTCTCTTGAGTCTCTGAAAAGCAAGCTCACAATCCATATCCCAAGCAAAGACTAAGTTCTTCTTCGTCAACTTAGTAAGAGGAGCGGATATCTTCGCGAAGTCCTTGATGAACTTCCGGTAAAAACCCGCAAGACCCAGAAAGCTTCTCACCTCGGTTGCATTCCTTGGAGTCTTCCAATCCTGAACTGCAACCACCTTAGCGGGATCCACCGCCAAGCCTTGCTTGGATACGATATGCCCAAGGAATCTGACTTCCCTTCTCCAAAAGTGGCACTTGGAGAACTTGGCCTTTAACTGGTGTGCTCTGAGCGTATCCATCACCTCTACTAGGTGCCTCGCTTGCTCTTCTTCATCCTTGGAGAAGACCAGAATATCATCTACAAAGACCACGACAAACTTATTCAAGAACTCCCGAAACACCCTACTCATCAAATCCACAAAATATGCGGGTGCATTCGTCAAACCAAACGGCATAACAAGCCATTCAAAGAATCCGTCTGGAGTTCTGAATGCAGTCTTGTCTATACTATCTTCAGCCACTCTGAGCTGGTGAAAACCCGTAGCAAGATCAAGCTGAGAGAAAACAGAAGCACCAACAAGCTGATCAAAGAGATCATCGATCCTCGGTAACGGGTGTCTGTTCTTCTTAGTCAGCTTATTCAATTCTCTATAATCCACACAGAGCCGAAGAGAACCATCTGCCTTAGTTGCAAACACCACAGGCGCTCCCCATTCGGATATACTCCTTCTGATGAAGTTCTTCTCAAGCAATTCTTTCACTTGCTTGCTCAGCTCTCGTCTCTCACGCGGAGCCATATGCCGAACGGGCAAAGAAACAGGCTTAGCATTATCCACCAGATAGATGCGAAAATCAATCTCTCGTTTAGGGGGCAACCCCTTAACCTCTTCAAAAACATCTGGATAATCTCGGACCACCCTTACAGACTGAAGGGCCTCCTCTGATGAGTCGAGAGATTCTAGATAGCATAACATGACGGGATTCTTCGAATTGCATGAAATCTCTAAGGTGTTGCCCAGGCGAGTCACAAGCCTTACAACCCTATGCTCACAATCCAGAATGGCTCCATATCTAGACAGCCAATCCATGCCCAAGATCAATCCGTATCCCCTGAAACCTAGAACATACGCACTACACAAGAACTCTACGCTGAGTATAGAGATCCTCAGATCCTCACATATCATAGATAGATGAGCAGAACCCCCAATGGGATTCGAAACACAAACGGGATCATCCACTAAGCTAGTACTAAGGTGCAAGTTATCAACAAGATCAGATGAAATAAAGCTATGTGATGCACCAGAATCAAACAAGGTACGTACTGGAAGATCAGAGATATAAACAAGGTTCTCAACAGAAACACTACCTCGCTCGGGAACTGAAGCGGCATTGAGAGCATGAACTTGCCCTCCTGAAGGTCCAGCCTGTCCTTTCTTCTTTGGGCATTCTTTGCTAAAGTGCCCAGTCTCTCCACAAGAAAAGCATCCACCACTAAGCTTCCTTTTCTTCTTCCTGCAATCCTTAGCAAAGTGCCCAGCTATGCCACAGTAGTTGCACTTTCCCTTGCCTTTGTTGTTGCCCTTCTTGTTCTTGTTCTGATTTCCTTGACTGCTCTGACCACCTTGGTTGCCTTTGCCTTGAGAATCAGCCTTCTTTGCTTGAGTATCACTCGACTTGACTTCTTTCTTTCCATCTCCCTGAAGCAGAGCCATATTGACCAAACTCTCAAAAGTAGCTCCATGCGGAATGTGTGACATCGCCAAGCCCTGTAGCGGCTCATTCAACCCCCTAGCAAATCGAAGAGCCTTCTTCTCCGGGGTGTTTACCATATCCAAACCAAAACGGGCCAGCTGATTAAACTTGTTCACATACTCCTTGACAGACATGTCACCTTGCTTTAATGCAATGAACTTCTCCATCTGTAAATTCGCCTCAGCCGAAGATAGAAACTTGGTCACAAATCTAGCCCTCAAATCGGCCCAAGTCTCAACGGGCCTCGTCCCATTGGTGACCTCCCACCAATAGGCCGCCTCATCCTTCAAAAGCCACACCGTCAATAAGATTTTCCTCTCGTCATCAATCCCAAAGATAGCAAACAGGTCCTCCGTGTCTTTCAGCCAATTCCTAGCTTCAACAAAAGATTCCGTGCCTAGGAAATTCTTGCCTCCCATTGCCTTGAAATCTTTACAAACCTTCGTAAACTCAATCTGAGGGTGCTGAGGGGGAGGGGGAGGAAGAGGAGCCTCAGCAACAGGAGGAGGAATATTAACTGCTGGAGGAGGGGGAGCAGGAACCACCGGAGGAGGGATATTTGGAAGAGGATTCTCAACTACAGGAGGAGGAGTGGGAGTAGGGTTGGCGGGACCAGCTGCCGCCCTGGCTTCTAGAAGCCTCCTATACCAGAGTGGTACGTTCACTCCATCTGGGATGTCAAGATTCTCAGCCATACTGAAACGAAAGATAAGATAAGATAAGATTAGGTCAAGGGAACGAAGGGTAACGCTAGTGGCTTTTTGGGGATTAGCCTTAAAATAATCTAGACTTTATTTTGGAAAATACTTAGTAGGTTTTTGAAAATAGTTTTTCAAAAAGGGTTTTTTTTTCAAAAATTTTGTTCAATCTTGTTAACCTTGTGCTCTGATACCAAATGTAACACCCCACCTCCACCAGGATCACTCCTTAGAATGTACTAGCTTTGGAGGGGCGTTATTGTGAAGGTAAACATGCACAGAGATATCGCAAGACAGAATATATAAAAATAAACATAAGTAAAGCAGCGGTAGCAGATAAAAACCCATCATCATCATCTCACAAAAACCAACATAGTCAAGTACATAATATCAAAATGTCATGATCCAAAATACAACATAAGTCTAGATACGTGATAACAAAATACATGGTAAAACATCAGTACTAATCCCCAGAAATAAAAGATAAGCCACAGCTAGCTCAGATCCATACATGAGCTATCCAACAAGCAAGCCAAAGATCCACTAAGCAGATGTAGCCCCTCCCTGAGAACCTGTGGGGGGGGGGGGGGGAAACGGAAGAAAAGAAGCGAAAGAAAACAGGTCAGTCAAAAAGACTGGTAAGCCCTACTACGATCAATCTATAAACTAATAAAGTTAACAGCATGATGGAAACTGAGATGAACATACTGGCAACAGATAAAGGTGACATCACATAGATGAGATTAAACTTTGCACCGCAATGTACTAGCAAACCCACAAAACAGATCTTGATCCCTTAGCCCAAACTTTGGCCCAATAACATGAAGTGACCTTAGTATAAGGTCCAGCCCAACGGTCTAGTCGATCGGCTCCCTATAAACCTAACACGTCCAGTGTTGGTGTCCATACGGCCCACATGGATGTAGTCAGACTGCGCTGGGTCCACCTTTGGGTGTATCAAGCCCTCGGGTGCCAACCCCAAACACCTAAGCAATAATGCACAGTCTAGACCTACTGGTACCCGTGCCTCGAGTTTGTCCAACATCGGACTACGTGCACGTCCGTAGCCCGCCGGACCCGCACCGCTGTACCACTCAGCCGTCGCTTTGGTCGCTTACATCAGTCCAGTAATCGTGCCCCGCCCTAGCCTAGCCTCTAGGGTTGTGAATGATACCAAACTGGGATTACTGCTGGAACAGACCACGTTGCTAGGGTTTCTAAGAGGGTTAAGTGTGGTTTTAACCCCTCACTAATCCTGGATTAAATTAGTTAAGTGTAACCACTTAACCCCATCTAATCCTCGTATCCCCATTATTGGTTAAGTATTAGTGGGCCATGACTTAACCCTAATCATGAGGCATTAATTTATTAATGCACCCAACCTCTCACATTAGACATCCATGGTTACCTGGGAAGATTTACACCACGTCTAGGTCTAACCTCGGGTCTTACGGTGCAACATGACCAACTACCCACATTAGACCCCACGTTGTGGTTACCTAGGAAGATTTACACCACAACTTGGTCTAACCTCGAGTTGGCCATATCATGTTATCTAACGTCATGTCCACTTTAAAACATATTTACAAGTTAACATATACTTGGGTAGACCTAACTTAATAGGTAAATTCCCAAGGGGTAGACCTAACTTAATAGGTAAATTCCCAATCTTTTAGTTTCATGTATTTTTAAGTTTACCCAAACCCCCCACCGTCATTATATCGCTTACATATTCGTCATGACGCATAAGGGTATAAATTTGGCATAACATACATGATGAACTTCATATATCATAATAATGATGCATAACATGTTAGACTTGCAAATCATGTCATAGTGAACTCGCATAAACATGCATAACCCATAAAACTTGCATAACATGGTAAGGTGAACTTGCATAAACATGCATAACCCATAAAACTTGCATAACATGGTAGGGTGAACTTGCATAAACATGCATAACTTATGAAACATGTAAAACATGGCATAGTGAATTCGCATAAGCATGCATAACTTGTGAAACATGTAAAACATGGCATAGTAATCTCGCATAAGCATGCATAACTTATGAAACATGTAAAACATGGCATGGTGAATTCGCATAAGCATGCATAACTTGTGAAACATGTAAAACATGGCATAGTAATCTCGCATAAGCATGCATAACTTATGAAACATGTAAAACATGGCATGGTAATCTCGCATAAGCATGCATAACTTATGAAACATGTAAAACATGGCATAGTGAGTTCGCATAAGCATGCATAATCAAATAAACTCACATAAATCTCAACTTTCACCACATGATAACTTTAGAGTTTGTAAAGTGAAGGTAAGAGGGCTTACAAATATAAACAAGTCACAAATCCACCAAATAAGATGAAGAAGCCCTTTTTAAAACCCAAAACAAAGCTTCAAATAAGAAAACCCTTTTGCAAAATCCCAAAAACACAAACTTAGCAAATCAAACTTGCAACTTAATGAAGTATGCAAGTTATTAAGCATTCATACAACATAGAAAAGGTTGTATGATCATCATATCTTCATAGGATTAAACTTTGAGGAAGGTGGAGGCTAGGGTTTTTAGGTGGAGGCCATTTGAGGATTCAATTTGACATAGTTTAGTTGCTAGATTGATTAATGAGGCTTTAGGGTAGGATTAGGGGTATATTTATAGAGAATTAGAGTGTTTTAAGCCCTAGGATTAACCCTAGAATAGTTTAGGCCCGTCAGATCTCGGAACTCTCTAGAACCAAGCCACAAGACCCAGCCCAAATCAGAAATGGTGCACCAGGCTAAACTGCCTGGGCACCCCCTGTCGACAGGGCTGTCGACACCCTGGGGGCCCTGTCGACAGGGCTGTCGACATGCGGGTCCTGGCGGGAATTTTCCCGCCTGACCCCGATTAGCCCTAATCCCTGTTTTAATTTGAAATTTAAATCTGTTTTTAGCATAGAAATTTCTGAAAACTTCAATGGGCCTTAACTGGGTCATACGGACTCCGATTTTCGAAAACTCGGACTCTATTTCGCGTATTTTTCCGAGACGAACGCAATGGCATAGACCGTTTCCCCTGATTCTGATTTTTGAATTAAATTCTGCCTCGATTTATGTTATAATGGTTTATTGAAAATACGGGTTGTTATAGGGCATCTAGTGAGGGACTGCCCTAAGAAGGGGCAGAGGACGGGATCTACCTCAGGAGGACAGGTGCAAGCTCTTATGGCACCAGGTCAGGCAAGGGGGCAAGTTCAGGCTCTCGCGGTTCCACCGATTCAGGAAAGAGGTAGAACTATTTCCGTTGAAAGTCTGGTTTTTCTGTTTGATCATCCTGTCCGTACTTTGTTTGACTCTGGCGCATCGCATTCGTTTATCTCATCATCATTAATTGAGTCACTGCACTTAGACACCAGTCTAGTAGATGATCCCTTGGTTGTTTCAAATTCAATTGGGGGCTCCACTTATTTGTCCATGATATGTTTGGGTTTGAAGATTTCCGTACTTAGCGTTGAGTTTAGATGTGATGCTTTTGTTTTGGGCTTCACGGGCTATGGGTTGATTTTGGGCATGGACAGGTTATCCAGTAATGGTGCCGTTCTTGATTGCGAAAGGAGAGTTGTTAGGCTCATGACCCGCTTGGGGAACACTCTCGAGATCTCTTGTAATCCCATGAATTCTGTTATGCTAAGTTATCTTGAATCGCTTGACGCTTCGGTCGAGAGTTTGCGACCTGTTAGAGTGGTCCGGGAATACTCGGATGTGTTTGAGGAGGTGAAGGGCTTACCTCCGAAGCGGGAGATAGACTTCCAAATATATCTGGTAGACAATGCTAAACCAGTATCTTTGCCAGTGCGCCACATGGCTCCTCGTGAGCGGAGGGAACTCCATAAGCAAGTAGGGGAGTTGCTTGAGAAGGGGTTCATAAGACGAAGTATATCGGAGTGGGGTGCTCCAGTGGTTTTTGCCACAAAGGCGGATGAGACCCTCATACTTTGTGCAGACTACAGAGAACTCAACAAGCTTACAAAGAAGAATAGACACCCATTGCCGAGGATTGATTATCTCTTTGATCAGTTGGTTGGCGCCTCAATGTTTTCGCAGTTGGACTTAGCCACAGGATTTCATCAATTGAGAGTGGCTGAGGACAGCATAGACAAGACTGCGTTTAGGACTCCGGATGGTTTCTATGAGTGGCTGGTGATGCAATTTGGTTTGACGAACGCCCCCGCATACTTTGTTGATCTGATGAGTAGGGTGTTCAGGGAGTACCTTAATAAGTTCGTGGTGGTCTTTGTGGATGACATCTTGGTCTTTTCTAAGAGTGAAGAAGAGCATGCCCTACATCTTAGGGAAGTGTTAGAGACTATTCGACCGCATAGCCTTAAGGCTAAATTCTCTAAATGTCACTTTTGGAGGAAGGAAGTGCGGTTCTTAGGACACGTGGTCTCTAAGGAAGGTATAGCTGTGGATCGCGCGAAGGTAGTGTCCATCCAAGATTGGAAGGTTCCGAAGAATGCTACCGAGGTGAGGAGTTTCTTGGGGTTGGCGGGCTACTATAGGAAGTTTATCAAGGACTTCGCGAAGATATCAGCCCCATTAACTCACTTGACGAAGAAGAACCTAGTCTTCACATGGGACGTAGATTGTGATGATGCGTTCCAACGGTTAAAGAGAGCTTTAACCACAGCTCCAGTCTTAGTGTTGCCAGATGGGAGTAAGCCATTTGTTGTCTATACCGATGCTTGTGGGACAGGACTAGGCGCAGTCTTAATGCAAGAGGGAAGGGTAACAGCCTATGGGGGAAGGCAGTTGAGAAAGCATGAGAAAAATTACCCTACACATGATCTAGAGTTGGCCGCTATTGTTTTTGCGCTTAAGTCTTGGCTCCATTATCTTCTTGGCGAGAGGTTCGAATTGTTCACGGACCACAAATCATTGAAGTACTTGTTTTCTCAAAAGGATTTGAACTTAAGATAGCAAAGGTGGATGGAGTTCTTAGCATCCTATGATTTCGAGATAGCGTATACCCCTGGCAAGGGTAACGTGGTGGCAGACGCCTTAAGTAGAAAAAGTTTGTCTTTGAGTCCATTGTTCGTTGAACGACGAAGCTTGGAATTTATCTCGATGTTTGACTTCAGACCTTCCGTTGACTTTGTACCTGGTTTGCTAGCATCCTTAGAGGTCAGACCTACTCTTTTGGGACGGATTGGCGAGGCACAGCGGGACGACCCACAGTTGGTTGAGTTGGTAGAGAGGCTCATTGGGGGGAAGTCGTCCATCCATTTGAGTAGGTACACCCTAGATGATAAGGGGGGTTGCGTAGAGACGGTAGACTTTGTGTACCGCAAGACGAGGGTTTGAGGAAGGCTATTCTTGATGATGCGCATCATTCGAAGATGACCATTCATCCCGGTGGGGACAAGATGTACCAAAACATGAAGCGAGTTTTCTTTTGGGCTGGTATAAAGAAAGATGTGGCCGAGTATGTCGCTAGATGTTTGGTGTGCCAACAAGTGAAAGCGGAGCAAAAGAAACCCGGTGGGTTGCTTCACCCATTGGAAGTTCCGCAATGGAAGTGGGATAGCGTCTCGATGGATTTTATTGATGGGTTACCGAGAGCGAGGAAGGGTAATACGGGAATTTGGGTTGTGGTAGACAGACTTACTAAGAGCGCCCATTTCATACCCGTGAAGAGTAAGAGGACTGCTCCATGGCTAGCTTCAGTTTACCTTCGAGAGATAGTTCGGTTGCATGGTGTACCTTCTAGCATAGTGAGTGATCGAGATCCCATCTTCACTACCGAGTTTTGGAAGAGTTTGCAAGAGGCGGTAGGGACTCAGTTGTGTTTGAGCACCGCATATCATCCTCAGACGGACGGCCAGACCGAGAGGGTGAATCGTGTTCTAGAAGACCTTTTGAGGCTATGTATCCTAGATTTTGGAGGTACATGGGAAGAGCATCTTCCATTGGTGGTGTTCACGTATAATAACAGCTTTCAGTCTAGTATTGGTATGGCTCCTTTTGAAGCTCTTTATGGAAGGCCTTGTCGATCACCTACATGTTGGTGGGAATCTACGGATAAGATCTTACTTGGGCCTGATATGGTTAGAGAGACTTCGGAAAAGATTGATTTGATTCGAAGAAGGATGAAAGCGACGCAAGACAGACAGAAATCTTACGCGGATAAGAGGAGGACGGATCTTGAGTTTGATGTTGGGGACATGGTCTTTGTTAAAGTATCTCCATTACGGAATGTTGTTCGCTTTGGGTCCGTTGGGAAGTTAGCACCAAGTTTTGTAGGACCGTTTCCTATTAAGGAAAGGATTGGACAGATGGCATATAGAGTAGATCTGCCCGAGAGACTTAGTGGTGTACATGACGTATTCCATGTGTCACATTTGAGGAAGTGCCTACATGAGACCGCAGAGGTGGTAGAGTCGAGCTTGCTTAGGGAAGTGGAGGTAGAGCGTGATGCGACGATTCGACGATCTCCTACTCACATCCTTGGGTCAGAGACTAGGAAGTTGAGAAACAGAGAGGTTCAACTAGTCAAAGTGCAATGGGGAGATGATGAGAGCAACGCTACTTAGGAGATAGAAGCGAAGATGCGTTCACTGTACCCATTCCTTTTTGAGGGTATGTCTTTTAATTTCTCCTTTATCGTTTGTCTAGTACTTATCTTATCTTTAGTATGTCCTCTCATTAGTACCTTTGACCTTTAGATATGGTAAACCTATGGTTGAAACATATGTTTGAGACATGTTATGATTGATGGATACATGTGGATGCAAGTGTTTGCTAGTGGTCGCTCGTGGATGCATATACACACACTTTAGACACTAGATCAGCTCAGTCACTTCATATTGCATATTGCATATGATTGTATGTAGGTAGTTATATTAATGGATGTATAATGGTTGTGTTATCATATGGATGATGCATTTTTGTGTATGGTTGTGCACACATGTAGAGATAGTATGTGTCGATAGGGTTCTTTCGCATACATATTGGATGCATGGCACTATCATGGTTTGCATTAAGGAGGTCAACTGAATCAGTAGACCGCCTGATTTTGCATTAGAGAAGGAACATATACACACACTTTTTGCATATGTTTATACAGCATTAGAAACTTTAAGGACAATGGATGCCAGTGTTTGATGGTTTAGTAGATGGTTGTTTGGTTGGTAGGATACGTTCTTCTTGACTTAGAGATTTCGAGGACGAAATCCTTTAAGTAGGGGAGAATGTAACACCCCGTATGTTGAATAACTTGTTATAATATAAATCAGGGCAGAATTAAATTTTAAGATCTAAATCAGGGGAAACGGGCTATGCCATTGCGTTCGTCTCGAAAAAATACGCGAAATAGAGTCCGAGTTTTCGAAAATCGGAGTCCGTATGACCCAGTTAAGGCCCAACGAAGTTTTCAGAAAATTCAGATTTCGAAAACAGATTTCAAATGCAGAAATGGAGGTAGGCAGGAAAATTCCCGCCACACCCCAAGTCGACTGGGGAGTCGACACACAGGGGGGGTGTCGACAGTAGTGTCGACACCCCAGTCGACACAGGTGGCCGAGCCAGTTTGGCCTGGGTGCACTGTTTTTGTTGTTGGGCTGTGTTTGGTGGCTTGTGACGAGATCTGATAGCTCTAAACTATCCTAGGGTTAATCCTATGGCCTAAAACACTTAACTAATCTATAAATACACCCTAAGACTACCCTAATTCATACTAAAATTGGATACAACGTCATCATGCCGTCAAATTACAACTAGAAGGAGCCACCAACCAATTAAAGAGGAAGATAGCTTCTCAAATCAACTTCTAATCAACTCTAGCAACTAGATCTTCTTCATAGGAGTGCTAATCAACAAGTTGTGAGTTTCTATGCCTTTAGCAAGCAATTGCTAAACTAATTATGATAGGATATAATGAGGTTATGGTTATGAATGTGGATCGATGCAAGTTATGTTATCATATGCTATGTGTTCATGATGCTAGTTATGCAAGTTTCATGCTATATGTTCATGATGCTAGTTATGCAAGTTTTATGCTATATGTTCATGATGCTAGTTATGCAAATCACTATGATAAACATTGATCCATTATGACAACATGTTATGCAAGTTCATATATGACATGTTATGCAAGTTTGGTGTTTGATTATATGCAAGTTCATATATGACATGTTATGCAAGTTTGGTGTTTGATTATATGCAAGTTCATATATGACATGTTATGCAAGTTTTGGTGTTTGATTATATGCAAGTAACATGTGCAAGTTTACACCTTTGTATGATATGCATACATATGCAAGTTTACCCCTTTGTATGTCATGCATATATATGCATGTTTACCCTTTTTATGATATGAGTAACACATGCAAGTTCAACCCTTTTTAGACCTATGACATGTATGCAAGTTTATCCCTTTATGATAGGTCTATGACATGAACATCTATGTAAGTTACCCTCTTTATGACATATGTGATTCATGCAAGTTTGGGTTGGTTATTTATGCTAGTTGGGTTTGATGATATGGTCATATATGCAAGTTGACACCTTTAAAACCCATGTTGAGGCTAATGTTATGCTAAGTTGAACCCATTGTATTTGTGATGAATCTTCCCTTTTAAGTATGTCATGTTAGCGTATTACGTGGGGAACGATGGGGTTAATATTCATGTTAACAAAATTGTGGTGAAATTGGTATGAAGTTGCATACCATAAGTGGATGGACATAATTGAGTCAATTATGTACATCATTGAATTGGAATTAATTAGGGAAAATTAATTCAAAATATGGGGGTGATTAATTAGGTGTAATTAATCGACTAAGACACGAGGTTGGACCCTTTTTGTAGCATAAGACTGCCCGGACCCGACCGGCAAATCCAGCGGCTACAAATGATTGGCCCAATGTGAGAGGTATTAGGCATAAACTAAATACGTGACAAGTGTAAAGACACGAGGTTAGACTCTGTTATGGCGTAAGGCTGCCTGGACCCGACCGGCAAATCCAGCTGCCATAAAAGACAGTCTAATGTGAGAGGTCTTTACAAAGGTTACGTTCTTAATTAATTAAGAAACACTTAACCAGATAATCATGTAGTGGGGCATGAGGGGTTAAGTGGGTGCCTTGGGTGGCATGTGGAAATCAAGTAAGTGCCTTGGGTGGCATGTGGAAATCTAGTGGGTTGCCATGGGGGGCAATAGAAAATACGATTAGAATACTTAACCAAGTGGAAACATGTAATTAAACATGATTAAAGGGTTAAGTGGGATGCACTAGAAAAGGGACAAGCTTATGTGGGTAGCTTGTGGGGGCCCATTTCAACCAGTAACCCATATGTATCTTTGTGGGCTCGACCCATGTCGAGGACGGGACACGCGTACTGGGCTTGACTATAAGAGGCCAAAACGGGTTAGCGGTGGCAATGCAAGTCCAACGGGTTTCATATGCGTGTGTGGGCCCGGGCTGGTAGGTAAGACGTTGTTGCATCGTGTAGGTATAAGCCGTGCACCGTTGGTTGTATCGGGTTGCCACTTTAGGGAGTGATACACCCCACTGTGGGACCAGCACGGGTATCTACGTTAGGGAGCCGATCGCTTGGGGAGTTGTGGGTACACATAGTGGAGATAGGGGCAGACGGCACCTATGTGGTCAGCTAGGGGTACACGAAACTACTAGTTAAATTTTCTAAGTCCTTGGGTGGGATCAACCTTTAAGTTAGGAATGATTGGTGTGGTGCTGTGTAGTAATTACCCTTGGGTGGGTAGATGCGTCTTTACCGATATCTTAGTTCATCCTATGTCTAGTTGGCTGCTTAGTGTAGTCATTTATCCCCAGTCGTTACCGTACCAAGTTTATATCATACCCTAATAACTTTAATGATTGTATTGTTAAATTATAGGACTCGCTCAGACTTATGTCTGACCCCGTTGTTTTTATCTTTCCCCCCCCCTCAGGTCCTCAGGTTGGGCCTAGCACTAGTGGACTTTGATCAGATTGCTTTATCTATCTTTTGGAGCTTGGACCGTTGATGTAAAGCCCAGCTTATCTTTTCTATTATGGCTATTAGTATGTAGTGGGATTATGTACTTATGTTTTTATCGAGATGGATATTTTGTACTTGACTCTTGTTGGTTTTTGATATGTAACCAAACATGTTTACCTTCTGCTGCAATGAAATGATGTTTTAAATTGCAAGTATTATTTATATCTGTCTTGTTGTAATTTTTCTGTTCTATATTCACTTAAAATACTCCACCGAAGTTAAGGCATTCCCTTAGAGAGTGACCTTAGCGGGTGTGGGGTGTTACATAACCTGTTGCTAAGTCACTAGGGCAGAGGTGGCAATTCTAGACAACTCTATCTAGTCTAGACGGTTGTGATTGCTCCTATGATTATCTAACAGCTCAGGTTGATTTAAACTTCTATAAAAGCACGCCTAGACTCAAACCATAAACCTAAACTAAATTAGTCTCTTGGCCACCATGCTGCTGCTAGGATAGTTCTTCTTCCTAAAGCTTAGGAATTTGCAAGCCAGAATTCTAATTCAAAAGACGAACGAATCATTCTCTTCTCTAACCTGTCTTTGTGAGCGCAATTTCTTTAACAAAATAATTAATAAATTAATTATGATGAGTTATAATTGGGATTATGAGAACATGTCTATTGAATCATGTGACGTTGCTTAACTTTGTTATCGTTTGTTGGTGAACATATGACAATTTTGTTAACTTATGCTAGTAGATCTATTTCATATGTCCAATCACTTATGTTTAACTTGATTCATTTTATGACATCAGTTTATATGCAACTTTGGGATGTAAATCATATGCTAGTTTTTATGTGAATCTTATGCAAGTCTGTTTTTACATATGCTTGTTGTATGTGAATATTATGCAAGTCTGTTTTTACATATGCTAATTATATGTGAATCTTATGCAAGTCTGTATGCGAATTATAAACAAGTTTATTTGTGAAACAAGTATATACATATGCTAGTTTATATGCAAAACATGTGACAAATTCATATGCAAGTTTGTAGAAATCCATATGCAAGTTTAGGTGAAAACTATTTTCACATTTTTAGGTGAAAAACTATGAATTCATTTGCAAGTTTAGGTGAAGAACTATATTCTCATTTTTAGGTGAAAAACTATGAATTCATTTGCAAGTTTAGGTGAAAAACCATATTGACATATGCAAGTTCACAATTTCATGTTTAGATCTATATTTAGATCTATGGCAGTACATAGTTTATGCAAATTTATGTTATATATGTTCATTGCCTATGCAAACTTATGTTATAATTCTTATTTGCAAGCTAGATCTATTTTATGTGTTATGCAAGTTGTGATGTTTCTTTTCTTTTTATGAGTTAGACTGTTTGCGAATCTAACATATTACATATAAAAACGTACGAATAACGTGGGGACAGTGGGAAAACATTAATTATGAAAAATTGTGAATTGGCATAAAATGGCTTTAAAGGCATATAATTAAATTGGGACATTAATTGGTATAATTTATATACCTAAAAAGTATGGACATAATTTAGGTGACAATTATGGACATAATTAATTTGGAAATTATTGACAATTTGAATACGGATAATTAATTCATATTGGGGTGAAATAATAATTTGTAATAATAAATGCCTAAGACACATGGCTAGACTCATTTGTGGTATAAGACTGCCCGGACCCGCCCGACAAATCCAGCAACCACAAACGGTAGTCTAATGTGAGAGGTCGAAGGCATAAATTAAATGTGTAACAATTGTAAAGACACGAGGTTAGACACGTTTACAGTATAAGACTGCCCTGACCCGCTCGGCAAATCCAGGAACCGCCACTACAACAAAACTATGTTCCCACAGCTTATAAGGTTAGCGTTCTTCGGTTGAAAGCTGTAGATCATTTATTTTTCGGATTTGACGTGTTACTTTAACGGTGAGAAAAAAAATTCGTTGTTTTGCCTCCCAATTTTCAGTTCCCTCCATAACTTAGAAAAAAAAGCAGCGGCTCCAACACATTTCCTATTCCTCAATTTCCACTTTCCCCAAATTCGTTTGATTTTACAAAAAAACAGCGATTTTCATCACTTCATCTCGCGGATTGCTTTTTCTCTTCAATTTTTGTATCGGCGGTTCCTTCAGCGAAGAAACTTTGGTTTAGCTTCCTTCCCCCTTCGCCCTATCTTCGGTTTGGCTTCCTTCAGCGGAGCATAGAAACTATGGTGAGCCCTCTTACACTTATTTTCATTTGGATTTCGAATCCTTTCTTATTATTAAATCTGAGTTCAAAGATACTCCAACTTTTCACAAACTTATTTTTGCTAGTGCCAAAAAAATAATAATAATAATAATCTGATAATGACCTTAGAATTCTGCAGTGATAACTATTCTCAATTATTTGAAGTTTTGAATCATGAGAATTGTGGTTGTGGTTGGTCTAAATGGGCAAGTCAGTTTTGCTAGCTTGTTTGATATGCCTTGTACAATGGATTGTTTAACTTGTATAAGAAACGTTATCCAGATTATATTATGCATATGTAACAAGATATATTCATGAAAAATGATTATACACAATGTAAATTAGTTCATTTCTTTGCAAATAGACTCTGTTTTCTTATATTATATAAGTAAGGCTGAACCTAACGATCAGTTTTCCAAATAAAATACTAATATATGTATACTTCCAGTTTCAAAATAGCGGATTTAATTTTACAATTCATGTCTGATTGTAAATTTAGTTAAGTGTCGAAAGTAGGGTCAGATGGTTAAATGTGAAGTTTGTAACATATGAAAATATTTTGTAAAAAAGGCAGCGACATGCATATGCTATGTATAAATGGATTGTGGTATAGATAACCTTGAACTAATTTTGAATTTGGAAATTAACATTGAAACTTGTTTAATACTTAATCAAGTGGTTAAATATTAAACTAATTTGGAAATTGTAATCAGTAAACCTATTGGTTGTCCTCATCGTGCAAAGGCAGAACTAATACTATCGTACTATTTGTTTCTACTTCCAAATGAAATGAAATGTGGTTAAAGAAGTATAAAAATAAAAAAGATGTCCAAATAAAAACTTCTAATTAAAATTTTTAGAAATAAAATAAATAAAACTCTTTTGGGTTTCGGGTGTATTGACTGTATGATTGGGGGTTGTAAGTTGCTGTTTTGATATCAGTTTGACCTTTTTTTGGGATTGTTGACGGGATGTTTTGTTGGATAGTGATGTAATGGTGGAGCAATTAGGTCTATTTTTAATCATTCACCATAGATATTGTTGTACGGTACTTTGTGTTAAGCCGCAGCTTCCAGTTCAAACAGTAAAGCAATTTTATTAATTTTAGCTACTTCGTAGAAGTTTCCATGCTCTCTTCCCTAATCATAAAGTAGGCATATATTAGTTATTGAAATTTAATTAGAAAGGTAACTAACAGTATTATTTTCAAGATTGAAACCAATTTGTACTTGTCATATGTTATTTAATGACTTGATGATGCACTCTGATCAATTTGTGCCTGGATAAAGCTGTTATTACATCCAGTTTATTGATCAATAATCATCAACAAATACTAGACCGTACGCGAAGTATTTTGATAAGGTAGAAGAGCATTTTCTATAATAACTTGAGTCATTATATAGATCTGATATATTCAACAGAATAATCAGGCATTGCTTCTAAGTGTTGATTGATGGTGTTCTTAGCCTCCTCTGCTGCATTTAGGCAATCATGCTCATTGTTATTTTTACTGCCTAAATCTGATGGTTTTTTGATCATTTATAATTATGTATTTCTACTAGTTTTAGTATTTTAATCATTGAGTTGCATGTCTAGGACACTTCTAATTCTTATATTCTGTGTTGTATTTTTGCGCCAACTCTTTTCAGGAATTTAATTCCATGATTTTGACGCTATTTCAATTTCGTATGAAGGTCAACTTTGACAAGTTATCATATGAGTGCTTACTTGCTAATATTTTTTTAATGTTTAGCATCTTCTATGTCAGTACACATATCAGCTTTTGAGTCATATTCATAAATCGTTTTAATTTATAGTTCATCTAACATATGCATTGATATTGTGCATCGTATTTTTTTTAATGTTTTCACATATTTGTTTCTTGTATAGTTGCATTTTTCTACATGATATTTTTAGTCCTATTGTCACATGTACCTTAGTTTTTTTTGGCTTTACGAGTAGGCATCCATTTTGTTTCATCTGTCGGTGATGCACCCCTTTCCATTACAATGTCACATTTCAATACAAAGCACATTGTTGTTTTGAATGACAAAAAACAATTAGATTGTTCGTAGTTTAATGGAATGTCTTTATATCCTACCATTGGAGTATATATGTCTCATCATCGCCTGTAAATTTGTTTATAGGTTTTTCTTTTGTACCCTCTATGGTTATTTCACCAGCTCTCATGTATACTCAATTCGCTATGTTCATTGTTTAATTACTCATCAAGTCAAATGTGTTAACCAATTATTCTAGATAGTACAAAAATGTTTCTTCATCTCAAAGGGACAAGTTCATAAATCGATCTCATAAGCGACTGGACATTAATATTGTTTTTTTGGGTGAATTCTTTAAAAAATACATAAGTTATTCATGCTTACATGCTTATTTTTGAATAACCTGGTCCGCTGCTGAACTTCTTGAATCAACATCTGATTGTCACTAAAGTTCAAGTCTATGAATCACCGTGGACGTCCACAAAAATCTACTTTAAAAATTCTCATTTTTCTTATATATATCTAGCGTTATTATTTTAGTGCATTATTTATTCTGGTACAATAGTTGCTGCTCAAGAGGTATTATTTATTCATTGCACGAAATGTTTCTCTTGACTTGATAATAAATTACTATTTGAATTTTAGATACATGGTTGCTTAGATATTGTATACGATGATGGAGAAAGATTGGTTATGTCTACATAGGTAATCATGTGGTAATTAATTTATACTAAACTTTAGAATTAATGTATTGGTAATAAAATCTAATATTTTTTGTTTTTAATTTTAATCATAGAACTAGTAGAGAGTATGGCCTAGGAGCACGGGATTTTGTGCGGGTTGCGAAGAAAAATTTAGGAGATGTGGAAAAAATAATGTGTCCTTGTTTAGACTGTCGAAATCTTAGTTGTCACTATGGTGAAACTGTTGTTGATCACTTGATTATAAAGGGAATGGATCCTAAGTATAGAGATGATACATGGTATAATCATGGCGAGCAAGCGATTGTTAAAAATAAGGTTAAAATGAGCGAGACGTACGACTTGCTCAAGATGGTTCACTATGAAGATGAAGACTATTTTAATCATACTTTTTTTGATGATGACAAAGATAAAGATGATGCACAAAGATGCCATGATGATTTACTTAAAAATTTGGAGGATGCAGAAACCCCATTGTATCCTGGTTGCTAAGACCATACAAAGTTATCTGCCATCACTATTTTGTATAATCTTAAATGTGAAACTGGATTATCTGATACTGGTTTTGATAAACTTCTTACTGTCCAGCATTTGTTTTTACCAAAGAATAATGTACTCACCAAGACTTTGTATGAAGTAAAGAAATTTCTCAAACTATTTGACATGGGGTTTGAAAAAAATTCATGCTTGTGAGAATGACTGTTGTCTTTTCGTAAAGAGTACAAAAATTTAGATAATTGTCCTAAATGTGGTTCGTCGCGATGCAAGATAAATCATGATATAAAGGAGATTATGCAGGGTATTCCCGTTAAGGTGCTGAGATATTTTCCAATAATATCAAGATTTAGAAGAATGTTCAGATCTGAAAAGATGGCCGAATAATTAAGATGGCATTTCAAAAATAAAAGTAGTGATGGAAAAATGCGACATCCTACAGATTCTGTAACATGGAGCATGATTGATGAAAATTAGAAATCATTTTCAACCAATCCACGTAATCTTAGACTTGGTCTAGCTACAGATGTTCTATGTTAAACTCCAAGTATAGTTGTTGGCCAGTAATGCTTGTGACATATAATTTGTCACCTATGTTGTGCATGAAGAAAGAGAATATGATGTTAACACTTTTAATTCCAGGTCCGAAGCAACCAGGAAATGATATTGATGTATATCTAGCGCCATTAGTTGAAGATTTGCATCACTTGTGGAGTAGTAGAGTTGAGACATATGATGCACTAACTAAGACACTTTTTAACATGAGAGCTATTTTAATTTGGACGATAAATGATTTTCCAACTTATGGCTATCTCACTGGATGTTGTGTAAAGGAAAAAAAAGGCTTGTCCATTATGTGGTGTCAACACTCACAATCGAGGGTTGAAATATAGTCGGAAAACTGTTTATATGGGTCATAGAAGACATTTACCCTCTTCACATCCATTGAGGAAAGAAAAAAGCTTTGTTTGATAACACTATGGAGGATGGAAAGATGCCTAGAATTATATCTGGCAAAAATATCTCTCTTACGTTGAAAGATTTTCCTAATGATTTCGGAAAAGATGTGGAAAGCGAAAAGAAGAGTGTGAACTTAAATGATACAAGACAAACTAAAAAAGGAGAGATTAGAGGGAAAAGTAGGAAAAGAAAGATTGATGACAATAGTGAAGATGACGATGATGAGGATAATGATCCTATTAAAAAAGAGCTATCAAGATGGAAAAAAAAGATCAATCTTTTTTGACTTGCCATATTGGGAGGTTAGTATTTGAGTTACATTTTTTGTTGTTAATCCATTAAAAATAAAATATTTTTTTTAATGTGTGACTTTTACTTTTCCCTGTAGGAACTTCTATTACGTCGTAATTTAGACGTAATGCATGTTGAGAAAAATGTTTGTGAAAGCTTACTAGGTACAATGTTGCATGACAACAAATCAAAGGATGGGATTAATTGTAGACATGATTTAGAAGATTGGGAAATTCGGCACGGTCTTTATGCACAACCACGTGGGACCAAAACTTATCTTCCACCGGGTCCGTACACATTGTCAAAAGTGAAAAAACAAAATATTTTGCAAAAGGCTATGTGATTTCAAAGGCCCTGATGGTTATTGCTCAAATTTGAAAAAATGCATATCAATGGTGGATTGCAAAATTAGTGTTTTGAAGTCTCACGATTATCATGTTTTGATGCAACAAGTATTATCAGTTGCACTACGAGGTTTATTGTCTAGTAAACCTAGGAAAACAATTGCTCGTCTATGTTCGTTTTTCAACAAAATATGTCAACGTGTTCTTGATAGAGAAAAAATACAGCAACTTGATGACAAGATTGTTAAAATATTGTGTGAACTTGAAAGATACTTTCCACCCTCATTTTTTGATATTATGATACATTGATAATTTGTCTTGGAAGGGAAGCACGATTGTGTGGGCCAGTTCAATTTCGTCGGATGTATCCTTTTGAAAGATATATGAAGACGCTTAAAGATTATGTAAGGAATTATGCACGACTAGAGGGATGCATTGCAGAATGCTATCTTGCAGAAGAATGCATGAGATTTTTTAACGAATTTTTGAATAAATCAATAAATATACAAAAAATAAAAAGATCGGAATGAGGACTATGTAGATAACGCAATACTGGAAGGACGTCCAATTTCAATGTCCGAATCAGTTACGTTGTCAGTCAAGGAGAAAGAAATTGCTCATCTGGTGGTGCTAATGAATATGGCTGAGGTGGAACCATATATGAAGTGAGTGTGTGTATATATATATATATATTATGCCTCTATTGATTTGTTGTGTTTGTAGTTGCAATTATAACTTAACATCACTTTCATTATACTAGTCTGCATTTGGAGGAGTTGCAAAATTCAAACAAGCGTTTAGAAAAAAATGCAACACTACTTTGGAAGAACCATGGAGATAATTTCGCTGAGTGGATCAAAAAGAAGGTTTGTTAATTTTTTTTATATTTTATGAATTAAAGATTCCATTTTTAAAATCCATTTTAAATATGTTTTTTCATATACCTATTGACTCAAAAGATGGTGATGAAATGTTAAAATGGATTGCATATGGTCCTAAAAATACCGCGTTGTCGTGCAAAGGATATATAATAAGTGGACAAAGATTTCATATAAAAGATGTTGATAGAGAAACCCAGAATAGCGGAGTGACATATGATGCGACTACCATGTGTAGAGCAAGTGCAAAGGACATTTCTCAAGTGGTTGATATGGTTACTTACTATGGAATATTGACCGACATAATTTTATTAGATTATAATGTTTTTTATATTCCTCTTTTTAAGTGTCATTGGGTGAACATAGGAAATGGAATGAAAGTTGAAGATGGATTTACTCTTGTTAATTTACATCAAAGTCAAGTTTCATTTTCAAGAGATCCTTATATTCTCGCATCTCCAGCGAAACAAGTTTTCTATTCAAGAGAAAATGAATCTTCTAATTGGTATGTTGTGATGAAAGCACCGCCACGCGGTTTTCATGAATTAGAGGTAGATGATTTTGTTGAAGAAGTGAACTATGTTGGAGGAGATTGTGAAGAATTCTAGGATGACTTGGTCGAGGAAGCTAGTTACGTTAGGGACGATTGCGAAGGCATACTTAAGTAGTTTTAATATCATGTTTCTTTTGGATAGTTAATAAGTAGTTTTGGATTAGATTTGATGTCTTATGTAATGTTCAATTGTAAACTCGTTGATTTAGAAATTAACAGAGGTTTAAGGTTTAAGTTTCATGGTTATTGTTGAAATTTGGGTGTTGTACGTGAGAAGATCAATTACTACGTCAACAACCGATGTTAAAACCATTGGTCATGTGAGTGACACCATTTTCTAGAACCCAATATATATTTCTTTGTTATATATGTTTGCCTTGTATCTTGTGCATGATTTTTTTAGAAAACTAATTAAGCATCAAAAGATTACAGATTAATAGACAAATCTGATCTAAACATGCATGCTTCTACCAGCATGCATATTTAATTAAAAAAAAAACATGAGGAAGTTTGATGTCCATTTTCCATGCAATACAATGCTGCAACCTAAAGCGTCCTGCGATTGAGTGTTGCTATCGGTCCCTTAACTATATCCATCCAAATTTTGCTTAAAATTTTCAGTTGGCATTGTGAACCATCTTTTTGTTATGATCAACGACTTACGGTTAATTTTAGGGGAAAAAAATCAAGTTTTTATGTTTTTTTTTCTTTTTATATTATAGTTGGTTGACAATTTTCTCTTCGCAATGAACCCCATCTTGCTATTGGTATAGCTTTGAACTATTTGGAGTACAAATATTTTCTAAATGCAGTCATCTTTATAAGTCAGTGGTATAATTTAATGCTTACTGATTAATCGCTAGGTTGTTAGGTATAAGTTAAGATCTTACAAAACCTATGGTCAGTCTTATAAAAGTTGTTTATAGGCCAATAAATTATAATAGTTGAGAAAATATGCATAGTGCAGTATAGTTCTTTATATTCTGAATAAAAGTTTTGGGATTGTTTCGTTTGTGTTGGGAGTCTTCTTTCATTTTGTTGATGGAAAGACATACTGATGTAAGCTATGTTTGAGTTGAGAGTTTATGCGATATTAATGGATGTTATCTTATTTCTCTTATATATATATACATATATATATATATCGAAATGACATGACAGTAATTTAAACTGTTATATATTGTGTTTCGCCAACTGATCTTCATTTTATTTCTAATTTCTGTTTAAGAAAACTGACTGATGAGCAATTCACTTAATGGTAATATTGAAGAATGAAAAATATTCACATGTGCTCTAAGTTCAGACCTTAACATTGTGAAATTACTTGCTTTGAATTCCTCCTTGAATTCCACCTATTTGTTTATGGTGCAAGGATAAATTTGGTGACTAACATGTTACAGGTTGTGAAACTAAAATGCATGCATGTTACAGGTTGTGCACTATGCATTATGGTTAATTTCTCAGTGGTTTTGCTATGCATAATTCTCAACTATTAAATAGTTTTCTCAACCATAATGTCAGTGGTCCACAAATGTATTAAAAAGGTTGGGATTACATTATTTAATTTAGAATTTTGTTATACGTGCATAAAATGGTTAAAAGTACGAAGAAAACAACAAACAGGAACCTTACTCGATCTCAAAAAAGACTTGTAGAATCCGAATATGCATCCGATGTGTCTCATGCAATGTGAAAGCATATTGAGCCATCTTCAGAAAATATGGATGTTGGAAATGCAAGCAAGCAAACCGCATCCATAGCTACGCAAATCGTTGAAAATCCTGAAACTACAGTGGACGTGGATAGAGCAATCGAAGATGCCGAAGAAAAACAAGGTCCAAAAAAGAGGACTATAGGCCCAACTAAAGTTAAAAGACTTCCTTCGGATGTTGTTAGTCGAATTGAAATTGAGTTTAATTCATCCGGCATACCGGTAGGGAACGGGTCGGTGAAATTATCTTCTTATTTAGGGCCACTTGTCCGTGAGCGCGTTCTATTTACACTTGTCGATTGGAGGCTACTTGGTGACGATTTGAAAGTTGTTCTATGGAAATCTGTTCAGGTAAATGTTTATTGTATATATAACCCAGTTTAATTTATGTATAATTATCCGCAAATGGTGCAACAATATAATAGTTAAGTAGAATAACAAAAACTTGGTATTATTACCATGCTCAATCTCTATATATGAGTTTGGTAGAATAAGAATTTTATTCAAAAGCTACATATAATAGTTAAGTATTATTACCTCCTGCATGGACTATTGAATTATCTGCAAGAATATCTAGGTAAAATTGATACAAGTTAATTTTAATTAGCTATGAAGTAATATTGAAAACTTTTACCAGATGTTTTAGAGATTAGTGATTCAATTTTTCCATAGTGACTAAAAAATAACAACATTTAATTCAACCAATTTTAGCGATTCAAACTGCATTTTAAAAATGTCAATAAATTTTAATATCATTCAAAAATAGGATTTAATAATTAGGCATTTTTTATAGCATCGTTTTTCATAAGTTAAAGCTTATCATATATAATTTCAGTGCATAAACTATTGAATACTGCAATTAAGAAATTAAAAGTAAAAGTTCAAGCTTATCATATATAATTTCAATGCACAAAAGTAATCAAAAATTCTTACAGGTTATTTTTTCTTGATTGTGGTAAGCATTTGTAATTTCTAGAAGCAAAATTCATGCATAAAGCGTGCTCAATGATCAAAAAGAATATAAATTAATTAGGTGATGCTTCCAAAGTCGCTTGAAATAGGTAATTTGAACCGTTATCAACTGGACAAATCGGTAGACCATTTTACTACGAATCAGTTGAAAAAAACGCTTGCTGATATGGTTTCATAATACAAACTGGTAGTATAGTCTTTAAATTGAAGGTTCAATTTACTATTACACATTTACATGATTGAAGGAAAGAAATTTGATTTATTCTTCATCTGTTCTCTAAATTGGACGCTATAGTTTTTAATAAATGGAAATTTTGCTTCTTCTTCCATTTTCCCTTCCCTGCAATTATAAAACTGTAAAATGGTCGGTTTCCTCTTTTAGTGCAGTTCTAGTGTATGACAGGATATGTATACTGTAGAGCCTGTTGATTTTGTTATGCTTTGTGTCCTAATGTATTAATATACAACTATTTATGTTCTACAGATTTTGCTCTGATCTGAACTATTTTCTGGCAATAGTTATTTACCATTTGTATATAGGTTTATATATATACACACACATACATAAATTCAGTTAAGGTAACATTAGAAGTGGCATAATAAATGAGCATACATCCGACAGTTTGTCACAATGAAAAATGGAAGGTCTCATAATACACTTAATTAGATTCGAATCCTGTTTTGCATTTTTTTTTTTTTTTGATTTCTCTCCAAGAAAATAGTAAAATGTCACGAGTTAAAGGAATATAATTTTCTTTGGACTTGGTTGCACGATATTTGTATTTTAATTGTAGTCATTCATTTAAAGATGATACATAAATGATGTGTACATATCATTTACCGTACTTGAACTTCATAGTTCCTTTGAATCAATTCATGACGAGAGAGCTTCCTGGTAAATTCTAGAATTTTATTTGTTGAAAAAAAAATTGTCCAAATATATAAGCTGTACCAAGCAGTACAACATAATACAAACTGATATGGTTTTAAAATAAAATCATTTGAAAAAAAAAATGAAAGTTGTACCAAGCAGTGGGAAAAAATTGTATCACAGGTTCACATTTTTTATCTTGTCATCGATTATTTATCTGTTGACTGTGATGGAGAGTTTGGCAATGTATTTTTGGTTACTGTCAGTGCTTCCTGTTTTTGATAGTTTCATTCCTTTTTTTTTTTTTTTTTTTTTGCAAGAACACATATACTGCTGTTTTTATGGACTTATTAAAAGAAACTACAATAAAGTATCCATTTCATAAGTGTTTTTTTTTATTTTTTTTACAAATTTTGTGCATGGTTCATGTAACATCAGGTATACAATTTGGTTTTGTTACAGGCTAGATTTAAATTAGATGAGGAATGGCAAAAGTCTCCCATTTTCAGCAAATGGGATGCATTTGGAGGTGTTCAAAAAGCATATTCGTTAAAAATTATTAGAAGCAAAAACCAAGGAGGAGCAACTTCAACTAAAGCCAAAAAATGTCAGTAGTATTAAGGAATGGAAGAATTTTATTGAGTCAAAGACGAGCAAAGAGTTCAAGGTAATTGTAATGTAATTTTTATCATTTTTTATATGATATATAAGCATACACAAAACGCACATTAACCAATCAATGTGATAAATATTTGTAATCTAGTTACGAAGTGAAAAATTCAAATTCATGAAGGACAAGCAAAGGCCACATACATGTAGTCGTCGAGGGATGGCTCAATTAACTGAAGATTTGGTGAGAAAAATATTTGATTTATTAAATATGGTTATTAGTTATGTTTAATGTTGTCTTTTTTAATGCAGAAAGAGGAAAGTATCAACCCCTCTTCCATTTGTAGATCTGATGTTTGGATTAAATCTCACACTCGAAAAAATGGTGAGCCAGTGAATATGCATATTGCAGATACTATTGTAAGTGATATGTACTATTTATTTAAGCATATTTTTTTGAAAATACATAATTTAGAACTCATTTACAAAATATATTTTGTGTTTGTTTTTGTAGGAGAAAATAAAAAATGTTGAAAATGAGTCACAATCTAGCTTACCATGTAAGTTCAAAGAAGATGCTCTCTCACTAGTATTGGGACAAGATAGACCGGGCCGACTACGAGGAATGGGTAGAGGTGTAACCATGACCAAGGCGGTTTTGTCTCATATCAAAGATAAGGAAGTAGCTCAATGTCACCATAGGATTTCAGAGCTAGAGCAGTTGGTTCACAGGTTAATGAAAAGTCGGGTACGATTTTCACCTTAGTTCTCTTTCATATATTCTTTTTTGAAGTTCCCTCCCTCAAGTTTGATTTTCGCAGTAATGATCATGTCCTTTAGTTTTCATATTGCGAACAAACCCAACATAAGCTATGATATTTACATTCAAGAAAATTGTAAGGTTATGTTGGGATTCTAAAAGAATTTATGCTACTATGAACGTAGATATAGATTATATTTAATATTAAAAATTTAAAATTCTCTGTATGTGGATGTGCAATCACAAAATTCGTAGCTTACTGTTTCTGTACTATAAAGTACTTTATAGGCAAGTATTTAAAAGTCATGTATCATTATTCTTAAATGCACCCTCTGTTATTACTACAAGTTCTAAATGTGCATCATCTGTTATTACTGCATATCCACTACAAATTCATTATAAATTATAGTTTTCTAATATATTTCAAATATTATTGATTTTGTAGGATAAAGAAAGTTGCGGAGAAGGGAGTGTATCTCAAATGGTAAGAATATACCATCTTAAGGGCAAAACATCATACAAAATTTTATATCCAAATCAATAGTTATGTGATTTATTTTTTTATTGATTGCAGAGGAAACATAATCAAATAGGTGACAATTGTAGTTTACTACATTGGCATGAGAATGATGATGAGGTTGTTGCCAAAGGAAAATTTGTGTTAACTGATCTGAAAGATCTTTTCAGTGGGGTACCTTTAGGCCCGAATGCCTTAAAAATCTTGATAGTCCATCCTATAAAATTTGATGCTTTTTTGTGGAGGCCTTCACCTGGTTTGGTATATATAGGAGATGCCACTAATGAGATGATAACATGGCCAGCTGATAGAGCTGTCCGCATAAGGGAGAACTCCGGAAAAGAAAATGAGGTATGACGCAAAATATAAAGTGAACCATGCTAATAAATCAATCTTCCATAAAAATGTCAATCGAGTTTCGTGAGAGCAGAAGGAAATCTGTTATTTTTACAATTTCATCTTATCCTGCATACGGTTCCATAAGTTTGAACCATGCTTATCCACTGTATGTGCATTGTATGCCCAACTGCGAAAACGTTGAGCTGATATGTTAATGTTATGCTAGAATTGTCATTTTTCAGTTATAAAAGATCACAATGCTGTTACTGTCAAAATGTTTGATTTTGAAAAAAAATCCTCAGCGGAAACCAAGACAAAAAATTGAGTCAGCAAATCAATCTATGTTTAAAATTGAAGAAGAAAATGACCTGTTAGGTTTGGAACTGCCAGAATCATTTAAGTGTTTCTTTTAATTTATATTCTTCTTTTGTAACGTGATTCCTAGAGAGGTATCCTTCTTTTTCTCTTTGTAAGTAACATTTACTGCTTTCAATTAACATTGGTACTGAACTTTATTTTTAACTTGTATACTAAAGAATGAGACCTATATTATGTAGTATGTACTTATGATTCTGTTATTGATTTGTACAAAAAATTGGGTTACCAAATTGTACTGTTGATTAATTCTGGTTTGAAATTTAAAGTATAGAAGCATAATATCAATATATAGATATTAGGTAATAATCATGTTTTGGTTTTTCATGTTTTGTTTTACCTACTGTTTTGAAAACCGAACCGTAATTCTGACGTTGACGCCTCAAAATTTTTGGTCTTAAAATGAACAGACGGACCGTTGGAACCTTGCATTTTTAGTTTCTAACCATTTTTACATCTAAAGTTTAAATTATGGAAGGAGCTGCTTAATATACAATGTACGTTCGCAATTTGAACCCACGTTTTAATTTCAGGTCTCCATTTTAAAATTTTAGTTCTAGCCATGTAATTCATGCTACAAATATTTGAATATAAACATTTTTTATTTTTTCATATAGTCTTAAAATTCAAAATTTAATACACCTACGAAGCTGGCATTAAATAATATGTATTTTGCAACCCAGTTCAATACTATCATCAGTGGGCCCTTAGTTGAACTTGCATGGTATGGAAAAAAAATTCAAGAACAAATGGATCAAGTAATATAGTTACAAAATATCAGTCTATAGATATTTTGGTTTGCATTTAGTTGAGTTGTTATGAAGGATGACATTTGGATTTCCAACATGCTTCTTAAAGTTGGTCATCACATTATTTGTTTGTTTTTGCATGGTTATTGATAAGTGATGAAAGATGGGCTTGCCTTAATATACTATAACAAATATTGAAAATGCAAGTTTAAAATAGGTTAAATGGTTTTCATGATATTTTTGTATGCTTTTGTGTATATTTACATCTACTTCTATTAGATGACTATATTTTTTTCTTTTGATAGAGCAAAAAACGAAAGCACAGAAAAGAAATGCAACTTATTTGATTGGGTTGGAAGCAAAGAATTGGTTGCCGAAGGACGAGTACACTCGAGTGATTCAAATCAAATTATTAATGGCATTCCTCTTGGACCTGAAGCCGCTATAGTTTGGGTGGACAATCCAAAAAAAGAAGATGCCTTTTTGTGGAGACCCATAGTAGGTATGACATACACTAGAGAAGCCGTTGATAAGAAAATAGCTTGGCCAACATCAAAATTGGTTTTTGAAGACATAGCACCACCCACTCCTATGAGCAGTGTTCCTGCATCTCTTACGTTATATGTTTATATTGCTAATATATATCTATAAGATTTTCTAAGAGTATCAACATTTTTTTTATACGATTAGAGTGCAAATTTCACGATGAATGCCAAGTGTAAACTGTTTGACGTGGAGGGAATGGGAAAAATAGTAGCTGAAGGCACCGTATCCTCCGTTGATCCAAATGATAAAGTTCATTCAATTCTGCTGGGACCAAATGCAATAAGAGTTTGGGTGGATATTGTAAAAGTTCCAAATGCACCTCTATGGAGTCCTACGTCATTCATGAATTGCTTATCGGAGGTTATTGGTTCGACGGTTGCATGGCCTACTGCGAATGTTAGAGTGGACTCAACTTCTACGTAAGCTTCACAACATCTTGTTTTATATAAATAACTGAAACTGTCCCTTTTGTCTATTTGATAATAAATAAATCTACTCGTCTTTATGACACTAAAGTAAATTCATATACATTTCTGATGAAATACGTGAATTCATTTACCTCTATAAACAAAAAGTATATAAGCCTATACACTGCTAGATTAATTTTTCAGTTCAACTAATCATTCTGCTATTAAATTCAATACTCTGTTTGTTTCTGTAACTCTGAAGTTCACAAGAATGCAGCGTGTTGTGCTTTTTTCAGATATAAGGCTAAACATCTTTACTATTTGATGACATATGTAGGCTAATGTGATAATTTATACAAGTAGGCTTGCTGGGCACTTTTTACTGATGTCATTAGCAATGTTAATTGCATCTTCAGCGGTGCCATAAAATCCCCTCTTGGATAATCCAGCACAACAGAGTCTACTCTTATTTTACTGAAAAACGTATTTTGTTAGATTTAATATGCATGTATTGTTTCCATGCGGATTAATCAGTCGAGCGAGTTTTGGCTCCATCTAGTGTAGAGACTCTGAAGAAATTTCAAGATTAGACTGAAAAGGTATGCACTTGAGATTTGTTTTACTGCATTCTAATTTCTTTACTCTGTAGATTATATTTACTCGTGTTAGTTCGACAAAATTGTGTTGCTTTGACCAAATGCACTAACAGTTAAGTTAGCTGCATGTTCTAAAATATAATGAAATAGGATGTGTATTGGGTGTGCTAGCGAAACACAATACGTTAATAGGAATACTTTAGGTCGCAATGTGTTATTGTATTATTTTTAAGTTAGCTCCCATAACAAGCGCCATTTCATCGTCACCTATAAAGGCAGAAACTTTACAGTTAGATTTATTTGTAGAAACCGCACAGTTGCTCCAATATATTTCCAAAAAAGATGGTTCTACCTTAGAATGATCCCTTTACGTCGCAACTAGAAGTACTTTTGAGTGAACATTGAACTTTCTCCTCAGCCAAATCCTCTAATAGCAAGAAGCGGCTAGGAGAGTTGGTTATTTTTTTTTATTTTTTTTTGGGAGAGTCTATCCTGAATTGTGTAGCCTCATTTTCAATATTTGAAATCATGGCAGTATATTTCAGTGATTGTTGTAGTGATCCTCGGAACATAGTGGGATAAAAACGAAGGGGTTCACTACTGCCCTTTGAGTACCAGATTCAAATGAGCAGTTTGTGACTGACCCTGGCTTATCCTGTTGGAATATAATTTGAAATGTTTTTTGGCAAGCCATTAAAGATTGAAGATTTCTAGAGTGTTCCTGCATTTTAATGTTGCTATTAATTAGGAAAAGATAATTATTCATTAATGAGAGGTTTTAATGTTGCAAATCTAGAAAGTTGTATTGTATGTTATAAATAAGAGTTTGTCTCATATGTATGTAGGTGTCAAGAAATGTATGTATGAAGGAAGAATTAAAGAAAAGAGTAATAAAGTAATTTTAAAAGTTTTCCTCCTTTCCAAATATTCCTTTTTCTCATTAATCTATTCATCTTCCTCCTCAAAATTCTAACAAAGTGGTATCAGAGCAATTAAAATAGCTAACAAAGTGGTATCAGAGCCAAGTTCGTGAAGGTGTGATAAAATGTCAAACAGTGCAATGTTTTTCCTCCAATATCCTCGTCTCACAAAAGAAAATTATGAGAAATGGTGTCTTCGAATGAAAGCTATACTTGGCGGACAAGATGTATGGGAGATCGTAGACAAAGGCTACGACAAGCCAGAAAATGAAACTGCGTTATCTCGAGCAGAGAAGGAAGCATTAGCAAACATGAAGGGAAAAGATCAATATGCACTTAGCCTCATCCATCAATGTTTGGATGATTCAATGTTTGAAATAGTAATCGATGCAGCCACTTCAAAAGAAGCCTGGGAAATTTTGAAAAAAAAATTCCAAGGAGTTGATAAAGAAAAGAAAGTTAAGCTTCAATCGCTAAGGAGTGATTTCTAAGCAATGAAGATGAGTGAATCCGAATCGACTTCGGATTACTTTACAAACGTGAAGGCGAATGTGAATCAGTCAAGAGGCTATGGAGAAAAAATTGCTGATGTTCGAGTGGCGGAGAAGAAGTTAAAAGCTGAAGAGGAGCTGATGAGAGAGAAAGTCGCTAAAGAAGAAATCGAGGAGGAAGTCGTGGAAGAATATGAAGTAGAAGTAGAAGATGGCGTAAAAGAAGAGAAAGAAGAAGATGGTGACCAGAATAAAGCGAATGAAAAATTTATTGATGCGGAGGAGGAAAATGTTGATAAAGTTGCTGATGTAAACCTCAAAGAGGATTTAAAAATTGAGAATGGTGAAAAGAATAAAGACATGATAAATGAATGGATAATCGAAGCGGAAGAGGACGTAAAGGATAGCATGGAGATAAAGGACGTTGAAGAAAGTCACAGCGAAATAAAAGAGGTTGTAGAAACAAAAGACAAAGGAGATAATAAAATTAAGGATATCGAGATGAGTGACCCTGACGATGCTGAGGTCGATGATGATTCAATAAAAAAGGATGCTTGGGAAAATGCGAAGAAGGCAGAAGAATGTAAAGGAGATCCTGATGGTGTTCTTAATGTGATCTCTGGTTTTGGCTCCACAACTAGTGCAGCTTTTGCTAGTCACATGGATGTTAAGGAGCTTGCTCGTTTTGCATTGTTCTTTAACCAGGGACAATGTTATTGTGCTGGTTCTCGTACTTTTATGCATGAAAAAATATATGATGAGTTCATAGAAAAGTCAAAAGCTCATGGCTTGAGTCATGTAGTCGGTGATCCTTTTAAGAAAGGTGATAACAAAAGAGATGGAAATGAAGAAGTCAAAGAAATTCAGTATATTGTTAGAGATTTTAAGTACAAGCAAAATTTGGAAGTTATGAAAGAATGGAAAGATGACTTATATGACTCATTCAAAGTTAAAGACAACGGAATTAAATGGAAGCTAGAGCACACACTTTTTGGAATGTCTTGTGCGAATAGAGAAGGACAAAATGAATGGAGCAGCGTTGAAGAAATTAAAATTGCATTGAAGATCTTCATATTAGGAAAAAGGAAGAAACGAAAGAAGAAAATTTGGATAATTTATTTGTTCCATCCAAAGCACGTGAGATACAAAGGAGCTATGCTTGGAGTAAGAAAGGAAATTTCAAATTAGGAGGGAGTGTTGGAATATAATTTGAAATATTTTTTTGGCAAACCATTAAAGATTGAAGATTTCTAGAGTGTTCCTGCATTTTAATGTTGCTATTAATTAGGAAAAGATAATTATTCATTAATGAGAGGTTTTAATGTTGCAAATCTAGAAAGTTGTATTGTATGTTATAAATAAGAGTTTGTCTCATATGTATGTAGGTGTCAAGAAATGTATGTATGAAGGAAGAATTAAAGAAAAGAGTAATAAAGTAATTTAAAAGTTTTCCTCCTTTCCAAATATTCCTTTTTCTCATTAATCTATTCCTCTCCCTCCTCAAAATTCTAACAAAGTGGTATCAGAGCAATTAAAATAGCTAACATATCCTGCTCATACAATTTACTGATAACCAAATCAAAAGCATTTTCTCCCTCGATTGTCATTGCTTTTAACTACGGATTGCAGTTATAGCACCTTGAAAGTTCACGTCTAAATCAAAAGCATTTGCTAGCCTGACATAAGATGCACATACAATTTGTAAGAAAGATCGTTTATCATGCACATACAATTTGTACAAAAACTGTTACAGCCAACTAATTGGTAGCGGTCATTTTTCCGATGTTAAGCTTAGCCAGTTTTATTTTTAACCGGCTAAACCAGCAAACCAGCAATCTTCTGGGTACCCATGCCGGTGTCGCTGGTGGTGATTTTGAAGGTCGATGATTTGACTTTTTTCATTTCACAAAGAACGTCTTTGATGGAAACTACTACTTGGGTTACGCTCAAAATTACAACTGTAAGCCTGAATACAGACGTAGAAGAAGCAACACCTCAAGTTTTGAAGAAATACAATATTCAGTAACTGAAAATTGGGTTTTTAATGGACCAGAGTAAATTTTGTAGGTTTAGGGTGGATATGAGGGAATATGGAGTGGATTTGATGGAATTTGTGTTTAAACTCAATGTGGAAGAAAAGAACGCAACACTTGTTCACAAGTTTATTACTCATTCATTAGTTTATTAGTTTATGATGCCGGCTCATGACGCTAAGACGTGTGATTAGGAATACGCTGAATTGTTCACTTGCTCAGTTATACAGTATGTTGCTTTCTGCAAGCTAGTTTTGGATTTAGTGCATGGGTCAAAAATGAATAGAGCAAGCATCAGCCATTTAATTCTGTTACCAGTTGTATCCTTCTCTGTAAGGTTCCCTGTCGTATGATTTTAGCATTTAATTTTATTTTGTAAATATTTCTACTGCATTTTTTAAGGATGAATAAACCAAAATTCAACAGGTTTATGTAAAAATTAAAATAAAAGTAATTTCTCATATGAGTAAACTACATTCGTTTACATTTTTTTTTTTTCTTTTCTAAAAGTTTATAATGGTTGAATGTGCATGTTTTGCAGTGGACATTGTACACTATATCATCTATTTTGTGGTTTTTAGGATAGTCAAGAGGTTGGCTATGGAAACACTGAATCTCTCAACAATCATCTTGTTTTGTTATGCCTACTTAATTAAAATAATTAAGAATACAGTATTTAGTTGAATATCACAATGGTGACTGCTCAGCTAATTAGATATTTCTGCACATTGTCAATGTTTTTTTAGTTAATTTAATAGCTAGCAAAATCCCTACGTAAGTAAACGACAGCAATCTGAGTTTAAACAACAATGACAGAAACAATTGAAAGTTGAATAAATATCCAATATGGATACTCCAGACGAATAGTTTGATATTGTATTTCTTCAAAACTTGCGGTGTCAGTGGGAAGGTACGTCGCGATGGGATGAGAAGTCGCAGGTGCAGGAGGGTTCGAAACACAGCAGGTTAATGTGGAGGGGTATATTTTCGGATCTGAGTTGAGGTGTAAGTGAAGCAGCGTTTTCATATGGGATCGAAGAAGAAGCAGTTTTACGAAAATGTGAATGGGAAATGGGCACAACTCGATGGAAACAGTGGGGTATTCTGTGCGTGGAATAGTAAGAATGGGATAAATGTGGAAGAAAAGAACGCAAGTATGAAGGGGAGATGCGAAAAACCAGTGCAGACGAGGACAGAAGATAAAGAAAGTATGGAGTTAAATGGAAGAACAACAACGACGGGGGAGGAAACGCATGCTTGAACATCAAAGGTGGTCGCGAGCATTCTGACAGTAGAAGGCGTAGCAAGTTTGAAGAGAATAAAACACGCCAGGACTTCGGTTAAAAATAAAATTGGCTAAGCTTAACATCGGAAAAATGACGATACTTAGCTAGCGTTTGGTTTAGATTTTTCAATTTTGGGTTTTCACACATACAAAAATACCGACAATGCACATATATCGTGAAAAATGACCGTTTTACAAAACGGAGTTAACACACAAAACCGAAAACAACTTTTTATTATTTTTCATATTTTAAGAAACAAAGGAATGACAATAACAAATCCGTCTATCCACCATTCCCGCGGTCCCCTCCGTCACTCCCTTTCCCTTTGATCCATCACCACCACTACACTTCAAATCTTTACAACTTTCATAATTAACGCCGAAAACTAAAAATGCAAAACACAAAATAAACCAAACGCTACCTTAGTTTTCCGCGAGACAGCAGCAACTTTAGTTCCAGTAAACTAACTGCTAATTCACTACTAAAATTTAAAATATTAGCGACTAAATTGTTTGCCTGTATTAATTAAAGTAGAGGCAGTTAAATTTATTATTTTGCCCCCAAAATAAGGAGAGGCAAATTAGCATGTGCCTCAATAAACAGCGTCCCTGATAAATAATAGAGGCTAATAATGCTGTATTTTTGCCTCCACTGTTGTTTCAGCCACGTAGGACATGTAAAGACAAAAAATATAGAGGTACTAACAAGAGCCCCTACTACAAATTATATTATTAAAAAAAAAATCATAGATATTCAAATTAACCCGCAAGCAGTACAGGACATCCTCTAAGATGTCGTCCTTTAGCAATCTACAGGACATGTTCACAGTTCCTGGGAAAATCACATGCGGTTTGTGAACACTTATAAATTTCAGTAAACGATGTCGATCAAGTTGTCTGCCCAATCACTCATTTACCCCTTGAGACCACAACTCAAAGAACTAGCAATTAATACATCTATCAAGTCTCCTGAAGAATCTAACATAACAAAAGTATTCGCACGCTTTCCAAAGCCACAAGGTCCCTAATAGCATGCCCATGACCCTTGAAACCGAATCATCTTGTTCAACATTATAGCTTTCCTTTATGGATACAGTGCAACTGAAACCTTATTCCATAAATAGCTTCCATAATCCACAACTAACCAGCTTTTTGCCTGGTTTGTCTAGAGATCCCGTGTCTCTTTTTCCATCGAGGGAAACATGAATTTAGTGAAGGCGTCTTCTATAATCAGTTCGCGTTGTTCATTCAGAGAGTATTGCTACGTAAGTATTTGTCTTTGACATCGTTTAATAATTCATTTTGGGTAGTTTTGGGAAGATTTTGAAGGTTAAGCCATTGTGAATCGGTAAACTTTTGATAATGGCATGCTGCAAAGCCACTTGACACTTGTAAGCTCGTGGTAGGAGTCTATAACAACATTTCCTTGTGCTGTTAGACATGTAGAAATGACAGCATTGTTCATGTATATGTTCTGAACACGTTTCTTTACACTAGGTTCACATCCAATCTCAACAGCGGCCTGCAAATGTAAAAGCAGATCATTTTTAGTTATGCAAACTACATTGCTAGTTAAGTATACTGAATCCCAGATGTTACTTAATTAGTTATCTTCATAGAATTGTGCTTTAGAATACTAGTAACAAGATCACAGAGTCAAAGGTATGTATCATGTTTGCAAGCTTGACTGTGCTCAATTCAAACTAAAAAATGAATTTAGCTGCAGTGAACTAAGAAATAACTTCATAGAAACTGCCATATGTCAGGTTATTATGCATTTTGATAGTCGTCAAAGAGAAATGCTATGCTCAAGTTAAACCTAATCTAGCGTGTGCACGCACACACATGCACACGCGCGCAAGCACACGCACGCGCGCACACACATATAGTATAAAGGAACAGGGGAAGGGGGTTGGTTGGCACAGCCAGTTTTCCTCCAATCAAACAAAGACTGTACAATTTGGATGTTCGACATTCCGACAAGAAGTTATATCAAACAAGTTAAATGTTAAAGCATCCACATTACAGAAGAATATCACCAAACACTTTTATAGTTACCGGCATGCCAAATCCATACAATTTAATCAGTTAAATATACTACACACAAATTCATAGATACATACATACACACACACATATGCACATGCACACAGACACTTAATATATTAATTGTTTGTTGCTTACCAGGTGATGGGAAACTTTGAGCATGTCCTTTGGGGTCTCAAACATTGCATATGTGAAGATTTCAGGTACTTCATCAGGAGACCCGTGAACATCTTCAAACTCATCCCTCTATTGAACGTAAAGAAATTGGATAAAATATGTTATCTCCCTTTATAAATTGTCATTTGTCAGTAGTAGTTAGCATACAAATATTTTTTCTTTTAAGAGGCATGACCCTAACTGGTCCGTGCTACAACCAAGCTTCTTGGCAACTTCCCACAATACTATGTTTTGACAAATTTTGAGCAAATCAATCATTGAACGCAAACCCATATCATAACAGCTATCATCCTTAAGAAAATATATTATGCAAATCGATGTTCTTAGTATTGTTGTTTATAACACATGCATTAGACTATAGACTAGATTAAAGTGTGCATCACATAAGCATTAACCAAAAAAGCCATGTTTTGATAAATTTTGAGCAAATCAATCATTGATTAAAAACCCATATCATAACAGCTATCATCCCTAAGAAATTATGTTATGCAAATCAAAATCATAAGGTTTATGAAAGCAATAATCTTCGAAAATCCACTTACTTCATAATCCAATCTGCAACATCCATTTACTTGAAAAAAAATCCCTTTTAAGAGGCACTTCCACATGCATTTGATGTTCATTTTAATCTGCAACAACTTAATTATATTAGAATATAAATTATACTAATAATCGTTAATGTCACATTGGCAACTAAATTTAACTTAGTGCTTTCCACGATTACAATATTAATATCTTTAAGACACTGCTACACTGGTAATCATTGATATTACATGGGCACCCTCTTTGTGCAGTTTGTGCTTTCCAGCATACCCCAAATTCAGTTTGTGTGTGAATGCATGCAATCGTGCAACAACATACATGTGTGAATTAAAGGATGAATAGATTAATGTCATATTTCACAATTTATACTACATAATACCATATTATGTATATTACAATATAATTTATATAGTACATGGGATAATTAGGATGCAATTTCATACAAGGGTCACGTAATTCTGCAAAAGCGTTAAGTATTTACTACAAAACTTAACTAATTTTTATAAAATTATTTAAGTTATCACTGATCGATCAAAACACAATACGTATTGTCAAATCTATATTAATATATGCTTATCTTACTAAAATATTAATCACATATATTACCGCTATTAACTAATAGTTAACTTTGTCTTCCCACAACCATCTCCAATATAATATCTCTCTATCTTCTAAGATCTTATTCCTAAAGCAATTAGCAATGATGGCTTAATGAAATCACACAGATCCAAAGTTATCATCGACTAAATTTCTATTTAATATTTATGCTTACTTTTATAGGGCACATAAGTCATAATTATTTGAAACTTAAAAATTTCGATTATGCTTTCTCTGATTTAATTATATTATACCATTTGTTAATCAAAGTTTTTTCCTTAATGCGTTTGGTTAACCAATGTATATATTTGTAAATCAATAAGTGAGGATGTTGTATCATGTCCTAAAGAGAAGGAAGCATCCAATACTTCATGTACTTTTCAGCATTACGTAACTACTAACCATCCTTGTTATCGCTATTCTATACTCATCAACTTTTACATGGCTTTAGCTGTAATTCAATATAGTTGTTTATAAATAACTCTGTCATGCATATTTTATTGCCGACATTACATTTTGTATTTATGCTCAGTTTGAAGTTTCCATGCAAATGTGATGTAGGTAAAAAAAATAAGTACGTCCATTGACTGTTAGTTGTCAACAATATAACACTGGGTCATTTTCTAACTTATGTCACTATATTACAAATTTTTGATTGGGTAACAATGAATCATTCTCTAACTTTTGTTGCTAGATTACAAACGAACATAGAGAGACCATTAAACCATTGCATGCTGAAATTCCGTCACATTTAAGGCTTTATAGAAGGAGAACCTGTTGACCCTATTAAGAAAGTCAACATGAAGTGAAAAGAAGAACCTATTATAAAGTTAGATGACTTTCCACCATTATCAGCCGTTGACTTGTAACAGGAAGTAGAATCTTTGAAAGAACAAAGTCTGAAATTAAAAGTTAGCTCCGCATCTGATCCTGGGTCTGTGAACATAAACAGGTTGATTGCAAAACCGAAGATTGACACTGACCAAGAGCTTGCAAAGACTGCTGAACACATCGGCTTAAGTGATAAAATCAATTTGATTAGGAATGAGATGGCAAAAAAAACCTCAGACTTTGACCTGAAGGATAAGGCTACAAAATTGGAAGATGCTTTTGTCAAAGGTTTGGCAAATTACCCCAATGCAGAAAGCCTAAATCAAAAGATGAATACACTGAAGAAACTATCTACAGTTCAAAAATCAGTATTTTTGAATAAGAAGATAAGTGGATTGCTATAAGTTGCAGGCACCGAAAATGTTAAGTCGAAGGTAGAAAAATTGAAAGGAGAAATATCAAAAGCAGGAGTTTCAAAACCATCCGATCTTGATGACGACTTGAAAGGGAAAATTATGGAAATTAAAAAGGAAATATCATCTGAGCTATCTAAGGTTTTAAAATCAAATAACGTGGAACTTAAATTTGTTGGCCCAAACCAGTATATACAATGAAATTAAAGTAACGCCTTAAATTGATACTAATCCATTTCAACAAGTCTATGATTAGGCATGGCCTACTTAACAAACACTACAGTGTAATAATGTGCACAATTTACAAACTAGAACAACTTCTGATATTTCCTTCATGAACTAATCATGCATAGATAATCTTCTATCATGGATTAGACTAGAGTTTATAGCTACAAACATTCTCAAGCTTCACCTTAGTAATATTAGTTCAAGTAAAGCTGTATTTACAATCTTGAACTCAAAAATTAGGCCACTATGGATTTGTTACGTAAAGATTGGGTCAATGCTAAAGCTTATTTATAAACAAGTAAAAAACCTGTTATAAAGCCAGCTGATTAGCATTAGGATGTAGCAAAAAAAAATTCCCTTCTTATATCTAGACATGTGCACAAAATATATATCACAATAATCCAAATGTATGTGCGTATTCGTGTTTGTGTGTGCATGTGTGTGTAATAGCTTCTATCTGTTATCCAATATGACCAATGTCTAGATAAGTCAATATAGATTATGAACAAAGCATGGGAAGAAAATCTAAGTTGGTGTAAGTAAACAAATATGTCTAGCTATATACTAATCTAGATTTTTAAATTAATATTATATTAAATTAGATTGGATTATGTTTCATTAGTAATCCTTTCTAGACCCTCATATGACCGACTGCCTTCTAAAATTAACGTCATATTTATTGGTCCAATGAATTATCAAAGTAGATATTTTTTTTAATATGCTTTTAACTGAATCGTTAGATTAAGGTTAAAACTCATATGTGAGTTCACCACTTAGGTTGCCAATTTCAGGTAAATCACAAGAGCTAAGGACTATTTGGAATAATATTGCCATACCATAATCTTATTTGGCTTAAGGTTTAGTAGTTTCAATACTATTGTTCTATAAGCATAGAGTAAATATTTTCATACATGAGATGAAATTCTTACCATGAGCTGCAATATCGTAGTAGCAAGCCCAAAACGAACAATCCTGGACTTAAAGAATTCATCTAACAGTATATTAGTCCAGTTCACATCTCTACGGAAATTCATCCTTTCACATTAATGATGAACGTACTATAGACCTCTAGCAGCAAATAAGGTTGTCTTATATCTCGTCTCCCACTCCAGACTTGGCTTCTCGCTAACCACTGCAAGCAACCTGTCCCACAAGCTCCCATTAGGAAAATAGTCATACACTAACAAGTTTGAATCCTTACTTGTTATACTACAACATAGCTTCATCAGATTGACATGCCTAATAGAACTCAAAATGTGTACCTCTGAATCAAACTCTCTCGTCTTCACAGAAAGGAAAAAAATTCTACTTCAAAACATTAAATAAAGATAAAATTTAGGTACATTTCCTATGTAAAAAAGTTACGTTAAAAGGTTTTTATAAATCTTTCTTGTGAATTAACCTTTCGATTTAGTTACTTCCTACAAGCAAAAGAGTGGTATATTTTTCATCTAATTTTTAATGTAATGGTAAAAGGGATGTGTAGTTGTAATTATCAGAAAAACAAACCTAAGAATGTTTATGTGAGTTAAAAACATCAACTTAGAACGTTTCAAAGTAATATTCGTTTTGCCTCCTAGTTCAACAACTAGTTTAAGCTATTTCCTGTGTAAACAA